>CM035808.1:54099544-54293842 GCA_020466095.1 Chlorops oryzae | reverse complement strand
TCTCGTCACCCTGATCAAGAATATATATATGTCTATATCTATCGCGACTCCTTTGGTATGTAACAAACTACATGCCAAACTTAATATACCCTTCGAAAAAGGTATTTATATCACTTTAAGGCGAAAATAAAAAAAAGTCTGGCATATTTTCCGGGGAGAAAAAAGTCGTTTCATTTTTTCTGAAAGCTCAACTAGAATATGAACCACTCATGGGATTTTTGTTTTCTTTGTCTTGAAATGCTCTTAGAAAACCACTCTTTTACGTAAGATAGCGTGAACTTGATTACCGGACCTTTTTCGGAAATTATATGGGTTTGAAATCAAGTTTTTGTACAAAATTGTGAAAAATTTCATAAAATTCTCGCCTTTATCGACCTATAGCGTCTAAACTGTTGAACCGATTTCATCCATATGTATGAAAAATATGTTGTATTTTTACTCTTCTTTCATATAAATTAAAGTGTTTTTGAAACGGTCGAACGATAATGGGGCTACGACTACAAAATATTGACAAAAATTCGCAAAACCTTTCTTAGCGGATATTTAAAAAACGCGAGCTAACTTTCAAATTTTACGCATATATTGAGATTCAGCGAAACAAATACTACTAAACAAAATTGGTTTCAAGTCAAAGGCACGCAAAAAGTTCGATTTTGTTATGCAGTGTTATCCATTCAAACATATGCTATCTGCAAAATTATAATCCAGCCGTTCGATCCTGGAGAATCTTTCAATTTATACCAGGAGAGCCAAAGTGTTACACTTTAGCCCCATGATACTGTGCGTATCGCAACAAGGGCGGCGATGCGCACTGTTTAGCTGCGCTGCTCACAATCACAACACCCCTTCCCCCTTTTCTTTGTTTTTATTTACCACCTGCTCACCAATATCCTTCAACGACTCTTCTGCCCCAACCAAGCAACTAGGGCAGGCAGATCCCTCCCATCCTGGTCCAGGAGTTGTTGCAAGAGGGGCGCAGTCGATAACGGTGAGCAGGAAGTACTTATTGGGTAGCGCAAGGCAGGCAGTACGTACGTTTTTCGTCGTAGCCGTTGCCCCTATTGGGATGATCCTTTAAACGAACTGATTAACAAAACTTTTATTTTGGTCCGGCAGCTCGAGCTCCTGCTAAGACGGACCAGTGTGTTCGGTCGATTTGGGTTAACCGCTCGCGCTAGCTTTGTAATAAACGAAAAGTCATAAATAAAATTTATTTTTTATCATTTCCTTAATATTCGACGCCACGAAGGAAAGATTCTGTGTCAAAGTCAAATTAAAATTAAAATCTTTATTTGCCCCGTGCAAACCGCCGTCAATAAAAAAAAAAGACATTGGACTGTCCTCAGCATCACAAACAGCTACGTTCACTATTTTGGTGTCCCTGACATTTAAACATATTTTTTCTGAAATGGTGGATTAACGGGAAAACAGCCTATAATTATGAACGCCATCACAGGCGCGGATCCACGGAGGGGGGAGGGGGGGAGGGAAATTTGTTCCCCCCAAAGGAAAACGAATTCGAAAATTTGTTTATACAAATATTAGGTGTAGTAAAAAGAAATCCATTATTTTTCCAATAGATGGCGTTATTTATCTGCATCTCGCGTTGTATAAGTCCGATCGTGTTCCGCTAGGGGGCATTAGAAAGATGACAGTTCCTACTAAAAAAGCTTTTTTGACACTTTTTTGATTGATTGATTCAGTTTTGTTTGAGAGCTTGTCAAAGATGGACATCAGCAAAGAGAAAATTCGCTACATTTTACAGTTTTTCTTCGATAAGGGAGAAAACGCAAGCCAGGCGGCTGAAAATGTGAATAGCGTTTATGGACCTGATACTGTAACAGCCAATCATGCGCAATTTTGGTTTCGTCGATTCCGTTCCGGTAACTTCGATGTCAAGGATGCACCACGCACTGGAAGGCCAATTGTCGAAAATGTCGATAAAATCATGGAAATTATCGAGTCCGACCGTCATGTTAGCACTGTTTCGATTGCAAAAGAGCTAAAGATTGCACAAAAAACCGTTTGGAACCATTTGAATAAGGCTGGATACACAAAGAAGCTCGATGTATGGGTGCCACACGAGTTAACGCAAAAAAACCTCATAGACCGAATTTCCATCTGCGAATCGCTGCTGAACCGCAACAAAATCGACCCATTTCTGAAGCGGTTGGTGACTGGTGATGAAAAGTGGGTCACTTACGACAACTTCAAGCGAAAACGGTCGTGGTCGAAACACGGTGAACCGGCGGAAACGGTGGCCAAGCCAGGATTGACGGCCAGGAAGGTTTTGCTGTGTGTTTGGTGGGATTGGCAGGGAATTATCTACTATGAGCTGCTCCCATACGGCAAAACTCTTAACTCGGAACTCTACTGTCAACAATTGGACCGTCTGAAGGAAGCAATCGCCCATAAGCGGCCAGCTTTGGCCAATAGGAGAGGAACTGTGTTCCATCAGGACAACGCCAGGCCACACACATCGATAGTGACTCGCCAGAAGCTCCGGGAGTTTGATTGGGAGGTTCTTCTGCATCCACCTTATAGTCCGGACCTGGCACCAAGTGATTACCATCTGTTCCTGTCCATGGCGAACAACTTTGCTGGTGAAACATTCGCTTCAAGAGAGGCTTCTGAAATTCGACTGTCTCAATTTTTTGGTAATAGGAACGAGGGCTTCTATGAGAGAGGCATAATGAAATTACCTTTAAAATGGCAACAAGTTATCGAACAAAACGGCGCATATTTGACCTAAATCGGGTCATTCTAACTATCTTAAACAAAGCCCTCAATTTAATGCAAAAATAATGGATTTCTTTTTACTACACCTAATATAAGACAGATATGAATTTTTTGTTGAATTTGAATTTGTTTCTATGAAAAATAAACTGTCTAAAATTGCTATATTAAATATACGTAACAAAATGTTTGTTTTTTCTTTTTAAATAAAAAATTATTTAAAAAATTTTTTTTATTAAATAAGTTTTTTTTTATTTGTAGATTTTTGTCGTTTTTATTTTCTCAAAATCAATTGCTTATCTTCTAATAAAATATATGTATAGTGCATCCTTTTTAAAATACGGATTGAACATTTTAATTTAAAAAAAAATTTATTTCTCCCCCCAGCGGATGGCTCTGGATCCGCCCCTGGCTATCACGATCGCCTTTTCTATTTAAAAGAATATATACTTCCTTTTTAAGTTCATCAGAAAACACTCCAGCTCGATTACTTAAATTAAATAAGTACGCGAGTATATCAGAGACATTGTTGGAAAGTTTTTTAAAGCATTTTATTTGCAATATTATCGAATTCCTTGAAATCGGAGTTTATTGTTTTAATTATATCTAGGGCTATGACATCCTCAAAAGGAAAGATGTGAGTCGCTCACAATGTTTAAAGAGTCAGAATCTTTTACCCAAAAATCCTAATTGGAAGCTATTGAAGTAAAGTGGCGGTTGAATTTGTTAGTTAGAACTAATTCATCTGAGATTACATTATTTTCGATCTTTAAAAACGCTTCATAATGGTCTGTTTGAAGTCTGTTCGTTACTTCATTCATAAATTGCTATTGTTTCTTCAAATTAGTTTCACAATTTCAAAAATTGTTACGATAGTAGTTTTCCTTAATTTGCGGTAAATCATGTTGTATTTCTCTGTTCAAGCGTTTATATAGATTTTAAGAGCAAAATTCAAATGATGATTTTTGCATATCAGGGCTCATTTGTTTTTAAGCTTAAGTTTTTTAAAGTAGGATTCGTCTAGGGCTTTAGCTGGATTGATTTTTTATTTGACGAAGATGTTTTCAGCATTAAGGAAATAACGTGATTACTAAGAATTTCTGAAATAGACAAGTACGATGTAGAAACGTCATTTGATGCATACACCTTAGCCCACGGTTCAATAAAGAGGAGTGAAAAACATGTTTAAAAAGAAATTTTGATAATACAACCTATCAATTTTAGTTGAATTAGCTTTATCATACATAATATTAAATGCGATACCCGACACACAATGATCAGATATAGTAAAATTAAAATTGAAAAAGTCAGAATGATTCTGAGGTAGAGTAAATCGTCCAATTAAATGGTCCAAGCTCATAAGCCATTTTGTAAGTACCATCTATCAAACGGCTGCAAAACAAATTTCAGACTGCTGGGTAAGTTAGTTTGGATTTGGCAACCATTCTATTTTTTGCTAAGATGGAAAAAGAGCAGTATTGCTCAGTAATTCGCCTTTTGTTTTTGGACGCATAAAATGCGTAATGAATTGCTGCCGCAGCACCTCCCCCCTCCCGCTCTATTTATCCGATCTGGCTCCCTGCGATTTTTTCTTGTTCCCTAACATGAAGAAGTGGCTCGGGGAAAAAATTTGGCTCAAACGAGAAAGTCGTCGCAGAGAAAGAGGCGTATTTTGGAGAGTTCGATAAAACCTATTTTTGAAAGGGTTACAAGATGGCAGCAAAGTTAGGAGAAGTGCACCTTTATAAAAGGTCCCCTTTGTTGAAAAAAAAAAATATTTTAAACGGTGTCTTCATTTTTACTTTTTGAACCGCCCTCGTATAGCAGTATACAAGCCAACAAAATCAGAATTTGACGGAATATCAATATTAAAATTACCCACAAGGACGATATCCCGAGCGCTTATCCGCGTTAGCATGCAACCAACATCGTGAATAAATTATTAAATCATAAATCAATAATTTGTTTTCATTTGTAAAAACCTGCAATTTATTAAGCTATTTGGTGTGTAGTTTTTTCAAACTCAAAATTTCAAAATGCAGCAATTGAAGGGTCATTTCTCCCGGCGCGAATAGAGAGCGACTCATTATAAGCGATGTTGTGGGTGGCCGGTTGTTGCGTTATCTCGACAGAGCCTCTGCTAGCAGGTGAATCTATTAATGCACCTTTTGCGATGGACTTTGTTGTAAACTAGTAACATAGAGTGATTTAAGACGAAGAGCCGAGCATTTTTTGCAACGTAAAGCCACATTGTTCGTACGCCTATAATCAACATCATTATTGCTTATCTGCACACACAAAGCATGAAAGCAGTGAGCACAATCACTGCATCACGCATTGTAAGAACCGCTGCGAACAGTTTTTTATTGCACCCAGAACAGTTAATTGTAAGAATGCAGAGATAAGAATGAGAGTTTCAAACAATTTAAACGGCACTTTTCTAAATAGTATAATAATATCGTTGACGAAACAACGAAAAAGCTATACTACTCTAATAATGCAATATATTTTTTTTATTATTTTTATAGTTTGATCTACTCCACCACTTAATACTTTCCATCTTTTGCTCAGGAAAAAAACATGTACGCCGGAGATATCTTTAGAAGAGCGAATCAGGCAGCTGACTTGCGATATAGATGGGAGTCCTGAGGCAGAGGAAGATGAACATTCCTCTAGATATATCAATGATATGACAACTGTATACCAGGAAGATAAAATAACGCGAGAAAATCAAGAAGACATAACACACCCATGCCTGGATCCAAACATTTTAGCATATTCACATATGTCGGGCCCATCGACAAGTGAAGTTTCTGGAACCCAGATTTCGGATAAGTTTAATACGAAACCCTTAGAAGAAAATATTTCAGGAACAGGTCACACACCTAATATGCTTAATCCATCGGTAAGAAATAACATATATCCAAGCTCTTATCTCATGTTTTATTTCAGGGATGTCCTCGTCCCGCGGCCCTGGTTTTGGCCAAGGATATCCAGGCTGCCAATATGCGTACGCAAGTTCATCGTATACCACCTCGCGTTAGTGATCACAAGCGACCATTTTTGTCTACATTGGCACCACTTACCTCATGTGTCATTGGAAACAAAGATGATTTGTCTTCGATCTATACTTTGACATCACAGCACAGTGATCAGTTAACAGATCTGAATTCAGCACAAGCAAACATAAACTTGAATGGAAACCTTCTTAAACCCAGAAAAATAGCCCCAGATGTTCTAGCTGGCACCCCTGGCCAAGAGAAACAAGATGACCTGGGAAAATTTGCTCAGACGACAACATGCCATGCTTTAAAAATTAATAAGAGCATGTGCAATGATACGCCAATCACTTTTTCGGAGGGAGAAAGACAAAATCACTACGATTTTGATAAAAGGCCGTCTATCCGCGGCATCAACCCAGTGTTCAACCCAAGTTGTGAAGGAGCTCAACAAATTCAAGAACAGATTCTGCAATCCCATATGGACATTCAACAGGTTAAGGTTTTCATTGCTTTGTAAAGGAATGTTAAAAAAGTACAATGACTTAATTTTAGGCACTTCCTCAAGAGAATAAAATTCTTTTCCTTCCACGACATTTTCCGGTTTCTCGGCAAATTTCAGTTGGCACATCACATCCAAATGAATGCCAAAAATCTGCACTTAATCCACATCAGCAACAAAACTACACAAATCAAATGTCTGAGAGGGCAATTGATCAACACAGTGAACATAACTGCTGGAGTTTTTTCACAACGAGGAGCCCACAGCAGGATCGAAAATCTCTTGATGCAGTTCAATCATACTACCAAAGTTGGCCTAATGGGGCAATGTTTCGACAACCAATTGAACAATGTGGTCACATGGACTCATACGTGTGCACCCCAAATTGTCACGAAAGCGCTGGGGCTGATCAACAGCACCTTAACCGATGTGCGCGAAGTCCAACACGCCGGTCAGAGTCACCTCCACCGTTACGAAACTATCATCAGATGGTTTTTATTCCATATAACGCAAAGCTTCCAAAACCTAAATCGACTGGCGTGGAACCATCATCTACACGTTTGGAACATCAAAATGTAGTCCAGTATGAGCAGGTAAATCTAAGACAGATTGAGTTTTTTTAAGCGTTTTCTCAATTGAGTCAAAAATATGTCTTTTCGACGTTTTTGTATTTTCGACTGAACTTACGAAAAAATCAAGTACTTCTGTTATAATCTAAGCCATCAAATGAAAAACGCTTCCAGCGTGTTTTCATCGAAACTATGCTCGAAAAATCAAAAAAAAAAATTAATTTTTATATCTGAAAACTAAATTCCAACTTGTGAAAAATGCAAAAATACTTCTTCTATACTTTTAATTTTCCTACAAAGTACCTTATGAATTTTTCAAAATTTAAAACACGAAATTTGAGAAACAACTGTTTGTAAACAGTCTTGTTTCCGAAAACCAAAATACGTCGAAAACACGTACTTTCAGAATTTTTTCCAGTTTAGGGGATTTTCTCCTCGATTAAAGGTTTTTGGGCTTTAAGGGGGCATTTTTGTGGTAAAAGTTGTAAAGGGTATGGTTAGGGGTAAAAAATTTTCGTAGAAAAATTTTAGATGATTATGGCATGTATATAAATATACGTTTCGCTAATCGTTAATACACTCATGCTGGGAG
Source organism: Chlorops oryzae (assembly GCA_020466095.1). Taxonomy (NCBI): domain Eukaryota; kingdom Metazoa; phylum Arthropoda; class Insecta; order Diptera; family Chloropidae; genus Chlorops; species Chlorops oryzae. Next base: position 54,286,444 of record CM035808.1, on the reverse strand, counting down.
TAAGAGTAAAAACGGAAAGTCAGTTGTTGGTTGTTGGTGCAGCGAAAAAGATCGTTAATGTGGAATTTGATAAAGTCGCGGAATAGCTTTGTTTTAATTTGAACCACTTGAATTATAAAATGCCAAAACTTGAATTGTAGAATATCTAAATTTGAATCACTTATAAAATATAGAAACTTATGAATTTCAACTTCATTAAAATCAAATTTCGTTCATAAAACGTGAACCTTTGGTTCATATTTTTTACATGGGTGCTCGTCCGACCCAAATTAATACGGGAAGTATGTGATATGAGAAATTATCCGAGTGATAATAAATAGCATATCTTCCGGAAAATTTGAGCAGTTTGGAAAAAATCTAGTTTTCGATTTAGTGGCAAATAACACCGGCACACAAAAAAAAGTCCTGTTACAGAAACGTGACATACCCCCCTTTATGTTTTGTGAGGCGCTGATAACGAATCCGGAGTCAGTTTTCTCCATCACCCCTAGTTTTCGCCCCAGCGCCACAGTGCTTTGTCTCCATACAAAAGTGGGACAAAAATAGAAGGAGTATTCCAAAATTAGTGAAATTTGGCAGTTTAGTTAATTTGAGGTCGCTGATTCCGAATCTGAAATCAAATTTAATGTCCATGTCATAATTTTGTCAAAAATTGTGTTTAAATTGTGAAATTTCACCATTTTCAAGTGATTGTAAAAATATAAAAAATTCAATAAAACTCCAAACCAAAATTTTTAAATTATTATCTGTTCTTTTGCCTTTTCAAAACTGTTTTCTTCATTCCAAAATGTTGTATACTTGTAAGTTAAAAATATTTTTTGTTAGAGCATGTTTGCCCCCTAAAAGATGCCATATTTGTTTGCTATTGTGATGCTTTTTGCTAAATAAATGTTATTCCTTTTATGCTCTTTTCCATTATATTTCTCACATGAATCGCCATCAATTTTCTCTTCTATGTAAAAAAATAAAGCATTAGCTTTGTCTCGTTGACCTGCACCAATCCACAAATTAAACTTTCTTCATTTGTTATAACAACTGATATTTTAAATTCCTTTATTGACAATCACAATTTAATTTAAAAGTTTGCTAAACCACTTGTTCTGATTGCAGTCAAGAAAACATAAACATTAAATATGTAAGAAAAGAATATAAGAAAGAAAAGAAACAAATTTTGTATATGTATATGAAACCATTAGGGTGGTTCGAAAAACAAAAAATATTTTATTTCGGAATACAATAAATACAAAAAAGAAAAATTTGGGAAAATTTTTTTCTTCTAAATTTTGTATTTCTTATCTAGGCCAATGGCAACATTTGCGCGCTATTCCGAAAAAAATATTTTTTGTTCGTATGTTCCTTAATATCGAGCTAAAGGTCAGTTGCATTTTTCTTTTCTAATGAGAAAATAGTTTTTGTTATTCGAACCACCCTAGCAACCACAACAGGTATGAAATATATCGGTTACACTTGAACAAATATAAAATACAGTTAATGAGAATATATTTAAAAGGGAACGCCAATAAATAGGGCAACCAACTTTATGTTTCTTATTTTCCACAAAGAAGTCTTATTTTATGTCAAAAATTTAGTTTTTTTGCGATTTCATTGCAAAGTCAAACAAAACTTTATAAGCTTATGAAAACTATGGCCCCTATTATGAATGGCGACTGTCAACAAAGTTGATAGTTGATACTTTTTGTACGGGCCATAAAGTCGTTCGTTGCAGGTGGACGAAGTTGATACTTTTGAAATCAGTAAAGACAAGCATGGTCTACAATGTAAATAAGTTTCAACTGCGTCCACCTGCGACGAACGACTTTATGGCCCGTACAAAAAGTATCAACTATCAACTTTGTTGACAGTCGCCATTCATAATAGGGGCCTTAAAAAAGTGAAATGAATTAATTAAATAAATAGTAATAAAAGTTATAAAAAAAATAAAAAATTTAGAGATAAATAAGAGAAAAAGAAAAAAAAATTTTTTTTGCTCCGTCCTTTTGATAGGCTGATTTCTGTTACACTGTAACGTTGTTGAGTGGGAAATAATAGCGTTATTGTAACCTTATTGTGACGTTTTTAAAACGTTTTTCCACTTTTAAATTACGTCACTGTAATGTTATATTAACGTAACAGTGTTGACTTGGTAATGTCTTCACATTGTTCAATGTACCCCTGTGGAAAATATAATCACTATCAAAGCACTCTTTCTCTAGACACGCCACTGTAGCAAACCAATCAACCAAAGTTTTCTTGAGTGCTACCTAACATCTTTGGTGCTTAATATAAAAAAAGTCAAAAAAAAACTTTGTCTGAAATTTAATATCACGAATTTTTCTGAAACTTTGTGATTGCTTTAAAATTTGTAATTGTGTCAATTGAAACACCAATGAATCCAGTTTAACATCGCCATTAATTTAAATATTACGTAAGGAGTTTTTCTGTGTATATGTGGAAGTTTAAAATAACAGCACTTTTACTCATTTTTATGACAGCATATTCTAATATCCTTTCCCTTAATTTCTACAGGTGACACAGCAAACGTTACATATACCAATAGGATATGCTTTACCGGGTATGCAGTTCCGTGTCGCTGTCGGACGAGAACAGACAGCTCAATATGTGTATACCAAAAGTGCGCATCAAACTATTTCTGATCAGAAAACCGAACTCAAAACAAACGTATATTTAAACCAAATAGCTGTTCCAAATACAGCCGAAACGGAGTTAGCTATTAAAGGGACAGATCAAAGCCATAATTCTGGTGGTACTATTGCTTTTCTCCGGAATCTTCGGCACCCAGAAAACCAGGCGGAGCCAAATTAGACTCTAAGATTCACTCAAGCGAATGATGAAGGTTCAGAATATTAGATTCTAACGGCTTCAACATATATTTCGTAGAATGCTTGAGAATGTATGCTTCTCCAACTTTGAAATGGCAACAAAGACAAACAAATTATATGTACATGTTCATATTTTCTAAAACTGTGCTCTTTATATAAAGAATTCTAACCGATTGCATGCAAGCAACATATTTATGGAACTAAATGCGTAAAGTTGATTGAAAACTTAATAAAAAGACATTTATAGATGTGAAAACTATCTACCTACTTACAATAACACAACTCAACAGCAAATTTGCTTTTGATTTGAAACCGATTTTTATTTGTACACCGAAAGAAAAAGGTTTTAATTAACTAAAAAAGCAGGTTTAAATAACCGAGTTCTCCGTAAGTTGTTACCTTATGCTCATTAGCGGTCAACTCAACAGTACAAACGCAGTCAATAAGGATATAACTCCCTGATGGTTGCAGTAGCTGTCGTGGGGTGAAATCAACTGTCGCAAGGAAAATTTCCTAGCACCAGCGCCTGGGAAACAAATTTTTATTCTTTGCTTTGTCTTTTTATATTTATCTCTTGTTATTCATATTATTAATTATTATATTTTTTGTTTATTTATGTGTTTTTATCTAACTCTGTTTTTTTTTTCTTTCATCTCTTTAGATTTTCTCGCCTCGGCCGAGCCTCGAACAGCTGAAGTCCAGGTTAGCTGAGCGAACGTCTGAACCATAACGCTAAATGAATGAGTTTAAATTGTTTGTCAAAATGCTCACTTGAGTTTATCGTTGCTCAAGTTTTGGGAAACGTGCTAAAAGACTTGTTTCACTCCCAAAATTTTTGATGTGTAAACATCTATACGCTCGGCAGCGTAAAATCCTATTCCAAAACTATCATAAAAACTCCATATAAAAAAAATAAGACGTCTTTAATTGGGTCAGAACGACTCTGTGTGAACATCCGTGTGTCGTATGTTTGTTTGTATTGGTTCCTTCTTGCTACATTTTATACAGGGATGCCCTTGACAAAATCGAAAAGCGCCAAAAGAATATCAAAAAAGAGCCAAATTCTCTAAAAAAGAACCAAAGTATTTTTTTCAGTAATTTATGTTATATCTTCATCTTTTATATTATCTTTTATATTTATTTGAACAGTAAAATATAAATGTAGACATGATTGAATGAAGGTGTTATGATTAAAGTATATTTCGGAAATCGTAAATATCCAGATCTAAAATACGTGCTGAATAACAAGTGAAAAAGAAGGGTGCGCTAAAATTCACTCGCAAACGATTAAAAATACGATCTTTCTCACATTCGCTTATTTTGTGATTGCATTTTACAATGAGAAATACTTCAGCAAACAAGCAATCAAGTATCAAGTATCAAGCAAACAAATACTTTGACACAAACGGTCTTTTTGTACGTTCGCAGTGGGTATTGATAAGCTCAGATAAGGTGCATGAAAGAGCGTATTTAAAACGTTCTCCGCACCCTGCGAAAAAGAACCAATTTCAATAAAAAAGAGCCAATGCGCCAGTAGGTAAACAGCTCAAATTTCGACACTAAATAGCCAAGTGTGGCAGCCCTGTTTTTAAATTGACATAGCTGATTAACATTTGCAAAGGAAAAACAAAATACACCGAGAGAAAAAGGTAGTTATATTAACTGAAAAAGTAGCGGTCAATTCAACAGTACAAACACAGTCAATAAGGATATAACTATCTGATGGTTGATATAACTGTCTCGCGGTTAAATCAACTGTCCCCAACCGCTTGGAAAAAAATCTATTTTTTGCTTTGACTTTTTTTTATCTTCTTTTATTAATATTTTTTTTTTTTTATTAAATTATTATATTTTTCTTTATTTATTTGTTTCTATTTACATCTTTTTCTCTTTCATCTATTTAAATTTTCTCGGCTCGACCGAGCCTTGAACCGCTGACCTCCACTTCGCTGGGCGAACGTCTTAACCGTTACGCTAAACGAACGAATTTAATTTGTTGGTCAAAATGCTCACTTTAGCTTATGGGGAACGTGCTTAAGGAATTGTTTCACTCCCAAAATTTTTTGCTTAAAAATGAACCATTAAAAAAAAAATTTTATAAATTAAAACCTTAAAAATTTAGGAGAAAATTTTTGTCTTCCAAAACAACTACACTCTGAACAAAAAAAAAACTGTAATTAAAATAAAAAAGTTCAGAAAAATTCCTGCCGCCAGCAGGGATAGAACCCCGAAGCTCACGGGTGTCGAGTCACAGCTTACACAACTGAGCTATCGAAAACTCCGGAGACGGTTGATCAGAATGCGAACTTATACGTCTAAGTGAACGAAAGCGAATTTGAACATAAAAAGTAACTGTTTTTCAACTGTTCATTTGACTGCCTTTTTCAGTGCATTAAACGCGGAATACAGTTTATTTGACCACTCTTACTTTAACTGTTCTAAGTAGTTGATTTAACTGTTGTTATTTCTCTCGGTGTACATTTAAAGTTGGAATTACGTTACACGTTAACCAGAAAAATTCAGATTATATAGCCAAAATGCAGGTAATCTTCTATGGTCTGGAATGCGAATTAGTTTCAAATCGAAATTCGTTTGAAAAGGAATAATTCTGATTTTGAATGAGTGATTGAAAAGAAATCAATAAATTTCGAGTTTTTTTTTCAAATTCGGATTCTAGGGCATGTCTGAATATTCATATTTTTTAATCACAGGTAAATATTACTATAAATGAATACTTACCCAGCGGGAAATGTCACCCTGACATCACCGGTGAAGTCAGAGTGACAAGTCACCCTGGCATGCGTGACAATTCATAGGACGCCTAGCATGACATTTGTACAGGAGTTGGACAGTGATTTCACCGGTGACATGTCCTCCTAGGAGGAGCGATGGCGAAAAAAGCAAAAGAGAAGCACATGCTCTTTTCTCTCTCAATGTTAATTTATAGAATCCATAGCTGGTCAGTTGAAAACTCTCTTCTTTGCGCTCTCTTTGAATATTTCAAAAAATTTTAAAAATCAATTTTTAATAATTTTTGTTCGCCTCAGCCAGGGATCGAACACGCGATCTTCGGATTCAGAGTCGAGCACTCATCATCTACGCCACTTCATGCTAACGCTGAACTGACGCGAAAACCTTATTTAAATTTCAGTAGCCAATGAGAGGCAAGCACATGAACAGCATCCCTCCACGATGACATGTCCTCCAATATGTCATGCATGACAATGTCACCTATTTGTCATCGGTGACATCACTGGTGACTTTGTCATGCAGGAGATGATTTTCCGCTGGGTATTGTAGAGAACAACTAGAAACATTGAATAAGATAAATGTATGGTTGATTTAATATTTGTTAGTATTGAATCTTTATTATTTAACACATGCACAGTGAGTTCAAAATTCAAACCTTAAAAATTTAGGAGAAAATTTTTGTCCTCGAAAACAACTATATATACTATGAACAATAAACAAAACTTTAATTAAAAAAGAATTTAGGAAAAACTCTCGCCGCCAGCAGGGATAGAACCTCGACCATCGCGTCTGTCGGGCCACACTTTAAACCACTGAGCTATCGAACCCTCTGAGGAAGATTGATCAGAATGCGAAGTTATACGTCGAAGTGAACGAAAGCGAATTTGAACATGAAAAGTAACAGTTTTTCAACTGTTCATTTGACTGCCTTTTTTAGTGCATTTTACTAAAAATACGGTTTATTTTACCACTCTTACTTTATCTGTTCTAAGTAGTTGATTTCACTCTTCTAATTTCTCTCGGTGTAGCATTTACTTCGCTGAATCAAAATATATACATTGAGTTTCAAAAATAATTTGCGGCTTTGAAAAATCCGTTACGAAAGGTTTTTTGAATTCTGTCTAAAGTATTAGGTCATCGCCCCATTATCTCTAGAAATGTGTAAATCTCAGTCAGAATGTCAAAGGAAAAGATAAATATACAGCATTTCTCATACATATCTATGAAATCCGTCCAATACTTTGAACGCTATAGGTCAATAAGCGTAATACAGATATATAATTTTATAGAATTTTGTATAAAAAATTGGTTTTAAATCCACATAATTGCCGGAAAAAAAGGTTTTATATTTCTGGCTTCTTAAAATGAAAGGGGAGAAAAGCAAGAAAGTGTCGATACGTTGATTTAATCACTTACTCTTTCGGATTCTTCTTTGCTGTTGTTTAAGTTTTTTTTTCTTATTTTATTTATCGCTTTTAAAAATACTTAAGCCCAATAATACAGTGGATACTGAAGGCTATCTTAAAATAAGAAAGCTTGAAGAATTAAGGGGACCTTCTGGTCTAGAATTTTTTGAAAATTGATTTTTTTGTTATATTTCGGAAGAATAGACTTTTAAGAATATGCTGGCAAAGTTTCGTGAAGATATTGACAATATTTTCTTTGCTACAGCCGTTTTAGTAGGTAGAGACAGCACGCAGCGCGCTTGATCAAAGCAACTTTGAACGCGTTTATCTCAAAACCACTTTTTTTGACCTGGTGTGGATGAAAACAAAAAAACCATACAACCGATTCGTCTGGAATTTTTATATATTATTCATAACATCAATGGCTATGGCCCGAACTAGAATCGAATTTTTATTTTAAGAACTTCATATTTTTCATTAAAAAATGGTCAAAAAAAGGGGAGTTTTTGATGGTTGAAATGAAAAATTGCGCCATTTTGTCAATTTAAAAAAATTTTTTTTTGTTCTTGTTCTTGCCATAGCCGCATTCATTCTGATTAATAACATTTTTTTTTTTTCTGATTACCAGAACTGCCCAAATCTTTCACACCACGGAGGTACTTTTTTAAAGAGGGTCCATTTCATCTCCATTTTTAAAATACCAAAAAAAAAAAAAAATTACAACAGCATATTTTATTTTTTGTCAATAAAGAATATAATAAGCCTGCATACTTAGAAAACCGTTTTTTGTTTGGCTTAATACCAAAAAAAAATCATGAAAATACCCAAAATTTTCGTGCTCTAGACCAGAAGGTCCCCTTAAGAACACCTTAAGTGTCAAGCGTTTTAACAGCAAATTTTTATCCAAAACTTAGGAAAATTGTTTTTGACAGGCAAAATTTAAAAACACCTATATTTTTTGTTTATATATTTTTTAAATATGTAAAATTAGTGAAATTCTTCCTTTAAATTAATTTAAAAACTTATTTGACGAATACTAATATTTGTACTGTTAAAATGCTTTTCAGACTAAAGCCTTACTTAAGTGATAAGGAGACCTTAAGTATGCACTGTAGTATCGGGAGTCAGAACTTTCCGTCTTAAGCCGTGTAGTTGCTTCGAACCGAAACTGAACTGAAATTGAAAAGCGTTTCAGTTGGGTGTGTTTTCTGCCACAGTTTTTGTTTGATATGTAGTCGCTGGGAACCAAGGTATATAGAATAGAAGGTATTGCAGGGTACCGTATTTCCAAAACTTTCAAAATTTTCGTGACGTCACCGAGATAATATTTGCGTTGGCAACGTCGAAATCAGATGTGTTTTGTTTACATGAATGTGCGCGGGAAAACTTGCACATTTGTATGCATCATTTCCAAGCAGAAGATATTGAAAATAATATGCAGTACGAAATGGGTAAGCGGTATTGTTGGTTAAAAACATCTCAGTATTCATATTGTCCGTTTTTTGCCGCTGTCGCTACGCAGCCAGATCCCACCAGCGGCGAAAAAACGGGAAAAAGGAGGACAGCACTCCTAGCACAGCTGCTCACGCTTTTTCCCGCTGGGCTAGACTGGCAAAAACGGTCAAGTTCAAAATTAATAATCAAGTAGATTTCGAAATGACAAGTTCGCGAAAAATAACCGATCCGCAATCCGAAATTCAAAGTACCCGTACGGGCCGCGTTCGCGTTTTAATCATCGAAAACCAAAATATTATTGCCAATAGTGCTACCAGCGATACCTCCTCATCGACATCCTTTCATCAGCGTCTTGGATTCAGTCAGCTGAAAGCCCGTCTCCCCGAGCTCAATTGCCTCAACAGACTTCAACGCTACTGAAAGCACCACGACAGAAGCGACGTCAACCGCGACAGCAGCTGAATCAACAGCAACCAAGGTACGTGATTTTTATTGACCTACCAACGATTTCCCTTTGCCCCATTTCGGTCGCAAGACCAATAAAGCTTTACGGGCCAAAACATTGGCGATCCTGTGTCCAGGAGCCCTGGCTTCTGGGAGAAAAAATTCCATCCAGAGCCCATTCCAGTGCACGCGGTGTGAGCCTTCCAGTGCCCTTCAAAGTCTAACGGACATTGGAAGTGCAGTGCTTGGAAGGTTTTTTTTCTCATTCGAACTAAAGTGCCTGTCTCTCTCTCGTGGCAAGGGGAAACCAAAAGGTGAGCGGTAGCGGGGTGACCAGTGGGTATATTTGCGTTGCTGTGTGTCTTCAGTTGATAGGCCTAACGGCGTTTGCACGTGAGCAAAGAGAAGACAAAGCAAATAAAAAGACAAGCACGTTGGTCAGCTATATCGCAGCGCTGCGACCGTTTGTTTTTTTTGGTCGCTGTTTGATTTTTTCGATTTGAATTCGCAGTTGGCGTGCGAAGCAAAGCGGATTTCTTTCGTATGCGAAAATTATTAGTAGGTTGCACTGGCTAGCCTTTTGAGAAATAAAGAGTTGACAATTAAATTTCGACTGCTTTTTTATTTGCGTATTTGCTAAATTGATTGGTGTACTAGCTTACCAATTTAAATAAAGCCTGACTTATATTCAAACAATTTGAATTTCATTGCGGCAATAAAATTTACGTGGAAGGTTGGTTGTGAAGGTTAGTATTTGGTTGTTCAAGCGTAACAGGTAAAATTCATACATCGAGCCAAGACAATCATCGACATGACTTCTACCGCGAAATTGAACCACATTGTAGAGATATTTAAAAAATTGTGCTCATGGAATGACAGACATGAGGGGTTGAATTCTTCGCGATTCAGATTGGATGCGCATCTGGAGGACCTCGAGCTCCAGTGGAAGGATCTGTGCAAGGTTTTTGACGAAGTATGCCTAGGAAGCGGAACGGATTCAGCCGCCTACGAAAATTTATCAGCCATTATGGAGGAATGCCGCGCTTTGTACTACGAGGCATTTTCGTGTCCGGCTCCGTTGTACAGTACACACATGCCACGCGTTCGAGAAACCGAAATCGATACCAGCTTCAGAGTTCCATTGTGTGACGTAAAGGTGTTTGCCGGCGGTTATAATGAGTGGCCAGCATTCCGCGATCGCTTCAAGATCTTGTATATCCACAACTCCAGCATTGGTCCGGTCCAGCGACTCATCCACCTTCCCGATAAGACGTCAGGTGCGGCCAACCAAATTGTTAGAGGATTTCCCCCAAGTGAAGGGAGGTTCGATGACGCGTGGTAAGCTCTCAAGGCGTGGTATGAGAATCGACGATTGCTCATTGATATCCAACTTAAGCTTCTCTTCGACTTGCCAGACATTAAAGAAGAGACAAGTGGGGCGATTTTACAACTCCTGTCCACTGTCAACGATAGCCTCGCCGTGATGAAAAGTGAAGGAGTCGTGAATTTGGTGGATCCCATTTTGGTGCATTTTTGCGCTCGGCGTCTACCTGCTCAAGCCGTGCTGGACTGGGAGCATTCGCTTTCATCTCAACGGGAACCTCCTACGTGGCAACAAATGAAGGAATTCATGCAAAGACGCTTCGAGATCGCTGAACGCATTGCCAATTTCACCGCCCTCAGCCACTACGCCCCCTCATTGACTCCTTCTTCACCACCTACGAACGTCTTTCTGGCTCGTGAACTGACGGCGAACGTGTGCCACCTGTGTGGAAATGATCACGCACTGCGACAGTGCCCACAATTTTTGGAAATGACGGTCGACGATCGTCATAGATTTATTACGCAAAATAAGAGATGTTATAATTGTTTAACTGCCTCCCATCGCTCGGCAAAATGTACCAGCCCCTATCGTTGTGCGCAGTGTAAGAAGCGGCATTACACGCTGCTTCATGGACATGCTCCCGCGGTCTCACCGAATGATGCTTCTCCTCCGTCCTCCCAGACCCCCGGCCAATCGACAACGAGCTCCGCTGTTGCATCATCGGCGACGTCACCGTCCCCAATTGGAGCTTCGATTTCCTCCCATCAAACCAACGCACATGTGGCTGACAGCCACACTCAGGTCCTATTGCCTACTGCCCTCGCGCACATCCTCCATCAGGGCGAGCGGTTCACTGTGAGGGTGCTCCTGGATCAGGGCTCTCAATGAACATTTATAACGGAGCGCATGCAACTGCAGCTCAAACTGCCCACCCACGCCAAAATTTGCACCGTGTCCGGCATGGGCGGGCAGTCGTCACAAACGAAGAAAAGGGAATGCGTGCTCACTCTGGAATCCCCGCGCTCCCAATTCCAAGAGAAGGTGGCGGCCGTCGTACTACCAAAATTAACAAATTGGCTGCCATCGTCACGAGCACGATATGTGGACTCCACAGAATTAGCTTCTCTGGAGTTGGCCGATCCACACTTCATGGATCCAGGGCGCATCGACATGGTCGTTGGATCGGATCTTCTCCTGAAAATCACGCTGTCGGGACTTCGGGTCAACATCGGAGGCAGTCTGTTGGCTCAAAACTCCGTATTCGGATGGTACCTTAGTGGCCGTATCTTTGGCGAGTCGACGCAATCGTTCGCCACATGCACTACCATCACGGAGCCGACGGAGTCGCTTCATGATCTTCTCAAGAGCTTTTGGGAACAAGAAGAGATACCTCAGAAACTTCCGGCTTCTCCCGAAGACGAATACTGTGACAAATTGTACTCCCGAACCACCGTTCGCAACACCGATGGTAGATATGTCGTTCGATTGCCATTTAAAGAACAATTTTCTAAATTTTCTTTGCACCTTGGCGCGTCTCGATCACTGGCGCTCAGGCAATATACGTGTTTGGAAAGGAGACTCCAACGACAACCCGCGATGCATGAAACTTACAATGGCGTACTACGAGAATATATCACAAGTGGTCATATAGAACCGGCCACGCCCCCTTTTGAAATCTCCCACAACGGAAGCTGCTCTTGGTTTCATCTGCCTCATCACGCGGTTGTTAAACCAGAGAGTACCTCTACCAAGGTGAGAGTGGTTTTCAACGCATCCCAGAAAACCACCGCCAAGTCATCCCTGAATGATGTGCTGCATGTGGGCCCAGTTCTACAAGTCGACTTAGTTATCTTGTTGCTCAATTGGCGCACCTATCGATTCGTTTTCAACGGCGACATTGAAAAAGTGTACCACCAAATTTTGGTCCACAAAGCGGATCGCACATTTCAACGAATTTTGTTCCGAGATGATCCTACCGCACCGGTCATGGATTTCAAGCTGAAGACGGTCACCTTCGGAGTGAATTGTGCACCATATTTGGCCATCCGAACCCTACACCAGTTCGCCGACGACACTGGCGATGCGGCTCCCCGAGCTGCGTTCATTTTAAAAAATGAAACTCATGTCGATGACGTATTGTCGGGCGGCCATACGCTGGCGGACGCTCTCAAGGCCCAGACGCAACTCTTCACCACGCTTCAGTCGGCAGGATTTCCGCTTCGGAAATTTACCGCAAATCACAGGACATTGCTGGAAGGGATTGAGGCCACTCATTTATTAAACGCAGAATTTCTCAAGTTCGACGCCCATAGCAACGCAAAGATGCTGGAAATCCGGTGGAACGCCGTGACTGACTGCTTCTTGTATCGGTTGACGACGAGGACATCCACTTCTGAGACCAAGCGGCAGATCCTATCGGACATCGCCAAGTTATTCGACCCGGCCGGATGGCTGACGCCGATCGTGATACGAGCCAAGGTGCTTATGCAGCAGCTATGGCTGGAAGGCACTGCGTGGGATGAACGAGTCACCATTGACGCACTAGCCAAATAGAACGCCTTCTTAGAAGATCTGCCTTTCATCGAACAGATTCAGATTCCAGGGTGGCTTCAGTATGAGCCTGTATGAGTATATATCTTCGAGTTGAAACACTCGATAACGCCAACACTCTTTTATTGACCGCTAAGTCGAAGGTGGCGCCTTTACAGACGGTGAGCCTGCCACGCCTCGAATTGTGTGCCGCGGTGTTGTTGTCCAAACTGGTAAAATCCATCAACGAACAGCTGCGAGTCCACGAGCATGACACCTTTCTATGGACTGATGCCTCAATTGTGCTGGCCTGGCTCAAGCGACCCCCTAATGCCTGGAAGACGTACGTGGCCAACCGAATGTCGCAGATTATCACCAACACTGGCCATCTCCCCTGGCACCATGTGAGATCGCAGGACAATCCGGCTGATTTGGGTACTAGAGGATCCTCGGCGCAAGATCTGCAAGCGAATCACCTGTGGTGGCACGGACCGTCGTGGCTAAAGGAACCTGCTAAGGATTGGCCCCAGCCGAAGACTCCATCCGCTCCCATTCTCGAAGAACGAAAAGTTCAATCGTTCACCGCCATTATCGCACACGAAGACCTCCTCGAACGCTTCTCGTGTTTCGATTGTGCATTGCGAGTCCTAGGGTTCGCATGGCGATTCATTCAGCGAACACGAAAGGCAGCTGGCCTACCGGAATTCTCCCAAGCGCTCTCTCAACTAGAACTAACATCGTTGCGGAGCAGAAACGATATTATCCGGAAGAATATGAAGAGCTTAGCAATTGACGGCCCGTCCATAAGAAGAGTCAACTGCTAAGTCTTAACCCCGTGCTCGCCAGCGATGGGCTGCTGCGGGTTAATGCACGGCTGCTCCATGCCGACCTCACACCCGACGAAAAACACCCGATCATCTTGCCAACCCCCCCTCTACATTTTGTCGCCTTTTTTTGGATTTCATTCATCGATCTATGTTGCATGCGGGAAACCAACTTATGTTTCGGACGGTGCGACAGGACTTTTATGTCGCGAGACTTAAGCGTAAAATCAAAAGCTGCATCAGCCGCTGCCACGCATGCACTATTCATGCCCACCGAATGAGAACACAACTGATGGCAGCTCTGCCTGCTGAACGCTCAACGCTTTCACTACCGTTTACTCATACCGGCGTCGACTTTGCAGCCCCTTCGACATCAAAACCTCCACCTTACGCACCACTCCGTTTTTGAAAGGATACGTATGTGTATTCGTTTGTTTCGCCACCAAGGCCATCCACCTGGAGTTGTGTTCGGAGCTCTCAACAGCGTCCTTTCGGGCCGCATTCAATAGATTCATCGGACGCCACGGCCTGCATAAATGTGTATTTTCGGACAACGGGCGCAACTTTGTCGGCGCAAAGAATGCACTAGAGGCTGAATTCGAAGAATTTATATCGAACGTTTCCACGACAACTCGGCAACACTATACGGTTCAAGGTTTCGAATGGCATTTGATTCCGCCTCATGCTCCGCATATGGGCGGGCTCTGGGAGGTGGCGGTGAAGAGTTTCAAGACTCATTTCGTGAAGACAGCTGGCGCCATTAAATTCTCATTTGAAGAATTTACAACACTTCTCGCACGCATCGAAGGAGTTCTCAACTCACGTCCCTTGACACCCATATCTGAGGATCCGGCAGATCTGCTCGCATTGACACCCGGTCACTTCCTGAGAGGCGCTCCGCTGACGGCTTGGCCGGAGGACTCACAATCAGACCTACCCCTTATGACTCGCTGGGAAAAGATAAAAATCCTACACCATCGATTCGCACAACGATGGAAAATTGAATATCTATTGAGTCTGCACAAGCGCGAGAAGTGGAAGACTTCGCAGCCGAACCTCAAGGTCGGCGACTTTGTGGTAATCATGGATGAACAGACACCCCCCCCTTTGAATGGAGGAAGGGCCGGATAACCGCGCTGCATCCCGGAAATGATTATCTTGTACGTGTAGTGGACGTCAAAACTCAGTTCGGCATCATGACCCGACCTATAACTAAGTTATGCGTTTTACTGACCGACCTAACAGAAACATTATGACTAGCCGTCAATGCCCTTTTACAACCAACCTTCCCCTTTCTCGTTTCCGCCATATTCATGTGCTTAAAGTTATCCCTCTCATCGTTTCAGCCCATCATGCGCAAAGAAGACCTGCGAGAGCGATGCCCGCTCTGCCCGCAAAACCATCGGCTGTCCCGCTGCCGCCGCTTTCGACGCCTTTCGCTGGAGGGGAGAAAGAGCTGCATCCGGCTCCACAAGCGCTGCTGGTCGTGTCTAAAAGCGGGCCATCGTCGCGCGTATTGTCCGTCTCGGCAGGTGTGCAAGGTTTGTAGCGGGCTGCATAACTCGCATCCATAAGGAACCTAGGCCAGAGTCGCCGAATGAACGGGAGGATGGTCCATGGCGCCCTAAAGTTAAACCGACACAACTGGCGTCGGGGAGTCGCGTCAGCGCCTCCGGGCCATACGACGCAGCCAATCCTATGTCCGGACCCGGTCGCCTCCTCCGTCACCTCCGCACCGTCACTCTGCAGCGTGTCAACGCTCCGCTGCCAATCTACGCTCGCCGTCACCGCCATCCCCACCGCCAAGAAGAGTGACATTCTGCCCCCGCTCCACCCGGATGCCACCAGGGACGCCACCGCGCCACTGTTCACCCGTGGTTCGTCGCCGCTCGCCATCACTACCACGTCGCCGCTCGCCGTCGCCGCCATCCCCACCGCCAAGAAGAGTGACATTCTGCACCCGCTCCACCCGAATGCCACCAGGGACGCCACCGCGCCACTGCTCACCCGTGGTTCGTCGCCGCTCGCCATCACCACCACGTCACCACCACGTCACCACCACGTCACCACCACGTCACCACCACGTCACCACCACGTCACCGTTCGCCGTCGCCAACACGTCGCCGCTCTTCGTCATCATCACGACGCTGCCGCCGGGTCCCACCACATCCGCAGTCATCGCCGCCGCGCTTCCGAACCGCTCGAGCTCCCCCTCGCAGTCCAGACCCACCACTAGATGCTCGAGAGACGTTTGAGGAGTTTGCACGAAGGCATCAGATCCCGGAAGCTCCCAGCGAACGCTCCCAGCCCTTGTCATGGGAAGTGAAACGGCAAGTCGACGAGTGGTGCGTGGAGGCCCGAGCAGCGTTCTTAGCGGCGTGCCGGGCCCAACGTCACAACTAAACGAGCCTTAGGTTGCGTAGCGCAAGGCGGGCAGTATGTCCGTTTTTTGCCGCTGTCGCTACGCAGCCAGATCCCACCAGCGGCGAAAAAACGAGAAAAAGGAGGGCAGCACTCCTAGCACAGCTGCTCGCGCTTTTTCCCGCTGGGCTTGACTGGCAACATCGGTCAAGTTCAAAATTAATAATCAAGTAGATTTTGAAGTGACAAGTTCGCAAAAAATAACCGATCCGCAATCCAAAATTAAAAGAACCCGTTCGCGTTTTAATCATCGAAACCAAAATATTATTGCCAATAGTGCTACCAGCGATACCTCCTCATCGACATCCTTTCATCAGCGTCTTGGATTCAGTCAGCTGAAAGCCCGCCTCCCCGAGCTCAATTGCCTCAACAGACTTCAACGCTACTGGAAGCACCACGACAGAAGCGACGTCAACCGCGACAGCAGCTGAATCAACAGCAACCCAGGTACGTGATTTTTATTGACTTACCAACGATTTTCCCTTTGCCTCATTTCGGTCGCAAGACCAATAAAGCTTTACGGGCCCAAACACATATATATTTTTTATATTTAAGGGATTTGCAAATGCACGAAAATTAAAGCGAGATGTAGTACCATCAATTTTTTCTTGTGAAACCACAAAATTTCCCTTGGCAAGAGTTGATGAGAACATAGCGGTGGAGAATATGAGCTTCGCGGAAGAAGGTGAGAATGTTTCACCCAATTTAAGAGCGGGAACATTTGAAAATTTGAAATCGGATATGTGAGTTGTATTTTTTTTTTAATCTCTATCATTAGCTTAAATTTTATTTTTAGTATTCGTGAATAATATTTTGACAGCGACAATCTCAAAATGGAAAATTAAAATTTAAAACAACAACTAAAAATATGCAAATCGATAATTTTTATTGAACAGTAAATTATGTTTTTTTATTGCATTCGTTTATACTAATGTTAACGTATAACTTGCTAACAGATATTTACTGAGAAGAGAGAACAAAACTGTAAAAAATTTAAATAAAAAATCAAATCAAAAATTAAATATAAAAACGGAGGAAATGCTAAAAAGGGAAGCAATTCACGAATACCAAATTGAATGTTTGGAAGAAAAACTTGAGAAATCGAAGAGCAGCTACTCAAATCTGGAGGAAAACCTGCTAACAATTTTTACAAGGACCCAAATTTCACTATTGAAGACTGAATGTAAGACTAAAAGGAGTGAAGAAGACATCGCACAATCAATTACATTGTATGCAACAGGTTCAAGACTATATAAATTATTATATAGAAAAAAATTTCCTCTTCCGGCCGTGCGAACACTCAATCAATGGGCTCAAACAATAACAATATCCAGAGGACTATTGACTCCAGTTTTCAAACTTTTGAGAGGTTCTACTCACATGACTGAGAACCAGAAAATTTGCATCTCAAGCTTTGATGAGATGATAATTCGAAAATCATGCTGCAATGACCGAAAGATGGACGCAACATTACCACCTGTTGGATATGTGCAAGTAACAATGCTCAGAGGTAAGACAAAAAATTTATTACGTTCATAGCTGGAACACCAATATCATATGAAATTTTTTCTTAGTTTAGGCTTAACTTCAAAATGGAACCAACCAATTTTCCAGGACTTTATTTTTAAAATGACGAAAGACACCCTTCTAAGTATTTTAAAGGAATGAAAGTCTTGCGGATAAACAGTTGTTGCCATTGTTTGCGATCTTGGTGAAGGAAACAGATCATTGTTAAATGAACGTGATATACACGAAGAAAAACCATGGTGAGATATCAATGAATAATATTTTTGGACCAACAGGATCGTAAAGAATATTTTATTCTATTCATTAGGTTTATGTATGACACCGAAAAAGTTCATTCGTTTGCAGATGTTCCCCATTTAATAAAACTCATTCGAAATCACTTCACGCAACACGTCAGTTACCTGTTTCAGAGAAAGGGGCAAAAACTTCTGAGTTTTATGTGAAGCGCGAAAAAATAACTGTGCTGTGTGTGTTATTGCTGTGATGTAGAAGGTCTATGTAAGGAACTTAAATTGAAATTTAAAACATGTGAATGGCGACTATTTATTGATAGTTCGCAGCAAAGTTTGAAAGTTGATCTTGTCCATAACGGAAATGAGCTGCCAACTATTGCTGTAGCGCATGCTGTTGGAACGTTGAAACGTATGATGAAATCGCGCACCTCTTGAGGCAGATCAATTACGACAAACATCACTGGAAAATCAGCGCTGACCTGAAGGTTTGTAATATTCATTAATTTAAAATTATATAAGATTTACCTTCTTATACATCATATTAACTGTAAAACTAACCGATTTTCATTTTGCCTTCGCTTTCATTTCAGGTAGTTGCCATTATTACCGGGCTACAAGGAAGTTATCCAAAATTTTGCTGTTTTCTGTGTTTATGGGACAGCAGAGCGAAGGAACATCATTTCACGAAATCATCTTGGCCTAAAAGGGAACAACACTCCATAGGAAACAATAACTTGGCGAACCCACCTCTTGTTTGGAAAAATGACGTTATTTTGCCTCCGCTTCATATTAAACTTGGATTAATGAAAAATTTCGTCAGTCGATGAAAGTTGACCTGTAAGCCTTCTTTTTTTAAGATAGGAACAATGATATGAAAAAACGGGTGGAACCATCTTTTTGCCTGTATTAGGTAACCCTTTGCCTACTATGACCTTTTTGGTTGCCTACAGCCTATACTCAAATATGCAGTATTCGAAAACATACGAAATAATGCGGTCTTCAATAAATACCTGCGCACTTTACTTACTATACTATACAACTAACCCATTGCATTAAGAAAGCAATAAAAGAAAGCCGCATATATTCCATACTAAGAAAAATAAGTTAGTTATTTAAAAAAACTAGTCTTATACGTAAGAAAGAGAGATTTGAAGGTATTAGATTGTAATTTTAAATAATAAATACGAAATGGAAGAAATCGTTTTTTCATAGTTTTTTCTGTCTCTTCAGAATATGTCTTTTGGGTTGATTTGGGCAATTGGTTATAACTTCACTTAAACTCAACCGATGTTTATCCTTAGACCACTTCAAATGTTGGAAATTGAATGGGCTTTAAGATCCGAGGCCTAGAAAAAATAAAACTTTTTTTTAGGTTTGCCGTTGTCTTGAAAATTAAAAATTTTTTTAAATCTAAAATTTAAAACATTTTCCTCTACATTTTGCAATTTAGTGTTTTAACTATTTTACGTACTCAAATGTTTGTTACACCATTGTATGCGTTGAGGTAATGGCCTTACAGCGATGCTTCAATTTTTATTGTCCGAAGAAATATGACGGTGTTATAGTGAAAAAACTAACGACATGTTGAAAAAAAGCCGAAAAACGGTTTTTTTTGAAATAACGGAAAAACTGTCCGATAGAAAATTTTTTTCCGCCATTTTCGTAATCAGCGTAAAATTTTAATATAGGAATCGTATGTTTGGTACTTGGAGCATTTTGGTGTAGACTAGTGTTATTTCTGCCAGTTTTGAAATTTGTATTATTAAAATTGCAGGTCATTCGCTTAATTTATACATTTGTATAATAATAGCTACAAAAAATCTTAATTTATTAGATTCTTAAATAGGTGGCAGCACTTGAAACAATTTAAAAAATGTTCTTATAAAAATTGAAAGCTACTTAGTCTGGCAGCTCTAACGATGTTGAAAATTGGGGGAATTAGGGGAATTTTTGGCAATTTTTAAATCGCGATTCCTCGTAATCTATGGGCAACCCCCAAAAACTGATTCCAGATTTGGAATTTGCAATTTTTTTTTTTTGCACATTTGCAAAAAACAAATTATGATTAGAAATCGCAAAAACGCCCGTAAAGTAAACTTGTTCGACAAAATCAAAGCTAAGGCACACTAAATAAAACAAAAGCTAAGCTAAACTAAAGTGCTGAGCATTCAAAAGCCTGGTGGGGCGAAAGTGCACGGCTTTCGCCTCGTTCCGAAGTGTCACGTTTAATAGCCTATGAACTTGGGTCAGAAAGCAGCACAAGCCCTTTGTGCCTACACTTTGGGTTCACTGACCCATCGTGTTTACTTGCATATATTCAATGAATACGTAATTTTGTTCTTGGCAAAGCCAAAAAATTTTAAAGCTAAAACTAGCGATCGCGATCGATTTAAAATTCAATCTTCACAACATGAGCTACTGACCGAGTTAAAGAATGAATGCTCGCGATCAACGAACGCTCGCGAAAGAACGACCTGACGAAGCAGAGTGTAACGAAGAGGGACAAAAAGAAAAACTCGAAGAACGATATTTGAAGTTTTTTTGATGCAAATTTGTTACATATACTATAATTAACTGAGAAATCAAAAGGATTTGGAAAATAATAATTGATGTGGTTACAATGCTTAGTCACAGTCAAAACACTTTTGGTATGTTCTTTTATTGCTATATTTAGCTTTTGTTACCTGCAAATTTAAAACGCTATAACTTTTTTTTTGCCGTATCCGATTTTAATATTTTTTGCACCATTTTTTTTAAATAATAACTTTTTTTGTTTGAAAAGTGTGGATTTCCTTCGAAAACACTAGTTTTCAAACAAAAATAGAGCAGAGTCGAAATGATGGTTTTTAGACAAAATTGGGGTCGCTGATTACGAAAATGGCATCCGTTTATTTTTCCAAAGAAATTCAAAATAGTTTTGCCAAAGAACTCAAAAACTACC
This sequence comes from Chlorops oryzae, assembly GCA_020466095.1. Lineage (NCBI taxonomy): Eukaryota > Metazoa > Arthropoda > Insecta > Diptera > Chloropidae > Chlorops > Chlorops oryzae. The sequence goes on along the minus strand of CM035808.1, from coordinate 54,265,749 downwards.
CGCCTAAATAACATAAAATTCTATTAGTCTAAAGCAGAAAACTCTCTTCTTTGCAACGATGTATCATTTGTAACAATCAGTGGCTTAAAAAGCTATAAACATTTGAACTTGCAAAAGTTTGATTTCTTCAGGTTTTTTTTTTTTTAATTTGCAAAAGTTCATTTTAACTTTTAAGTGCTAACAAAATTTTAAAAATTTTTTTCGGTAACTAAAAGTCAGAAACAGATATTTAGCGTATATAAAAAATCGGTTGAAAACCAAAGGAGTTATAAGAGATTTGCCACATTCCACACGAGGACCAAATTGTCCTTAAAACAGCAAGAACACGAAATCAGAAAAATGCAGACCACCAGAGACTATCCTGATATGCACATATTGTTCAAGGCTAGGCCATGATGTCGAAAATTGTAGACAAACGCAAAGTAGCCTTTATTGCGAACGCTGCCAGGTAAGGGGGCACAGCACGAACAATTTTTGTTTTCGACATATATGCCAGAACGGAATGCTGCAACCTCCACAACGTGCGACAAACTCGATTCAAAATATGTCGCAAAACAGCGGAGCAAATAATAGAAGCAATAATCGAGTTGATGTTCAGTGGTTCAGGTGCAAAGGGAAGGGGCATATCGCTTGGAACTGTACTCAATCACAGCAGCCAAGCCCGGCAAACGCACCACGACCCAGTCTTAGCCAACATACTGGAACGCCCAAATAAAAGACGGAAAGAAAAAGTTTATAAAATGAATGGAAATAGATTTGAGCAAGAACTTTAAAAGAGAAACGGATGCGATGGAAAAATCGCAGTATTAATTGATTCAGGAGTTCAAACTAGTTTGATAAAGAAAGAAGGATTATCAAAAATACTTGATTAATGAAGAGGAGCGTAAATTTTTAAGAGGAGCGTTCGGGGGCGAAACTCGATCAATCGGATCAGTGGAAATTGAAAATAAAAGTAATCTAGATTTGAAATGTAAATTACAGGTGCTGCCACGAAATAGTATTCTGCCAGCAGATGGACTCTTTGGGCGAGACGTGCTCTGGACCAGAACTATTATGGACACAAATTAGAAACGACTAATCTTTAAGGAAAATGGAAGTGAGCTATCAAAGTTATCAATAATGCCATTGAAGCAAGGGAAATGGATTAGTATAGCAGCGACTGTATCCCACCCCGAACAGTCAGGATTATTCCAATAAACACTGGACTACTGATAGACAAAAAAGTTGTACATAAAAAGGAAAAATATACAAATGGGTATGTAGGCGAAACACTGACTAAACCAAAAAATGGAATTGGGTATATATCAGTACAAAACGCTTAAGAAGTAGAAGAAAAATTAGAGAAAGGAAATGAGATAGAATTTTCTCCCCTGACCAATTAACAAACGCAAGCATACTCAACAGTAAACGTATGTGAGATTAAGAAAACCAATGAAAGATTAAATACGATTAGAAATACATTGCGCCTAGATGACACCCTAAATAATGAAGAGCAACAGTCCCGCTTTGCAGTACACAAGGACATTGCCGACGTGTTTCATATTAAAAAGGATGCATTCAGCCATAAAAGTGAATTAAAGCACGAGATACAAACTGAAAACGAAAAAGCACCAGTGAATATAAGACAATGTCGCGTCCCTGAGGCTCATTAAGCAGAAATTAACAACCAGGTTAAAAAAATGTTGGACCAAGGAATCATAGCACCGAGCAAATCTCCATGGAACGTTCCAATCATTCTAGTACCAAAAAAAGTGGTGCAGACGGAAAAATTAAATGGTGAATTGTAGTGGATTTCCGACAGTCAAATGAACAAACGATAAAACCATTGTTTCCTATACCACGAATCGATGAAATCCTGGATCAATTGGGTTGGAGCAGATTCTTTACCATCTCAGATCTGGCAAGCGGCTACCATCAAGTACTTTAAGACGAATGCGACAGAAAGAAAACGGGTTTCAGCACCGGAATGGGACACTATGAATTCATACAAATGCCATTTGGACTAACGGGAGCCCCAGTGACATTCCAAAAACTACGAAAATCGCTCTGACTGGCCTACAAGGGCTCGACTGTTTCGTATATTTGGACGCGATTGCCATTTACGGAAGAAATTTGGCTGAACATGATCGGCGTCAAAGAAGAGTATTAAAAGCATTAAGAGCAAGTCAACTCAAGATAAAAACTAAGAAATGTCAGTTCCTGCGAAAAGAAGTATTTTATTTGGGCGAAAAGTGCTCGGCAAGAGGTGTACTTCCAGATCCCGGAAGAGTAGAATTCGTAAAAAATTTTCCATCCCCCAAGAACAAAAAACGGATTTCAATCATTTTTGGGACTGGTGAATTAATACCGAAAATTCATTCCGCATGCAGCGAAATTACTATTGCCACTAACAGCTTTATTAAAAAGGATGTCAATTAAGTCTGGACTAAGAACTGCCAGAATACGGTAGAAACCTGAAAACAAGCTTACACAAGCCCACCCATTTTGAAATATGCAGATATTACGAAACCATTCATATTAACGACCGAATCATTGACGCACTAGGAGTAGTCCTGTCACATGGTGATCCTTGATAAGATCACCCTATTGCGTTCGCTAGCCGAGCTCTGAGCGACACGGAAAACCGATATTCGACCATAGAAAAGCAATTCCTTGCAATTATGTGGGCGACTAAAATTTTATATGTTATCTCTTAGGAAGACCGTTCACAATTTTCACAGATCATAAACCGTTAAAAGGCATTGCTAATTTGAAGGTCCAAACATCGCGTTTGGACAATTCCGTCATAAGCTCTCAGAATATGACTTTTAAACTTCTTATAAGTCTGGTAAAACTAAATTAAATGCGGAGGCACTAAGTCGACTGCGGTATTCGGAAAATAACATATCCGTTGTGACTAGAGCACAAAATAAAGCAAATAAAGAAATACACCCAGAAAGGAAAGATACCGAAAATTACGCGGAAGACCAAGAAAACAGGAATAAGGATGAGATGGAGAATATGGCGATCTTTTTGACAGATCAAACGGACATCAAAGAGGTCCTTAAAACTTTTCATGGTGGACGCCTCGGAGGATACAGAGGAGCTGCAAGCTCACACTCCCGCGGTTGGTACATCGCGGTTGGACAACTCCATCATTAGCTCTCAGAATATGACTTTTAAACTTTTTATAAGTCTGGAAAAAGAACTTAAATGCGGACGCACCAAGTCGACTGCGATATTCAGAAAATAACAAACCCGTTGTGACTAGAGCACAAAATAAAGCAAATAAAGAAATACCCCCAGAAAGAAAAGATACCGAAATAACGCAAAAGACCAAGAAAACAGAAATAAGGATGAGATGGAGGATATGGCGATTTTTTTGACAGTTAAAACGTACATCAAAGAGGTCCTTAAAAATTTTCATGATGGACGCCTAGCAGGACACAGAGGAGGTGAAAACACATACTTCTACACCCGACGCCAGTACAAGTAGAACGGCATGCAGAAAGAAATTCGGGATTATGTAAAAAATTGCAAGAAATGGCAAAAAATGCTTAAAAACAGTAATTACTGTTACAGCACATGCACCATTCGACAAAATGTTTATGGGCATGGTAGGGCCACTAATAGAAACGGCAAGTGGCAATAAGTACATATTAACAGCAAAAGATGATTTTTTCAAATACTTTATATGTACATCAAAGAGAACAAGTAATGTAATTTTGTCATAAGGCGAAATCTGCATATTGCGTCTTTGAAGCCCTTTTTTTGTTTTAGTAACGCAACAATTTCAAACGCATTCAAAACTTTTCTAATAAATGTCCGGTTTTACATTCACCGATAATCGGCCGAGGTTTTGTCACCGATTTTCTGTTTGTTGCAAGGGAAGGGAGACGAAAGTGAAAGAGTTTTGTCTCGCTTGGCTTGTCTACAAACGGAAAATCGGCGAGAAAAAATCGGCCAATTGTCGGTGACTGTAAAAGTGGACTATTTAACTTCAATAGTTAAATGCTAGATAGCTTAGTGGGCTTTTAGATAAACGCTAATCGACTGATTTTTTCCAAATTTCCAACTAAATGCCCTTTAAAGAGGCCATTAAAATCTTTGAGAAATGTCGTATATATCCTTCGATGTCCCAAAAATTCCTCTTCGACGCAATTTTCACCATACACTACAACAGCATGCTGGAACAATCATGAAAAAATCGATTTTTTCGATTAATTATTAATTCGGTCTGAATATATCGATTTAGTTTTTCAATGATCAAATCGATTTTGGTGCATCTCCAAAGTTGGAGCTTTCGTTTTACAAGTTTAGTTGGGGGCAGTTTCGTAACGAATGTCAATGAGGTAACATAGGACTCATTTACGCTCGGGCCGTGCTCACCATTGTGAAATAATCGCCATTTTGTTTGGACATTGACGCCGGTCATTTAAAACGGGAATTGCTCGAAGCGTGTGTTCAGGAGGAATATAAGTACTCAAGGGCACTCGAATCGGGCTAAAATCAATTCAACTATAATAATTACTGACGACGGTCATTTATTCGTGAAATTAAAACTGACGGCGGTCAATTAAACGCATTTAATAATACAAATAATACTCTGAGGGCATACCATGGCATATGAGGCCTAAATAAAGCGCCCAGCCATTTAAATCAAAATTCAAAAAAAAAAAAAAGTTTAGTTGGGTGGTTTTAGTAAAATGGCTTCGAAACTATCAGCTTGTAGAGACAAGAAACATCTTAGGTCAAATGCTGAAATATTTTTGGTGGGAGAATGTAAAAGTGAGAACTTAGGATCGAAACTGCCGTCTAAGAAACAAGTGCTTCAATTATTCTTTTATAAAAGGCGCGTAGAAAATATGTCTATAAAAGAAAGTATGTTGCATACCATTGATGTAACATTGACGTTTTGGGAAAAAGCTAATGTTAGAGAATGGACTCGTTTGCCCAACTCTAGTTTGATTGAAATTATCGACGATCTCAATTCAGCACATAAACTCATTGAGTGTTAATTTATTTGTCACAACAAAAGGCACTTAAACCGTGTTGCTTCCTTTCAAATGAAATGAATGGTTTCGTAGTCAAAAGAAAAGTTAAGTTTATGTTATTGATCATAATGCTAGCTTATATACAATATTTTTGGCTTAGTGATCCTTGGTCACATGTACAGGCACGTTGATGCAGACGCCTGCCGAAGGTGCAATTTGATACATCAAAACAATTCTAGTCCCCTTTGTCTTACAATTCTGCTGACTACGCAGGCATGTGTATGCACAAACGCAAGAAGGAATTTTTAACAAATTATTTTGCTGTACATAAACAAATTCAATTTCAAATGACAAAATAAAAAGAAATAAATGCAACCAACGTCTTTTGCTGTACATGCACCATTCAATTTCAAATGACGAAAAGTATACAAAATAAAAAGAAATAAATGCAGGCAACGTATTTCGCTGTGCATGCACAAATACCATTTTAAATGACAAAAGTATAAAAAATGATAAAAAAAAAAGAAATAAGCTGAATGAAATATATGAACATGCTCCCGCCGTTGAGCGCAGCTCAAACGTCTGAGCCGCGGTTGATGTTGAGATAAGTGAGTCCGGCCGTTGTTTATATTTTAAATGAACGTATGTATATGTGTATTTTTGATGCTGGACTATGTTGACAAATTCTTCTGTGTTGTTGCTGGAAATACTTTGATGCAGCTTTCGTCATGAATTTTCTTCTGGAGATCGTTTAGATGTGTACAGTGAAATCTGCTGCTGGAGTAGTTTCACTAGCGGGATTTAGTTTTTGAATTTTTGTAGGTTTACGGATGCAGAGGTAGATTGCAATGAGGCAAATTATTGTTAACACTGTGTAGCCAACTGTCATGTGGTGATAATTTTGAGTTTTAATTTGGTTTGGAAGCTCGAACACTTGCTGTGTCACCAATGAGGTTTGTAGTGCTGTGAGGTTTTTTATTTGTGCGATGAATTCGTTTGTGTGTATTTCATTTAATAGTGGCTTCAATCGTTGAGTATAAATTTTTTCGGAGATCTCCCAAACGCTAGTGTAAGATGCTGTGAGAGGATGCATTCGGGATCAAGACTGAGCAAACCGGATCCTTTAAGATTTATTTCGGCAATGTCCTTTTTGCATACAGCTGTTGCACGAGAGGAGCCGGTCATTGCGTATATCCATTGATTACGATGACGTAATGGAATCCAAACAGTGGTATCCGTCGTTCGTTGTAATGAGCAATCCGGTTGCGTTTTGTTATGAAACAAATTAATTCCACATGCACATACTGCTGAGCCGATTTCATATTGTATTTGACCTTTAGTACATATATACATCTCTTCCTTTATGGTGAGACAATCGTCTAATTCGAATGTGCTGATGATGAAGTACTGATCACGCAATTTATTCATAGCTAGAAGTGATGAACACGGCATAATCGACACCATTGTTTTGTTTAGCATAATTGGTAGTAGAACAAGATTAAAGATATCAAACTGTTCATGCTCTATCAATGGTAATGTAATGGTAAAGATGACTGTATTTTTCGCGAGTCCTCCTTTAACTTTCATTAGTTTGTATAACAGTAATGTATCTTCTGAACTTACAGGTAGCTCGAGTGACTCAGACATGTGGAACCGTATTTTTTCCACTTCCTGTTGTAACTGGATCGGCGTCAGGAGCAACGGACTTATGATTCCACGGTGCGTGTTTGTAAGAACATCAAGTATGGAAGACTGCATACATTGTAGGTTTGTTGCAATGTTTGTTAGCTGTATGGACAATGAAGAGAAAATTCGAAAGACACCTTCTTGGTATTGTGCTTCATCATCGTCATGTATCCTATTTAAAATTTGAGATATCTGGTGGTCCATATTATCAAACTTCGCCTTTACTGTTTCCTGGTCCAATTTAAGGATGTTGATGGTAGAGTCAATGATTGAAGTCTGATTTTTAAGAAGCCTGAGGAGATGCTCTTCATTTTCTCTTACTTGTGTGATCGTGTGTGCCATCCGTTCAGCATATTCAGAGTCCAACACGCCAAACATGGAATGAGCAATATTTCCAACTATATCGATAGCTCCTCGTTTTTGCCTCTGCCCGGATAAGAGTGTGCTGTCCATCACCAGTTCACTTTCTGCGTGCTCAAAATAAGTGACTAGATTTTCGCAAGTACCCCTTTGTTTCATCTCTTCGCATAAGCGGCTTAGAGCTACGGTACCGTTTGAAAATGTCCCCAATTCGGTCCAAAATCCAGATAAGTCATAGTAAATCAGCAGATTCCATTCTGCGGGTGAAACGACGGCTGATCCGATTCCCTCAAAATGAACTCCCAGTTTTGTTCCAAATTTTGTGTTGGTGATTTGAGCTCCCATCACCAATGGTAGTAGGATCAGAGCCAACATGACCGTTAAAGCTGTTTGGCCTAGTGCAGTGCGTTGTTTTTTCTTGGGCACGTCGGGTTTTTCATCAGCTATGAGATCACTTGCAGAAGAGGCCGAATCGCCTTCGTTAATCGGCAACGGTGCTAGTCTGTCAATCGGCCGCTTGTAATTGCCATTTGCTGTTTTAATGTCCACGACACGAACAATGCCATCGTCGCCTTGATGGATTTTAGTAATTCTTCCCAATGGCCACTGTAGAGGAGCTGTGTTGTCCTCCTTGATTATGACCATATCACCTGGCTTAACGTTGACCTTTTGCGTCTTCCACTTGTGCCGATATTGGAGTTCACACAGGTATTCTCGTGACCACCGTCTCCAAAACTCCCTTTTGAGCTGAGTGGCCAGCCTCCACCTAGTGAGAAGACTTAGTTTCGCTTGTGTGGAACCTGCATCCATCTGTGCGTTGAGTGCTTCACCAATTAAAAAGTGACCGGGTGTTAGAGCAGCTAGATCATTTGGTTTGTCAGATAGTGGGCTAATGGGCCGTGAGTTAAGGATCCCTTCAATTTCTACCACCACAGTCTCGAGCTCTTCATAAGTCAAAGACGCTGTCGACACGCTTCTCACCAAGAGATGCTTTGCTGATTTGACCGCTGCTTCCCATAGCCCACCAAAGTGTGGTGCTCGCGGTGGTATGAAATGAAATTTTATTCCTTTGCTTGTACACTCTCTGATAATTGTGTTGGACGCCGAGTTGCCGTAAATTGCCTCCGATAGTTCGTTAAGCTGATTTTTTGTGCCAACGAAATTTGTGGCGTTGTCGCAATATATGTTCTGACAACAGCCTCTTCGGCTAAGAAACCGTTTTAAAGCTCCAATGAAGGCATCAGTGGTCAGGTCACTAACCAGCTCTAAATGTACAGCCTTTGTGGCGAAGCAGCAGAAGACTGCAATATAGGACTTTTGTGGCTTCTTTCCTCGCACCTTGAAGTGTACCCAAAACGGCCCACAAAAGTCGACTCCTGAGTTTATAAATGGTCGAGCGGGTGTCACGCGAGTTGAAGGCAAATTTCCCATCATTTGGCTGAGTAATTTGGGCCTTGCTTTGCAGCATCGTACACAGTTTTGTACAACTGATCGTGCCAAGGACTTTCCTTTTACTGGCCAAAATCTCTGCTTGACGTGCGCTAGAAGTGCTTGAGGCCCGCAATGCCGATTTTGCATATGAATCATTTGCATTAATAGTTTTGTAATCGGGTCATTGTATGGGATCAACATAGGGTGTTTAGCGTCATACGAAAGTTCAGATGCATTTAGTCGTCCTCCTACTCTTACAATGCCAATAGTGTCCAGAAATGGAGCGAGGTTGCTGAGTGAACTCTTTTTACTAATTTCGTTGTGTTTCCTCAGGTACTTTAAGTCCTCTTTGAAGTCAGCTTTCTGCATTGTGCGAACGATGACCATTAAAGCATTTTCTAGTTCGTTGACTGTTAACTCAATTCTAGATTGTTGGTTCCGATGTCGTGCATGATTGATGAATCTTTGTACGTAACCGATGACTCTTTGAAGCATTTTAAAAGATCCTTTGTGTTGAATGTTGTATACGATTTTTTCAAACTCGGTACCATCTGTCGTGCCAGCTGCTGTAATTACTCGTTTTCGCTCTGTGATGGTATCATTGAAAGTCGATTTAACCTTGCGCTGAACTGATGGCCACATGTCCTCTCACCCATGAAGAAACATGGGTCCGTAGAACCATAGGCTGCAAGCTGCCAGTTTCCTTGGAGAAATTCCTCTTGACAGAATATCGGCAGGATTTTCCTTTGAGCTAACGTGCCGCCACTGTTCAGGTATTGTTAACTCCTGAATCGCAGCTATCCGATTGGCAACAAATGTTTGGTAAGATGATGACTGTGAGTTAATCCAAGCCAACACGATTTCTGAGTCCGTCCACAAAAGGGTGGGCGTGTCTTGCCATTTTAAATCTTGTTTGACTCTGCTACTTAGTTGTGCGTTGAGTAATGCAGCACAAAGTTCAAGACGAGGAAGACTTTGTCGTTTTAATGGTGCGACTCGCGATTTTGCGCACAGAAGTCTCACTGTTACACGACCATCCTTCATGATAGACCTTACATAAACTGCCGCACCATATGCTTTTTCAGAAGCATCCGCAAAGCCATGGATTTGTATTTTTGAAGACGTTTGACCTTCAAAAATATGTCGTGAGAACTGCATGTTGTTCACCAGTGTTAACTCGTTCCTATAGGTCATCCATCTAGTGCATAGCTCAGCTGGTAGTGATTCATCCCAGGCCAGCTTTCGTTGCCACAGTTCTTGAATGAACATTTTAGCAGTGACGAAAATCGGTGCTAATACACCCAAGGGGTCAAAGAGCCTGGCCAAATCGGAGCTAACTGTTCGCTTTGTTATGCGGCTGTTGTTGCCAAGGCAAATTTTGACACAGAATTTGTCACTCTTCGGAATCCAGGTTAATCCCAATGTTTTAACTGCATGATCGTTTTCAACGTCAAAATCAATGTTGACTTCCTGGTCTCCTGAGACAACATTTTGTAGAAAATAATGATGATTTGCGCTCCACTTTTGTAGATTGAGGCCATGTTGCATTAGGATGTGTTTTAGTTGACGCTGAATTTCCACTGCTGTATTTAAGCTATCCGCTCCACCGATGCCGTCATCTATATAGAAGCTTTCGAGTAAAAATTGAGCTCCAAGAGGATGTCGTGTCATGTTGTCTGTAGCTATTTTTTCTAGACATTTTGTAGCTAAATATGGTGCAGCTCTTGTCCCATAGGTAATCGTATTTAGCTGATAATATTTGATTGGCATTTTTGGGTCGCTTCTCCATATGATAATTTGATATTTCCGGTCTGCTGAGTGCATGATCATTTGACGGTACATTTTTTCAAATTCTGTTGTAAAAACGAAGCGTGGTAACCGAAATCGCAGCAGGATAGAAAATAGCTCACTTTGTACCGTGAGTCCTGTGTGCATTATATCGTTTAAAGATAGCCCCGAAGAAGTTTTTGCCGAGGCATCAAAAACAACTCGTAGTTTGGTCGTTTGACTTTGGGGCCTCAGAATGCAATGGTGAGGTATTAAATAGTTCGGTGTGTCCATGGATTCCATGTTAACTTGCGTCATATGACCCAATGCTTCATACTCCTCCATAAAATTAACATATTGTGATTTGATCTCTGGTGTTTTTGGCAAGTCGGCGTTCGAGTGACAAAAATCGATTGAATGCTATTCCATGTGAATCCCCTAAAGCATTGGGACTGTCGCAAAATGGAATTCTGACGATAAACCTGCCATTGTCGTGAAATGAATGTGTCTGCGCAAAATGAGTCTCGCATAGTTTTTCTGCCACGGATTGCTGTTTTCCTGTCGTCCTTACGTCTTCTAATTCCCATAATCGAGCAACGGCTTTCTCTAAATTATTTTCATCATCTGTACATATGCCGCATGTTGCTGTTGATAATTGGTTGCCATCAATCCTTCCCGAAATTACCCATCCAAGTACAGTATTTTGAAGTGTGGGCAATCCATTGGCCAGTTTAATTTGTCCTATTGAAAAAAGCTGGTGATAAAATTCGGCACCCAAGAGTACATCAACTTTATCAGGCCGGTTGAATGCAGGATCAGCAAGCGCGATGTTTTTCGGAATAGGCCAATTGTCGATGGTCAAGGATTGCGACGGTTGTGGAGGGATAATGTTAGGTAGAACTGCTGCTTCCAGCCGTATGTTAAAATCATTGATTCTGGAGTGTAATGCTATGTTGACTCTTTGCTGCACCTTGGTGTTGCTTGCTCCAATTCCACTTATGTTGATAGCGGCTGGTCTTGTTGATATGCCAAGACGTTTGACCAGCCGTTGGGTGATGCATTTGAGCTGAGAGCCTGAGACTAGGATTGCTCTGCATTGGACTTGAACTCCATTTGCCTTTACAATAATCATTGCTGTGCTGAGTAATACATAGTTATTCGATTTTGTCTGTTTGGCAGTTGTGAGAGATGCCGCTTCTTGGTTTATGGATGCTGTCTATACCGACGCAGTGGACGCCTCTTCAGATCCGTTGCCTTGTGATTTGCCTGTTGCGGGTGATGATACCTTACTTCAATCCTGCTTTAAATTCTCCAGATGAAGAAGAGTATTATGCTTTTTATTGCATTTCATGCAGCTCCTAGAAACGCAATTGTTCGATGAGTGTCCAAGTTTCAAGCAATTGCAGCAATATTTTTGTTTTTGAACAAACTGAAGACGTGCTGATACTGACAGTTGCAGAAATTTTTGGCACGCAACGAGTGGATGCTTGCCATTCTTACACATAGTACAAGAGTCATCTGTCGTTACTGATGTGCACACCTTTGGTTTAGAAGTTGATGACTTGTCCTTCTCACCTATCGCCTCCATGGATTGGAAATGTTTTTCCAAAAATCCCAAGAATTCTTTAATGGTGGGAACTTCACGTGGCTTGAGAAGCGACTGCTCGTATCGAAGGCGTGTTGCCTTGTCCAGCTTTTTCAGCAGAATATGAAGCAGCGAAGGATCCCAGCCTTCTGTGTCTATCTTGAGATTCTGCAATGCTAAGAGACATTCTTGGGTTTTGTCATGCAGTCCTTTGAAGTTGTCGCTGCTTGCGTTGTTAGATGTGTCGACTAGCTCCTGAACCAGTTTGCTGACTAGCAATCGCTTATTGTTGTAGCTATCTACTATTATTTCCCATGCTGCGTCGAAATTGTCTCCTGTGGCCGAGAAATGTTTGATTAAATTCGAAGCCTCCCCCGCCAAATTTGTTTTTAGATACCAAATTTTGCGTACTTTTGACATAGGCTGGTTTACAACAAGTGACAAGAACAGGTCATAAAATTCTTGCCACTTCAAAAGGTTCCCCTCAAATCGTGGTATTTTAATATTTGGCATTGGGACACCTTCTGGTTGTATATTCGTTTCTGCTCGGCTGCGTTGATCTGATGAAGCGGCTGTTGATGGGTTAATGGTTTTTCGCATAAAGGTCTCCAGCTCAATATAGTTTTCAATGTTATACCTTGTCCGACTGGATCATCGCAGGTTTCGTATATCTCCAAGTGGATGCTTTCAACATGTTCCCATAATTTTTGTGCAATGGGCAGTTCAAGTTCTGAGAAATTTTTATCCCGTAACCGTTCAAGCGATGCCATTATTGCTGATTGTCTGCGAATCAATTTAATAAGTTCGCTTGGTGCCTGCTGTTTTTCTTTCGCACCTGGTTGTTTGATAGTTTGCTGAGATGTTCCGGTGCTTTGCTTTTGAGTAATCTTAAGAATTGATGACTCGAATATCTCCTTGTATTGTAAGAAGACATCATTCATGGCTTTGTAGTAATCGTTCTTAAGATACTCATGGTCTTCTGGTGGGCTTGGGACCATTCGAATTTGTTTGGCGGTTTTTTCAAATGTAGCCCATTCATCATCCAGTCTTCGTAAGCGTTCTTGAAAGAAGTTTATGGTGTCCTTTCGGGATTCAGGATCCTTTTTGAAGTTCCGAATGATGTTTTCGATCTTTCCTCCAGTTTCTTTCTGCAGTTTCACAAGTTCTTCAAAAGTAGCCATCGTGAAATTTAATGCGAATGAGGACCTAGCGTCCTTGTAGCCACGCAAATATCAGAGTGATTTAGAAGATCGCCTAGTTGATCTTTGCTGATGGAATTGTTCCAAACGTGTCCGAACGAGGCGGCCCGCCTTTTTTACAGCCGCCAAATGACCGTTCGTTGTCGCTGAACCCCCGCTGTGACAATTAGCTCGGATAAGCTAATTTGTGATCCTGTACTTTGTGACAGAATAAGGGGTCACCAAAATGTGAGAGAATGGACTCGTTTGCCCAACTCTAGTTTGATTGAAATTATCGACGATCTCAATTCAGCACATAAACTCATTGAGTGTTAATTTATTTGTCACAACAAAAGGCACTTAAACCGTGTTGCTTCCTTTCAAATGGAATGAATGGTTTCGTAGTCAAAAGAAAAGTTAAGTTTATTGATCATAATGCTAGCTTATATACAATATTTTTGGCTTAGTGATCCTTGGTCACATGTAAAGGCACGTTGATGCAGACGCCTTCCGAAGGTGCAATTTGATACATCAAAACAATTTTAGTCCCCTTTGTCTTACAATTCTGCTGACTACGCAGGCATGTGTATGCACAAACGCAAGAAGGAATTTTGAACAAATTCTTTTGCTGTACATAAACAAATTCAATTTCAAATGACAAAATAAAAAGAAATAAATGCAACCAACGTCTTTTGCTGTACATGCACCATTCAATTTCAAATGACGTAAAGTATACAAAATAAAAAGAAATAAATGCAAGCAACGTATTTCGCTGTGCATGCACAAATTCCATTTTAAATGACAAAAGTATAAAAAATGATTAAAAAAAAAAGAAATATGCTGAATGAAATATATGAACAGCTAATATTCCTTCGATGACCAAAAACAATTCTATTAGGAAATCAGGGTTCGTATTTGAACACACATGTTCAGATCATGTTTAAAATCAAAATGTACGTGTTCATAGTAAAATGCTCTTTGCTCATGAGCAAAATATTCTGATAAAACACATGACATATAATGCACATGAGTATGTTTCGAAAATCTTATACATTGAACATGTTCGACCGAGAAGTGTTCAGTTCACACAGAAAATTTTCATGTTCATAAAAGATTCTATTTTGAACACAGTGTTCTTTACGTGTTCAATGTTCAGATGTTTTCATGTTCAATTCTTGTTCATGTTCAGCTCAAACAGAGAGTATTCTTTACTGAATAAAAAAATTTTATTAAAAAATGTTTATTAAAAATTAATGGAGATAAACTGCACAATGTTTTACAGAAAGTAATGTGTCAAAAGCCAATAACTTAAAGTTTGCTTAAAGCCATGTTAAGAAAATTTAAGCCTTTTCTACCATTCCCTCTCCCTCACTCTGTCCATCACCTTCTACCACACCATCACCATCACTCCCTCCCTCAATACTAGAAGAGAGTTTTCGCTAGCGTAATAAAAACAAGTAAAGAAGTTTACATCAGCTAAGCCGATTGCACACATATCTTTTCCTCAGCCTAAACTATGTTAAAACATCACCCTAACAAAAATTCCTGCCGTTTTTGTTGTTCTAGCTCGGATATCTAGTTATACCTAATATGTTTCTCGATTTAGCTTCTCAAACTCGACATTATTATTAAGCACAATATTTTCGCGAATGGTGTTCATGGTCGAATTTTAACCGTAAGAGAGTATTAATCTAGCTGCGAAATACACAATTCGAAAAAGTGAAAATCAAATTTTTGCAAATTTCGCGGATGGCGGTCTAGGTTAAGTTTTAACTGTAAGGGGGAATTATATCCAGCTGCGAACGACTCAATTCCAAATAGTGAATATCAGATTTTTGCAAATTTCGCGAATGGTGGTCATGGTCAAATTTTAAACGTTAGAGGACATTTTGTCTAGCAGCGAAATACTCAAATCAAAATAGTGAAAATCAAATTTTTGCGAGTTTCGCGAATGGTGGTCATGCTAAAATTTTAACCGTTGGAGGACATTTTGTCTAGCTGTGAAATACTCAATTCAAAATATTGAAAATCAGATTTTTGCGAATTTCGCGAAGGTGGTCATGGTCAGATTTTTTTATTGGCCTCCTTCAACACGTCAAACAATTGCTTTCCGTCCATTTTTGTAAAATCAATTTATGGAAAACAATTTTGAAAAACTTTGAACACGTCTGAACGCAAAAAAGTTTTTATAAAAGACGCAAAGTATACATAATGTTCAATTTTCAAAATGTTGTGTTTGAGCTGAACATGAACATGAATTGAACATGAAAACATCTGAACATTGAACACGTAAAGAACACTGTGTTCAAAATAGAATCTTTTATGAACATGAAAATTTTCTGTGTGAACTGAACACTTCTCGATCGAACATGTTCAATGTATAAGATTTTCGAAACATACTCATGTGCATTATATGTCATGTTTTTCATCGGAATACTTTGCTCATGAGCAAATAGTGAAATCATCGAACATGAGCAGCAAGAATCAGTACGAAAAACTTCGAAAAAATGAAGAAACATTCAGAGATGATATCGAAAATTACATTTTCGATATTGCAGCTGCAGATGCACTTGTAAGAATACAGATCCAGCAGGATAGGTATTTTCTAATAAGTCAAAGAAAAAAGGGGCGACCAGGTAGTATGTTAACAATTACTGATATCGCATTAGCACGGAAGGAAGAACGCAAAGCAAAACGATTGCAAGAAGAAGAAAGACGTAAAGAAAAGCAAAATGTTGCAGGTACTGAAAAGTTCGATTTCTGGTTATTTTATAAATGATTTTCGGTTTATTGTGATCTAGAAAAAAAATCAGGTAATGAAGTTTCTAAGGATGAAAGAACACTCTTGTCGCATGTCAGTGCAGAACCAAAAATTTTCCTAAGAAGCAACGGTTTAAATAACAGCAACAGTGATCGCATAGCCAAAAAACTTTATTATATTGACGAAAGAATGCTTGCGAGTATGGACAAGTGTAAAGTCAGTTCCAGAGACGCAATGCATTTAGTTAGTGCAACCATTGCAGCCATGTTGGACACTTTACAAGACGCTGGAGCAGTTCCCCCATCCATGAAACTAACTGATTTCGTATTAAGCCGGTAAACAATTCAATCGATGAGAAAAGATTATCGACGTAGGCAAGCTCATGAGATACTTAATGCTTTTCAAGTAAAAAGGATATTTATGAATTGATATTTTTAAATTAAGTTTACTTAATTTTTCAGATAAGTGAACCATTTGTACTTCATTGGGATAGTAAATTACTTCCCATGGTGAGAGGAAAAGAAAAGGTTGATCGGTTGGCTCTTGTTGTGACTGCCAAAAATATGGAAAAAGTTCCTGGTATTCCCATAATTGCGAATTCCTGATGTGGAGACACGATAGCTAACGTAGTATATGAATTTTTGCATAAATGGAGTATTGATGGAATGGTTGAAATAGTGTCATTTGATACAACTTTTTCGAACACTGGAGTTAACAAGGGTGCTGCATATTTACTTGAAAAACAATTGGGTCGTGATTTACTTTTTCTCCCATATCGGCATCATATCAGCGAAATATATGTTAAGGCTGTGTTCGAGCTGCATTTTGGTAAAACATCGGGACCAGAAGTTCTCATATTCAACCAATTTGCCAAATCCTGGAAAGATATAAACACTAAAAATTTTAACAGTGGAATACTGGACGAAGAAGTACGAAAAGCCTTAACATCAGCCGAAATCAGCTATCATGCGAACTTTTGTAAAGACGCATTAAAGACTCTATGCGAGAGCCGATTATAAAGAATTGCTTCAGCTTTCCCTGCTTTTTATTGGGGAAAATGTCCTAAATTTTTCGGAACTCCGCTTACCCGGGGCAACAACGCATGCGAGATTTATGGCTAAATAAATGTCTATATTGCTATAAAATATTCCTGTTTCGTTCGCAGTTTGAAATTTCGCAATCAGATTTAAGCAGTATTCGCAACATTTGTATATTCCTGACACGCATATATGTGCCTTTTTGGTTCACATGTGTGGTTGCTATACAATCGCCCCGCCAAGACCTGCAGTTTATTCAAAATAATATAGCATATTTTGATGCTGGCATTTCGAGGGAATTGTTGCTTAAAATCAGAAACCATTTATGGTATTTGTCCGAAGAAGCTGTTGCTTTTGCATTTTTTGATAAGGGAGTTTCGGTTGATACAAAAAGGAAAATGGTTCAAGCTCTTGGTAAGGATGACGACCAAAGGGACCATAGAAATAAGGACGGTACACTGAAACGTATTATATCCACAGTCGACGAAGTGGTGACTTACGCAAACAAGGACATTTCGGATTTTGTATCACCAAGAACAAAGCGATTCTTTGATCGCTTAGAAATAGATAGTGGTTTTCTGGAAGAAGATCCTGAATCATGGCATAATAGGTGCGATTATTGTGCGGGAAAAAGACTGTGTGAAAGTGTGGCCGTTGTCAACGATGCAGCCGAAAGAGGTGTAAAACTGATTTCAACCGGGTGCTGACCTGCGACGAGGATGATAAGCAGTTTTTACTGCAAGTGGTGAAACACTACCGTAAAAATTACCCATGCCATAAAAATTCCAGTTTGTTGGATCAAAATAATCCAAACTAGTTAATTTAAGAGTAAACTGTGACTAAGATAACTAACTAATAAACATAACTTTCAATTGAATTGAAAAAGAAAAATTCGAAACAGCATTTTCTGTAATGGTTGTATTTTTTATGTGAAAACAGTTGAAACTATTTTTGAAACAATATCGACTTAGATTAATTTTTGACCAACAAGTTATAAAAAATGTCAATTTGTCAGTGAAAGATGCAGCATAAATCCGTGGCGTAGCTTATTAAAAAGGGAAATGAGAGTACAAATGTCGCATTAAGTTGCATCTGCATCCCTAAATATGGGCTACCAAGAGCTCGATTTCCAGCATACAATACTACAAGTGACACTCTCAACTTTTTTTCAAATTTGCTTGTAGGTTTGCTAAGAATACATAAGAGCGAATACGACAGAGAGAATAGTCGATATGAGTGCGACTGAAAACGACTGATAGCTGTGGGGAGTTGAAATTTGTTCTTGAGTGTGTGTTAGTGATACTGGCATTGTACGTACACGAGTTTTGGTGAAAGTCTAAACTTTTTTTGCAGCTGTATTGCTTTTGTTCAATGTCCAAACTGTGTGGTAAAAGTCCATGTTCCATACAATTTTTCCAACCCCCTCACCCGTCACGGTGATTTTTTCCCGCCATATCTAAGTGTCACTTGTAGAAATGTATGATTTCCAGGGTGCACTGCATCCCCTTCACCTTCGTAGCTCCACCAATGCATAAATCAAGATATATAAAAACTACCCACAGAAAGACAATAATACTTTCGTCCTACTTCCTCGTATCTGCTATTGCTATTACATTGCGTATACGTTTGGAAGTAAAGCTACGATTTACAGATTTCGCCATATCGTCGTCCCGGAGTTATCTCCTCGTATATCACAAAATCAAAAATTTTGAGATAAGCACGTTTTCCCGCGTACTTTTTCAAGATCTATCCATCTGTCGAGTCTCCAGGTTGCTATACCATATAGTTTACGAGATATTTGTGAGGTAAATAATTGTATATCCTTTAAAATGATAGTTTCTACGCGTTATAACATCGTATATCCATATTTTGTGGATATACGATGATTTATATATGAAATTTGCGCAGTAAAAAGTTGTTGTGTTATCTCATCGTAACAAAAAAAAATTTTTTTTAAGAAACATTTTTTTATGTTAATTTTAAATAAAAAAGATTTATTCGTGTGAAAAAAAAAACAAAAGAAGCAAAAAAAAAAATTCTCATAGTAACACTCCTACAAAAATTTTCATTCTGAAAATAGTGTGGAATGCTTATTATAATATAACAAATTGCATTTCTTTAAAATTTTTAACGTCATCTTGTAGCACTACAGATCACGCCGCTCGATCAAGCGCTGTAAATACGTCCTCAAGCTTATTGTTCCTTTTAATAGAATACTATAAGATGCTTTTGAATTATTTTTCTTGGTTTGTGTAATTGTCGGGCTAGACCGATTATAGATTCCTGACTTGTTCAAAGTCAAATGGAAATGAGTGCAAAACAGCACAACAAAGCTAATGCAGGTAGCTCAGCTCCTTAAAACAAACGTGGAAGGTACAGTTTTGTTGTACCAACAACAATACCCATATCAATTCTTTATTTTGTAGCTTAGTTGATTACATAACGTATAATAATTTAATTTCCCCAACAAAAATAAGAATTCGAATTTTTTTTTTAGAAATTTTTTTTTTAGAAATGTTTAGGTCACGGAAAAAGAATAAGAAGAGAAATGTGTATCATTTAAATAGGCACATTTTTAAGGTATCAGGTATGACTTTTGAATGCTACCTTTAATGTATAAAAAACATTTCGCTATTTGATGCAGTGGCAAGTCGTTTTTCTCAGGAAATGCGGAGTTAAGTCATTTTTCAACAATAAGATTATGATTTTGACTCCTTTTTCTATTTTTAAATGGAAAACGGATACTTAAATAACAAATTTCCTATATGAACTCAATAAAAAAAATTTTTGTTAAGTCGATTTTCGTGTCAAAACAAATAAAACAAAAAAACATTATCAAATTTTTATTAATTTATTTGCTCGTATATCCACTTTCCAACACAGGTTGCCAAAAAAGTGGCGTATACGATGAATTGTCAAAAATTCTTGGAATGAAAAAAACCCTATAACTTAAAGAATTTTCGAAGTAACTTTAAATTAATGATCAGAAATAATAAAAAGTAAAGCATTTTATATAAGGAAAACAGAATCAACGATTTCCAACGAGCCATTTTTTTTTATATGCCATGTTAAACTTTAAACTTCAATTTCCCAACAAAAGGTTGATTGTGATATACGAGGAAATAACTCCGGGACGACGATATGACAAAATTACATTACTTATTTTATTTTATGGCCTCTTGTGTCCAAAGTTTTTATCCGATTACTGTTTTTTTGGGCTCATTGGAAAGATAAATTTGTAGACTTCTTTATCAAAATAAAAAACACGCATTCAATTAGTTCGGTGGTAGTGTAAGAAATCAAAAATATGCGCAAAAAGCAAAATTTCAGGATTTTTCCCCGAAACAACCCCAACTAGGCAATACTAGGCAATGTCCGATTGCGCTAAAAATTTCGCACCTAACCTCATGTTTTGAGACACAGACATCTTCAAAATTCAAAAAAAAATATTTTTGGCCAGTCTAATGTACAGCGATACCAGATGCAGAAGCAACAACAGTGGCCAAAGCATTTTTTATTGAAGTAACATAATATCAACATTCTGCATTTCTAGAGTTTTAATCACGCACCAATTTCACATCAAAAATATTCAAAAAAACGTGTGCAGCCTGTTTACAGTTCAGACGACTACTTCAAAATATTAAAATATCAGATCCAGAGGACCCATCAATTAGTACGAGAGAATCAAAATTTAGCCAACGAAAAATCCAAACGATACTACGATAGGGGTGCAAAAGTCAGAAAATTTTAAATAGGATACAAATTCTGGCTAAAGAACCAAACCTGAAAAGGTAAATTTTCACTCATATGAGAAGGGTCCTATCTGTTACGGAAATTCCAACGCCAGTAGACCTAAAATTTTCAATTAAAGGAAGGGAAAACTTTACACAAATTTTTTCAAACAATACTTCAGGAAATTTAACAATACAAAGCAATAGCCCTTTTGCCGAAGAACACAAAATAAAAAAATTATAAAAAAAATGGTTTTTTCAAATTATTAAATTGAGTCAGTATTTCTTTTATGAAGTCTACGTTCGAGTCATATTCGCTAGTATACGGCACACTTTTTTGCATTGAAGGTGGTACAGTCTAATATCCAGATTGCACTCAACAAAACAACCTAAATGACTGCGGGATCAACGTTCTCCGCTTTGCAGAAAAATATAGAGAGGCTGTGGACTCCAACAGACCCTTTTTCTCCGCGGGACTTTGAATTTGGCAACCATTCGAGTAACACGTGTTTCGTGATTTTCGCTAAGATGGAAAAAGAGCAGCATCATTTGATAATTCACTTTTTGTTTCTGGATGGGAAAAAATGCGAGGAGATAAAAACAAAGTTGGATGCAGTTTATGGACACATCGCCATCTGTGACCACAGTTAGATATGCGTTTAACGAGTTTAAACGTGGACGAGGTAACCGAGGTGTTAAGACGTGCAGGTGCCACCTTAAATCAAAATCGCGTTCTCACAGTTGCGGGAGCTGACGAATCAAATTGCAACATTGTCATCCGAGAGGTTTGTTATGAAGTCTGAATTCCACAGCCAGAAACCGATAACCGGCAGCCAACGTTTCGCGTTCCTTGATTGTACATAGCTGGTTTAATCAACATAAAACTATGTATGTAATATAATGTAAATAGTAGAATAAGCATTTTTTGACTATAAAAAGGCGCACATACTTCAATAAAAGTTACTTTTCAGTTTGAATTCGAATAATTTCAAGTGTTCTTTCTGAAGAGTGCGACTTGGTTCAAGTACCTTTGTCGCAAAATGTTCCAAATCTCACTTAAAACAATCAGCTAACCTAGTTTATGTATAAGTGTTAACAAGTAGTATATTTTCAGTAAATGTGGAGATTATCCTCAATTACATTCTGGTGACCCCCAAACAAGCACACACTTCAAGGAGTTAAATTTATTGGACTGAGGATCAACAGGACGATCTTTGTACAGAAGGCGTGGAACAAAGACTGCGTGTCTTTAATCGCAGTTCGTCGATCATCAGATTCTCGCACCACCAAGGACTGTGTGTCTTTAATCTCAGTTCGTCGACCACATTATATTCTCGAACCACAGCGTCGCTCGTGATCACAGGTCATTGATCATCATATTCTTAAACCAACAAAGACTGGACGCCTCTGATATATTCAGACATTAAAATAACCAAAGACTGTGCATCTGTAATCATCTTACATCATCAGCTCAATCAAATGGAAGCATTCGAGCAACTAGTATCGCAAAAAAAGCAAATTGGCGGCAACATTGAAATAATAATCCGGAATTTCAACAAAGATCCTCTCAAGAAATATTTTATGCAATATTTTGAAGAACGTTTGGAAAGATTGCACCAGGAATGGACAAACTTTGAAAAAATCCACACCATCATTCGCGAACTTGAAAATCCACCGTCGGACAACGACTACTTCACACAAGGGTACTTTCAATCTATATTGGAAGTGGTAAACAAGTACAAAGAGAAATTTGAGCTAAGCATTCGAGAACTAACAACAGCAAAACAGCAACATACAAAAGGACAACCGAGTACTACAAAACAAATACTTCCAACTGCCACAGCAGATGACAATTTTATCAAACTGAATAGACATCAGGAAGCAATGATAGCGTCGCTGCATCGTTCTCTCGGAGACATTGTTTGCATTCCTATCGTCAAAAACTTGTGGGAAAGCATTGAAACAATTCATCTTTCAATATATAAAACGGTTGAAAATCCGGAAATGCATGGATACAATATCGAACAATATATCTCACTGGAAAAACTAGTGCGCCAATCACTACAAATGGAAAATAATAGTACCTCAGCATGTGCCAACACAGCAGTTAAATCAGACGCCATAACACTACCAAAACTAACAATAACAAAATTCGACGGTTGTTACATTAAATGGCAAGAATTCAATGAGCTATGTTATTTCTGCAACTAGTAATCAATCAGCCTCTTTCAAATGTACAAAAAATGTGGTATATGAAAACACATGTGGTGGGAGAAGCTGGAAACTTAATCAAACATTTCGCATCCATTGGAGAAAATTTCGAGGCAGCCTGGAAAATGCTACTAGACAGATACAATAATAAACGCCTGCTAGTTAACAACCTTATCAATGAAATACTCTCAACGCCATCAACTTCTTCAGTCGATAACACCAAAAAGCTTAACGATACCACACAATAGTTCCTATTTGCTTTAAAAAATTTGCACGTAGACACAGAGTCTTGGGATCCAATGCCATTCCATTTGTTAAGCAAAAAACTGGATTCTACAACTCGCCTACGCTACGAAAAATCACTATCAAACCCTAGAGAGCAACAAACAATGAAAACATTTCGACAATTTCTAGAAAATCATTTCCAGGCTATGGAGGCAATAGGATCGAAAATGGGTGGTAGTTCAAAGGTTTGCACCTCAGTCACATCAAAAGATACCAAAACAGATTTATGCGACATGTGCAAAAATACATAAAAAAGCAAAAGTATTGTCACAATTGCATGAAACCAGGATACGTTGCCAAAAATTGCGCGTCAAGAGGGTGCACAGAATGCAATAAAAAAAGACAAGACCCTGCTCCACTTTGGTACACCAAAAAATAAGGAAGTCTCCAGTTAGGTCAATAAATTAAACGTGACGCCAGCAGTGATACAATCATCAAGCAAATCCACAGCTACTACATCAGAAGAAGCCACGTTACTCGCAACATCAGAGCACTCAAAATCTGCTTGGCACTGAGTTAATAAAGGTCAACGGCAATGGAAGAGAAATTCAATGTCGGGCCATTTTGGATTCAGGTTCCCAAGTTAATTTTGTAACGGAAAGATTAGTGGAACGTCTTGGCATTAACACTAAGCTGTCACCAATTCATATCAATGGCATTGAATCAAGTCATGCCAAGGTGCGAAGTCGAGTAAATGTCGCCATACAATCTAGAATCAATGGATTTACCACACGATTAGAGGCAGGGGTATTACCACATATTATTTCACAGCAGCCTTTACATGTTATCAACATTGACAACTAGCTGATACCAGACAATATGACGCTGGCAGATTCAGCCTTCAACCGACCGGACAAGATTGACGTATTGCTAGGTGCAGATTTCTTTAAGCAGCGGACAGATGAGAATTAACGAAACATTACCCATCTTGCAAAATACAGTGTTTGGGTGGATCATTGCAGGAAAACTGGACGAAATTCATGTTTCTAACGCAACATGTGGAATGTGCACAGAAAATGACGAAGTGGAGGCATTCATTGCGCGGCTCTGGGAGATGGAAGAAATTACAGCAACGAAAAGGCAAATATCAGAGCAGGAAAAAAGGTGTGAGGAACACTCCGTCGAACACACTTCCATCAACGGTAATAACAGATACTTTGTTAAATTACCCCTTTAAGATCACCCAGATTCACTGGGAGACTCGTATGAAATGGCATAAATTGGATATTGACCTCGACCACGAAAATGGGGAATCCATCAAAACGTTATGTCTCATATGGAGGCCAGATATCGACCAATTTAGCGTCAAGTTACGTCTAGGAAGAAACAAATGCATGACAAAACGAACCGTTTGTTCTGATTTGGCTCGATTATTCGATCCTCTAGGATTTCTTGCTCCAATAATCGTCACGGCAAGGATCTTCATCTAGGACTTGTGGCAGCTAAAATTGACTTGGGATGAACCCTTACCAACCAAATTACAGGACCAATGGACAACCATTCGGAATGAGTTGGAGGAAGTAAATAACGTGCACCTTCCGAAACACATAATCAGCGGACAAGTTCCAACAAAAATTTAAATGCGTGTCTTTTCGGACGCCTCCGAAAAGGCCTTTGGCTCCGCAGCATACATAAGATCAACATTGCAGAATGGACAAGTGTTGGTGAGGTTATTATGTGCCAAATCTCGAGTGGCTCTTCTCAAGCGACAAACCCTCCCCCGCCTTGAACTCTGTTCTGCAGTTTTTGGTGTCAAACTATCCAATTGATTGAAGGAGGATCTAAGATTGCGCTTGGTAACAACATATCTGTGGACAGACTCACAGATTGTAATTGCCTGGATAAATTAAACTTCGGCATTGCACCAAACATTTGTGGCAAATCGAATAGCAGTAATCCAGGAATTAACTGCAGTTCACCAGTGGCGCCATGTTGGCTCTAAGGATAACCCAGCAGATGAACTCTCATGGGGACTACCCCCAAGAAAACTGCGAGGTTGCAATTTGTGGTTGTATGGTCCACTGTTCCTGCACGGGAAAGAAAAGAATTGGTCCCAAAAACACTCCAAAGAATTGGCAATCGGTGACGACAGACAGAACATGGAGTTCAAAGGGAAACCAATGACTCCAGTTGTAACAACCACGGGGGACGACGGAAGTGTAATCTATCAGATTCGACACAACGGGTCATTTAAAACATTACAAAGAGTAAAAGTCTATCTGTTACGATTTATCAACCACAGCAGAAAGCAACCAAGACAGTCCGAAACTACCTTGAAAGTGCCCCAATTATAAACCGCACTGACAACCATTATACGAACAATACAACGTGCCGAGTTTAAAGATGGCTTCACCTCAAACTTCACCAAAGAGTCAGCAAAGCTAGTCCTCTCAGCAATCTTTCTCCCTTCATTGACACGAACGGCATATTACGAATCCGTGGGCGATTAAATACGGTTAACATATCGTGCGACACCAAACATCCAACATCAACGCTTGGAGAAAGAGACAGCCACGATGCTCCAGCAAAGAAAAGACGAATAGCCGCCAGCCTTCCAATTTTAGCACTCTTGGTCACAATTCAACTACTACCACTGGTGCTAGGATATTATGTGCTACCACTAGTGCTGAGAGATTATGTGCACAACCAAAGATTCAGTTCAAGAGTTGGTATCCTTTTTGAGGAAATCGGAACAGTGGCAATCGCAACAAATGAGTGGAAACTAATCATCTTCTATGATCTAAAAGATTTCTCGTCAGAATTAACAGCACTAACAAACGGAGCGAGGACACTCCGATCCTTGTGTCAAGACATCAAACAAAAGGGTACCTGTGAACCATTAGTGGATCAGATTGACCATGCTAAAGCGAAACTGCAAGTGGAGAACTCATTGCTGGCACTTTTGCAAACTCATTGTTCGGCGTATGGGAGTCGGCAAATGCTGAACAGATGTCAGATACGATAATGAAAGTCAAGGATAATGAACACCACCTGCTCAGCCTGCTAAAAAACCATACGTCTATCATAGATTTAAAGATTAATATCCTAAAGCATGATCAGGCAACAATCCAAACAAAATTCGAAAATATCGATCATCAGATAAGTAAAATAATCAACGGGATAAGCGACAACATTCAAGAATTACAAGAAGACCGCATTATTCACCTTTTTACAACATTATCCATCCAGTTTACAATGATTACCACCAACCTTCATAGAAGGCAGTCCTTAATCCTGGATGTGCTCACCGAAACTCGTCATGTAAAATTCAATCCATTTTTCTTATCATCGACGCAAATACAGCATGAAGTAAGAAAAATAAAAATCCACTGGCCGGCGTCCTTCGAATTAAAAGTAAGCGATGAAGACCTATTACAAATCTATAAACTGATGACAGTCAAGGGAGGACTGGTGAACCAACACGTAGTCTTAAACCTTACAATACCTCTAATCGAACATGACAAATATGAGTTGTTCAATATGGTTGCAGTTCCAAATAGAATCAACAATACTATGGTTGAAATAACCCCATGTACTTCAACGTTGGCAATAACCAGCGTCCTCGGGCAATACTTTCCAATCAGCACCTATGAATTGAACTAACATAACAATGAAAAACGAGGTCTATTAATGCGCCAAAATTTCAATTCGGTATAGCTTTGGGTCGTCAGTATGCTCATGCGAAATCAACCTGTTTAACAACAATACAAGGTCTAATTGCAATCTACAATCCAAGCATGTTAGCTTCACCTGGATCGCATTACAGAACCAAAATAGGTGGATATACGCAACACCAACTTCGTCTCGCTCTACAGTAGTATGTGGAAGAGTAATCACCCAATTAACTTTGAGAAGCTCCGGGCTCATCACACTAGAGCCAGATTGTGTCCTGAAAAACGAATTTCTCGCAGTTCAGACACACAAGTCAATAATCACTTGCCCCAGAGCTTAGTATACCAGCCTGGCAAACATCGCAGAGGTAGCAGAAAAAAAAAAAATTTAATATTATGCCCAAAACATTTTTTTGAATTTAAATCATCATAAAAAGTTAGTTAGAAATTTGAATATTTGGGAGTAAAAGATTAGAACTTCACAAATTTTAAAAACATGAAACAAATTTTACGAAAAAAGACCTCTCCAGATTTTTTATATATTTTTTCTACTACTATTTTTTACAAAACAAAATACTTGTTGAAAGAATTCACTTGCAGATTCGCAAGCTATGATGCCTATTTCAAATGTCTTAAAATGGGCTATGTAACTTTGCGAAAATATTACTTATGCCTATATATTATTTTGCGTGTCAGATCACTAAAGAACTAGACAAAGTATATGTTAATTATAAGATAATAATCTATTCTGTTGAAGAAAAATAATACCTTATAAAATTAAAAACCCTAAACTGTGAATTTTTAGTTCGAATTTTGGGCGTTGCAGGGGAATATTAAAATTTTTTGATAATTTTCAAATCAAGGTTAAAAAAATTTAAAAAAAGACCTCTATTTTCTTCAAATATTGTTTCCGAAAGTGCGATCTACAAACGGAAAAAAATTAAATTAAAAGCCTTGCAAATTCAAAAGTTATGAGACTTTTTCTGAGGGTCATAAAATACGCTTAAAACAAGTGTAGCATAGGAGATAATAAAGTACTTATTCAATCGTAACGTTTGTATAGATGTTTAGAAAAAAGTTTTTTGTTGTTATAACACTGAAAAATGCGAATTTATGCCACAAATTTTTGCATATCTCATTTTTACTTGGGTAATGTAGCTGTACATTTATTAAGAAATGTTCGCGTCTTAAGTTTTTGCTCTATCTATCTCGCTTTTTATATTAGAACTGTGTACGCAAAGACTTAAGAAGCGAACGTGAAAACAGTAATAAAATCCTTCGTAGTTAAAAGACATGCCCTAGGGCTGGACCATTGTTTTTCAAAATTTCTTAGTTTTATGAAAGTAAACCTCTATTCCAAATTTCATTGCTCTAGCGAGACTGTGTGCCGGCGCCGTGATAGCAGCTCCCCAGACTGATAAAGGGCTGAATGAAATTTCTTAGCTCCGAGATTGTGTTAAGGAGCTTCGCGCGTTCAAAGGAAACTCAGGTCAATACATCTCGTGGGTTCATAACTTCCAGGCAATTTGGAATGACTATGAAATAGTGAAATCACATCCTATCCACAGAGCTATTTTGAGAGAGGAAAAATAAGGGGTGGTGCAAATGCTGCCCTTGTTTTTTACATCTTCGACGATGATTGGCCAACTATTAAAATATGTCTCTCTTTGCATTACGCGGATATGCGCGACTTTCGGACCTTAGAGTATCAGATAGGGCAGTTAATGCAGAAGCGCCAAAAGTTACACACTTTTTATGATTTAGTAAACCATCAGCATTCTCTCATAATCAATAAAGTGAAAACACAATCGTACTCTCAAGAAATGGTAACTGCATTAGTCGACGCCTATAGAAACAAGGCATAGGACGTATTTGTGCGCGTAACGTAACGTTAGGCGTTACCCGAATCATCCCACAGGAATTCCAAATCCAAAAACAATTCCATTTAACCAAATGAGCAAAGCCGAAACCAGACAGAATCCACCAATAAGAAGATTCTTTTCTAATAGCTTCCCCCAAAATGCACCCCGAAGATCTTTTAATAATAGATTCAATAGTTATCCTCCACCTAAGCCAACAGCTACAAACCGAGTGTAAAAATGGAATACAAGAAAATGGTCTATACGGTCCCGGCAGAAGAGGTTACAGAAGAAGCGCCTGTAGACAATTCTGCGTCTAAAAGCAAAGAAAGCCTGCGAGGCTCAGGATGATTCTCAAAATGAGCCTTGTTCAGACGAGGTAAATTTTACAACAGGAGCCTCGTTTCAGGCGCACCATATTTAGAATACGGTACAAATGAAAATTGCAGATTGAAATTTCTGGTCCACACTGGAGCTAATAAAAATAACATCAGCCCCTCCGTAGCAGAAAATCCTATTGCAGTTGAAAAACCCTTCGTGGTAAATTCGGCTGCAGGAAAGATAAAAATAAACGAAAAAGTTTCCGGGAAATCTTTTGATTTTGTTGATCGAAGTGTGGATACCACGTTTTTGTGCTCTCCGGTCTTGAGTCCTTTGACGGGATAATTGGTGACGACACGCTTCTCGAAGGTAAGGCCGTTCTCGACTGGGATCTTAATTTCCTTATAATAAATCCTGATATTTGTAGTTAAGCCCCTGAAACAAAATCTAACGCTAGAAGTAAACACGAGAAAGATTTCCAGTTTACAAATTTCAAAAATTACTGAAAATTATCTTCACTCCATATTAGAAAAATATAATGATTTATTTGAACCACTTGACAGAAGTTCAGTTGTGGTTGCGAGAGTTTGAGCCGAAATTAAAACTAGCACGCAAAGGCCAATTTACAAGAAAAGCTACCCTTGCTCCGCCAATATGCGTGAGAAAGTTGACAGACAAATTGACGAGCATCTTTGAGAAAATGTCATCCGAAAATCCGATAGCCCCTACAATAAACCAATTTGGGTGGTACCTAAAAAAGCGAAACCAAATGGAGAGACACAATACCGCATGGTGTTCGATTTTACATTAGCTAGTCTTGGCCAGGAAAAATATTTCAGAACTTTAGACCTTACCTCTGGATTCCACCAATCTCTTATGAAAAATAGCGACATTCCGAAAACACCCTTCTTCACAATGTAAGGAAAAGATGAATTCTTAAGGCTTCCATTGGGAATGAGAAATACTCTGGCGATTTTCCAGCGAATGATAGATGACGTCCTTTAGGAGAATATAGGGCAAATAAACTATGTTTATATTGATGATATGACAGAGAAAACGATCACTCACCGCGAAAGTTAAATTAGTGCCAGCGACTGAGCGACTGATAGAAGCTCTTGATAATGACATGAAAACTAATCTAACAAATTACACTCGAAAATTTAGACCGACAGCAGAATCAAACTACTCTCTTTGGAAAGCAAATAAAAAGATGAAGGCACCCAAAACAAACATACTACCACTGCGCACTAACACTGGAAGCTGGGCTAAAAAGGACGAAGAATCATCATATCGGCCAATTAGCTTACTATCAGTACTCTCAAAAGTCTTTGAAAAATGTCTCTTTGCAAAAATTTTACCACCCTTGCAAAACTGTGGAGCTATTCCCGAGCACCAGTTTGGTTTTCGTAAAAGCCATGCCACCATTGAACAGGAAAACAGAGTTACCACTGAAATCAGAAACGCATTTGAAAAAAAGAAATACTGTTCTGCCATATTTCTGGATATCTAGCAAGCCTTTGATAAAGTATGGCACTCTGGTTTAATGTTTAAAATTAAACATACCCTTCCCGAAGACACTCACAAAGTCCTACCATCCTACCTAGCTGAAAGGAAGTTCAAAATGAAATATGGAACACACACGACAAATGAATTTGACATTTCAACAGGTGTACCTCAAGGTAGTGCCCTAGGGCCACTGCTATACCTGATTTACACGGCTGACCTGCCTGTATCCCCAGAACTCTTCACATCTACATTTGCAGATGACACAGCAATTTTGTATGGACACACCTACCCTGTGATCGCCTCTCGAGTTTTTGTAATCATCTTCATACTGTTGAAGACTGGCTCGCGAATTGGAGAATAAAAGTAAATGAAAGTAAATGCACCCACATTAATTTCACGTTGCGTCGCGGAACTTGTCCCCCTATTATGCTTAATAACACGCATGTTCCACCAGCCAATGAAGTGAGGTATCTTGGCATTTACTTAGATCGCCGTCTCAATGGAGCAAATATATTGAGGCTAAACGCACCCAAATGAAGCTGAGTGCCCAAAAACTGCACTGGCTTCTTAACAGTAAGTCGCGACTGCGGCTCGAACACAAGGTGCTTCTTTACAACGCAACAATAAAGCCCATATGGACTTATGGCTCCCAGCTCTGGGCAAAAGTGAGTACTTCTTTAATAAACATTATACAACACTCACAGTCCAAAATTCTTCGGACTATAGCTGGTGCTCCATGGTTTATAAAAACCGAAAACATACATAAAGACCTATGTACCCCGAGGGTCAGAAACGAGCTAATTTTATTAAACCGCAAATATTGCACTCGGTTTTCCCAACATCCGAACCCACTAGCTAGAAAAATGTTGCTAACAAACAGCTACTCAAGGCTCTGTTAATATTTATTGCATATTTATTGGGTCACCTGTGCCGCGCTGTAACACATATCCAACTCAGCATATTTGGGTATTTGGTCACCTGTGCTGCGCTGTGGCCAGCGTGCCAATGCAATATGTGTCAAAACACCAGCTTGCGTTTTCGTTTCGATTACTTAAGCTCTGGGCCCCTATTATGGTTTGCGTAAACGCAACATTTTTGAACGCAATCGAACATTCGGTGTTATAGTTCGCGAAATGCGACAATGTGCTCGCGGGAAACGCAATTCATTTTTTCCCTTTCGCGATTTGCGTATGCAGGTAATTACGGTTCGCGTTTCTACCTGTCAAAACCGTTCGATAAACGCAATTTCTGTTCGTTAGAGCTAACGAGTTGTGTGCCATAGCAAGAAAATATGAGTTTTTTCAACATTTTTTCCTTAAAAAGGAAGAATTTTTATTTGAGGAAAAACCTAAACCTTAATTAGCGTCGGACAGGCAAAGAAGTAGCACTTTATGTCAGCCAAGCAAAGAAATGTAAGTTATTTCAATTATTTTAAAATTAAATTGAAAAAGAAAACTAAGAATTTTTATTTTAGGGAAAACTTAAGGAAAAATGAGCAAACAAGCCAAAAGCAATTTGAGGAGATGGTAAAATTTATGGTGGCGAACCAAGATTTTTTCAAAAACCTTTTAAAAGGCTTGGATGCCAAGCAAAGATCGCATTCAATGTGGCTTAAACTTTCAAACATTTTAAATGCCGAAGGCCCTCCAATGCGTTCAGCCGATAAATGGAAAAAGGTAAAAATTGCAAAATAATCAAAATAAATACATATATATCTGTAATAAAGTTTCATGTGGTTAGGTTTGGAGCAATTACAGAACACACTTGAAAGCCAAAATGCGTAAAAATAAAAGCTCCATAGCAGGAACCGGCGGAGGACCATCGAGATTTTGTCCACTTAACCAGCTGGAAGAGCAAGTTTCTCAATTTTTGTGCTACGAAGAAGCCATTGAGGGGATCTCAGCAAAGACTTTCGGCGCACCTCGGTCTTCAACAGAAGAAATTGACCGTCCATGTTCAACGCTACCAATAGAGGATAATAACGGCATAGTCCTTATAGAAATTTCACCCACTCCTCACATGACTGCTCATCCGACGCCATCGACTAGTGCCAAGAAAAATGTGCCAAACCTTCTTGAGAAGCAGGTGAATAATCAAATTTCATACCATGAAAACTCGGTGCAGGTGTTGAAGGAAATCAACGAAAATTTAAAAGTGATGAATTCAATAAGCGAAAGAAGATAAAAATTAGAGCTCATTAACTTGAAACTCAAAAAACAAGAGCTTAACTTGAAAAAACGCCAACGAGTGATAATAATCAGAAAAACCACATAGTGGTTTTATTTTTTTCCAGTTCCTATACATTTATTTTATTAAGCTTAGTAAGAAACACTGAAGTTCCTATTATTTATTTTTTTTATTTTTAAGTATATGAAAGAACACTGAAGTACCTATTTTTTATTTTTTTTATTTTTAAGTGTATGAAAAAAACACTGAAGTATCTGAAGAAGCCAAAAAATGAACTGAACACTGTTAAACTGAATTTAAATGAATTTAAAATAAATGAAAAAATGAAATATTTACCATAACAATCCAATGTTTTTTTAATATTTTTAATTTTTATTTTAATTTTTTTTAACTATTGTAACAAATTTCGTTTGATTTCATCGCGTATATTATTTCCTATAGAATGAAGGCTTCCTTCGGCGCTTCTTAAAACACTGTCGTCCAATTCCATGTCGGATCCTTCCTCAATGATTGGCTCAGGGGGCGGTACCTTAAACTCCACACAAATGTTGTGTAGAGCGCAGCAAGAGTTAAATATTTGAACCACTTTTTGTGGGCAATAATGTAACTCCCGAGCCGCAAGTAAGCACCTAAACCTGCCTTTAAGAATTCCAAAAACACGTTCAATGGTTACTCTTCCTTTAGACAGCTTTGTGTTGAATAAGCTTTCTTCAAAGTTTTCATTCGCATTGCGATAGGGTGTCAAAAGCCACGGTTCGAGGGGGTAACCCGAATCACCTTAAAAGAATATATTTTCATCATATGACCTTAATTAGGACTTTGTTTTATCTATTACCTAGCAGCCAACTTGAGTGATCGCCATTATCAAATCCGTTTTTCATGTAATCTCTCTCGGCTGACAAATTCCATATATGAGCGTCATGAGACGTTCCGCCAAATTTGGCATCCACAGCGCGAATCCGCATTTCATTATCGCATATCTAAAATTTTTTACATATTAATATAAATATAAAGATTAAAAATAAATAAAAAACACCTACCACCATTGCGTTTATGCTGTGTTTCAATTTTCTATTGAAATAAAGGTGCTCATTATTGGAAGGACGTGTCATCTGTATATGAGTGCCATCAATGGCACCGATGACGCCCGGTATGCCGCATTTCTCATAAAAACCCTGTTTTATTCGTTTCTTCTCCATGTCCGTCATTGTAAAAACAATATGTTTCGCACATAGCTGCACAAACTTCTTTCAGGCACATAGAGACGGTAGGTTGAGCTAATCCTAAATTGAAGTCTTGCCCAATTTGATGTTGGTAGCCACCTTGTCCCAAAAATTTCAGCGTCGTTGCTAGCTTCCTTTCGGCTGTAATCGCAAAGGAACGAATGGGATTTCCAAGCTCGCTTTGAATTTCGCTTAACACATATGTGAAAGCCTCTTTGGAAAGCCGAAAATTTTTAACGAAGCTAAAAGAAAAAAATATAAATTCTTCGTTTGCAAATTTTCAGCACATATTTACCTTTCTTCACTAAGGCTCATAATGTTCGAATTATTTCGCCGATTTCGTCTTTCGTTAGATTCGCTCCTTCCCGAACCTCCATCCAACCATAATGCCACGGAGTCCATTTTTGCACTCTTTATTTTTATGAATTTTTTGACTTCAAAACTAAACACACAACTTAACACTTTCGCGCTTCGATCAAAATGCAATTCTTTGACAATTGTTTGAAAGTAAATGTAAGTATTACCCACTGAAAACACTTTTCCCTCCGTAAAACATAGTATGCAACATTGCTTCTGTTCGAACGAGTTCTATAATACCGAATTATTTACGCAACGCAACTTGGTAACGCAACGCAATTGCGAACGCAACGCAAACCATAATAGGGGCCCTGCTTTGCTTACTTCGATTTGTTGATATTGCTCAATCGATGCGCGTGTGACATATATTTGGTGTTTATGATCTGATTTCTTTCTTGTTCTTCTCATTGCTTGCAATTGCCTCACAACAGCTCAAAAGGCGTGACTTGCCATCATTGCCTCACAACTAATCCCCTTGTAATTTTTTTTCTTATACAATTTTCTCCTGGAAGCCCATCTATGGATTTCATCATACGGAAATGCAGACCAGTTCACGCGTTGGCGTGGACTGAAAGTCATAATATTAACAAATATTGTTTAGTTTTAAGATTCATAAACTGTCGGAAATCAAAACCATATTGGTTCTATGAGGATGGATCTTATTTTGAGCCTATTTATGTCCAGCTCCACCGTAATTTTCATTATTATTGTTTGTCTCGTTATCTTTAAACTCTATCAGGATAAAAAGAAAGCCTGCCGTCAACACATTATCCAGGCCATGGTAGAGGGGTTCAAGAAGCCAGACGATGACCTTCGCTTAAGTGAGGGAGGAGTTAACACGATCGGCAAGTGAACCCAAAGCGTAGGCACGCTTGGCCTGCTTGCTGACCCAAGTGCATAGGCTGCGAAGCGTGACACTTCGGTACGAGGCGAAAGCTTTGCACTTTCGCTCAACCTGGCTTTCGAATGCTCAGCAGTTTAGTTTAGCTTACTTTTTGGTTTCTTTTAGGTTGTCTTGACTTTGGTTTTGTAAGTTTGAATTTTAAAGTTCAGTTGGTTTTGATTATTCGAAAAACGCGGTAGCGAAAATTTTTAAATCAAATAAGTTATTTCAAATAAATAAAGTAATAATTTTCAATAAACTGTAATCTTTAAATTAAATTGAATACTAAACTCTTTTAATTTGCACATAAAGTAAGAATTTCGTTTTTCCTGCTGCCTTCGTGTTCGTTCGTCGAGAGAGAATGAATGCGATGAGTTTATGTATACACACCGGTCACGAACTGTCGTGACCACTGGGGAACGATTAAAAATACAATCTTCTCACATTAGCTCCATTTTGCGATTGCATTTAACAGCGAGAAATTCTTCAGCAAACGAGCAATCGCGGCATCGCTGCTTTTTTCCATCTTGGGAGAGAGTGTGTGCGATGAATGAGTTCCGTGGTTGATCGTACGCCGCCGCGTGAAATGCTGTGCATTTTTTCGATAATTTCCTTGCGATTTGGTTGCGGAATGAACTTGGATGTCCAAATATCACAGTAGATTTTTTCTGATGTATTTGGTATAAAGATTTGCTTGAGCTGCAGATCTGTATTGTTGTCCTCTATTAGCTTTATTAGTTCGGGACAATTTCTTTGTTCTGTAGCGGTTTGATTATAGTTTATGATTATTGATTCGACCGCTGCAATGCGAGAAAGTGCGTCAGATGTTGAGTTTTCAACGCCGGCAACATGGATAATTGTTGTTGTGAATTGACTGATGTAATCTAATTGCGGAATTTTTCGTGGGGAAGCGTTGTCCGACTTTTGCACAAACGCGTGCACCAACGGTTTGTGGTCCGTAGGTACTTCGATAATTCTTCCTTCACGCATGCTATATATTTTTTGAGTCTCGGTAAGTTTGAGGCTAAAAAATCCAATTGGCTGGTTTTCTCCATTGATGATTTGGTGTAACGAAGCGCCGATCGCGCTTTCGCTGGCGTCTTTGCTGAGTGAAATGTGTGCGTTTGGTGCCGGATGCGCCAAAAGTGTTACATTTGCAAGTTGCGATTTGCATTCGTTAAAATGACTTATTGTTTCCTTGGTCTAGTTGATTGGTGTTGGGTCGTTCTTTTTGTTGCCGGGAATTAATTGGACTAGTGGCACCTGGTGCTTGACTGCATGTGGTAGAAATCGACGGTAAAAGTTGATCATTGCCAAAAAACGACGTAATTCTCTTGCTTTATTAGGCAATGGGTAATCTATGATTGTTTGTTCCTTGGATGACAATGGTTTGATGCCGGCGGCTGTAACGCAATGGCCAAGAAATTCTATTGATGATTCGATTGATGTTGGCTTCGGTACCGATGCGTTGAGTTCAGTGATATCGTTGAATTCCTCCAATATGTCGGCGAAATCGTTCGATATGTCGAATGTTTTGATGTGAAGCGGAGATTCGAGGCTGTAAACGCCGTGGCGGTAATGCGACGTTATTGCGTCGACAAGTTTTGAAATTTTTATGTCGGCGAGTAGGTTGAAATGTTGCACAAAATCCGAGTCAATGATGGGATTTTTTGTGTCTGCGATGATGAAAAACCATGTGAATTTCCGACGCAATCCGAGATGGAGTGTGAGCCGTTTTACGCCATATGTTTTAATGTTGATCCGTTTCCAGCGAATAATAGATTGTCGGTAATGTTTCTGAGTCAATGCGCACGTGTCGCTGGAATAACCGAAACGTCCGCGCCGGTGTCGATAAGGAAATTTTGGCTGGATTTGCCATCTGGAACCAAAATTAAGTTAGATATTGATATCTCAACACTATTTACCTCGAGATTGTTGATTGATTGCGTCCTTTAATGGGTTTGTCGACTCCTGAGTTTGCTGTTGATTTTTTGGAGTGTTGTCTCCTGTTGGCTGATATGTTTTTCGAGTTTTTCTACTCGATCATCCGATGCGTCGATTGTTGTGCTGCAGCTAGCAGCTGACTTTACGTCGCCCATTGAGTCGAGAACGACGTCGGCAGTAATTGCTAATTGAACGACAGTTTCGCCGTTGGTTGCGTTTGTGCGTTGTCCGGTTTATTACGTATGAGATCGAAAACCTGGTCAAGTACATAGTTCTCGGCGTGTGCCACGACTGCAGTATGGGTATTTCCATAGTAACGGGTGTGACAGATTTAGGCGAATTCTTTAAATTTCTCTAAAACCATCAACCCTTCGATAACAATGTTGCATATTTTTGAAGCGCCATTTTTAAAGTATTTCTACCATTTCAAAGAATCCGTTAAAAATTACTTTTAATGCCTTAAAAACCTTCAAAAGGAGGTAACGGGTGTGACGTTAGAAAATGGGGGTTTGTATGTTATTTGTGTTCATTAATCGATTCTGTAAAATTTTCCAGGAAACATACAAAAAGAATGTTTAACCAACAGTTCTAAGGAGTATTCTGACTATGAATAGGTATTTACTTATAATGTATCGGTATTCGTATGTGTTTTATACCAATTTACAAAAGTAACGGGTGTGACAGAAAAAAGTAACGGGTGTGACAATATAAATTGAAACAAGAGTTATATGAGGAAGACGAGTTTTTTTAAATATATTTCATTGTAACTATTATAAAAAATATCAACGTAGTATTTTCGTAAGAACAGCTTCATTCGTTTTCCGTTAAATAACTTGCTTTTAAAAGTTTTTGGTTTTTTATCACACGATTTTGGTTTCTTGTTACTGAATAGACTTTTTTTGATAATAAGGTTTTGAGAATAAGGTTTTGTGTGTGGTGATCAGTGTGAGTCGTCAGCATACAGTATTAATTAAGACATTTACAATATACTATTAATTAATACATAAATAATAAACTTCTATATTAATATTTTTATATAATTTAATTTTATTATTTATTTGTTTATTTATTTTTTTTTATTTATTATTTATTGGTCTATTACGGTAGTCCGTTTGACGCAATAAATATATGTACGTATTAGCGACAGTATTCGTATTACAGTAGTCGCCGTCGACGAATATTGTCGTCGTCGTCGCTAAATACCTATTACCGTAGTCGCCGCGAGAGTCGCTTCTTGTCGTTTTCTGTCGCTATTTTTTTTTGGTGACGACTAGCAGGCGAGCAGTGCGATAAAAGTAATAAAATGAAAACTAATTTCACTCAATAGTGAGCCAGCTTGAAAAGAACCGAAGTATGGCAAGAGTTACCGAAAAGGAACTATTCCTAGCAATTTTGCGGAAGAATGGAAACTATTTCGTCAAAAATGAATTCACCTTGTTTCCCATGCAAACTTAAAATATCCAATCTTTGTCTTAAAATTCTCCTCTGGTAATAACTTGAATTTCTTTAATTTTTGCTTGAGCTTTCAAATTTTTTTTATCTTAAAACTATGTGACAAACAAATTTTCATAAGATTGGTTCCATTTTCCGAATAAAAAATAAAAGTGCTACCAATTTCATTTGAAATTCGTCGTCGTCGTCTCGAACTAGTACCGTAATAGCTATTAAGGGGCGAAGCAGACGACGACGACATCGTTGCTAAGTCGTCGACAACGATTGCGGCGACAACCGTAATAGCATTATTAATTTTTTATTATATTATTTATTTATTATTTATTATTATTTATAATTTATTAATTATTAATTATTTATTCATTATCAGGTGTGTGATTGGATTCGGAATTCATTTCCGAATATTGAAATAAATACTCGGGAATTTAAATATATTCGAAATTTTTTAGTTCGAAAATTTTATCGTATAGCGTTTTTGTTTTTGACAATGTCATTTCTTTTCAAATTGCCATACATTTTCAAAATATTGGAGAACGAAATTCCCTTTCCAAAATTTGGGGAAAGGGAATCCAATCACATGCCCGTATATGTTATTTATTATTTAAAGTTTATTATTTATAATTTACTATAAATGAACTGTAAGGTAAATTGGCCCAAAAATATAACACAAGAAAATAAATAAGTAACGGGTGTGACACCGTTTTAAGTGTTAAAAATTCCACCTCTGTCACACAAACTCCAACTAGGTTTCGGTTTATTATTAAACGGAATTACCTTCTTACTATCTGCAGGTTAACACTTTGTTAAATTCTTTTGCTAAAAGATAATTTAACTGTTTGTAGTTTATCGGTAACGGGCGTGACAGTCTAAGGTTAATTTTCCAAACGTCTGTAAAAATTTCAACATATAACCTAAAGCATTCTACTTTTTCTGCAAACCAGATAAAATGACATACTTTTTAGCTGATATCTATTTGTGCTGCCACATATTCAAAAACAGCTTGTAGCGAAAGCTCAAAAAAGGGATAATTTTTTTGTTTGCGATATGTTTAAATAGCACTATTTCAAAATTAATTTGTATACAAACCATACATATTTTTTAATATTACTCTACATGAAAAAAATGATGCATGTATATATGTTTTAATAAGAAGAACAAAAATGTGTTAAAGTGTAAATTTTTTTGCGGTTGCACAGGGTACGTTTTCGTGGAAATGCCCGTATACTTCTCTTTTTCCTTGCGGATGCCAAAACCATTTAATTTGAACCATTCGTCCACTTTGATGAACCATGCCACGATGTTGAATTTTGAGTTTAATTTTGGAAATGGCAATTTTCCGAAAACGGCATTAACTTGATTTGCTTGATTGTAACCATCGCCTTGAGAGTTATTGTATTCTCCACCATGTGCTTCATTTTCGTTTTTTGCGTATAGTCGCCATATTCCATTTGCTATTTGTGAATTCGCGCGAAAAAAGTATAGCAAGCGTCGATTCGCAGAATGAAGCGTCGAAGTTTGCAGCGACTACGCCGCACAGTGTCGCGTCTTCATACATTCTTTGGCCAAAAATAGTAGGAGTTTCCCTAGAGCAATGAAATTTAGCATGGACATTACTTTTGGTAAGATGAAGAAATATTTTAAAAATTAACAGCATAACCCATACATCCCATCCCGCCACCCATCCTCCTTGTAACGGAAACTCCAAAATTTGCATTTTTGGAGCTAGAGGTTTGAAATTAAGCACATGGATTTCTTTTGACCACAAATATTAGAAAAATATAGAAAAAGTGGGTTGGCCACGCTCACTCAAAGTTGGGAAAAAAATCAATAAAGACGTGCCCTGCAATTTGTATAAAAAAGGTTTTCAGGAATTGGCAAATGTGGTACTTGGTGAAAAATTCAAACACATATTTATCACAAAACATAAAAAAAACTAATCCAATTCTTGGAAAACAAGAAATGCACCATGACAAAAACACTGAAATTCAAACGAAAAGCTCAGATAAAAATTATACGTTCGAAACTAGGTTTTGCCCGACTTCTTCATGCAGCGTTGCTTAAAATCCTGAAATTTTACAGTTCGCTCCATCTTTGATTTCCACCATGTTTTAAGCTTTCTCCCCTACTTCTTAGACGTACAAATCCTTTACATCGATTGCATGATCAATGCAAAAAGCTTATCAAATATCATAAAAATCTGCCCACTCCCATGTCCACCTCCAATTGAAAATTGAAGGTACACAGAGAAAAAAATCGACCAAAAACTGGTTAAGTCAAAAGGAAAAACATACAAAACGGCATCAACAAGGAATATTTTTATTTTAACAAATGTTCTTGTTGAAAAAAATAAAGATTTTCCTTTTGAATCAACCATATTTCAAGTTGAATTGAAATGATAATTTTAAAAATGGATATAAATTTAAATTGGACATATTTGAAATAAAAAAATATAAAAAAAGAAATAAAATACCTATAAAAGAAGAAATGTCAAAACAAATTTATTAAACGTTCAAAGCAAATGGCCACAGAGCTCTCTGATGAAAATAACCCCAAAAATAGCCATCGGATGGACTTCATCCGATTTTGTCACTCCGTTGTCGTAACTGCTTTCGCAATGCTTAAAAAGTTCTAAGATGAATAATTATCTTATATGTCATATTTTATAAAACAAACGAGAAGTATACCGAACGAAAAGAAATGTAATTAATCATATTTCCTTTAAATCAACCGAAAATGTTGTTGACTCAACCATTTTTCTTTTGAAATTTTTGTTCTGCTCGAAAATCAAAAGGACTGTGAATAACAATGCGCCCTTTTACAAAAATCATGGTTAAGTTCGCTCAGTGTATTTATATACTAGAAATAGGTTTGAAAAATAAAAAATTGTAATTCTCTTCAGAATCGAAGTTGGTTGCGAAACGTTTTTTTTTAAATCCACACGTCAAAAATTTCACCAATTTTAATTCCTACTCCCACTACAAAAATAAACATAACTTTCAACATTGCAGGCCAATGCAGCTGATTTTTGTTTTAAAAGTTAGTACATACTCGCCATTATGATTTATTAAAAAAACAAAAAAGGAGTTTTTTGGTGTTTTTTTTTAATTGTCTTTCAAATACTTTATTTTTTTCCAAAATCACTTCTGTGCAGTTGTATTTTAAAAGCGATGGCGTTTCACATATGGGCTCAAGATGTCCAAAAATAACATAGTTGCAATAAGAAAGATATGTCATATTTTAATATGACATATAAATCATAATGGTCGGACTACAATGTAACCAAAAAACGCATCTTTAAAAATTACTATTCAAAGACAAATTTTATTTCGAAATAAACAAGTGATTGGAAGTGAAACTTTGAAGGCGTGCTGTGCTTAAATGGCATTAGGTAAGAAGAATTTAGGTTTTGCTTTTTCTTAATGGAGGTATTGTTATCCGGGTTCCAAAATTTATTTTTAACAATTCAAACCTTAATTTTTGGCATTTTTGGCAGCACTCGCCACACTGTGCGCCGTTGACTTGAGTTGCGGTACAAACTGTTATTGCGAATCGATTGTTCTCGAAGCGTTGACGAAAATTAAAAATGGCGCTTTGACGATGAAATTCTGCGATCTTCTGACTTTCCGGAAAGGATCAGTTCATTCCTACAAGAACATTGACTTATTCTTTATGCGCTTAATGTTTCCAGATGCGCTTGTAATGATTTCAGAACGTTTTGATTGGACCAAAAAAAAATTTTTTTTTTTTTGTGTGCTACTTTTTATCAGGGACTGAAAATCACAGTTTCGATGTTTTTCAAAATTTTAAAAAGCAGCACCAAAAAATTTACACACAGTAAAAATGTTGATACCATTGTAATCCCCAGGCCATTCTGTATGAGATTTTTCGATGCCTTTTTTTAACATTTTTCAAAAAAGTCTTATATTATATTAAATAATAAGTAAAGGCTGGGTGTCGCATACAGCTGAAACTGAAAACTAAAACTGAATTCCATACAACAGCGACTGAAAAAAACTGTGACTGACTTGTTTCAGTCGCTGTTGTATGGAATTCAGTTTCAGTTTTCAGTTTCAGCTGTATGCGACACACAGCCTTAAAGACTTATAGTTTTTCAGTCAAACGATAACTTTTAAACTGAGACAAATATGTTTTTTTGTCAAAAATAAAAGTCTTTGCGAGATTAAAATTCAACCATTTATCCAATTTAATTAAAATTGGTACCTACCAATCGTAGTATCCAAGTATTTACGACTTATCGATTGGTACCAAATTTCTTTGAATTGGATATTCCATGGTCACGAATATACTTAATAAAAAGAATACTTCGGGGCTCACGTCTTACAGAGAGACTTTGCATTCCAAAAAACTGAAGTCTGATGTTATAGTAAGGCATGTTAATTGTAGAGAACATATTTCGCAGTTTAAAACAAATAGTCGAGTTTTTTTTTCATGAGTCACAGCTTGGAATAAGGCGGCGCCATTTTTCCGAAAATAAATATAAGGGACAAGTATATAAGAACACTTATTCAAAGCACAAAAAAGGTGTAATCTTTGGCGAACCTGTTTCAATCTATTACCGGTAAATATTTCTTACCGTCAGTGGCTAGCTTGGATAGCGGTTACGGTACCGGTATCAAGTCGGCTTGCTCTATGGGTTGCGGTTAGGGTAGCGGCGAATTTAAGTGTAAAACTGGCTAAAGGCTAAGGGTAGCGCTAACGGTTTTATTCATTCATTTTGGTCAGCCAAGTTGCAATAAAAGCACCAGCTTCGGTAATTAACCCTTTTGTGGAGCGGTAATTTGACCAGTGGAGCGTGCCGGCATAAATGGGGAGCTACGACGGTGTAACAAAAAATATTGTCGAAACCTACCTAACATAGGCAAAACTCAGTGTGAGGCTATGTCAAGTCAGGACCTCAGAGCTGCTAAGAGTAAGGAAAGCCAACATGAGGTCTCTTCACCCAGGCCACTGCGAATGCTTCACAAGATACACTTGATAGGAGACTCCGAGTTCAGACTCTGTCTTGAGGACGAGGATTTCATATTCCATATAATGGGCAAATGTGTTTCCCTATGTACAGTAAGACAGAGTTTTCAACAATCCCTTCTTAAACCACAACGAGCAGAGCTTTGAGACATATCCCAACGCCCTATCCTTCATAATGCAGGTAGAGGATATAATAGAAAAGATCAAATGAATGGGACCAGTTGACACAATATATCTATTAACGGTCGCAGTGCCTCCCTTTCATAAGAGGGCGAAATCCATTTTATTAAAAATAGGAGAAAACATTTTCAATAAAGTAACAGTTGAAATTCAATATTCAACGTGTCGAGAATTTTTGTTCATTTTGGGTTAACTTATTAAAATTCTGCTCAAAGAACAGAGATTTTTCATACTATTGCAAAAACGAAAACAAAATATATACAACTTAATTTTTACACCAACAAATTTCTTGCGTTAATTAAAGAAGTTGCGTCTTTTTAAGCCACTACAAACTGAAAAATAACAGGCCTCAATTTTCTTCCGTAGAAATTAAATTTATTGTTAGATTTTCATACGAGGTATGTCCAATGAACAGCAGTTTACTAGACGACAAAGAACTTGAAAAATGTTTTGAGTTTTATTTTTATCTCTTTTGTGTGTGTACCATTGAAACTGTTCCAGAAATTAAAAAAAAGGGGGTTATCCATCTCATACTATGAACAAAATGTCGTTCGTTGTGCACCAAATAAAGCTACTGAGGACTTTTAAGATCCTATGTTCACCTTTTTTATCAATACAAGACCTACTTCAGTGCAATTAAATGGCACAGACTTGAACCAAAGATTTCGACGATCGTGCAGTTATTGAAATGAAAAACGTTGTTATAATTCTTCCCAGCAGACAAACGTTCCTTTTAAAAAATTATTGACTGAATAAAGCGTTTGTTTCTTTCCGTATATCTAAGAAGTTTTGGTTTTTATACTGCAAGTGCCTTTATATTACTGCAATACGACATTTTTATTGCTCACAAAAGAGCTCGGTGAATATTTTTGGGCAAGATTCTGCTTCTCTTAACGATACGCCTCTGGTTCCAGAGTTTCATCAGCAGGCTTAGATAGTCTAGAACAGTGCCGTAGCAGTTCTGTTTTGCGTGGGGGGGAAAAATTCTTTTTTCAATTTTATTCATGGGCAAAAACAAAAATGCGTGGGGGGAAAAGCCCCCTCTTGCCCCTATGGTTGCTACGGCACTGGTCTAGAACCAGAACTTCTAGCAATACTCTCCATATCATCTAAGGTGGAGACCGACAAAGAAGAAATTACGCCATTTGAGGACTGTACGCTTTGAAAGTATGATTGTCGTTGATTCAAACCTACATCTGAATAAGTCGAATCAGTTGTCAAGGCTTCTCTTTGCTGTGAGATGTGGATATGGTTTTG
Source organism: Chlorops oryzae (assembly GCA_020466095.1). Lineage (NCBI taxonomy): Eukaryota > Metazoa > Arthropoda > Insecta > Diptera > Chloropidae > Chlorops > Chlorops oryzae. The sequence goes on along the minus strand of CM035808.1, from coordinate 54,220,978 downwards.
TGCACTGGTTGATTGTTTGAAAAACAGGTTAGAAATATTTTCAGCTTCAGACAGGGGCGCACAAGTTTCCTTATGAATCTCCGCATCACTCTTAAAGCTTGAAACATCAACTGAGTTCGGCACTGTATCTGAAGAACTTTCAAAGCAAAAACTTCGGAATGATTTTGCATTAGCATCGGACGCCGGTAAGAAAGGTTTCATTTTTTTCCCGAAGGAGAAACGTCCACTTTGTTTCGATACAACATGTGCCAAATTATCAGCAGCTTTTGTCCTAAAATTATTTAATTTATTATTTACCAAACTAGGTCAATTTATATACTTACACTGCTTTTAAAGCCTCTAACTTTGGAATATTTCTCGTGTACTGCTTGGCGCCTCCAGCTGCTTCCAGTGCAGCTAACTCTGCGGGATGGGATTTTTTTTTATGAGAACGGCAATTGGAACCATTAGCAAATGTCTTATCACAAAAGTCACAGGAATATGGTTTAAGTCCCGTATGAAGAATAAGATGATTTTTCAAGGCCTTTGCTCGCTTGAAGGCTCGGCCACAATAGTCACAACTATGTATCATTAAGTCCGAATGTACTAACAAGTGACGATTGAGTGTTGCGCGTGAGTTTAATTGGAGGCCGCACTCGGCACATATATGTTTATGTGGATCATGAGTTTCCATGTGATTCTGTAAATAAATAAATAGAAAATCTAGATCAAAAACACAGAAAAATTTGCAATCCAAATGTATAAGTAAATACCCCAAACATTTGAAGTATTTTCCTAACAAAAATCGACAGTTCGGTTTTTCTATATCAGATAAAACGCGGTACTAGTTTTTTTTTTAGCTTGAAATCTTTAAGAATAAACATCGGTCAAAAAAATTTTAAGTTTTTGCGGACCAAGTTAGTTAATTGTTTGCAGAATTGACGCCTACACCTGGTCTTTTCGAAACAAGCTGTGCGTTTTCAGGCCAAACTAAAAGGTGTATCCTAGCTGAGTCATACAACCAACAGCCTTATTCTTTGTTACTTAGTTTTTGGTTGCATTTCCTTTTGCTTGGTTGATAAAAAAGAAAAGACAACAAAAATAGGTCTGATTATGCCAACGGACTCAAAATGTCGAGATTCAACTGTCAGTTTTGCAGGCTTTGCAGTATTACATGAATACCACTAATATTTTAGGTTTCAAACCTTTATTTTGTTGACCCAGAGTAATGTCATTATAATGGAAGAAAATCATAATGGAAAATTTATCCCAGATGCAGACCGATTTGGGGAATCAAATGCAGTAGATCAATACGAACTTCGAGAAGGACTCTGAAAGTCGGAAAAGAAGAAAATACGGTTATCAACATTTCTTAAAGCTTTCAGGACTGATGAAATAATTTATCATACACGGCAAAACAACAAAAAAACAAAAAAACTGGCTGGCGTGGATATATCAGGGAAATCCTTCAAAGAAAATTATTGTTATCAGGTCAAATTATTGGCATTCAAGGAGGAATTATTACTGCAGCACCATAAAAAGTCACCAAGCAATAAGGAAATTCCAGTTTCCAAGGAGGCATAGTACAGTATAACAACTCAATATATAAACCAGGGACTGAAAATAAAAGTTATTTTTACATTTTTGAAACAAAAAGGCAAACAGAAAGAACGTTAGGATGTCCCGTAACTGCCTGTGCCTCGATGACGTAGAGGTAGCTAGCTCAGGCTCAGGGCGGGATACTCCAACCCGAAATTTGTTCTTCATTGGCAATTCACCGGACAACAAAAATAAATATTTCAGAAAAAGGAAGAAAAAAACTCAGACCAGATCCCATGCCACCACTCGCACGATAAATTAAGAAACTGGAGGATTATTCATCACTCGCAACACCACATCACCCTCTCCAAGGAGAAACAAAAATAAATTTCTTTTAAGCAGCCATTTCGATAAACTTTATAAACCTCCTTTTTTTTATTCACTAAATTCTTACAATATCCAGTTTCTTTTAAACTTTTGACATCAACACGTAAAATTTACAACCAATATCTACATTTAATTCCTTCCTTTAATCTTTGTGAAGGTCGCTAATACGGCCCTTAGTTTTGCTGGCCACGCCCTTATCGGTCGTACTTCATCTTTTCATAGATCTCAAAATATCACTTTTTTATTTTTAATTTGTCTGTATCCTACGAGCTCGTGGATGCTTCTACATAACGTCAAAACACAATCAAAAAAAAACTCTAAATTATTCTAAGTCGTAGCCGGCAAGTTCAGGACCGTTCACAATATCTTTATCAAAATTTTATTAAGTAACAAAAAACTCGGGCCCTTCCATATACCACCATCACGATAACGGTTGTTTATCGATTTTAAATCAAGAATTCGGTTTTTCTTACAACTTCCAATCAAAATTAAAATAAAATATTTGCCGCCATTTACAAGAAAAAAATAACAAACGAACAAAAGGCAACGCTCTCACCAGCTTTCCGTTACTTAGCCGCCATATAAAGGTTCCTTATGCTTTCTCTGCATATGGCTTATGGCCTCCCAGGCGTTAATCCGTATGAGCCTCACGCCACGTGATTATTTCCTCTGGACGATCTGTATGATGATTTCGGAGACAATAATTTTCTGCTTCGTCGGTCGTTGCCGTGTGACTTCCCCTTTTGTCTGCTCCGGTTACTTAAAGGCGCCTTCCTTTGCCGTAAGCTTTCAACGATCTTCTTCGCTGGACACGTTTTACACTCTGCGGGAAATCCGTGACCATCGGTCTCCGGTCGAACTTTTTTTTTATTCGACCACTATGTATCGCAGCTAGTCACCCAAAAACCGTCTCGCAGTTGACTTTTTATTATTTTTTGTTGTTTTCTTTATTTTTTTAAACAAAACTCTCGACTTTTTACAATTTTAGTCCGTCCGATCTTCATGCGGCTTCCTTCCTCGCTTCTTTTTTTTCTCCTCCTTTCTTTTTCTTCTCGAACATTCTTCAGTTTGGTGCCATCTCTTTTGCTCCTTTATCCCTCCGCTCAGCTGTTCTGTCCTCTTGATTAAGGCTAGCCCACCCTACGGCGACGCACGGTTGCAATTTAATCTTTTCACCTTTGTTTCTTCTTTCTCTTGGTAGCTAATATATTTTGGTTAAAAACTACCGCAACAAGGAGGAGGAAGCTCGTTGCAATTTTGTGACCCTTGAGCGCTCCTCTTGCATTTTATTTTTATGCCTTTATTAAAAAAAAAAAAAAAAAAAAAAAAAAATTAATTTTGCCCTTTATTTTTGTAAAATAAGTCAGAAACTATTTTTTATAATATAAGCCAAAAGTAAAAAGAAATGAATGCTTAATATTTTTTTCGAACAAATATAATAGTAGGGGAGCGAAAGAGGGGATTTTTGCAGTTACTAGAGCGTGTCAGAAAATAATATGGGGAGAAAGCTTGCACCCTGTTATATGGCCCCACCATATATGAGCGCTCAATATTGGGGTGTACGTTGAGGGCATCCCGTCAGATTAGTAAAAAAAATTCGATCCTCTGAAAAACTCGAGCGCGTCCGATTAAGAGAAGGTAAGTTAAGTAGATGTTAAAAAGTGTATACTTGTGGAACCTCGATTATCCGGCTCTCGATTAACCGGCGCACAGTGGTATTTCGGTGGCAGAAATTCGATTTTTTGACCACTGAATTTCAAAATTCTAATGATGCAGTTTTATTAAGAAATGCTTCATTATGTAAAATCAATCATTTCCTTGCCGAAAATGAAATATGTTTTATTATAAAAAATATACCAAAGTTGCGCAAATATTGTACTTCAAGAAGTGATGAAGATTGTTATGCAATTCAGTGGTGCATTTTTTGAAGATATTTTGTTTCTAATCTTTTTATTGCTTTTTATATTAAAATATAGTATTTCTTGATTCAAATTGCAAAAAAATTATCTTGATTATGTAAATGGTTCAACAGATATGCGCAAATCAAAATGGTTCTATAAATTGAAGCTTTTGTGATTTTCCATGGAAAAAAAGTAAGTTGGCTACGTTGAGCTACGTGTGCTCACTGCAAAAAAATTAAAGACAAGAATGTTTTCTTTTGTTTAATGCAAAAAAATTTACCGATTTTAACCGATCCTTGAAAAAATCACTAATTTTATAAAAAAGGCCACGAAAATTCTTCAATAAAAATTTCAAAAAAGCGCAATATGTTGCATACTTTTAGGCATGAGCTTCTTTAATATTATAAATTAAAACAACAATTTATTAACAATATGTCAAAAATGCATAACAAAATAAAGTAAACAAACCCATATGTTTTAAGAAACAAATCGGCAAATCGGTAACACAAATAATTTATAAATCGCGCCCATTACTTAAAAAAAAGTACACATATAAAAAAATGAGTTTATTTTCTGTTTCATATAGTGAATTAAGTGAAGAGCTTATTAATCGCGGTCAAAATGTCAAATCGTTAACCGATTTTATAAAAAAGAAAAATTCAGAGTTAACTGAAGATGAAATTGAGATAGTGAAAAAAGCAGTTCAGAAGCGATTCGTTAGTCATTTTTGTAAACGCTGGAAAGAATCTTGCCAAAAAATTTCGTATTTCTATACAAAAAATGATTCATGGCTAAAAAGTACGTTCCAAAACAGTTAATACGAATTTCGAAAATTATAACAATTTGTTTATATTTTTTTGTTAGATATATTTGAAGTATCACTAGGTGATGACCAACCTAGTTGCTCAACAAAAAGGGGAAGACCAGCATTGGATTTCGAGAATTGCAGTGAACGTACTAAAAGGTTGAAAGCTGCTAATTTAGCCTCCCAGTACACCCAACAGCATTTACTTATGGCAAGTTCAAGTGGCAATGCAAAAACGAGATTGAATGCATATATTCCTTCGTCAATTGCGTTAACGTTGCTGATGGATGGAGATTTAACTAAGTATCAGTACGAAACCATTAAATATGTCCTGAAAGGACAAGGTTATGATATTTTGCCGCCTTATATAAACGTATTAGATGAGAAGAAAAAATGTTATCCCGATGAAATCAAGGTATCAGAAAAGGAAGCCTCTGTTAACTTGCAGAATTTGATGGATCATACTACAAAGCGCCTTTTTAAAAGCTTTTCTGAGGAAATCGTTAACAATATGGAAAATTCTAATTGCACTCTTACGTCTAAGTGGGGGTGCGATGGTTCTTCCGGTCACGTAGAGTACAATCAAAGTTTGCCAGCTGATGTAAGCGACAAAAATATGTTGTTGGCATCGATGGTGCCTTTATGCTTAAAATCAACAACTGATGAAGAATATTGGCTCAATAAAAGTCCATCGTCTACAAGATACTGCCGTCCAATTTCCTTCGAATTTTCTAAGGAGACTAAAGAAAAGGTTTTAGAAATTGTTGGAAAAATAAAGTCCGATATTACTATATTGAGAAATACGGAGGTTGATGTATGCGGCAAACAATTTAATGTTAAACACAATTTGGTGTTCACAATGCTGGATGGCAAAACAGCTCAAACAGTTACAAATACTACTTCACCAGCCGTATGTTTTATTTGCAAAGCGAAACCGTCTGAAATGAATGATTTAGACAAAATTGCAACGAGATCCATTGACAATGAGGCTTGAAAATTGGGCATATCATCATTACACGCTCGAATAAAATTAATGGAATGCATACTTCATGTGGCTTATAACATGAATTTTCAAAAATGGTCTGCGATCGATGCAAAAAATAAAGTAATTAAACAAGAAAATAAGCTCCGAATTCAAAAGGCATTCAAAGAACGAATGAATTTACGAGTAGATGCTGTAAAACAAGGAACTGGGTCTTCAAATGACGGCAATACCTCAAGGCGTTTTTTTTCAAATCCAGCACTAGTTGCTGATATAACAGGTGTTGATGAAGAAATTATAGATCGCTTCCGAATTATTCTTCAAATAATAACATGTGGACAAAGGATCGATTCTGAGAAGTTTAAAAAATTTTCCTGGGATACGGCTAAGTTATTTGTAAAGAAATATAACTGGTACTTTATGCCTGTTACTGTGCATAAAATTTTAATACATGGAAAGGACATCATTGATGCAGCAGTACTTCCTATTGGTATGCTCTCAGAGGAAGCAGAAGAAGCTCGTAATAAAGATTACAGGAGGTATAGGCTGATGTTTTCTAGAAAGTGCAACAGAACTTCAACAAATACTGACGTTTTTCATCGTCTGCTTGCGACATCTGATCCTTTTATAAGTAGTCTACGACGTCAACCTGGTAAAGAGCTTTTAGAATTAGATGATGTAGTTAAAGAAATGATTGTAAGTGAATAAAATGTTGAATATTGACTCATTATGTTTATAATTAAATGAAGATATAAAGCAATTTTTACTATTGGTCCAAGGAAGGTACCCCTAGGGACTGACCAATTTTAACCATTTTTACCACACACCTATAACTTTGGTTTCTAAACATTCTGGCCAAGTTTCGTGAAGATCGACTAACATTCATATGTACCCCACATATAAATTTGGAATAAAGCTCCATGGGGAGTACCCCTAGGGACTGACCGATTTTGACCATTTTTGAAATTTTTCTTAACTAGGCTAAAAAAATGAACTGTGCTAAATTTCATGACCCTAGGAGCAATCCTTCTATTTTTTGCCAAGAAATGTATGAAGCAATACCACTGTGCGGCGTCTCGGTTAACCGGCGCGCTGACGGCTCAATTTTTTTTCGAATTTCCCATATTTCACGCTATTACAGCCGTCGCTGTCACTGTTGCTATACAAAACTGTGCACACTTCGATTCTGTGCATTGAATAAACATGCCGATCGCACGATTCAATTTGTTTATGTTTATTTCTCTGATTGATCGGAATTTGTTTTGTTTAGTTTTGATTGCTATGATGTTTATTGAGTGTGCGACTGCACAAGTAGCGTTTCAAATTGAAACAGCACATTTGCTCGCTCGTGACAAGTGCGAACATGCCGATCGCACGATTCAATTTGTTTATGTTTATTTCTCTGATTCATCGGAATTTGTTTTGTTTAGTTTTGATTGCTATGATGTTTATTGAGTGTGCGACTGCACAAGTAGCGTTTCAAATTGAATCAGCACATTTGCTCGCTCGTGACAAGTGCGAACATGCCGCTCGCAGGATTCAATTTGTTTATGTTTATTTCTCTGATTCATCGGAATTTGTTTTGTTTAGTTTTGATTGCTATGATGTTTATTGAGTGTGCGACTGCACAAGTAGCGTTTCAAATTGAAACAGCACATTTTCTCGCTCGTGACAAGTGCGAACAGATTTTTATTTTCAGTTTGAATCTATCTATTGCAACGAGTAAATCATCAATAAAAATGTCGCAATCACAAACTCCATCAACTGCAGGCTTTGCAGTATTACATGAATACCACTAATATTTTAGGTTTCAAACCTTTATTTTGTTGACCCAGAGTAATGTCATTATAATGGAAGAAAATCATAATGGAAAATTTATCCCAGATGCAGACCGATTTGGGGAATCAAATGCAGTAGATCAATACGAACTTCGAGAAGGACTCTGAAAGTCGGAAAAGAAGAAAATACGGTTATCAACATTTCTTAAAGCTTTCAGGACTGATGAAATAATTTATCATACACGGCAAAACAACAAAAAAACAAAAAAACTGGCTGGCGTGGATATATCAGGGAAATCCTTCAAAGAAAATTATTGTTATCAGGTCAAATTATTGGCATTCAAGGAGGAATTATTACTGCAGCACCATAAAAAGTCACCAAGCAATAAGGAAATTCCAGTTTCCAAGGAGGCATAGTACAGTATAACAACTCAATATATAAACCAGGGACTGAAAATAAAAGTTATTTTTACATTTTTGAAACAAAAAGGCAAACAGAAAGAACGTTAGGATGTCCCGTAACTGCCTGTGCCTCGATGACGTAGAGGTAGCTAGCTCAGGCTCAGGGCGGGATACTCCAACCCGAAATTTGTTCTTCATTGGCAATTCACCGGACAACAAAAATAAATATTTCAGAAAAAGGAAGAAAAAAACTCAGACCAGATCCCATGCCACCACTCGCACGATAAATTAAGAAACTGGAGGATTATTCATCACTCGCAACACCACATCACCCTCTCCAAGGAGAAACAAAAATAAATTTCTTTTAAGCAGCCATTTCGATAAACTTTATAAACCTCCTTTTTTTTATTCACTAAATTCTTACAATATCCAGTTTCTTTTAAACTTTTGACATCAACACGTAAAATTTACAACCAATATCTACATTTAATTCCTTCCTTTAATCTTTGTGAAGGTCGCTAATACGGCCCTTAGTTTTGCTGGCCACGCCCTTATCGGTCGTACTTCATCTTTTCATAGATCTCAAAATATCACTTTTTTATTTTTAATTTGTCTGTATCCTACGAGCTCGTGGATGCTTCTACATAACGTCAAAACACAATCAAAAAAAAACTCTAAATTATTCTAAGTCGTAGCCGGCAAGTTCAGGACCGTTCACAATATCTTTATCAAAATTTTATTAAGTAACAAAAAACTCGGGCCCTTCCATATACCACCATCACGATAACGGTTGTTTATCGATTTTAAATCAAGAATTCGGTTTTTCTTACAACTTCCAATCAAAATTAAAATAAAATATTTGCCGCCATTTACAAGAAAAAAATAACAAACGAACAAAAGGCAACGCTCTCACCAGCTTTCCGTTACTTAGCCGCCATATAAAGGTTCCTTATGCTTTCTCTGCATATGGCTTATGGCCTCCCAGGCGTTAATCCGTATGAGCCTCACGCCACGTGATTATTTCCTCTGGACGATCTGTATGATGATTTCGGAGACAATAATTTTCTGCTTCGTCGGTCGTTGCCGTGTGACTTCCCCTTTTGTCTGCTCCGGTTACTTAAAGGCGCCTTCCTTTGCCGTAAGCTTTCAACGATCTTCTTCGCTGGACACGTTTTACACTCTGCGGGAAATCCGTGACCATCGGTCTCCGGTCGAACTTTTTTTTTATTCGACCACTATGTATCGCAGCTAGTCACCCAAAAACCGTCTCGCAGTTGACTTTTTATTATTTTTTGTTGTTTTCTTTATTTTTTTAAACAAAACTCTCGACTTTTTACAATTTTAGTCCGTCCGATCTTCATGCGGCTTCCTTCCTCGCTTCTTTTTTTTCTCCTCCTTTCTTTTTCTTCTCGAACATTCTTCAGTTTGGTGCCATCTCTTTTGCTCCTTTATCCCTCCGCTCAGCTGTTCTGTCCTCTTGATTAAGGCTAGCCCACCCTACGGCGACGCACGGTTGCAATTTAATCTTTTCACCTTTGTTTCTTCTTTCTCTTGGTAGCTAATATATTTTGGTTAAAAACTACCGCAACAAGGAGGAGGAAGCTCGTTGCAATTTTGTGACCCTTGAGCGCTCCTCTTGCATTTTATTTTTATGCCTTTATTAAAAAAAAAAAAAAAAAAAAAAAAAAAATTAATTTTGCCCTTTATTTTTGTAAAATAAGTCAGAAACTATTTTTTATAATATAAGCCAAAAGTAAAAAGAAATGAATGCTTAATATTTTTTTCGAACAAATATAATAGTAGGGGAGCGAAAGAGGGGATTTTTGCAGTTACTAGAGCGTGTCAGAAAATAATATGGGGAGAAAGCTTGCACCCTGTTATATGGCCCCACCATATATGAGCGCTCAATATTGGGGTGTACGTTGAGGGCATCCCGTCAGATTAGTAAAAAAAATTCGATCCTCTGAAAAACTCGAGCGCGTCCGATTAAGAGAAGGTAAGTTAAGTAGATGTTAAAAAGTGTATACTTGTGGAACCTCGATTATCCGGCTCTCGATTAACCGGCGCACAGTGGTATTTCGGTGGCAGAAATTCGATTTTTTGACCACTGAATTTCAAAATTCTAATGATGCAGTTTTATTAAGAAATGCTTCATTATGTAAAATCAATCATTTCCTTGCCGAAAATGAAATATGTTTTATTATAAAAAATATACCAAAGTTGCGCAAATATTGTACTTCAAGAAGTGATGAAGATTGTTATGCAATTCAGTGGTGCATTTTTTGAAGATATTTTGTTTCTAATCTTTTTATTGCTTTTTATATTAAAATATAGTATTTCTTGATTCAAATTGCAAAAAAATTATCTTGATTATGTAAATGGTTCAACAGATATGCGCAAATCAAAATGGTTCTATAAATTGAAGCTTTTGTGATTTTCCATGGAAAAAAAGTAAGTTGGCTACGTTGAGCTACGTGTGCTCACTGCAAAAAAATTAAAGACAAGAATGTTTTCTTTTGTTTAATGCAAAAAAATTTACCGATTTTAACCGATCCTTGAAAAAATCACTAATTTTATAAAAAAGGCCACGAAAATTCTTCAATAAAAATTTCAAAAAAGCGCAATATGTTGCATACTTTTAGGCATGAGCTTCTTTAATATTATAAATTAAAACAACAATTTATTAACAATATGTCAAAAATGCATAACAAAATAAAGTAAACAAACCCATATGTTTTAAGAAACAAATCGGCAAATCGGTAACACAAATAATTTATAAATCGCGCCCATTACTTAAAAAAAAGTACACATATAAAAAAATGAGTTTATTTTCTGTTTCATATAGTGAATTAAGTGAAGAGCTTATTAATCGCGGTCAAAATGTCAAATCGTTAACCGATTTTATAAAAAAGAAAAATTCAGAGTTAACTGAAGATGAAATTGAGATAGTGAAAAAAGCAGTTCAGAAGCGATTCGTTAGTCATTTTTGTAAACGCTGGAAAGAATCTTGCCAAAAAATTTCGTATTTCTATACAAAAAATGATTCATGGCTAAAAAGTACGTTCCAAAACAGTTAATACGAATTTCGAAAATTATAACAATTTGTTTATATTTTTTTGTTAGATATATTTGAAGTATCACTAGGTGATGACCAACCTAGTTGCTCAACAAAAAGGGGAAGACCAGCATTGGATTTCGAGAATTGCAGTGAACGTACTAAAAGGTTGAAAGCTGCTAATTTAGCCTCCCAGTACACCCAACAGCATTTACTTATGGCAAGTTCAAGTGGCAATGCAAAAACGAGATTGAATGCATATATTCCTTCGTCAATTGCGTTAACGTTGCTGATGGATGGAGATTTAACTAAGTATCAGTACGAAACCATTAAATATGTCCTGAAAGGACAAGGTTATGATATTTTGCCGCCTTATATAAACGTATTAGATGAGAAGAAAAAATGTTATCCCGATGAAATCAAGGTATCAGAAAAGGAAGCCTCTGTTAACTTGCAGAATTTGATGGATCATACTACAAAGCGCCTTTTTAAAAGCTTTTCTGAGGAAATCGTTAACAATATGGAAAATTCTAATTGCACTCTTACGTCTAAGTGGGGGTGCGATGGTTCTTCCGGTCACGTAGAGTACAATCAAAGTTTGCCAGCTGATGTAAGCGACAAAAATATGTTGTTGGCATCGATGGTGCCTTTATGCTTAAAATCAACAACTGATGAAGAATATTGGCTCAATAAAAGTCCATCGTCTACAAGATACTGCCGTCCAATTTCCTTCGAATTTTCTAAGGAGACTAAAGAAAAGGTTTTAGAAATTGTTGGAAAAATAAAGTCCGATATTACTATATTGAGAAATACGGAGGTTGATGTATGCGGCAAACAATTTAATGTTAAACACAATTTGGTGTTCACAATGCTGGATGGCAAAACAGCTCAAACAGTTACAAATACTACTTCACCAGCCGTATGTTTTATTTGCAAAGCGAAACCGTCTGAAATGAATGATTTAGACAAAATTGCAACGAGATCCATTGACAATGAGGCTTGAAAATTGGGCATATCATCATTACACGCTCGAATAAAATTAATGGAATGCATACTTCATGTGGCTTATAACATGAATTTTCAAAAATGGTCTGCGATCGATGCAAAAAATAAAGTAATTAAACAAGAAAATAAGCTCCGAATTCAAAAGGCATTCAAAGAACGAATGAATTTACGAGTAGATGCTGTAAAACAAGGAACTGGGTCTTCAAATGACGGCAATACCTCAAGGCGTTTTTTTTTCAAATCCAGCACTAGTTGCTGATATAACAGGTGTTGATGAAGAAATTATAGATCGCTTCCGAATTATTCTTCAAATAATAACATGTGGACAAAGGATCGATTCTGAGAAGTTTAAAAAATTTTCCTGGGATACGGCTAAGTTATTTGTAAAGAAATATAACTGGTACTTTATGCCTGTTACTGTGCATAAAATTTTAATACATGGAAAGGACATCATTGATGCAGCAGTACTTCCTATTGGTATGCTCTCAGAGGAAGCAGAAGAAGCTCGTAATAAAGATTACAGGAGGTATAGGCTGATGTTTTCTAGAAAGTGCAACAGAACTTCAACAAATACTGACGTTTTTCATCGTCTGCTTGCGACATCTGATCCTTTTATAAGTAGTCTACGACGTCAACCTGGTAAAGAGCTTTTAGAATTAGATGATGTAGTTAAAGAAATGATTGTAAGTGAATAAAATGTTGAATATTGACTCATTATGTTTATAATTAAATGAAGATATAAAGCAATTTTTACTATTGGTCCAAGGAAGGTACCCCTAGGGACTGACCAATTTTAACCATTTTTACCACACACCTATAACTTTGGTTTCTAAACATTCTGGCCAAGTTTCGTGAAGATCGACTAACATTCATATGTACCCCACATATAAATTTGGAATAAAGCTCCATGGGGAGTACCCCTAGGGACTGACCGATTTTGACCATTTTTGAAATTTTTCTTAACTAGGCTAAAAAAATGAACTGTGCTAAATTTCATGACCCTAGGAGCAATCCTTCTATTTTTTGCCAAGAAATGTATGAAGCAATACCACTGTGCGGCGTCTCGGTTAACCGGCGCGCTGACGGCTCAATTTTTTTTCGAATTTCCCATATTTCACGCTATTACAGCCGTCGCTGTCACTGTTGCTATACAAAACTGTGCACACTTCGATTCTGTGCATTGAATAAACATGCCGATCGCACGATTCAATTTGTTTATGTTTATTTCTCTGATTGATCGGAATTTGTTTTGTTTAGTTTTGATTGCTATGATGTTTATTGAGTGTGCGACTGCACAAGTAGCGTTTCAAATTGAAACAGCACATTTGCTCGCTCGTGACAAGTGCGAACATGCCGATCGCACGATTCAATTTGTTTATGTTTATTTCTCTGATTCATCGGAATTTGTTTTGTTTAGTTTTGATTGCTATGATGTTTATTGAGTGTGCGACTGCACAAGTAGCGTTTCAAATTGAATCAGCACATTTGCTCGCTCGTGACAAGTGCGAACATGCCGCTCGCAGGATTCAATTTGTTTATGTTTATTTCTCTGATTCATCGGAATTTGTTTTGTTTAGTTTTGATTGCTATGATGTTTATTGAGTGTGCGACTGCACAAGTAGCGTTTCAAATTGAAACAGCACATTTTCTCGCTCGTGACAAGTGCGAACAGATTTTTATTTTCAGTTTGAATCTATCTATTGCAACGAGTAAATCATCAATAAAAATGTCGCAATCACAAACTCCATCAACATCTGGTAGTGAGCCACCTGCTACGAAACGCAAACGAAATGTTGTTACACTCGAGACAAAATTGGAAATTATTGAAGAGTTAAAAAAAGGTGTGAGCACAGTTTCTCTAAGTGGAAAATACAATATGCCACGACAAACCATAAGTGACATCAAGAAAAATGCTGACCGAATTCAAGGTTCGACGTCGCAAATGGAATCTCTTGACATCGGAAAAAGAAAGCGAAAAACATTGAAAAATTCTCCTCTCGAAGCGCTCGATACGGCTTTATACATGTGGTTTGTGCAAAAAAGAAGCGAAGGCATACCATTGTCGGGCCCGTTGCTGTGTGAGAAAGCCTTACTTTTCAATGGAAAATTGAACGGTGATCCAGATTTCAAGGCGAGTGCTGGTTGGCTGCATACTTTCAAAAAACGTCATGGTATACGCGAATTGAAAATTGAGGGCGAAAAGCTAAGCGCAGCAAGTGCAGAAACGGTTGCCGAAATCCAAACAAAATTCAAGAAAATGGTCGATGAAATGGGTTTATGCCGCGATCAAATCTATAATGCTGATGAAACTGGATTGAACTACAAAGCATTGCCCACCAAAACACTCGCTTCAGTTTCCGAATCGTACGCACCCGGATTCAAGATGCAAAAGCAACGGATCACTGCAATGTTATGTGCAAATGCTAGCGGCAACAACAGAATTCCACTGCTTCTCATTGGAAATGCTATGAAACCGCGTTGCTTTAAAAATTTGAACATGAAGGCGCTGCCCGTAAATTATTACGCACAAAAAAACGCGTGGATGTCACAAACCATTTTCATTGATTGGTTCCACAATGTGTTCATTCCTCATGTTCGAAAGGATTTGAAAGCCAAAAATTTACCAGAGAAAGCGGTATTGTTATTAGACAATGCTCCAAGCCATCCAGAGAGCAGTCATTTGACAAGCGAACATGGTATGATCACATGCGTATTTTTGCCAGCAAATACAACGTCACTCATACAACCAATGGATCAATCTGTAATTGAAACGTGGAAACGTCGCTATCGCAAAAAATTCATTCAACAGCTCATTGGTGAAGAAGAAATTTCATTGAAAGAGTATTGGAAACAATACAATTTGAAACATGTTGTTTACAATGCGAATAATGCGTGGGTCGACATTCCCGAACAAAATTTGAAGCGTGCATGGAACAAATTGTGGCCAGACAAAAATTCATTGAATGGTATGAAATGCAGAAAGAAGCCGATGCTACCGATATGATGCTATTAAGACGGATGCGCAATTTAGCGAAAAAAAAGTCAGAAATCAAAGTAAAACAATCGAAAATGTCAGATTTCTTTGCAAAAAAATTAATTGATTCTCTTTTTTTCAATAAAAAACAAAGAATATAGACCATTATATAGCTTGTGTGACCTTGTTTTGCTGCTACTCAAAATTTTCAGATTTACTCGATTAACCGGAGTTTTGATTATCCGGCGCACTGCTTGGTCCGGTGCATGCCGGATAATCGAGGTTCCACTGTATTTCAATTCTCTGACAATTTGAGCGTGGCATAGGGAAAGAGGTGAGTACCGAAGTTGCAAAAAAAAAAAAAAAAACCTCAACTCGAAATACTCGAGCGCGATTAGTTTTTTTTTTATTTTGAAGGAAATCCTTTAAGGATCACGAAAAACATATAATCTGACGTTTTTCATGGGGTAAAGTAGGAAAAAATGGCACATTTAATCGCAATCTTTGTAGTGTATTCAAATGATTTTGTGAAATTAAAAATTTGTATTCCGTGTGAATAAAGAGCTTTTAAAACTGAAAAACTCTGAATCGCGAATCCTTTTCGTTTCCTTTTTTTCTCTCTCCTTATAATTAAATATATATAGATTGTTTATGCTACATCTAATTATAAAAAGAAACGAAAGAAGAATTTGGTCTTTAAATTGTCAGTTTAAAACAAGTAATAAAGCTAAAGTCGGTCAAGCCCGACTTTGAAATACCCAGCGTGCCGACATTATGAGCGCACTATGTTTTGCTTCTCTATTTCTGGGCGTGGCAGTGGGCGGGCCACATAAATTATTTCCCTACACCTTTCATTTGCCTTGATGAACCTATGTTGCGAATTTGAAGCTTCTACGCCTTTTACTTCGGAAGTTACGAAAAATCTTTATTTGTGGGCGTGGCAGTGGGCGGGCCACATAAAATGTTTTCATACACCTTTCATTCGCCTTGGTCAACCTATGTTGCGAATTTGAAGCTTCTACGCCTTTTACTTCGGAAGTTAAAAAAAATCTTCATTTGTGGGCGTGGCAGTCGGCGGGCCACATAAATTTTTTCCCTACACCTTTCATTCGCCTTGGTCAACCTATGTTGCGAATTTGAAGTTTCTACGCCTTTTACTTCGGTAGTTACGAAAATTCTACATTTGTGGGCGTGGCAGTTGGCGAGCTGCAAAAATTTTTGTTTCCTCACCTTTCATTTGCCTTGGTCAACCTATGTTGTGATTTTGAAGCTTCTACGTCTTTCACTTCACATGTACCGATAAATCCTTATTTGTGGGCGTAGCTCGAGGAGGACGGCGTCCATTTTTTTCCACGATATGAACCTTTTCGTAGTTTACCAGTACACCAAATATCAATGAAATGTGTTGAGTGGTTCGCAAGTTACAAGATCTTTACTGAAACCCCAATAAATTCATTTGTGGGCGTGGCAGTGGGCGGATGTCCCCCATTTTACTTAGGTCATACTCGGACCCCGATATACATGTGTACCAAAATTCGACTTCATTGGATCAGTCGTTTCGGAGGAGATCCGACCACGGACGGACGGACGGACATGTCTAAATAGATTCAGTTTTTGATCCTGATCATTTCTCTATATATTTGTCTATATCTCCGGAGCTTAGTTCTCCCTGTTACAAGATTCGCACAAAACTAATATACCCCGCTTAAGCATGGGTATAAATACGCCTCCATGTAATTGTCAGATTATCATTCAGGGCGACTAAGACATCAATTTGATCCCTCTGCATAAAAATCTGACGCGCTCGAGTATCTCAAGGTTACCGTTTTTTTTTTACATTTTTCAAAATCATTCCTGACCTTTGGCCACCTCCAAAACGTCAGTTATTGAAATTGGACACTTTTAGGAGTCCACTTTACATTCACTGTGAATATCTGACACGCTTAGGTAACTGTTTTTTTCTTTCTTTTTTTCCACTTCTATTTATGGCCAACCACCTCCAATTAAACGTCAGATTAATATATATTGGTTATCAGGAACATAAAGCGCGTTTACTGTATCAATGTCTGACGCGCTCGAGTATTGCAATGTATCTATTTTTTTACATTTTTGACCATTCTTACACGCTCTCATCCCCATTAAAATGGAAAACTTTACATAGACTTTTTTTTGTTTAAGAACGTAAACTTCACAATCCAATAAGTTTCCATGACGCTTTAGTAACTGCAAATTTAGCATCTCGGGCTCCCCTACTATAAAACGCAAGTTCAGATTTTTATTTTTTCAAACGAATGAAATATTCATATTGTGCCTTTTTCTTTTTCCGACAAAATTTAATCGGCAAATTCTGACTGTTATTTTTATGCACAGAAATAAAAGGCAAATCTCAATTGCTTCAACTTCTTTTGGCCGACTTCTACAAATTTTGGCTAGAAATTTTTGAAAGTGCCGAAAAATTCGGTACATAACCACTTAACCTTATAGAAAAATTGAAAAAAGTAATTACTCCTTTTCAAAGATATTGGGTGGCAAATAAATATTAGCATTTAACTCTAGGGCTTCCAGAAAAAGACATATATCTTTGAGGATTTAAAAAAATATGTTGCATACTCTGAGGCTTAATGATTTGTCTGGAATAGGTTTGTTGCCATTTCCCTAGGTCACGCATGTGAACATATGGTAGTTAAAACTCATTTTCTAGTAATGATTGTCATATACGGTGACGATACAAATTGTAACTTATTTTACAATTCTCCTTTGAGTTCAAATATTCTAGAACTAACGACCGAAATACAGTTTTTAGTATATAGTCACGCCAGTAACTTAAAATCTGTTTTAGTCGAAAGAGTTTTCTAGGGTTTTCAGAGTTGTTACAGTGATTTTCGAAATGAGTTATAAAAGCACTAAAAATATTACTTTATGATGTCTCATACGAAAATGAATATATTATATATCTCGATTTAGTACTTACCATCTTATAGAGGTTGATCTATAGATTCGATTGGCAAAATTTTTATGATCGGACTTTTAGTCTTTTAGCAATTTGGATTTGCCTTTCATAAAAATAAAAGTCAGAGTTTGCTGATTAAATTTTGTCGAAAAAAGAAAAAGGCACAATTTGATTGTTTCATCGTTAGAAAAAAAATAAAAATCCCATCTTGCCTTTTATATTTGTTCGAAAAAAATATTAATTTTTTTAACTTTTGACTTATATTATAAAAGTTTCTGACTTTTTTTACTGCTCAAAATTAATTTTTATTTTTTTTTTCTCATGAAAAATGATTTGTTCATCGTGCCTTTTTCTTTCTATACCCTTTCATTTTCTGCTTATAAATTATATAAAAGTGAAGAAAACAGCGATGTGATGATTTTATCAAGAAACGCTTTCTTCATATGTGTATACTTGCCTTTAATCGAATTTGGTTTTTAAATCCTTTTTTACAAATTTCACATTCAAAAGGAGCATAATCTGTATGCGTCAACATATGAGCTTTGAGTGCGGCATTTGTTCGCATAGTTATGCCGCACTCCTCACATATAAAAGAGCGATCGCTGGGAAAAAATAGGACATTTAAATTAAGAATTGATATCAAAGAGTATTCATACATTACTTACTTGTTGTGTACATATTTGATGTGGTTTTGTACAATACTGTTGGAAGAAAACTTCTTGTTGCAATAAGAACAAGGTACAGTTCTTTTTAGTTCGAGGGGCAAATGTGTCTTGTGATGTGCTTCTAATTGATATTGGGTAACAAAAACACGACCTGGACAATGTGAACATTTCCAATCTCCTACAGTTGGGGAAATTGAATGTGTTCCTTTCATGTGTTGCCGAAAATGTTGAACATGTTTGAAATCTTTTGAGCACTCTGAACAGGAGTATGCGGTTTCCTTCTCTTTTACACGTTTTCTTCGAGTTATTTTGGCTAAAATTGGCTTGTTTTCTTCTATATTATTAATTTTCTCCTCATTATTTCTTGAGCGTATATGTCGTTTACTATTAAATATCACTTCATTTTTGTGATTTAATTTTTCTTTCGAAGGTAGAGGCGACAAACTGTCTTTAACATTATTATCATCACCTTTATTTGTTGTTGGATTACTGCCACGTTGTATATCATCGCCTTGATCATCTCTTGAATTGCCTCTCGATTCATTAATACTTTGTTTTCTCGTCTTTTTTGGAGGAGATTTAATATCTGCATCAATAGTCATTTCATTTATTCTCTTGACTTTTAATATATGCCGCGAAAAAGTGTTTTCTGTAAATATGGGTTCATCTTCAAAAGAGTTTTCTTCTAGATTATATTCTTTTTGTTTCGAATAAAGGTTGTTGAATTCCAGTACAGAATTTTGGGGGATAAAAATATGTTCTCTCTCATATTCTGAGAACCCAAATTGTGCTCGTATTTCATAGGAATCCAAATTTTTTTGGCCGCGCTGGTTTTTAAGCACCTGTAATTTTAGATAAAGATTTGTGCAAACATATTCTAGCAATCCAAAGTTTGAATTTTACCTGATACATTTCTTGAACTCTTCCCACCCGTTCAGAAAAGGTAATAATTGAAGTTACAAATGAAAAGCAATCGGTACACAACATTTTTGGCAAAGCTTCATCAACCTAAATTTGATAACATGTCATTAATAACATATGTATATGATAAATAAATAGATAACTGAGCCCTTAATATATATATATATATATCTTTTCAAATAAAAGCACGGAAAAAAATCTAAAGACAATGTCCAATTTTTTGCTGGTTTCCGATCATTATAAAAGTATCAAAATGCCTTTTAATAAGTCTCCACCATCTTCAATAGAAAATATTTTAAAACATGCGGAAGTCTTATATATAGTAAAACTGTAACATTCATAACATCCGTAAGCCACAAGTATTACACAAGTAAACACGAATTTTTGTGTCTGACTTCTATATATCAGATTCCGACTTCTTATACCTTAGCAATGAATGAAAATAATTTTTTTTAAAGTTTGATTTTGTGGTCAGGGGGACGATATCTGAAATGTTCGCGTCAATTTCTGGATTTTTCTCGAAATCTCAGGAAGTATGTGTTTCGCATTTTATGATTCTTGCTTTAAAGAGGAAGAATGCACCTTTACAACGATGTATCATGTCATATCACTTATTCTATATATAAATTTTTGCCTGAAGCATTTAGAATTTGAGTAGAGTGGGAAAACTCCTTATAACTTCTACAGTTTTCTACCATAATACAGCATACCATAAAATTTTGGAAACGTAAAATACGCAGTTATTGTTTCAAAGCAAAAAAATTATTTTCAGAATTTTTACCGAATAAATATATCAAAATGAATTCAAAATATTTCGAACAAAATTCAAAAAATCCACATTTTTCAAATTTGAATGGCTATAGATCTTGAAGTAAAACTTTTATTGACACACATGATACATCGTTGTAAAGGTGATTTTTCCTTTTTAAAGCAAGAAGAATAAAATGCACAACACATACATACTTCAAAAAACAAATTGGGTTTTCATATATAATCTGATTTAGTGAGCCAGAAAACAACCATTAAAAACCAGAAACAAAAATAAAGTTTTATTTTGTCGACTTGTGTTATCAGTCATTGCCTTAAACCAGTAACGATTATGTAAAATGAGTGATAGTGAATAACAAGAACCCGCAGACAGAATGGCTCGGCCAAATTCGCCATACATCTTGCGGAAAAAATTAGAAATGGCCCTATCATAACGTAAAATCATATACATTTATACGTGTATTATTTGTTTACAATATACTTTATTAATATGGCTTATTAAGGGGATAGTATAAAAAAAAATTTAGGGTAGATTTTTATTTTATCCTTTCCCAATTGTACAACATTTTAAGAGTATCGTGTAAAAATTTCAAGGAAATGGAGCGAGCGGAAACGAAGATACAGCTTTTCAAAGGGATTGGCCCACCTGTACTTGTTCGAGAAAAAACTTGAAATCGTTTTTGTTGTAAACGACTTTTTGAAGTCGGTGAACACGATGCTGCAAAATTTACTTGACCGATCGACTTAAACTTTTTTAAAATTTTTCTACTCACAAAAACGCAGGTAACACGTGGCCTTTTTTTGTTTCTTATATTAATAAAATAAAAATACTTAAATTTTTAAGCGAAAATCGAATATTTTACTTTATAACAGAGCAAAAAAAAAAAAAAATTAAAAAAAGGCTCACGATGTTACTTCGGGACATTAATTTCCTTTTCAAAACATGTTTTTTTTTCTCAGATGATCTGTTAACCCTCTATCGTGTTCACCGCAAACCAACATTTTTCGAAGCGCCTCCGGAGTATCGCTGTCACCGATATATTTATCGATAGTTTTGATTTTTTTTACCCAAAGATACTTTATACGTTAAGCTATAATATGTATATGAAATAAATACACCAACATTATTATATGCCTTTTTTGTCTTTAATACTATACCATCTCATTAAGAAACTTGTGACTTATTTCAATTATTATATTATAAGGAAAATTCTGAATTTATAAAAAGCAAGTTTGCCATGTTAATATTATATGATATTTCTTGCAGGAGTGGATTTTATTATTTTCCGCCACAATACTCCCGCCTATTTTGATGTAAACCTGATTCTTCGTTCGGCTCGGGTGCGACATTTGGGAATCTGTGAGTTGGATGGCGAAAATTTATGACTTTTTAATTCGCTTCTAGCTGTTGTTGATGACGAATGTGCACTGGAATTAAATGGTTGTCTGCTGGGTGTCGTATTTTGCTTTCTAGGCTCTTGCGATGTGTAGCATAGTGGTTAATATCACACTGCGACTATATATGCTGCTACAAGGCGATCAATACTATTACATATTTGTCAAAGCGATGAGGAACAGTAGAGGGTCCGTCGTATGGAGGTTGGAGCGATCGTCGCTCTGTCTCGTTTCGTATGAAAACTGCTGGAGTTGTTGCCAATGCGGTTTCCATAAATGTTGGTGGCGTTGAATGGCTTGAAGTAGATGGTGGTCTTAATTTTCGCACACGTGTTCGTAACTCAGTGATGAAGTCTGCTTCATGAACACCAACATTCTTGGATTTGGATTCAAAAAATTCGTCGGAATGCGTGTGTCCATATACCAATTTTGCTGGCGTGGATTTGCTATTTTCTTTGAGAGATGTTCAATGTCCAAGAATAAATATTCGGGCCTATTACGATAGTTGCCGTCGACACAAAAATTAGACGAAGCGACAGATTCGTATTACAGTAGTCGCTGTCGACGCAATATTGTCGTCGTCACTAAACACCTATTACCATAGTCGCCGCGAGAGTCACTTCTTGTCGTTTTCTGTCGCTATTTATTTAAAAGACGACTAGCAGGCGAGCAGTGCGATAAAAGTAAAAAAAATTAAAATCAATTTCACTCAATAGTGAGCCAGCTTGAAAAGAACTCAAGTTTGTTAAGAGGTTAGTGAAAAGGAACTATTCCTAACAATTTTAAGGAAGACTGGGAAGTCATTCGTCAAAAATGAATTCTCCTGGTCCTCCCATGCAAACTTAAAATATCTATTCTTTGTCTTAAAATTCTCCTCTGATAATAGCTAGGATATTCTTCATTTTCGCTTGAGCTTTTTATTTTTTCTGCTCTTAGAACTATATCAAACAAACAAATTTTCATAAGATTTGTTATATTTTCCGAATCAAAAATAAAACTGCTACCAATTTCATTTAAAATTAGTCGTCTCGAACTAGTACCGTAATAGCTATTAAGGGGCGAAGCGAAGGCAACGACGACATCGTTGTTAAGTCGTCGACGAAGATAACGACGACAAACGTAATAGGCCCGAATGGTAAATCTTTGACTCATTTTTCCGTGATATGAGACTTTATTGCTGGTTTCAACGTCCTATGAAAACGTTTGATGAAGCCGTTTTCTGCTGGATAGTATGCGGTTGTGCGCAAATGATTCGTGCCGAGAAGCTTGCTCAATCTTTTGAAAAATGAGGATTGAAACTGACATCCTTGATCGGTGGTGATTCTGAAAGGAACGTCAAATCGTGAGATATAATTTGTGTAAAAAGCAACTCATACGTCTTCTGCAGTTATATTTTCTAATAGGTATACTTCAACCCAACGTGTGTATCGGTAGATGCCATTAAGACAGTAGCGGTAGCCTCTGCTGTGTGGAAGCAGCCCAATAATTTCTATATTCAAGTGTTCGAAGCGCTGGTCCAGTAGAGTATTTTGATATTGGGAATTTGTTGTGACAACAAATTTTCGATCGCTGGCATTTCAAACATGATGGATTCCATTCGCGACAATCTTTCCTTATATTTGGCCATATGAACTTGGTTGCTACAAGATTAGTTGTTTTATTTGTACCTGTGTGCGAAATGTTGTGAATGGAGTTGAATGCTATTCTTATGAATGGCTCCATAAGAAATGGGCTGGCTTTTCCTGTTATATTATCACAGAAGACTTCTGCTGTTGAGTTAAGAATGTTGAAGAGTTTAAATTCTAGGGACGTGTTGCTTAAAAATGTTTGCATTTCAAGATTATCTTTCACATTCGGCAACCCTAGTCGAATACTGAAGTCGTTTATTTTCGAGCTCCGTAAAATTCGTTTAAATAAACTAACTTAGAAACTAAACAGGGCACCAACAACTAGAGAAAGTGTTCAAGTAAGGACCGCGACAAGGCTCGCCAGCTTTTGCTTTATACCCATTCACAATTTGTAAATTTAAGAACATAAACAAAGATAAGTATTGTGGATAAACATACATATGGGGCATTTCACGTCAAGTGTACCCGCTCAAAAAACTTTATACCTGGGATTTCTATGAAACTTGGTGGAAATATTGCGCTACGAGAGTACATGAATTGTGCAAAAGGAGGAGGGGAAATATTGACCGGGTGCCTAGATACAGGGTTTTAAACTTTCGGTCCTTTTTGTATTCAAAAAATTCTACGTCTCGCAAATTGGGAAATGAAAAAAAATGTGATAAAGGATTTTTATAGATTTTTGTCTGCTCTTTCCGAAAAAAAATATATATAAAGGTGTGTTAAAAACGTTGGAAAGTAGAAAAATCGGAATATTGCGACTTCTTAAAAACTTGCTATACTTTTTTATGTATCTTGCACAACTTTTTAGGCAGTTAAAATTTTCCGATTTTCCGACTTTCCTATTTTCCGACGACTTTGTGAATACCCCTAATTTTAAACGAAAGCTGAGCTTTTTTTCTATAAAATGACATCTTAAACAGGATGGGATCTCCAAAACTAACGACTCAATGGAGGTGTAGAACCCAGCGCGACCCACGCGCCAAGCACGCAGAAGCCGCTATTCAGCTTTATCAACTAGAAAAGTTCAACAGCCACAGCTGAATAGCGGCTTCTTTGTGCTTGGCGCGTGGGTCGCGCTGCGTTCTACACCTCCATTGAGTTGTTCGTTTTGGAGATCCCATCCTGTTTAAGATGTCATTTTATAGAAAAAAAGCTCAGCTTTCGTTTAAAATTATTTTAAAATATATCAAAAATGTCGCATTCGGCGAAAAATTGCTTATAAAAATAAAAACCTTTTTTTTGTGCATCAATAATAATTTCTGGGAATTGTAATATTTTTTTCGGAAAGAGCAGACAAAAATCTATAAAAATCCTTTATCACATTTTTCTCGTTTCCCAATTTGCGAGACGTAGAATTTTTTGAATACAAAAAGGACCGAAAGTTTAACACCCTGTATCTAGGCACCCGGTCAATATTTCTCTTCCTCCTTTTGCACAATTCATGTACTCTCATAGCGCAACATTTCCACCAAGTTTCATCGAAATCCCAGGTATGAAGATTTTTGAGCGGGTACACTTGACGTGAAATGCCCTATATATACGTGTTTAGTTATATTTTGTTCTCTAATTTCCAGGCACTCTCTAGACAGAGACAGCTGGTCTATACAGGTTACAGCTGTCAGCTTCTCTGGCTAAAAAAGATCCCCAACGATCGATCGCCTTCATCGATTAGTTTAGATAACAACCATAGGTTATATAGAGTAACAACTCAAGTTTCCAAACATCCCGGTAGGAAAATTGTTCAAGATGGTGAGAACATGGACCAGTCTTCCAGTCAACAACCAGGTACAAACCAGTTTTCAACCTTAAAAAGGCAATGAGAGAAAAAAATATCACTAACGGCACTTCTAAGAGCAAAATATCTGACTCCGCTGTAGCCACTTTTGCAAGCGCTTCTACTGAAGCCATTTCGCCCAAACAAAATAAATCGAAAAATAATAACGAACAGCAGGCGGTGGTAATCGGTATGCATTGATACGTTAAATTTACTAAGAGAAAGAAGAGCCCTGCCGGAATAAAACGACAATAGGGCCAAAGGTAATAAAATGGAAAATCCTGTTTCCAAAGATATATTAACGAGCAACCGCTTTGCTCTACTATCTGAAAATACAAGCGACAATTCAAAAGAAAAGCCAAACAAAGAATTTAAACCTCCCCCAATCTACCTGCGTGAGTGAAGCTCTAATGCACTTGTTGCTAAATTAACGAGTTTAATAGGAAATAACAACTTCCATGTTGTCCCCTTAACAAAAGGGAATATCCACGAAACAAAAATTTAAACTAACACTGCCGAAAACTACCGCAGGGTTGTAAAAGAGTTTGAAGGTTAGAATAAAAACTTTTGCACATACCAGCTAAAGAGTAGCAAAGACATTTTAGTTGTAATCAAAGGTATCGAACCAGACGTTGATAAAAAAGAAATAATAAATGAATTGGTAGAAAAAGGCTTCCATACTAGGTCTGTTTTAAATATATTTGATAAAGCGAAAGTAACAGGTTGGCTGATAAGTCCCCGGTCTAACAAAGAAAAACACATTTTTTTGTCAAAATTCGTTTTTATTATTCAACATAGTTCCCTTCAAGAGCGATACAACGATTATAACGACCTTCCAATTTTTTGATACCATTTTGGTAGTACTTCTTCGGTTTTGCCTCAAAATAGGCCTCAGTTTCGGCGATCACCTCTTCATTGCAGCCAAATTTTTTCCCTGCGAGCATCCTTTTGAGGTCTGAGAACAAGAAAAAGTCGCTGGGGGCCAGATCTGGAGAATACGGTGGGTGGGGAAGCAATTCGAAGCCTAATTCATGAATTTTTGCCATCGTTCTCAATGACTTGTGGCACGGATCGTTGTCTTGGTGGAACAACACTTTTTTCTTCTTCATATGGGGCCGTTTTGCCGCGATTTCGACCTTCAAACGCTCCAATAACGACATATAATAGTCACTGTTGATGGTTTTTCCCTTCTCAAGATAATCGATAAAAAAAATATTCCATGCCCATCCCAAAAAACAGAGGCCATTACTTTGCCAGCGGACTTTTGAGTCTTTCCACGCTTCGGAGACGGTTCACCGATCGCTGTCCACTCAGCCGACTGTCGATTGGACTCAGGAGTGTAGTGATAGAGCCATGTTTCATCCATTGTCACATATCGACGCAAAAACTCGGGTGTATTGCGAGTTAACAGCTGCAAACACCGCTCAGAATCATCAACACGTTGTTGTTTTTGGTCAAATGTGAGCTCGCGCGGCACCCATTTTGCACAGAGCTTTTTCATATCCAAATATTGATGAATGATATGACCTTTGATATCTTTAAGGCCTCTGCTATCTCGATCAACTTCATTTTGCGGTCACTCAAAATCATTTTGTGAATTTTTTGATGTTTTCGTCGGTAACCACCTCTTTCGGGCGTCTACTGCGTTCACCGTCCTCCGTGCTCATTTCACCACGCTTGAATTTTGCATACCAATCAATTATTGTTGATTTTCCTGGGGCAGAGTCCGGAAACTCATTATCAAGCCAAGTTTTTGCTTCCACTGTATTTTTTCCCTTCAGAAAACAGTATTTTATCAAAACACGAAATTCCTTTTTTTCCATTTTTTCCACAATAACAAAAGTTGCTTCACAAAAGACGCTCTATCTCACAAACTAATTGACTTACAGACGTCAAATTTTAAAACGAATCATTTGAAGGTTGCCACTATATAAAAATAATATGCATTTAATACTAGCGACGCCATCTATGTGTCAGACCGGGGACTTATCAGCCAACCTGTTACCACAGCCTATGTTTAAGGTCATGGGCGTATTTACAGTAGGGCAGGGAGGGGCAGCTGCCCCCCTCTAAATATTTTCTGCTCAGTATACACCGCAGAAGAGTTTTAAAGGTGTGAGACAAAGCCGGAACGATCAGTTTTGATAAGATAAATAAGATAAAAGGAAACCTATGTTTACATGCGAAAACACCTATGAACAGACGCCAAAGTGCTAACATATGTTACATATAGAACAAACTATTTGTATCTTGCCCCTCCCTGAATGAGATTCTGAATACGCCCATGTTTAAGGTTGATCTATTGCCTGACAACTTGAAACTTAAAAAATAAAAAAAACCAAATTCATTTAATTTATAGTTTGAAGTTTCTTTTTCACCGCAAAATTACAGTGGAGGAGCCACTTAAAAGAAATGGTCCTATCCAGTGTGCCAACTGCCAAGAGTTTGGTCACACAAAAACATATTGCACATTGCGCACCGGTTGTGTAATATGTGGCGAGCTTTATCATAGTTCAGTCTGCAATAAAAAAGCAATAAATGATCGCCAAATACTTAAATGTAGTAACTTTGAAGGAAATCGTTCTGCAAATTACAGAGGCTGTGTAGGTTATCAAGACCTAAAAAAGCGAATCAATATGAAACAAGGGTGTTATAGTCAGGCAAGCCTGACAATAAAATACCCGACACAGACTAACATCTTCAAATAATTTTTAATATCAAGAGGTGTTTAAACTTTAACTGTGGACGTGCGGTCTCACAGACCGCTTGCAGTTTGTGGATCTCGTGCCCCTCTTCTCCGGAGGACCCGAGGCGTATGCCGGCCTCAGTAGCTTCAGTTTTCGTTGCGAAATGACTGCTGAGAGAGAAGGTTACGTCGTCGGCTAAATTTTGCGTGAGTTATTTCGCTTTATATTTTGAGTGCGGTCTGTGAGACCGCACGTCCACGTTTGTGTTATAAATTGATGCTGACGGTGATTTTGTTGATTTGAGATTTTGTTACCTAAAATGTCAAAAAACGGTCAACCAAAGACTGCAGGCAAACTATAAGATAAAAGGAAAGACATCTAACACTTGTGTAGGCTGTAAACAGCCAATATTCGTTCAATGCTCGAAGCCGCTGTTCAAAGACTAGTGTTGCAACGGATAGTGTATCCGGTAGGATGTCGGATATCCGGCTGGCTGCTAGGCCGGATAGCCGGATATCCGGCTGCCAAAAAACTTTTTTCCTTATATATTTTTGGTTTCTTAAGCCATATTGAACGGCGTATCAATAATACTGAGGGTTGCCATTTGGTAGAAAAAATTTTGAACTTTATTTTTTGACACAGCACACATTTTAGTAGTGCGTGTTTCAAGTGGTTGGATAGAAGTTCAATGAAAAATCTCTGAAAATGGAAATTTTCTGTGAAAATGTTAGAGGAACTGCATCCGGTTACCTCCAATCGCTCCAATTTCTAATCTTCATCCTAGTACAAATACAATATAGCAAATGTATAATGTGAGGTATCCGGTGGCTGGATATAGGTGGTATCCGGTATACGACCGGATATAAATGGTATCCGGTATCCGCCCGGATACTAAATTTAAGGCCGGATAGGTCAGGTACCAAATAGTGGCAGGATATCCGTTGCAACTCTAGCAAAGACTGCCAGTAAAAATTACCAAATTCGACCCTGTCGAAATTTTTATGTTTATTTTGGAGAAGAATATATTAAGTTTTTTATGTTTTTTGGTCTTTATATTTCATTGTAAGAGAAGTTAAAGTAACTAAAAAAATCATTTTCCTGTGCTAATATACCAATAGAGTGATCTCAAGCTATAAGGTCTGAAAATTGCCATTAATTGTTTTATTGTTAGATTAAGTTTAAAATAAATCCTTTTTTATTAAAATTGCATCTCTTATTTTAAATTAGTAGCTATTCCAAGGGATAAGAAAAAAAAAAAGATACAATACTTTCTCATGAAGGTAGAACCCATCCCGTAAAGATAGCGGTCTGTGAGACAACACGTCTATGGTAGTGTAACAAAAATGGAACGTCCACAGATAAAGGCTAAGGCCGTTAGGGGCCCCATATACCGACTTTTATTGAACTTCTTTATGAAAACCGCTTCTTTGCCACGCCCACTTTTCCCATTTTTTTGTTTTCTAATCGGAGGCCTTAATAAACGTTCAAATTCTAAGTTTCGGTAAAATATCTCAAAAAAATCCCGGTTTTGGGGCAGTTTTGAGATTTTTGCGACAGACCCTAGTACTGGAGGTACCCTTAATAATGAACCTATCAAAAAATTTTTGGAGAGGATGTTTATGGCTACAAAGGAAGCATAACTGCCAATTTCGTTCAAGTCCCATTTGAAATTCGGGTGTAGGAGGCAATTTTTTAAAAACGCCCTTCGGCCACGCCCACTTTTCCAATTTTTTGAAATTGAATAAATTGACTTCAAATATGTTCAACTATCAAATTTCATCAAAATATCTTGAAAAACTTCGCTTTAAGAGCAGTTTTTGTGATTTTCGTAACAGACCCTAGT
This sequence comes from Chlorops oryzae, assembly GCA_020466095.1. NCBI lineage: Eukaryota > Metazoa > Arthropoda > Insecta > Diptera > Chloropidae > Chlorops > Chlorops oryzae. The sequence goes on along the minus strand of CM035808.1, from coordinate 54,191,540 downwards.
ACTGGAGGTATCCCTAAAAATGGTCCGATCGGGTCCATTCTCGAACTTGTTCTTACTCATGTGCTTGTGAGTACGCATATCAAATTTCATCAAGATAGCTCAACTCCTTCGATAAGAAAACTGTATACAAACAGACGGATAGACAGACGGACATGGCTAAATGGAAGCTCCTGGTGACGATGATCATTTCTATATATATTTTGTATAGTCTATCAACTGGTTCTGGTTGTTACACACAACCATACAAACGCAATATACCCTCGACACAGAGTGTGTCGGGTATAAAAACTTCGACCTTAGAGCAGTTTTTGTGATTTTCGTAACAGACCCTAGTACTGGAGGTACCCCTAAAAATGGTCCAATTGGGTCCATTCTCGAACTTGTTCTTACTCATGTCCCCGTGAGCACGCATACTAAATTTTGTCAAGATGGCTCAACTGCTTCGATAAGATAACTGTATACACGAACAGACGGACGACATGTCTTAATCGAATCTCCTGGTGACGCTGGTGATCATTTCTATATACATTTTGTGTGGTCTATCTCGACTGGTTCTGGGTGTTACACACAAACGCAAAATACCCTCGACACAGAGTTTGTCGGGTATAAAAAGAATCAGCTCGTAATCGTACGAAAAATATTAGTTTCGGTACCATTATCCTCTCACAACTTTAATTTCAACCCTGTAACTCCAGGAGTTTCTTATGCAAATACCCTAAAATACGCGACCCCTCTTAGTGCTCCCACTAACAATAATAGCAGTCTTGAGATAATGATATCCACGCTAACTCAAAGTCTGTCTCAATTTATGCAAACAATGCAAAGCTCACTCGATAAAATTGTGCAAATGCAAACACAATTAATGACAGCACTTTTGGCAAAAATATGATTGTCCTAAAAAGTTGTGCCTGGAGTTCGAACGGGTTAACCAAGCATAAACTGGAAATGAAAAATTTTTTTAAACAAGAAGAAGTAGACTTCATGCTCCTCTCCGAAACTCACCTTACAAATAAAAATTTCTTCTCAATATCTGGTTATAGCTTGGATCAAACCAACCACACAGATGGAAAGGCGCATGGGGCACTGGAATACTTATTCGACAAATATTATTATTATAATTATAATTTATTCAAGCAACAACACTTTGCGTTAAAGTCGGAAACAAAAATCTCGTCTTATCGGCGATTTCTTTAACACATTAGGCGATAAGTTTCTAGCAGCAGGAGACTATAATGCTAAGCATACTTTCTGTGGTTCTAGAACTTGCACTCCGAAGGGCCAGCAATTATACAAGGCAATTTTAAACAATACAAAATCCCTTAACTTTATATCTCCAAGGCAGCCAACTTATTGGCCAACAGATCTCCAGAAAAATCCTGACCTCTTAGATTTCGGAATCACTAAGTGTATAGACAATCAACTTATTTCTGCAAAAGCTACAACTGACCTCTCCTCAGATCATTCGCCCGTTGTATTCCTATTACACGAGTATCCACATGAAGTTGAAGGTCCCAACAGCTTAAGAAATCCAAGGACTAACTGATTGAGGTATAAAAAGTACATAAGTTTCCACATACACACAAACAATAAAATTGAAAGCAATGAACATGTTGACGACGCTGTTACTATTTTACGTTCGATTTTAACTTCAGCAGCTGAAAATTCGACTCCTCACACTAAAAATAGAATAGGTAAAAACCTGACAAATAGAGAAATGGAAAATCTCGTTGCCGAAAAACATAGATGCAGGCGCGAATGGCAACGAACCCGAAAACGAACTGAAAAACGTTTGTTAGCTGTTTGTATTTCAGATAATTAAAACCTATATAAATATAAAAAGCATGACCGTGACCATCATTTTGGCTTAGCGCCGACTACTACATTTTTAGTTGGTCAATTTTTAGTTGGAAAAGTGCTCTTGCTCGCCGACTATACAATTTAAAATTGGGTACTTTAAATTAAATTAATTTATTTATTAATTACTTAATAAATTACACAGACCTACAACGAAAAACCTTTTTGAGTAAAAAGTAGTGTTTTCATTAGAATTTGTTTCAGAAAAAAATTGAAAAATAGTGAAAAAATTCTATCACGTCAGAGTTTCGAGAAAACCACGCATTCAGTTCTTTATACCAATGATTTTTGTGATTGAAGTTTTCTAAATTGTGGTATCCCATATGTAAAATTTTTAAATGATAAGGTGTTCTAAGATAATTCAATTTTCACAAAATATCAAACACACCAAAAAGTTTTAACAATTAATGGTGCAATTTGATGCACAAAGTCGAAAAATTTTGATTTTTCTGTAAAAAAAATCACTTTTTGTGTACTTTCAACGAATTTATCTTAAAAACCGCTTGTGTTATTTTCAATATCAGCATTTAGGACCGAAGAAGTATCTATTTTGTGTAGATTTTTTCTTACCTGAGAAGTTTCGTCTAAGGTTTCGCAGAGAAATAATCATTCTTATGAAGGCATTCAAATCGAAAATTCTAGCAACATGTTGCAATTGAAAAATCCACTTGTTTTTATTATAAAAAGTCAAAGGCGAACGATTGGAATTTTCAAAAAAATTTAGAAACACATTTCCCTACAGGAAATTCAAGTAGTCTTACTCTGGCCTTTGATTAGTGTCAATTTCACCAGTACTAGTTCCTCTTATACCCTTTGAGGGATTTGTTGAAAATTAGCTATACAAGTACACTCTAAAAAATGAAAGTAAAATTGCTTTTATAAATTCTGTAAATTTACCCCGAAACATGTTTACTTTTGTTCCAAAAATGTGTAAAAGATAACTTTTGTGTAATTTTGCACAAATGTAATGCATATTTACATACAATGCGTAAATTTAATCAATGAATGCTTAGGTTTACTATAGAAATGTTAGCTTTACACACTTTGTAATCTCGAAGCCTTTGTAAGTCTCTAATCAAATCATTTAATTCAGTTTGGGAAAACGCTTGTCGTTGAGAAGACGTTTCAAAGTATGGGTCACAACTTTCCTGGTCCTCTGAAGCACAACCTTCAGATAATTCGTTAGGAAGCAAAATATTTTTCAAAAATGGGAGCAACTGATGATCTTCATTCGATTTTTTTTTAGCTCTGAATAAGTCACCGATTGCATTTTTGGGAAAACAATTGCCTTTTTGGTTTTGATGGTGTATCCTGTCATATTGCAAGCACAAAAGTAACAGTCTTGCGTGTGGTTTTGAGGTTCCCATAGACCACTTGCGAAGTTCTGCTACGCAACTCCTACAAACCATATTCGGTGTCCATAGCTTGTCCAAATTACGAATAGTAACACCGAAATATTATTCGTAAGTGCTTTTTACAACATCCGTTATTAGACTTTGCTGTTTTAACCAGACCTGTTAAATCCCGATTAAGATTAATAATCATGAATTATTGTTCTTTTTTTAATCCATAATCATTATTAATTGAACTTCTTGAAATTTTTTATTATTAATGATTGTGATTACCAAATAATCGTGAAGTAATCAGGACTATTTCAGATTAATGAAAAAAACCAGAAAAAATCAAAAAATAATCCCGATTAATTTTAGATTATTTTTGAATAGTTTTGATTTTTTTTTTTTTTTTGATTATTTTTGATTTTTCCTGATTATTTTTGGGTTTTTTGATTTTATTTTGATTATTTTTGATTTGTTCTGATTTTTTTATTAATTTTAATTATTTTCAATTTGTAATTAAATAACATCGATTTTCCAAAGTTTCCCTATAGTCCGTGGGACCGGCACCGGACAAGTGAATTCACCGGCCACCTGTGGTTAGGACCACCCCTCGTCAAACCACTGGCAATACTTTCGAGAGGCGAATTTTACATTGCGATGTCATAAGCAAGGACATAATGGCCCTCGCTGTACTACATTTAATTATATTCAATTTCTAATTGAATAACATAGTTTTTCGAAACTTTTCAAATAACAAACACTAGCACTTGTTCATTTTTACATACAGTGGGGTCTCGTTATAAGTCGTTTCTCGTTCCTAAAAAATCGACGTATAGCGAATCGACTTATAACGAATCAGTTTTCTTCATATTTTTGTATGAAATAATTTCTAAATGGTTCCTCAAAGCTCAAAAATTGATACACAAATTTTATTAAAGTCAATAAAATGAAAATTCCCTACAACTGGCATCACGTAATTGCGAATCATTTGCGACGTATAGCGAACCAGGGTGTTAATTGATACGTGACGTAAGTGCGAATCGACGTATAACGAGGCCACTTATAACGAGACCCCACTGTAATTTAAATAAATCACTCCGTATATTTTTATTTAAATCCGTTTCGTTTGAATTTATCAAGTGGCGACGATGGATGAAAAAACGCTGAACGCTATGTTAAAGACGTTTCAAGAGTCTAATGCACAAATGTTTCAGAAAATGCCTGAGCAAAATATGCAGAGTCTTCAACACATGCTCGCGGCAGAAAACCATTCGATCTCTACGCCGGTTTTCAGGAGTTTTAATAAGAATATCGAGAAATGGTCGACGTACATTCAGCAAATGGAACTGCACTTTACAGCACACAAGGTAGCTGAGGCGATTCACAAACGCGCATGCTTCCTGTCTTGGATCGGCTCGGAATCCTTCGAACTTTTACAAAAATTGTGCGACAATGATATCAACGAAAAGTCGTTCAGTGACTTAGTAGCTAAACTGAACGAACATTTTGTAGAGAGACAACACATTTTGGCTGCACGTTTCAAGTTCTTTTCAATAAGGATGAATTCGGACCAAGTACATGCTGATTGGGTAGCAGAGTTGCGAGGAGCTGCAAAAGAATGCGCGTTTCAATGTACTAAAGAAGGTTGTAATGAGTCTTTGGTGGACTCACATAACCGTGATATGATAATTATGCACACACCTCATGATAAAGTGCGAAGCGCTGCATTACAAAAGCAGAACCCGACATTAGATGAAGTAATGCAGTTCGTTTTGATAAGAAACAGCCTAAGAAAAACCGGTACAAATGGAAAGAAAAAATTAAGTCGTGTCCAGGATGTGGAACTTCACATGAAAGATCAGAATGTTACCACTTCATCAATAAAACGAAATGCCGATCGTGTCTCAGTACCGGTCACATCGCAGCTGTTTGTCAAAAGTCAGCACAAAAGAGAGAAGAAGCAGATGATCGAAATGTCAAAACATTAAAAACTGAAAATATACACAATTCTGTATTTGAATCGATAAGTTCAGTGGAACTAGTAAGTAAAAACGACATCGAAGAAAACGAGGCGGTTCAACTATTGGAAACGCATACAGGAGAAAATAAGGTTTTTGTTGATATTGGTATTAATAAGAAAATAGTGAAATTCCAAGTTGATACTGGCGCAACAAGTACGCTAATTGGTCACTCTACTTACTCCATCTTAGGTAGGCCAGTTTGTTCTCCAACACAAAAGGTACTAAGGGCATATGGAGGCGCAATGCTGAAGTTGAAAGGTACCCTATGCGTAAATGTGCAGTATGGCGACTTCCAGACAAAGATTACACTTGCTGTGGTGGATTCGGAAGCAGCGTCAAACATCCTTGGAATGGACTGGTTTTGGCAACTTGGGTTTGGGCTCAATACAGTCGCTGGAGGTAAAAGTGTTGAAGATTGTTCCGTGCATTTCGTGGAATCGGATAGCAAAGAAAAATTGGTAGCAGCCTTGAAAAAAGAAATACGTCAGTTTGCAGACATATTTACGCCGGGCTTGGGGCTATGTAAGACATTCGAAGCAGAAATAAGGCTTAAAAACAACGCCAAGCCGAAGTTTTTCAAACCATATAACATTCCTTTTGCGCAATTGGAAGAAGTGCGCACTAAAATCAATCGCCTTGTCAGTAGTGGTGTGCGTATATGTGCGGACTTTAAAGTTGGTGTCAACACTCAGATTGAAGTGGATCGTTATCCGATTCCAAGAATTGAAGATTTATTTCATAAGCGGCAGGGAGGAAAACTTTTCACGAAAACTTACTTAAGCGAAGCGTACTTGCAGGTGAAGCTCTCTGAGGATACAAAAAAAATCATGGTAATAAACACGACATTCGGACTTTATCAACATCAGCGGGTTCCGTTTGGAGTGGCGAGCGCTCCTGGTATGTTTCAACGACTGATGGAGAAAGTCCTAGCCGGAGTACCTCAATGTGCTGTCTATCTCGATGACATCATCGTGACGGGACCCAGTCATGAGAAGCAAATAGAAAACGTGCTTGCGATATTAAAGCGTCTGCAAACTGATGGGTTAAAGTGTAAGTTGGAAAAGTGTAGTTTCGCGGAAGACAGTGTGGAGTATGTTGGACATCTTATCAACGAAGGTGGCATATCGCCAAGAACAAAACGCGTTGAAGCTATTCGCGATATGCCCAGACCACAAAATATTCAACAGTTGGAATCATTCATCGGTAAAATCAATTATTATAATAAATTCGTCAAAAATTTTTCGGTTTTGGCGGCTCCATTGAATGAATTGAGACAAAACGGCGTAGATTTCAACTGAACTGGTGCACTACAATGATCAGTATCCCCTCGTTCTCGCGGTGGATGCTTCATAGTACGGCATAGGCGCTGTAATATCGCATCGATATAAGGATGGCTCATGCATCAAAGACATTAAATTCGAGTCAAGAGAAGTACTCCCAAGTCGAAAAAGAGGCCCTCGCAATTGTTTATGGGGTCACGAAATTTCATCAATACCTATACGGGCGTCGGTTCGAGCTTGTGATGGATCATCAGGCGCTAACCACGATTTTTCATCCCGAAAAACGACTTTCGGTCATGACTCTACACCGCTTGCAGCGATGGGCTATATTGTTACAAGCATACGATTATAGCATCCGCTTTAAGAAATCCACTGAAAATGCAAATGCTGATGCACTTTCCAGACTGCCAGCCGGAGAAGATCGGAAATTCGATGAGGCTGAGAAAGGATAGATCGACGTGGAAATAATTTATCAAACCACCGTAGATGATTTTCCTATTGACGCCGAAGTAGTAGCTGTTGCTACTCGAAAAGATGATAAGCTTAATCTTATTCGCATATATATTCAACAGGGCTGGCCTGAATTATCAAAAATCCCAGGTAACCTTGAAAAATTCTATAATCGAAATTTCTGTTTGTCATTGCAGAATGACACTATACTTGTACAAACCGAACACACTAGGGTAGTAGTACCCAAGGAGTTGCAAGAAAAAGTGCTCACATTGCTACATGAAGGGCACTGGGGTAAAAGTCGGATGAAGCAAATGGCCAGAAGATATGTGTGGTTCCCGGGCATAGACAAACAAATTGATAACCTACATGAGAGCTGCTCTAGGTGTCAGTCTGCTAGCAGTCATCCGAAGAGGGAGTTCTTTCCGTGGCCGGTGCCGACATAACCATGGGAGAGGGTACATGTGGATTTCGCAGGCCCGTTTTTCAATCGAATGTGGTTGATTGCCGTAGACGCATATTACAAGTTTCCGTATACGATTGAATTAGCAGCAGCAACCACGATGACGACAATCGCCGCACTTCAGCGCATTTTTTTTGTCGAAGGACTTCCGTATACCCTGGTATCTGATAATGGTACCCAATTTACGTCCAACGAATTCAAAGACTTACTGATTACTGCAAAAAAATTTCAGTATTCCGTAAAGGTTTACTGGTTACTGCAAAATATTTCAGTAATCAGTAAAGCCTTACTGGTTACTGCAAAATATTTCAGTAGTCAGTAAATTTTACTGGTTACTAGTTACTGCAACATATTTCAGTAATCAGTAAATTATAATGCAAAACTATGCAAAAAGTGGATATTTTTAGTGTAAGCTAGTGTAACCGTTCAACAATTGCTGTTGTGTCCCGGTTGACAATATATTAAAAATAACGAAATGCACTTAATTAAACATACAAGACATAAGTATAGCAAATAGTAATGCACATACATACATACCTACGGTAAGAAATAGGCGAAAAGAAATCAAAGCAAACATCAAAACGCAAATAAGGTGCATCTCACATCTATAAGACATTTCAATATTTTAGAGTTATGTTAAAAAGGTAAATAGAAAACTAAATCATGTTATACCTACATTTTAATTTTTAGGTACAAATGAGAAAAGAAATAAGAAATCTAAAATTCACTTCTTTCAAAGTGACATGATAGTTTTGCTTTATACAGAGCGTTTCGTAGCTCAGTGCTGTTCACTATAGGGTTTATATAGGAGGTCATTGTGAACATAAAATCATAAAGGTTTGTTTCCAAATGTACCCCCTTTTAAACAGTACTACATATAGCATGTCACATCTTATTAGTTACACAACTAACATGCGAACTTTACGCACTTAGGCGAGGTTAATATGAGAACGCACGAAGCTTTGCTCAAAAGACTTGAGACTTATTTCTTGGTGGAGCCTGAAGCCTGGGATGCTGTAGTAGCGGCTATATCTATGCCAGAAATAAAACTTAGATTCGTCAAAGCTCTCCTAGAAACGGCAATAGCACATACCCAAGAGAACATAAAAAAAATGTTTAACACCTATGTGATAAAATGTGGCAAACTAAATGATTTGGAAACTCGTGCTGTGCGTCAAACACCGCAAAAATCATTCCTTGATTTCGGGAAAGAGAATAATGGTAAATTGCTTACACTTCATTCTGTCTCTAAAACTCATTTAAATATTAATTTTTTTTCAATAGATGATGGCGTAGAATGTGTTTCTACTGAGTCGGATTGTCTGCTAAAGGAAACAGTTTTATATTTTATCGACCGAAATGTAACGACAGACTCTTTAAGGAATCACTCGTCCATAAAAAACGTATTCTTCAAATACAACACCCCATTACCTTCCTCTACTCCTGTTGAACGGCTATTTTCCTTCGCAGGGATTGTTAACCGTTCAAGGAGGCAAAAGCGCTCACACTATCGACGCATTGATTGCGAAATCGCGCATTCCAATGGATTAAAACCAGATTCCGTTGCCTGTGCGTTTGCACCGGTCCTTATAAAATGTCAGGGTACTTATGAAATGGAAAAAATACACTTTAATGCATCTATTGAATTGCTTTGTGAACTTTTTGCATTATCTTGCACTATAACTTACTGATTACCGAAATATGTTGCAGTTACTAGTAACCAGTAAAATTTACTGACTACTGAAATATTTTGCAGTAACCAGTAAGGCTTCACTGGTAATGAAATTTTAGTTGCATTATCAGTAAAAAAAAAAAATTTTATGCAATCTTACTGATACTGTAAAGTGCCCATCAATGATACTTTTATTTAAATCCGTTTCGTTTGAATTTATCATTTTGGTTTCTTCTTACTTTCACAAAGTTTCACAATGTTAGCTCTTTATTTCTGTGAAAAAAGTAAGCTTTTACACTTTTTATATCGCGGGTGCAACAAGTCAACAGTGTATATTAGGAATCAATAATGCTTAATAAATAAAAACATATTCGTACATTTATTGCAAGGCGAGAATAAATTAATATTTCTACTTCAATTTAGTCGGTAAAATGTAACCTCAAACTGTCGGCAACGGCTGTTTTGATACAGTTTAAAAAGGTATGACTTTAAAGTTTTGTCAGGATTTTTGAATAATAATATTTTCAATCGCGCCAATAAATGAAATATTGAGTTAAATCAAATATAGATAAATTTAATATTAAATTTCGACTTTCTTCTTTGTACTATTGACAAAAAAAAACCCACTTTTATCGTAAATAAAAAATTATTATCGGAAATCGTGTATAGCGGAATCGCCCATATGTTTAAATAATTTTTAAAACACGCCCAAAACCAAGATCAGTAATAATGAATATCTAAGGGACAATAAGGGGCCCATTTTCCGACTTTTGTTCAATTTATTTAAGAAAACCGCCCTCTTTGGACCCCCACTTTTCCACAATTAATTCTAATCGGAGGCTTAAATATACGCTCAAATTCTAAATTTCATTCAAATATTTCAAAAATTCCGATTTTAGCCTCTTGAGACCCTGGGAACACATATGTGCACCTCAAATTTTTAAATATTTTATTTAAGCCGAAGTCTAGTGGAGACTAGTGTAAATGAGATAATGTTCCTTAAAGGTTTAAGCTTCAAATAAAAAAGAATAAGTTGTAATATTAGGTAAGCCAACTGAAAAAATGAGTTTGACATTTGACAGGTGGATGATATATTCGCAACGTCGCGACGCGCATAACTTGACCGGAAAAAAGCACTGTTCTTTAAAATTGTGTAAAAAACTGAGAAGCCGTTCGACTGAAATTGTGTAATATGTCCGAGAACCAGGAAGGTATAAAGAAGTTAAATACATAAACCGCGATTGAAAATTTTGAGCTGCATAATAACTAGTTCAGAACAAACTATAGGCAAAATATGTGTTTTTTGTTTGTTGAAATATCATATTTAATGATGGAAATAAAAAAAGGTCCACATTGTTCCGCAGTCAATTGTGTTCAGATTTACTTGTTACACATCTGTTATTATAAATCATCCAAAAATTTTGGCGTCCACCTTGCTATTCTTCTATGGTGTTGTCTGATTTCAGACTAAAGAGGACGTACCTGGTACTCCGCTGCTGACCCTGGGGGATGCCGGGTACGTCGATTTATATGTCGGTTTGCGCGACGATATTTCGGATTTATGTACTTAGTTTTTATTTAAAAAAGTAAAGGTTTTTTGTTTTTTATTTTGTTTTAGCTTCAAATTATATTTTGGTTTTATTTTTGATTTCAACTCCAATCACTTAAAGTTTTGATTTCTTATTACTGTTTAAGTTGCGATTTTTTTTTTCTTTAATTTAAACGTTTTTGCCGACGCGTGAGCGAGTTGTTTACGCGAAGAGAACTTTTTTCGACAGTGAAGAGGGCAGCGCGCAGTCCTCCCAGGCAGCGCTGCCGGTTAGCGCAGTCGAACGCGAAAAGGGTACTCACTAAGTTTGGTTATTTTGCCGTTCTTTAAAGCCCCGGCTTCAAAGTGGCTACGGCGAAAAACCAACATACTGCCCGCCTTGCGCTACGCAACTATAATTTCTCAATCCAGTTCGCGTCTGCTAGACGATTGGTTTGGGCCGTGGCGACGTTGGTAGGAGAAGGCGGAGGCGATATTGTGGAGAAGATAGTGAACAATAAATGAAAAGGGGGAGGGGGAGGTGTTGCGATCAGGAGCAGCGGCGTGCGGTGGAAAACTCGCGTCGACACTTCGATAGCGAAAATCCAGGAGGAAAATCCTCCTGGATCGAACTGCTGGATGACGAATGCACAGCTGATCATACGAAGGACCAGATACGCTTGCAGCACCGCTCCAACATAAAGCATATCGTTCAGCGATAAGGAGGAAAAGGTCTTTTGGATAGCGTTGAAAACGATTCGTATCTTCGTGGATGTACTCTCGGGCTTGATCATTGAATTAATGGTATCGCGCATAAGTGGCTGCCGTGCGAGCCTTTTCTTCAAGCTCCTGTATTGCGTCAGCGCTCCAAATCGCGACGAATCCAAGCAAGGAGCGGCTTTAGAAAATTCGATCTTAAACGGTGGACGCATAACGGGCCTACCATCCGAATTTCTAGATGTGATTTGCGAATATATTTTTTCGCAATAGATGTCCTCTGGAAGAGGGAGAGGCGAGGCTGAAACTTCCTCTTGTTCTGGAAATGATTTGAGTGACTCGTGAAGTGACTCCTGGTGGTCTCCGGAGGAGACTTGCGTCGTAAACGTTTCGATGGATTCGCTGGCGATTGGCCCACTCAAATACCATCCGAATATTGAATTTTGGGCAATAAGGCTTCCTCCGACATTCATCTTGACGCGCGGCCGCAGTAGTTTCGGCATGACATCAGACCCGATGACCATATCGATGCGGGCTGGATTCATAAACCGGGGATCGGCGAGCTCCAACGATGAGATCTCGTGGGGATCCAAATGGGAAACCCTTTTGGCCGGAAGCCAATTGGTCAATTTCGGCAACACCACGGCGTCGATTTCTTCCTTGAACGAAGAACGAGGCGAGTCGAGCGTGATGGTGCATTTCTTTTTTGCGATTTGGGTGCATTGACCACCCATGCCAGAGACGTTGCAGATTTTATGAGTCGTTGGCAAATTCAAATGCAGCTGCAGTCGATCAGTAAGAAATTTCCTCTGCGAACCTTGATCTAAAAGCGCCCGAACCGTTGGCAAAAGCGCCTGAGTCTGGCTGATGGAGACGTGTGCGGGTGCCTGTGACGGGGAGGGGATGCTCACGGAGCTCGAAGCCTCTGGTTGCGCACGAAAATGCGGCGGTTGGCTCGTCGGAAACGGGCCCATCTCCGGAGGAGATGTCAAAGAGGGGGTAGAGACTTTCGTGTCCGATGTTGCAGCCGCGCTCGAAACATGCAACAAGGTGTGATGTCGTTGTTGGCACTTCGCACAGTTGTGTTGACTGGTGCAATTGGATCGTTGGTAGCGAGACAATTGAAGCAACGCTTTGGTTCTGTGATGATTCGAAAACGTTCCGCGACTGGCATCTTCAAAAATTGAGAGCATTGGCGTAGAGGGTGATTTCCATTGCACGAGGAACACGATCCTGGTATTTGCTCTTGTGTGTGGAACGCGTAGGTCGATGAAGTTGGCTGGTTTGCTGATAGAACCGGCGCTTTTACTTCCGTGAAGCTCGAAAGGCGTTCGACGACTTCATAACGATTGCTGAGAAACTCGTTCATCTGTTTTCAAGTCGGCAGCTCTCGATGCGATGAAAGCGACTGCTCCCAATGTGCGATCGTAGAGGCTGGCAGGCGGCTGGAGCAAATATGGACGAGCATGGCATCAAAAAAATCGGCAACTCCTTCACTTTTCATCAGGGTGATACAACCGTTGACCGTCGTTTGTATTTTCAAAATTCCCTCGCTGGTTTCGTTTTCAATAGGCGGCAGATCGAACAAGGTTTTTAATTGATGATCGATTAAAATGCGCTTGTTCTCGTAGCGCGTCTTGAGAGCCTCCCAGGCATGGATAAAATTCGAGCCGCATAATGGATATCTTTTAACAATCGCAGCTGCGGCGCCTGTCGTTTTGTAATGCAGATAGTAGAGCTTATGTACGGGTGGCAACTTTGGATTGTTGATGTATAAGGCTGTGAACATATCACGAAACGCTGGCCACTCATTGTACCCTCCGGAAAAATTCGCGACGTCACAAGGGGGCACTCGAATAAAATTATCTTCTGGCGGCATCTCAGCATATTGGGGAGGCGCCCATGAGCTGTATAATGGTTGATGTGCGTGGGAATGCATCCGTAACATATCCTTCAGCTGCGCTCGAGCAGTAACATGGAGATCGCGACATTCATTATAAGTAACTAGAGCTCTGGCGGCAACCTCAGCAGTCCATTCGTCATGTGCGAGAGCGCGGCTGTAAGTCTCTTGAACACGTTGCCAACAAGAGTCAGTTTCCTCAATTTTAACTTCGATGAGCGACTCGGTTTGATTCAAGGGATTGGAGCGCATAATCACATCGCAGTAGCTCTTAAGCTGCTCCACCGCATCATTGAATTGTAGATTAAAAGCCATTTTGGAAGCGAAGATGAAACGTTAACACAGAGCTCAAGCAACGCGATTCCGGAGTGAAAAAACGAAAAAATATTTAATGATATTTCAGTAAAATTAACGAATATACTCGCCCACGCTTAAATTTAATTTTACCAAACGCAAAATTATCGATGGCAATCTGGATGTACTAGGCTTTGTCGGGTGCGGAAGAGACTGGTCGTAGGGCACGATGATGATCGATGTCGTCTGAGCACCTTCAAGTCAGCCGTGATAAAGAAATAAACAAACTGGAGAAAATATTAGGTGTAGTAAAAAGAAATCCATTATTTTTGCATTAAATTGAGGGCTTTATTTAAGATAGTTAGAATGACCCAATTTAGGTCAAATATGCGCCGTTTTGTTCGATAACTTGTTGCCATTTTAAAGATAATTTCATTATGCCTCTCTCATAGAAGCCCTCGTTCCTATTAGCAAAAAATTGAGACAGTCGAATTTCAGAAGCCTCTCTTGAAGCGAATGTTTCACCAGCAAAATTGTTCGCCATGGACAGGAACAGATGGTAATCACTTGGTGCCAGGTCCGGACTATAAGGTGGATGCAGAAGAACCTCCCAACCAAACTCCCGGAGCTTCTGGCGAGTCACTATCGATGTGTGTGGCCTGGCGTTGTCCTGATGGAACACAATTCCTCTCCTATTGGCCAAAGCTGGCCGCTTATGGGCGATTGCTTCCTTCAGACGGTCCAATTGTTGACAGTAGAGTTCCGAGTTAAGAGTTTTGTCGTATGGGAGCAGCTCATAGTAGATAATTCCCTGCCAATCCCACCAAACACACAGCAAAACCTTCCTGGCCGTCAATCCTGGCTTGGCCACCGTTTCCGCCGGTTCACCGTGTTTCGACCTCTACCGTTTTCGCTTGACGTTGTCGTAAGTGACCCACTTTTCATCACCAGTCACCAACCGCTTCAGAAATGGGTCGATTTTGTTGCGGTTCAGCAGCGATTCGCAGATGGAAATTCGGTCTATGAGGTTTTTTTGCGTTAACTCGTGTGGCACCCATACATCGAGCTTCTTTGTGTATCCAGCCTTATTCAAATGGTTCCAAACGGTTTTTTGTGCAATCTGTAGCTCTTTTGCAATCGAAACAGTGCTAACATGACGGTCGGACTGGATAATTTCCATGATTTTATCGACATTTTCGACAATTGGCCTTCCAGTGCGTGGTGCATCCTTGACATCGAAGTTACCGGAACGGAATCGACGAAACCAAAATTGCGCATGATTGGCTGTTACAGTATCAGGTCCATAAACGCTATTCACATTTTCAGCCGCCTGGCTTGCGTTTTCTCCCTTATCGAAGAAAAACTGTAAAATGTAGCGAATTTTCTCTTTGCTGATGTCCATCTTTGACAAGCTCTCAAACAAAACTGAATCAATCAATCAAAAAAGTGTCAACAAAGTTTTTTTAGTAGGAACTGTCATCCTTCTAATGCCCCCTAGCGGAACACGATCGGACTTGTACAACGCGAGATGCAGATAAATAACGCCATCTATTGGAAAAATAATGGATTTCTTTTTACTACACCTAATATATGCAACCGTAGCAGCGAATCCTCAATGATTCCTGCGCTTCGCAACACCTCCGCAAGACTCCTGGTACTCCGAATCCAATGTTAAAAACTCCAAATTATTTAAGAAATTCCAGTAAGAAAATATAGGTCAAATTCAATTGATTTGTTAGAAATTCAAGGTTTTTAACCAATTCGCAGAGTCGATGTGATGCACGTAAATCAAAAACAGCGTGCAGGCAGAGCGCAGGCAGAGCGACGGATCGTATGTATGAGGCCGTGTGTTCTAATTGAGTTCACCCACGTTCGCTCGAACAGGCAATACGCGATCAACTTCTATGTTCGAAGTTCGATGCAACGCACAGCGTTAGAGCTGACCTACGCAACACAATGCACGTATGCCCTATGCGTTTATGCAGATGGCCTGGCTCGCTGTCTGCTGGCCTTGAATTCGTATGAAATTTCGATGAAAATAACCAAAGTCGAGACACGGTTTCGCTGCGTGTCCAGAAACCAAAAGGAACAAAAGAAAGGAGAAAAAACTGCAACTCGTCCTCAAAGAGGAACGAGAAAACCAAATGCTCCTGTGTTTGTTGTTTTGCACTATCGGCTGTGCACAAAAACCACCACCAAACAACGCACGGGTGTGCGAGTGAGACAGATGATTGATGTCGAGGAGGAAAGAGTTTGTCCCGCCGTTACGTTGTAATGCGTGACACGCGCTTTGATCTTGGCGTGCCCTTGAATTTGCACTAAGGCAAACAGAGGTCAAAGGCGACGTGCACGTGCCGGACTTTTTGGACCCTTTCTAACTATTATGGTCCACCAGAACCTATTCCAGGCTCCTGGCAGGATCGCCAAAATGTCTGATTTCAGACTAAAGAGGACGTACCTGGTACTCCGCTGCTGACCCTGGGGGATGCCGGGTACGTCGATTTATATGTCGGTTTGCGCGACGATATTTCGGATTTATGTACTTAGTTTTTATTTAAAAAAGTAAAGGTTTTTTGTTTTTTATTTTGTTTTAGCTTCAAATTATATTTTGGTTTTATTTTTGATTTCAACTCCAATCACTTAAAGTTTTGATTTCTTATTACTGTTTAAGTTGCGATTTTTTTTCACTAAGTTTGGTTATTTTGCCGTTCTTTAAAGCCCCGGCTTCAAAGTGGCTACGGCGAAAAACCAACAGGTGTATTGATTTTTAAAATTGTTTAACGAAAAATTGTCACAAAATTTGCACATTCTCATGATGAAACCTTTGAATATGTATTGTGGTTTTTGTATAATAAGATGTAAATTGCGGTAAAACACATGTAAAAATTTCGTTTTATAATTAAAAAATATTTTATATATGAAATATACCTACAAAAAAGTATAAAAACTTTTCAAAGCATCATTTTGAAAAAAAATCCACTGTTGGGAGTCACGCCTTGACTCCAACATTAAGTTTCCCTCCTCCTCCACCTTTGCAAACTCATAGAAGTGTTTGAATGTTGTAACACAAGCGTCAGCACATCAACCCGGCATGATATTCGACACTTAACACTAACAAAAACAAGTATCATGCCCAGCGACCAACGATGAGCGATCGACTTGGCAGAGAGACAGACTTAAAGAAAGAACAATAAAAGACAACGACACCAGCAACGCGGAAGTGCAATTCAGCACTTATAGCCGTTTTGGAGTTATTTGGCAAAATTTGATTAAGTAACCAAAAAACACGTTTTTTGCCCATATCTCAAAAACTATTCTTTGGGGAAAAAAAACGGATGCCATTTTTGTGATCAGCGACCTCAATTTAGTCTTAAAACCATCATTTCGTCTCTGCTCTCGCGAAAGTTTTAAATTCTGTAAACTAGTGTAACTGGGTCAAATGTTCTGTGGCAATATCACAGCGGATCAACAATAGTGACAAGAAGAAAGTGCATCACATCAAAATACTATTGCGACAGAGTCAAGTCAGCACTTTCACTGAATATAAGCGGAGTCTCGATCAACGGAAAAGGAGACTGATTGTGACCGTTCCAGCAGAAGTCTCGTCTAAGCGCACGTACTAACACGAAGCCACGACGCTTAGATCTAGAATATGGAAGTTTCAAGTAAATTGTCAGGAGCTAGGATTCGCATATATTTCTGTTAGACATAAGGATTTCATTTTATAAATAAAAGGATTGAACATTGTCAATCTTGTCTTTTATTTAAAAGGAATATAGGATTGTATGACGCGCGTACCTACCCAAGTGCTACGGCGTCATACCCTTTAATCTCCATATCCCAACATTAATTGGCGCAGCCGGTATTCGACCGATTTTCGGTTGGATTCGAATCGAATATAAGGATTTTCAAAGAATTATCCTAACAGGTTGGCTGATAAGTCCCCGGTCTAACAAATCAAAACACACTTTTTTGTCAAAATTCGTTTTTATTATTCAACATAGTTCCCTTCAAGAGCGATACAACGATTATAACGACCTTCCAATTTTTTGATACCATTTTGGTAGTACTCCTTCGGTTTTGCCTCAAAATAGGCCTCAGTTTCGGCGATCACCTCTTCATTGCAGCGAAATTTTTTCCCTTCGAGCATCCTTTTGAGGTCTGAGAACAAGAAAAAGTCGCTGGGGGCCAGATATAAAGAATACGGTGGGTGGGGAAGCAATTCGAAGCCTAATTCATGAATTTTTGCCATCGTTCTCAATGACTTGTGGCACGGTGCGTTGTCTTGGTGGAACAACACTTTTTTCTTCTTCATATGGGGCCGTTTTGCCGCGATTTCGACCTTCAAACGCTCCAATAACGACATATAATAGTCACTGTTGATGGTTTTTCCCTTCTCAAGATAATCGATAAAAAAAATATTCCATGCCCATCCCAAAAAACAGAGGCCATTACTTTGCCAGCGGACTTTTGAGTCTTTCCACGCTTCGGAGACGGTTCACCGATCGCTGTCCACTCAGCCGACTGTCGATTGGACTCAGGAGTGTAGTGATAGAGCCATGTTTCATCCATTGTCACATATCGACGCAAAAACTCGGGTGTATTGCGAGTTAACAGCTGCAAACACCGCTCAGAATCATCAACACGTTGTTGTTTTTGGTCAAATGTGAGCTCGCGCGGCACCCATTTTGCACAGAGCTTTTTCATATCCAAATATTGATGAATGATATGACCAACACGTTCCTTGATATCTTTAAGGCCTCTGCTATCTCGATCAACTTCATTTTACGGTCATTCAAAATCATTTTGTGAATTTTTTTGATGTTTTCGTCGGTAACCACCTCTTTCGGGCGTCCACTGCGTTCACCGTCCTCGGTGCTCATTTCGCCACGCTTGAATTTTGCATACCAATCAATTATTGTTGATTTTCCTGGGGCAGAGTCCGGAAACTCATTATCAAGCCAAGTTTTTGCTTCCACTGTATTTTTTCCCTTCAGAAAACAGTATTTTATCAAAACACAAAATTCATTTTTTCCCATTTTTTTCACAATAAGAAAAGTTGCTTCACAAAAGACGCTCTATCTCACAAACTAATTGACTTACAGACGTCAAATTTTGACACGAACCATTTGAAGGTTGCCACTATATAAAAATAATATGCATTTAATACTAGCGACGCCATCTATGTGTCAGACCGGGGACTTATCAGCCAACCTGTTAAATCGTTGGTGTGATTCGACATTGAGCATAAGAGTCAAGCTGAGACGGAACCTTATTTGGTTTTAAACACTGGTGAAATCAGAACCGCTTTAGCAAAGCTCTAAGCTCCGTGATCGAAAAAGCACACACGATTGGGTTGTTTTTAACGACGAAAACATTATCGAGTAACGTTTTTAAGTGTACTCTGAGGGTGTTTCTTCGAAAGAAGATTTTTATTTTTGGAATTTTTAAGTGTAAAAAATTTTTGTTTAAGTCTTAATGTCAGGACAGAAGTATATGTGAAGAAATAAAAATCAACGGTAGCAGTCCCAAAAAGCACAAACATAGAAAAGCATAGTAAAAAGAATTAATAAAAAACAACGGTAGCAGTCCCCAAAAAATAAAGAAAAGCAGAGTAAACAAAAAGACGACGAGAATATTTAAAGAAGCAGAACAATGAAACTATTGAGTGCATTAAAATATATTTTTTTCAACTTGAGTCCCCCCGTTTGATAGAATTCTTTTTTTGCGCTAAAGAAAGTTATTTTGCTTTAAGGAAATAGAATTATTAAGGAAAAATTACATTCTAATAGAAGCAAAGGAGATAAAATAAATAAATTTTATAATTAATAAAAGATAACACAGTGTTAGTATTAAAGGGCTGCGCAAATGCATTTGTATCACCATACAAATCATTTTCGCGAAGCGCAATTACATTCGCTCTCTCACTCTTATTTGGGGATAGCGTTGCGGTGAGCACAAATATTTGGTAGTGTGTGTAAACGAAAAACGCGTTGAAAGTAAAACAAATGAATAACTGTCTTGTTCGCATTAATTATGTAAATCAAAAGGACTTGCAAGAGGAGTACAAGTAAGCAAGTATTTGGAGTACTTGAGTAACACTAGTCGACACCAAAAAGTCCACGAACCAAAGATATGAATTCTATAGTATAATTTTGCGCTGATTACGAAAATGGCAAAAGCAAAATTTTCTATCGGACAGTTTTTCCGTTATTTCAAAAAACAACGTTGTTTAAAAAAATTTTTAACATGTCGTTAGTTTTTTCACTATAACACCGTCACTTTTTTGCGGACAATAAAAAACCATAGCATCGTTAAATCAACATGTTAAAAAAATTGTATAAAAAACGGTTTTTTTGAAATAACGGAAAAACTGTCCGATACAAAATGTTTTTTGCCATTTTCGTAATCAGCGGAAAATTTTACTAGAGAATTCTTATGTTTGCTTCTTGGAGCATGAAAAAATCTAAAACTCGAAAAATCTAAAACTCGTTCGCTATAAACAGCACACAATTAGCGGCGCACGCAAATACTTGGAATACAAACTAGAACCATACAGTTATTTTGGCATTTGCCGGTATAGCATCGTATGAAAACAAGAGTCGATGAGAGTAAGTGGCGTATGCTACTTGATTTGAGAGAGAGAGAGTTACAACAATGCTTGCGCGCTGAGCAGCAAGTAGCTCTTTTTCTCTATCTCTTTGCTGTATTCTTCTACAAGTGATGTGCGTATTTTAAAGTACTAGGTGTTATCAAAGAAGCAAATACATTTGCGCAACCCTTTAGTTAGTATACCAGCAATTAGTATCAATATGACGCACCAACTACAAATAGATGAAGTGATGGATAAGGTAAATCGCTTGGTGCCGTGTTTTATAGAAAATATTGGTACAGATATGACCGCGGAAGTTTTAAAATTTTTTACAGGGTTAGAATTGGTCAAGAAATCTTTAAGTAACGTAGACTGAGATTGTTTTATTCTGCATTAAACAAAGACTGATGGGGAAAATTTTTATCAAAGCTAATCAAATTAAATTCGGTAGTATTGACGAGTTAGGAAATTTCATTAAAAAAGAATGTTTACCACGGCGAAATCTTGAAATTATAAGGGTTGATTAATCGAACACAGAACAAAAAATATATGAGACAGAGTCAAATTTTGGTAGAAATATTGAATCTTTACTTAATGAGGCAGAAGAATTGATCAGAAACTCATGGAACAATGTAGAAGCTGTATCAGCACTTAGCGAATATAGGAATTTAGCGACAAAGATGTTTATTTTGGGAATAAAGGATCCATTTATGCGAAATCGCTTAGAGCTATTTAAAAAACAGTCAATAGCTGATTTAATAAAAATAGCAGAAGAATCAGAAGAACTCAATGCATACGGTAATAAGTTTTCAACTCAAGTTTCAGAAAAAAATATTCGCTGCTCTTATTGCAATATTGACGGTCACACAAGAGACGATTGTCATTCAAGAAAGAATACACCATACTGCGATGTTTGCGGGCAGTATGGGCACGAAGTCAGCACCGTTTGTAGAAGAATTAGCACACAGCAAGTGAATTGCAATTATTGAGGAAAAGAAGGGCATATGGAAATTAAGTGTTTTGGCCGGCTTAGAAATCTATTTTGCAATATATGTCAAATGAAAGGCCACGAAAGTAACAAATTTTGTAAAAGGAGGCAAGATAATTATACTATGCAAGAAATTCAGCTCCTGAATAGAGCACCGTTTGTAAGAGACCCAATTCAAAATAGAACAGAAAATTTGACTTACAACCAGTCGTACAATCATCAATTTTCACCACATAGTGGGTCGAATTTTTTCATAAATAACTTCCCTGAAAATAGCCGCACTAATATACAGTGCTACAAATGCTCTCAATTTGGGAATACAGCAAGATTTTGCAAATCGCAACAGCAAGAAAATAGTAGTCAGGGAAACTCCCAGCGGCCCGGTCAAGGCCAATAGACCGGAATATCCAACTAAATGTCAAAGTTCAAAGGCCAAGTCTAGTCTCCGGCGATAAAGAGATTAAATTAAACGAAATTAGTCAGAAAAGATATGAACTAGAGGAGCTAGATTTATCAAAAATTTTGTTAAACGATGCAGTTGAAGAGAAGAATAATAAAAAGTTTAAAAAAATTGACGGTAAAAAAGAACTTTTACTTAAAAAAGCGAGAAAAAATGTTACATTTAGAGATACAGTAGATTATTTTAATGAAGACGGAAGCTTAACGTCTCAAAATAATGAAAATGTTAATACGTCGAGTATTAAGGAAATGGTCATTTCGCACTGTAGAGCGATCAAACACAAGAAGCCAGAAAAAACACAGGAACTGGTGATGAATAAAAAGGAAGAATTGTCAGACGAAGCGTTTGTAGTGTTTCATAGTCAACAAGCGTTTAATGCAGAAATTACATTGTTGGTAGACACTGGGGCAGAAACGAGTTTAGTTAGAATAGAATCATTAAAAGACCCATCGAGCATTGATGAATCAGAGAGAAGAAATATTTCAGGAGCATTCGGAGGCTCTATATGTACTAAAGGTACAATAACATTGACTTATTCGAAAGACGCTAATTTAAAATGGAAATTCCATGTTTTGCCGGAGAGGTCCAAAATTCCAGCAGATGGCTTAGTAGGCCGAGATATATTTCAGAATAGAGCTGTTGTAAACCTTATCAAGAAAAAAATTTCGCTTTTCGATAACGGAAAGCAAGAAGCGTGTTTACCATTTATTGGTGCCAAAAGCGACAGGATTTTTATGACAGAGACAGTCAGTATCCCAGCTAGAGCCAGTAAAGTGGTTAACTTTTTCGCGAATAACTCGATAGGACAAATAGTTGTCTATAAAAAGGAAATTATGCCAGATTTGGTCAGGAAATCGCCTGAGATTATTGGAAGAAAAGGAGTTGGACCTATTTTTAACAGCAGTGAGGTTGAAGCTAATAGAGAGTCAGGTAGTAAAGAAGATTATAAAATCGCCGAGGAAGTCGTCAGAAATCGTTATGGTAGTTTAATGAACAAGAGAGATGATGTTTAATTAAAGAAGAAAATTCAAAGGATATTTTCAAAGACAACCCACTGAGTATGCTGCACAATTCCCCAATAAAGGCACCGGCTTTACCCTCGCAGGAAAATAAAGAAAAAGTAAAATATCATGAGACGAGAAGTTTAAATAAAAAATTAGATTTTAGTGACAGGTCATTTATTTTCAATAATCCAAATATAATTAGAGAATTACTAAAAAAGTCTTTTGATACAGTGAAAGCAGTCTATAAGAATTTTTTTAAAAACAGTTGTTCTTATAAAAACAATTTTTAAATGGGATGGCGTGAACCGTAACGAAAAATCGAATACAAGCAAATGCGAAATTTCAACTTTAAAAAAGAAAACTCTAAACAAGATATTTGCGTACATTTTTAAAGTGCCGTAAAGAGTTCTCTAATACAAATCAAACGAAAAACAAAGATTTTTATCACTTTTGGTGAGGTCTTGCCGTTTTTAAACTTTATTATGACTAGGAATTTCTTTTTAACATCGCTCAAGGCGATATATAAATAAGAATGCCCTATCGAAAATTAAAAAAAAAATGATATCTCGAAATCTATTTTGAAGTCTTACAGCCACGAATATTTTGAAGAAAACCCGGTAAACATTTTGTTTTAACTAAAGTCTTTCCGCAGAAAATGAAATCAAAAGAACCTAGTTGCAGTAGGGACTCGAGGACCGTATTTTGTATATTTTTTAATATGTTTTTTAGACAAGCTTAGGCACGAGATGTACTTGGTGGAAATAAAACTGGCCCGACCAGAAGAACGAGAAGGAAGAATAACAACAAAAACAGCAAAAAAATTGGTAAGTATTAACAAGTATATTAGGGGTGTCCTTATTTTTAAAAACTAGATTTTTATAAACTGCCGGGCAGATTCTTGTTCCTTTATCTTAAAACAGTAAGTAAATTAAATTTGGAGTAAATCCGATCATTTTTAATGGACCCGGAAACGACTTGAAAATGTAGTGGAGAGTGGAAATATAGAGTCGAAGCCCCATAACTCCCCAGAAGTCGCCCCTATGGACATATAATGTATGACCGACCCCCATTACTTTTTTACCATTAACATTTTTTCTGAACAAACCTACCCCCTATCTCCCCTTCTTAAGGGGGCTCCCATACAAAACTTATATTTTTATAAACTTCCCCCCACCGTCCTAACTAGCCCCAGAGTGCTCCTAGAGGAGTCAAATGTATGACCGACCCCCATTAACTTTGTCCCCCTAACATTTTCTCTGAACATACTTACCCTCTATCGTCCCATATAAAACTACCTTAATTTGATCAAATTTTCATACAAAATGGCCGTCACTACAGTCAAACCCCTCCTAGAAGGATTATATGTATGACTGACCCCCATTATTTTTTTATTTACGTATTTCACCTGAACGTACTTACCCTCTATCTCTCCTCCTTAGGGGACACCTGGTATGGTTTAATAATAAGTAATAAATATTAACTTTTTTTTAAAAACTGAATTTTGGGTTCCTTCTCCTAACTGGCCAAATAATGACCCTAGTATCAAAAATTTAAATTTTTGACTCAAGTGCCGAAAACCTCAATCTATGACGATTTTTTTGAGACTATAGCCATTAAAATCGATTAGTGGTTTCTATTCATAAAATTCAATTTAAAAACAAATATTTTTTGAAACGCAATTTTTACTGTTTTCACGTTCGTTTGCTAAGTCTTCGAAGTTTGGGAAATAACATAATCAGTGCCGGCCACCACTACAATTACTAATTGCATTTGTGCGGTAGGTAGGGATGGGTCATTTCGGAGCCTTTTCAGATCATCTTGAGCTCTTTTATCTTGAAAATTTACAGTGCAGAGCAGAGAACTATTGTGCAAATCAATGATGTGCTGAATTTATATATATTATATAATAAAAATAACTGAATGTTAAGAACACGATGAAAAAATTCCTGAACTATAAAAAATTCATTTTCTTCAAAGTGTATCAAGGCTGAAAAAATTTACGTTCTCATCTAGCTTCATCCGACGCAGCTCCGTCTCGCTTGACGTTTTCCACTCAACTGAACGATTTTTTGGCTCTCAGCTTTGCTTATCATTTGAGAGCAATTTTGTGCACATACGAGTGCTTACGCTCTTTTTGCTTCTAGCTTGCTTCCTTGGCTGGCACTGAACATAATACAAGATCTTTTTTTTTCAAATCCCGCTGAAAAGTTACGGTTTTTGGTTTTGACGTAAGTAAACAGTGTTTAATATCTTTTGAAGCAAAAAGGCATCAGTACAACGGGTGTTTTTCTAAGAAATATTCCGTAACTTTTCTTCAATTCTTTATTCTTTCATTCTCCACGTTTCAAACAATGGAACAACAACAAAATTTCAAATTGCTCCGTCGATCGGAAAATATTAGCTTGAATTCAAAATTATAAGTTCGGGTCGCAGTAGGCTATGCATA
Source organism: Chlorops oryzae (assembly GCA_020466095.1). Taxonomy (NCBI): domain Eukaryota; kingdom Metazoa; phylum Arthropoda; class Insecta; order Diptera; family Chloropidae; genus Chlorops; species Chlorops oryzae. Next base: position 54,166,534 of record CM035808.1, on the reverse strand, counting down.
AAATTTGTGAATTCCTCAGCAACGATATCTGCTGATAACGGAACATTTTGCAAACATTGTCGCTTAAACGACAAATGCCATCGTTGTAAAAACGTGATTGAGTTGATTTAGTATTGATCGGAGTGAGGTGAATTCTTAGCAGTGAAATTAAATAATTTGTAATTTAAGTGGTGTTGTAAAGTTAAAAAAGAATATACATCTAGGACAATTTAGATGTCGAAAATACCATCGACTGCGGAGGAAGCACGAAGCACTGCGACCGTTAAAACCCGTAAATCTATTGAACATTTAAAAAAAATCGATTTAATTGGGAATGTTTCTCACCAAATTACTGGCGCGAAACTTCCGTCAAACCGACAGGTCTTGCAAGTCCTATTTTACAATATTCGCTTTGTAAAGCTTTTAGCGAAACTAAGTGCAAAATTGACAATCGATGCAGTTCAAATATTTTGGCAGCAAGCACGTATACCGATTCGAGAAGGGCATAAATGTGTTGACAAACTATTAAAGCTGTATGAAAAGTGGAAAAATATTCAAAGAACAGTCCCTGAAAAAAGATCAAACGCCCAAAACCAAGCTGCTGAAACATTTCTTGAATATCTGGACGACTTATTTGATATTGCCACCGTCAATGCGCTTGACGAAATTCGGATTGCAGCAGATAGACAGTTTCTAGAAATGCAAAGACAAAAAGGACGTCCTGGTTACATGGCTGGTGTCGATTTGGCTTTATGGGATCGAGAAAAAAAAGTACAGGAACGAAAAGATAAAGATGCTGCACGTAAAAGGAAGCTCGATGAGGAAAAGTCGCGTGAGGCAGGTAAGTTTTGTATATTAACAAATTTCAGTTTTTAGTGTTAAGTTTTTCATTTTCAATAGATTTTTCTCAACTTAAGGGGTGGAATGATGATGATAGTATTATCAACGTTCCAATTAATAACACAACTATCGAAAAAGAAAGCTGCAGCTCAAATTCGGTATTAGGTCGAAAACGAGGTCGTGAAAGTTTAATTACAGCTCGGTTAGTAGCAGCGCTGGACGCTGCCACAGTGTATAATATTTTCCGATCGACGGAGCAATTTGAAACTTTGTTGTTGTTCCATTGTTTGAAACGTGGAGAATGAAAGAATAAAGAATTGAAGAAAAGTTACGGAATATTTCTTAGAAAAACACCCGTTGTACTGATGCCTTTTTGCTTCAAAAGATATTAAACACTGTTTACTTACGTCAAAACCAAAAACCGTAACTTTTCAGCGGGATTTGAAAAAAAAAGATCTTGTATTATGTTCAGTGCCAGCCAAGGAAGCAAGCTAGAAGCAAAAAGAGCGTAAGCACTCGTATGTGCACAAAATTGCTCTCAAATGATAAGCAAAGCTGAGAGCCAAAAAATCGTTCAGTTGAGTGGAAAACGTCAAGCGAGACGGAGCTGCGTCGGATGAAGCTAGATGAGAACGTAAATTTTTTCAGCCTTGATACACTTTGAAGAAAATGAATTTTTTATAGTTCAGGAATTTTTTCATCGTGTTCTTAACATTCAGTTATTTTTATTATATAATATATATAAATTCAGCACATCATTGATTTGCACAATAGTTCTCTGCTCTGCACTGTAAATTTTCAAGATAAAAGAGCTCAAGATGATCTGAAAAGGCTCCGAAATGACCCATCCCTACCTACCGCACAAATGCAATTAGTAATTGTAGTGGTGGCCGGCACTGATTATGTTATTTCCCAAACTTCGAAGACTTAGCAAACGAACGTGAAAACAGTAAAATTTGCGTTTCCAAAAATATTTGTTTTTGAATTGAATTTTATGAATAGAAACCACAAACCGATTTTAATGGCTATAGTCTCAAAAAAATCGTCATAGATTGAGGTTTTCGGCACTTGAGTCAAAAATTTAAATTTTTGATACTAGGGTCATTATTTGGCCAGTTAGGAGAAGGAACCCAAAATTCAGTTTTTAAAAAAAGGTAATAATTATTACTTATTATTAAAACATACCAGGTGTCCCTTAAGGAGGAGAGATAGAGGGTAAGTATGTTTAGGTAAAATACGTAAAATAAAAAAATAATGGGGGTCAGTCATACATATAATCCTTCTAGGAGGGGTTTGACTGTAGTGACGGCCATTTTGTATGAAATTTTGCTCAAATTAAGGTAGTTTTATATGGGAGCCCCCTTAAGGGGGAGCGATAGAGGGTAAGTATGTACGGAGAAAATGTTAGGGGGACAAAGTTAATGGGGGTCGGTCATACATTTGACTCCTCTAGGAGCACTCTGGGGCTAGTTAGGACGGTGGGGGGAAGTTTATAAAAATATCAGTTTTGTATGGGAGCCCCCTTAAGAAGGGGAGATAGGGGGTAGGTTTGTTCAGAAAAAATGTTAGGGATAAAAAAGTAATGGGGGTCGGTCATACATTATATGTCCGTAGGGGTAACTTCTGGGGAGTTATGGGGCTTCGCCTCTATATTTCCACTCTCCACATTTTCAAGTCGTTTCCGGGTCCATTAAAAATGATCGGATTTACTCCAAATTTAATTTACTTACTGTTTTAAGATATAGGAACAAGAATCTGCCCGGCGAACTGGAATCCAAACACTTTAAAACTTTCCCATACAAATAAGAACACCCCTAAAGTATATACAGAATTACTTAATAGCTGTATATATTCAAGAGAAAGTAAATTAAAGACAATACCTTGCAAATATAGGTATTTTTGACAGTATGAAAACACTGTAAGCCATTTTTGATTTAAAAAAAAAAAAAATATTAAAAAAAAAATTTTTTAATTAAAAGAAATGGAGAAAATAATAGTTAAAAAGATTACCTTTATTAAATTTGAAAAATGGATGTACTAGAACTAAATTTCTATAAAGAGAAAAAAAAAACAAAACAAAAAACAAACAAAACATTGTAAGAAAATTGAGGAGTAAAATAAAGAGAATTATTTATATAAATATATTATTTAAAAATAGTACCGAGAAATTAAGTAAAAGATGTAATAATCGAGAAAATTGTAACAAAAGAAAGATAGATGTATATATTAGTTTAAAAAGAGAGATTTTACGCAGGAAATAATAAATAGTAAAAAAAAAAATTTTTGATACAAAGCTTTATGTAAGAATATGAACAATTATAGTATTACACAAAAATGTAACGAAAAATCTTATGGGAGGGGTTGAAACTAAGTCAGATAGAAATTAAGAGAAAATCAAATTTGTAAGAAGAAATTAATAAATAATAGTAATATACAAAAATGTAAAAAAAAAAATCTTATGGTGAGGGGTTGAAACTAAGTCGATAGAAATTAAGGGAAAATAAAAACTATGAATAAATAATTATTATAATATTAAGTTCTTAATTATGATATAGTGTAGAGTAAAACATTATCAAATACGGATTTATGTAAAAGAGTGAAATAAATAACAAAAAACGTGCCAAAGTCAACGAGTCTCCAGCAACAACAGCCAAAAGTCTCAAAATTGCCTTTCTTCATCAATAGTCTCCAGCAACAACAGGCAAAAGTATCAAAATTGCCTTTCGTCAACAACAAGTCTCCAACAACAACAGGCAAAAGTATCAAAATTGCCTTTCGTTAACAACATATCCATCAACAACAGGCAAAAGTCTCAAAATTGCCTTTCTTCATCAATAGTCTCCAGCAATAACAGGCAAAAGTATCAAAATTGCCTTTTGTCAACAACAAGTCTCCAGCAACAACAGCCAAAGTCTCAAAATTTCCTTTCTTCAACAACAACAGTCTCAAAATTGCCTTTCTTCTTCGCCACTACAGCCGCGTTAAGATAAATACTTCGACATCAACTCACCAATGCAGATAACCGACTTCTTTAAGAAGAGGAGAGAAGGGAGCCAACAATGACCCCCGGACTGAAACATTTTGCACCGATCAAGCTGGGTCTTCAAGTCTAATTACAAGGCCAAATCAAACTTGCACAGTTACACAATCATCACAAGTTATTCATTCACGCTGACATATCCAGATCGACGAAGTTATGCTAACAACAATTTGAAGTCGAAACAGCAGTAGCCACTATATAAAGCAAATGGGACGTGGCAGAAAAACAAGCAAAACTGAGGGTTATTATCATCGCTAAGGTCGCGATTTCCTTCAAAGGGGGAGGGATGTTGGGAGTCACGCCTTGACTCCAAGATTAAGTTCCCCTCCTGCTCCACCTTTGCAAGCTCACAGCAGTGTTTGAATGTTGTAACACAAGCGTCAGCACATCAACCCGGCATGATATTCGATACTTAACAATAACAAAAACAAGTATCATGCCCAGCGACCAACGATGAGCGATCGACTTGGCAGAAAGACAGAGTTAAAGAAAGAACAATAAAAGACAACTACACCAGCAACGCGGAAGTGCAATTCAGCACTTATGACTGGGTCAGTTGTTCTTTGGCTAATAACTGGGTCAAATGTTCTGTGGCAATATCACAGCGGATCAACAATAGTGACAAGAAGAAAGTGCATCACATCAAAATACTATTGCGACAGAGTCAAGTCAGCACTTTCACTGAATATAAGCGGAGTCTCGATCAACGGAAAAGGAGACTGATTGTGACCGTTCCAGCAGAAGTCTCGTCTAAGCGCACGTACTAACACGAAGCCACGACGCTTAGATCTAGAATAGAGAAGTTTCAAGTAAATTGTCAGGAGCTAGGATTCGCATATATTTCTGTTAGACATAAGGATTTTATTTTATAAATAAAAGGATTGAACATTGTCAATCTTGTCTTTTATTTAAAAGGAATATAGGATTGTATGACGCGCGTACCTACCCAAGTGCCACGGCGTCACACCCTTTAATCCCCATATCCCAACACCGCCACATTAAATTCGCCATTTTTTTTTTAATTTTTTTAAAAATTCTAACTCACCTACCTGAAACACCCTCAAAACCAATGTTTTGAATTTTTGACCAGGTTTTTGGGATTTTTTCCCATAGTGCGTCGTGGCTTTTGCACTTTAAAAAATCGTAAGTTTTCAAATTACAGTGGGGTCTCGTTATAAGTCGTTTCTCGTTCCTAAAAAATCGACGTATAGCGAATCGACTTATAACGAATCAGTTTTCTTCATATGATTGTATGAAATAATTTCTAATTGGTTCCTCAAAGCTCAAAAATTGATACACAAATTTTATTAAAGTCAATAAAATGAAATTTCCCTACAACTGGCATCACTGCTCGAATGTCTGATTTCCAATTATTCGTCGGATGCAGAACGTTTTACGCTGCGTCCACAACAACGCAATTGATTTGAGCTGCTTCCATATGCTTGCATGGGTTTGCCTCAATTGACGGAACGCACCTGACGCGTCATTGGAGATGGCACTTAGGGGCGCAAAAGACGAAAAAAATGTTCCCTCAAACTTTTAGACGTAATTGCGAATCATTTGCGACGTATAGCGAACCAGGGTGTTAATTGATACGTGACGTAAGTGCGAATCGACGTATAACGAGGCCACTTATAACGAGACCCCACTGTATTTACTTTTCTTATTGAAATTAACGGGTTTTTACAGTCAATTAATTGTATTATCGTGTAAAAGTGAAAATTATTTCTTTATTACTTTTGGAAGAGATATTACTTGTTGTTGTTAAGGTGCACATGTGTGTACCTCAGGATTTAAAAACAGTTATGTGACACGTTTAGTTGTTTTTAGATTGATAATGAACAGTGCCTGTCACGGAAGCAAGCAAGAAGCAAAAAGAGCGTAAGCAAAATTGCTCTCAAATGAAAAGCAAAACTGAGAGCCAAAAATTCGTTCAGTTGAGTGCATATATTACTATATAGGTATGTCACTCTCATAGATTTTGGGCGGGACATTTCACGCCAGTTAGAAAGAGATGTTACTCGGCAGGAAAAAAAAGAGCGAGAAATACTTTTGGTGAGTACCTAAGTGAAAAATGCTCATTTTGAAAAACAACCGTTTCTTTTCTTCGCGCGTCTTTTTCAGGCCAAAATCAAATTACAGTGGAACCTCGATTATCCGGCATGCACCGGACCAAGCAGTGCGCCGGATAATCAAAACGCCGGTTAATCGAGTAAATCTGAAAATTTTGAGTAGCAGCAAAACAAATTCACACAAGCTATATAATGGTCTATATTCTTTGTTTTTTTATTGAAAAAAAGAGGAATCAATTTATTTTTTTGCAAAGAAATCTGACATTTTCGATTGTTTTACTTTGATTTCTGACTTTTTTTTCGCTAAATTGGGGAAAAAAAATTGAGCCGTCAGCGCGCCGGTTAACCGAGACGCCGGTTAATCGAAAGCCGGATAATCGAGGTTCCACTGTACTTCTAAATGTATGCGTATACGTTTCGATCGTTTTGATGAATTTGATGAATAATAGATTGCTATTTGCTGTCCCATTCAACGAGAATAGGGGTGACAAGTACCACTATACGTGCAAAACTTGTCGAATAGTTTATGAATTGACGTTTAACATAGTTTCCGATTCGGCATTGCCGAAGTGAAAAGAGTGAAGACTTGCAGGGTTAAGGAAATTTTAACGCTTTTCTTTTATCAGTAAAAAATCCCTTTCTTTGTTGGAGGTAGCTATAAATAATACCTTTTCCCTTTTAGCCAAAATTTTAGTCGAAAAGTACCATAAAAAGGGAAAAATACATCAATCTGACAGCACTGGTGAAACTTGATTTGTTTACTTTGCATTCCTTCTTGATTCTTGTTTTGCCACTGTTGGGAGCAGTCGTTTTCGTTTTTATTCAAGCGCAATCAACTAATATTGAATAATGTCGAAAAAAAAATCTTATATATGGATTTTTTGAGCAATTGGACAATGATTACTCTAAAGTCAAGTGTAACCAATGTCATATGATAAATTCTAGAGGTGGCAAAGGAAAACAGCAAATACTAGTAGTATGAACATTCATATTAAATACCGACATCCATCGCTGATACCTCAGTTAAATTCAACGGTCAAATTTTCCGCATCAGAATTCTCCCTGTCGCAAATTCAAGCAGAAGAACTACCTAAAGCGATGCCTACTCCTTCAACATCAGCGTCAATATCGGTCGGTGCATTTCAGAAAAGCCAACAAAATATTGAGGATAGTTTTGTTGCACAGTGGTCACGCGAAGACTTTAGATCGAAAGACATCAACATTGCGATAGGTGAGATGATTGCACTTGACAACCAGCCGTTGTCAATTGTTGAAAACATTGGATTTCGAAACCTGATAAGAAAAGTTAAACCAAAATATAACTTAGAGGAAGGGCGGGTAATGTGGTATACCTAATAGTTTTTTGCCGCCAACAACTACAATTTTTATCTGATTAAAATACTGTTGAACTGTTGATATAATATGAATGTTAGGCACACACTACGTTAACTGTTTAAGCGTTGGGGCTCCTTGTTTTTGACATATTTATCAATATAAAAAAAAAAAACTGGAATATCGGCAATTGCAAAATTTGGAGGGTAATGTGGTACACCTGGTCTGGTAATGTGGTATAGTATACAACACACCTGTAAATAATTTTTTTTTTCTAATAAATAAGTTGTGGTTTATGTTTTATTTATTTATTTATGTTTTTAGAAAGATAAAAGATTATTTGCAAGAATTGCAAAGAAAAATGGCACTGCGATTTGGAATACATTTTTCATGAGCTCAAACGAGCTCGCATTGCAGACATGTGACCCATGCTATAATAACTGCATCGTCCCCATAGGCTTTATCGCCATAATTACACACAGCTTCTTTTGTTGGTGGAAAATCCGAAAATTCCTCACCTGTGGTGTCATTTAATATTATGTTTTCGCCACTATCGGTAGCCTATACCACAATACCCGCACTCGTGTTGATTCAAAGAAATACTGATTTTCAAGAAAGTATTAGTTTTTTTTAAACTACGATTTATACCCTGCTTTAAGAAAACAGTTTCTTGTTACATAAATGTAAGCTTCATGAAGTTAAAAAAATTTTTTAAATTAAAAAATTCAGTTTTTAGTTGAGCTCAAAATAAACACGAACACACTTCCACGCAGTTTCTTCCCAACTGATTTATAGCATGACTTGCAAAAATAAAAAACTGTCTTGCTTTCATAGTTCTATTAAAACCTGAAGCTATTAAGCGTAGTTCCGTTAACCCTGTGTGTTTAGTTAAAGAGAAAAGCTACTATACCACATTACCCGCCTATACCACATTACTCGCCCTTACTCTAAAGGTAATTATGGGTTTTAATTTGTATACCACATGAGGTGTGGGTTTTACTCACGTGCAGTTCCGAATCCCGTTGCATTGCAATGTTTATAGCACTCAGGTCATCTTCACTTCATTGTTTCATTGGATTCAGTTTCAATTAAATAATGCTCCTCGATTGCCAAAGGCGCGCCCTCAGGTTTCATCTGTTTGTATTCATTTTCTGCTAATCTTTTTAAATGTCTTTTGTCAACTCCACGTTTCATTTAAATGCAATTTTTAAATGTTGATTAATCCTTTTTTATAACAAAACCAACTTATTTACTTCACTTTAAATCACTCGATTTGCGAACGTTCCGAAACAGACTGAGTATAAGGCTGGCACACCGTGTTTCTTTTTACTGACAACTGCATAAATCTACCACACTCATGTTCACGCTATTTTAAGAAAGGGGTTGAAACTTCTTTCTCTTTCTTGAAGGGTTCGCTGTGAGAGCATAAGACTTGTTTTAAAATAACAGATCGAAAAAATGATGTATGTATGCAAGGGAATTGTGCTCCAGAGCTAAAAAATTAACTGAATTTTCCGTTCTTTAAAAATTCTTGGCGTTCGGCAGCCAGCGATTTTAAAATTTTCAGTTCACAGGTAAAAACTGCGCTCGGGAGCTAAAAAATTATTTCCAGCCATAAAACGAAGCATAGCGGAATTTTTCAGTTCGCTAACGCAATTTTTATTGAGGTACCTCGCGCTAAATGGGAAATTTTTTTGCTGGTCTGAAAATCCTTTTTCCTGCTATTAACAAGAAATTTACCGCCGTTGCCGCGTTCTTTTTAAGAACGTATTTTCCAAATGCATATCAAGAATATTTATTAATTAGTAAATATTTCATGCTTATCGGCCTATACGCCAACTGTTAGTATGTTTAAAACATTAAATTTTATGTGTGGCAGCCATAGACAAATCAGTCGTAGCCATAATCAAACTGGAAAGAACAATTCGAAAAAATCGAAACGAAGCTGCGCATGATCATTTCGCTCCGTCTCGAGGACACTGTCCTGCTGAGCATTTCACTTGGCTGTCCGCTCTGAAAGACGCGAGGACTTGTTCCGCGCCGACACAATTTTCTGCTGGGAAGGAATGATCAGGTAATCGAAGATATAATTTATTCAAGTGACTGGGATTTTTCTGGAGACGATGACGAGTAACTGGCTCAAGAAGACATTTTAGGCCATACAGGGACTGGGGATCGTGAAGCGGTGGAAGATAATTACCAAGACGAGCAGTACAAAGAAAACGAATGTGTGCAAAACTCACGATTGTTATGGCGCACAAAAGAAATGGCCTGCCATACAAAAAATCTTGTATTCGGCACAAAAGCGAGATTTAAAATCAGTTAACACCGATTACGTGGAAATTATCCACTTCGCTGGTATTCAGCTCTTAATGGGTACCCTTAAATATCCTCAAGCAGAGAGCTATATGTTCCTCTCATCAGTGAAACTATGCATAGAACCAGGTTTTTTGAATTAAGGAATCATCTTGACTTCGAAAATAATGATCAGCATCAATATAATAATGATAAACTTTGGAAGATAAGGCCAATAATAGATTCGATCTTGAGAAAGTGTCACACCTTACCACGTTTAAAGCACATGTCAATAGACGATCAGATGATCCCATTCACTAGCCGGTGTGGGTTCCGCCAGTATCTACCATCTAAGCCGAATCCATTCGATCTCAAGATCTTCATTCTGGCTTCACGAGATGGGCTTGTGCTTGATTTTCAGATTTATGTAGGTAAAAGCACCATTCCTGAAAAAGCAATAGTGGTATTCAAGCAGGCTCGCAAATAGCTAGGTGCAAATTTTGCGCGCGGAAATTTTGAACTATTACTTGAACGACCCTTATGCAAAGCGTTTGTAAAAATTTTGCGAAAACAGCTTGTTTCAATGTTTGCCTTGGTGAAAGAAGGAGAAGCAAATATCGCGCATATTTTGCGCATCACAGTAGGCGAGCAAAATTTGCGAGGCTGCGGAAACTATTTTCCATACAAAATAATTTGCGAGCTCGCGAAATTTCCGAGGGCGCAAATTTTGCGTACCTGCTTGAATACCACTAATGAAAAATTTGGACTGGGAGATGGTATTGTACAACCTCTTTGCCGCACAATAGACACCAGCTGTGTTTTCTATACTGATCGGCTTTTCACAAGCTTAAAATTATCCGATTTAATTAACAACGATAAAGACATTTTTATCGCTGGGACTGTTATGAAAAATCGAATTGTCAGCAAAAAAAAAAACTATTGTCTTCTAAAATAAAGACAGATAAATAGTTAACAAGGCGCCAGTGGGACGAAAAAGTAAGGAGCAACGACAAAGTGTGCGTTTTAAAATGGAAAGACCACAATACGTCAATGAATTTTTTCAAAATAAAATCGTCTACTTATGTACTCTCTGACTTCTTTATGAGATCTTCGATAAAATAGAAAACTATAGTATTAAAGTAATCAGAGCTGTAAGTGTGTTAAATCATTTTCAAAATTCAGCCTTTCGAATTTTCTTGCAGAGTAGTTTCGCTATATAAGAAAGTCAATTTTGTCGAGAAATTTCATTCTTATATCCGGATTTTTCTTATATAAAAACCAGCTTATAAGAAAATTATTTTTTATAAAAAAAAAAAACCGTTAAGAAAACTTTTTCTTATACAAAATACCGATATTTGAAAATAGGGGTGTTCAATTTTTGATAAACCAAAGTTTCTTATATAAAAATTTTTTCCATACAAAAAGAATTTTTGGTTTTGGTAAACAGTTTCTTTAAGGCGGGTTTTTCTTATATACGAGTTTCTTATGTAGCGCAACTACTGCAACGATTTCATTCTAAAATTCGATCCCATGAAGTGCTGCGAGCTAGTCGAAAATTTAAACAAAAAACATCTCTTTGTCTTTAACATTGAAGTTATATTCAGAAGTATATAAAATTTCCCATCCTTTTGTCTCACAAAAGGTTTTCCTTGTCAGGCTCGCTTGCGGACAGCAGAGCTGCCCATATGTGCGATTTGCCCATGCAAGCTCAATTGAACAACAGTAATCTAATATATTATAAGTCATTAATTTGAATTCATAATTCAGCTTTAAAAAATGAGTTATGCGGGTGTGTGCTAGATTTCGATTCGAATCCAATTCGATAATTTTTTAAAAAGAAAAAAAAAATATCATTCTCAATGTTTTCGCTTTATTAAACAATCATTTATTGTCTAAAAAAAATAATCAATTTTATTGAGTAAAAGCACAACTCTTTCTCGAACCCGAATTGAATTGGATTCGAAACAAAATCTAACACATACCCACTGAATTCATTGTTATAATTCATTTTTTAAGCTCGGTGTTATTTGTAGCCTAGAATTTTCCAATCGTATCAATTAAAATAATCGGTCCATTCCCGAACTAACTCTCATGTTCCAAAGAACTCTCATACCAAAGTTCGTCGATACAGATCATCTCCTTCGATAAGAAAACTGTATACGGACAGACAGAGAGCGAACACGAGCGAACACGAACGCACAATCGCAATATACCCTCGGCACAGAGTGTGTCGAGTAGTAATATCTTTGTTTGCAATAAAATTACCTTCCTTTCGTGTCGTTTCAACATTTTCCGTTGATTTCAATAGTTCAGTTGAAGAAAAATGTTGATTCGAGTCCGGTCAATGTGGTCTTTTCGCTAAAAATCTTCTGATGTCCATAATATCAGTTGTTCGTTTTTGACGATTACAACTTAAATGTCGCAAAAATACAATACACGGCTGCCAGCAAATCTGTGAAACAAATCGCCAACCGAAGCCAAAAAACAGCCAAAGACCGCCAGCACTTTTCTTTAATTGACGATTTAATAGCCAAGGTCAGCATTACGGCTGATATGATGCAATAGAGGCTATTGCAGAAAAAGTTGCTGATAAACCTTACACTTGCCGACTAGGTCGTTTTCTGAGGGGACGTTATATTGAGCTGATTATTGCGCATATGACTTTGAACTTGTACGCATGCTTATATGTATGTATGAATGCACATATATACATATATATATCAAATACTCTTGCTCATACATCTCTTATCAAACAATATTTGTCACGGAGCATACGCGACCATTCGGTTCCACAGCGCACAGCCGACTGAAATCAAAATACGACAGAGCCACTTTTTTGTTTCGCTCTCAAATAGGAAGCTGTGGCTTTTTAATAGAGCCACCACAAAAATTCTTATGGATTTTCAAATGTATGAGCGTTACACATCTTGATAGTTATAAGGTCTTTGCTATTACCTTGAAGACTTGTCCACTCTTTGGTTTGAAATTCTTTATGAATTCTCCACACCATTTGCAGTGATTTTTTTTTGCAATTTTTTTGTGTTTGTGCAATTTTCTTGTGCACTTTTGTTTTCTGGCAAAATTCCTGAAAATCCTGAAATAGCCCCTATACACCCCTGGACACGGTACTGACTGGAGGTGCCCCTAAAAATGGTGCGATCGAGTCCATTCTCGAACTTGTTCTTACTTATGTCCCCGTGTGCACACATACCGAATTTTGTCGAGATAACTCAACTCCTTCGATATGAAAACTGTATACTGACAGACAGACAGACGGACGGATATGTCTAAATCGAATCTCCTGGTGACGCTGATCATTTCTATATAAATTTTGCATCTCGACTGGTTATGGGTGTTACACACCACGACACAAACGCAATCTACCCTCGACACAGAGTGTGTCGGATATAAAAAGTAATAAAAAAAAGAGTTTCCTTATTGAGTTCACGTTCAGGTCTCTAGTACTGGAGGAACTCTTAACAATGGACCGATCAAGAAAATTTTTTGGAAGGATGTTTATGGCTACAAAGGAAGCATACGTGCCAACTTTCGTTCAAGTCCCATTTGAATTTCGGGTGTAGGAGACAATTTTCGAAAAACGCCCTTCTGCGACGCCCACTCTTACAATTTTTAAAAATCCCATTACTTGCCTTTAAACATTGTAAGGACCCTCGATCCTTACAAAATCCAGACACCGATAAGGATTAAACTTTTATAATATATATTTTTTTATTAACGTCAATTTAATAATCTATTTCTCATGTTTTTCAATTATCATACAACTATCTTCAAAGCCTACTTGGCAGGTTGCCACATCCCTCCTATATTTTTAAGCTTCAACGTCGCTTTAGGCCTGGGTCCGTCTGGATCTATATTATGTGATCTTGATGGCAATTCTGGTGACAGCTCATTTACGGGAAGACAATCGTTGGAGGAATCCCCGTCTTGTTGGAGTTCGAGATGTTCTGGATTTACAACCAAAGTCCTAGTAGGTTTGACTAACGATGGCAGTGATGAGTCAGCTGGAATTTTCTTAACATGAGTAATGTTTCTACGATACGCTCTGTCTCCCCCTGATATCACAACATCATTTTCCTTTTGCTCTGTTACTTCATATTCCGTTTTCCCAAAATTTGTAGATAATTTATTAGAAAGAACCGTACTTCGAAGCAGTACCTTATCCCCAACTTTAATATCACAATCGATCGCGCTTCTGTCAGAACCGGCTCTTTGTTTCCCCTTTTCTTTATTCGTGATGTCATTGTCTCTGGCTTCAGAGTCGATAGCATTCTCCTCAATGTCATTCAGCGATGGAATCTTGTCTCTAATGACTCGATTAAAAATAAGTTCCGATGGAGCTTTCCCAGTCGTACCATGAGGGGTGACGTTGTACATGAGTGTAAACCTGCGAATCTCTTTTTTACAGTCCAAACCCTGCGAGTGAGCAATTTGGAGACGTTTTACCAGAGAGCGGTTCAAGTTCTCGACCTCTCCATTGGCTTGAGGCCAATAAGGCGGTGACGTCATCAATTCAATATTGTTGGTGTTGCAAAATGCCTTGAATTCTTCGCTAACGAATTGGCGACCGTTATCAGCTGTTATTGATTTCGGATATCCATGTCGGGCAAATATCTCCTCGAGAAAGTCAATCATTTCTGTTGATGTTATCTTCTTGATGAATTTAAGTTCATGGTATCGCGAATAGTAATCAATTATTACAAATACAAAATCGTGATTTGGCAAAGGGCCTAATAAGTCCATTGCTACACAAGTCCAGGGACTATCTGGCGTGGTCCGTCTATTCATGGGCCCAGGTGGTATCGGTTGAGATACCAACATACATTCACGACAGCTCTTGACATATTTTTCTATATCTCGATCGACCAACGGCCACCAAATCTTTGCTCGAATTCTGCGTTTCATTACAGTTTCGCCTAGGTGGCTCTTGTGCGCTAGATCGAGCACTTGTTTTCTCAAGCTTCCTGTTCTTAGTTGCTGTACTCCAGTTGTTGGTCTTTATACATTCTACTGCCATCAAAAGTTCATAATCTTTGCAATTATGGTGGACAATTTCCAAAACCGTTACGGCTCGCGGAACTGAATTTTCTATGATAGAGCAAATGCTTAATTCGCATGGCTTGTCAAAGGTAAGGGGCTGTCCATTAATTACGTAAGGGCGATTTTGACCATATTTGACCCCCCCCTCCCCCACGCAAGCATACATTAGTATAAATCAGACACCCTTTATAAGCAGGCGTAAGATTTTTCGAACCCCCTCCCCCCCTTTTATGCTTACGTAATTAATGGACAGCCCCTAACAGCTGTATTCACATTGCAAAGTCTGGATAGCGAGTCTGCAATATTTCGGTTCAATTATATCCAGAGCTAATGCCTCCTTCAGTTTCGCTTCAACCTTATCCTCAATAGCAACTGGCACTCACGCAAATGTTGTTGAACCGGTTTTATGGAGGTATCGACGGATAAGCTGACTTTAATTCCAGCAATCTTATTAAAAGGTTTCAATTTCTCTACATGATTGATGCCTATACCCAACTTTAACACTCCCAGTTTGATGGCAGTATCTTTACCCAGTAATGATTGCTCGCCACGCTCAATAACATAAAATGTTGATATCAAATTAGAACTTCTCTGAATTCCAATAACAGCTTCAAAAACTGCTTTTATCGTAAGTGCCACGTTCCCGCATTGATATTGTGATATTGAAAATGAAATTTGTTTTAAAAAAATTTTAATTTTAATTAAAACAATTTTTTAAATATGCTTGGTAATATTGGCCCTAAAAAAATTGAATATATGAAATAATTCCCATAATAATTTTCATATTATGAACAATCACATATTAAATCTACTAATTGGTGGATTTTATCAAATCATGACGTCTGGCAGTACCATAAACAGCTGTCAGTCTGTTTTCACAATGTTTACATTGGATTTTTATACAAACTTTAAAGGTCGATATCTCCTAAGCTAGAGGCGACCCCCAAAAACGGATTGCAGTCATTTTACGTATATTATCCAAATCCCATAAACGGCCAGATACTAGAATTATGCCAAAATGTCCAACCTTTGACTTGTATTTGGTGGGTTTAGTTATAGCCCTATCGAAAAAATCAATAATGCTCTTATGCCAGGTAAAAAATTGGTATTATCGGCCACATTGTAGTTTGATTTAAAATTAAATTATTCCACGTTACCTGAACTCCAAAATAGTCATACAAACATTGCGACCAGTTCTTCCGCAATTCCTTTTGGTCATTTTTAAATATTATGTTCGCATTGCTTAGAGGATCTTCTTTAGCACATAGCCTACACCAAAGTTGCCAATTAAAATTGATGTTTTCTGATGGCGTTTCAATTTTTGGGTTTTGCATTTTAAATTTAAAGCCTTTATGTTTGAAATTATCACCAAGTTTTAGCTGCAATTTTTATCCGGCTGCAAGATATATCTAGAGCTGGAAAACAATCGATTGCACTATCGATATTTTCAAAATTGTGAGACTATCGATGCTTTTTTATCACTATCGATGGTTCTCTCATTGAGGCCTTCTACACTTGGCAATTTTAATTGCGCAAATCGCGAGTTTGTTGGAGAAATTGCTGTCGGGAGTTGCTCGTACGGACAATTTTGTGCGATACGCTTTGTGCATCTCTTTCTTACTTTCAAACGTGAAAATGGCATCTCTTTCTTACTTTCAAACGTGATAGTGACGTCGGGGTTGTTTTTGACGATCGCGCAACGCGAGTTGCTGGCCTAATGTAGACACGAAAGCAACTCCACTCCAAAAGAGAATTTGATATGAGATGCGCAACTAAAATTGGCTAGTGTAGTAGGCCTCATTGAAACAACCAACACCAAGCTTAAAATTGTTTGAAATAGTAACACAATATATCACATCTGATCTTGCAGCAAATTGGGAAACTTACATAAATATTTTACATAAATATTTTTAGGTAATTTCTCTTATTAGCGAATAAGGCATACGTATAAACGTAGTATTAGAGGAGTGAGCCAATAAATAATAAAACGTAAAAAAAAAAATTAAAAAATATTCGAATCCCAAACTTTTCGCGCCAAATATGTTTCGAGTGTCTCTTGTCAGCTGTATTACACGTCAAACTGCGTTAGAGGTATTATACACGAGGGGTTTCTTACCGCGAGTTTCGTCACTCGTATGTCGAGTGTGTAGGATAGCGGTGTAAAAATGTAAGCGATGTAGGCAAACACGCAAGGGCAGCTCTACCCCGCCGTCCTACTAACTCGACACGCGAGTGAAGAAACGCGCGTTAAAAAATGCTCGTGTATAACAGCATTTAGTTTGAAAGTGATCAGCTGACTGTTTTGATAAATGCGACCATTAGAAAAAAAGTTTTGTGAGATCACACGTGAAAGCTTTGGAATTAATTCTGCATTCAAATTGATTAAAACCTAACTTAAAACAAGTAAATTAACTTGGAAATGTTTTTTGGTAGCAAACTAAAGTTTGAGTTTGAACGGTTCGGTTGTGCTGCGCATCGCTGTTTCTTTTATTTGAGTTTCATTTGCATCACTTAATTATATAAAGTTAAACTACTTATATTAATAGAAAGGCCCTTCGTTTTGGCTATCTGTGTTGAATAAATTCACTTTAAAAAGTACTTGCGTGATTTATATATTTATTTCAACAAGTGAATTTAATGTGAGTTTTTTAGTTATCCTTGAAAGCAACAACAAATGCCTGCTGGTGGATAACAACAAAACGTTCATCACCTGCTGTCGCTCCAAATACCAGGCTTGCTCGCCTTCAGGAAAGGTTGCGTATGCATTTTGACCAAGCAGTCTCTTGCCTCTCAAATGAAATTGCAGCTCTCTCTGTAAGATTTGAGACGGAAATAAAATGTATTAAGAATAGAGTTGGTGCGGTTGAGGAGAAGGTGAGGCATATTGAAACTCTGTCTTTCTCTCTGGAGAACTTGAAAAGCGAGGTTGATGCTGTCAAAACTGCTCTGGTGGACATACAAAAACAAAAAGCTATTCCCGAATCCTCTTCGGATGCTGTTTTGTTCGGTTTACCGTTTGCTGAGAATGAGGATTTGGGAACTGCTTTTCAAGCGATTTCTCACTCTATAAATATTGAGGCTCCGAATATAACATACCACCTCCATTAGACATCGGTCATGTCCTGCCATCTGTCAATTTTGATGCCCTGGCATGAAAACAGATAGAGACATTTTTGTGTGTGGGCATTTCATGTTATGCCATATGCATTTGTGAAATGGCGATTAACAGGAAGGTTCGCTGTATTAAAGCGCTTGAACAATTGCAAAACTTAAAATTGTTATCGGAAGAAGAGCAAAAAAGAAAAAAACCGAAATTTTGGGTAAATCCGTTTTTACAAAAAAGAGAACAACACAGCTTAGAAGCCCATTTATTGACGGACATTTTATGGGAAGATGAACATAAAAATTTTTGCAGGATGAGCATTCAAAAATTTGAGGAGATTCTTTCATTGGTTATTTATGCATAATTATTTAAAAAAGGAGTTGTAATATTTTGCTACTATTACCTAGGTGGACCCAATAATTAAAAAGAAGGACACACCAATGAGATTTGCAATATCTTCTAGAATTCGACTGGCCATTACGTTGCGATACATAGCAACGGGTGATTCATTGCGATCTCTTGAATTCCTAGCGCGTGTATCTAGGAAAACAATCAGCAAATTTCTCCCAGAAGTTTTTCAAGCAATTATTTCATGTTTGCAAGATAAATATATGAGGGTACGTTCAGGTTAACTTAGTTTGAGACATTTAGTTAAGATTTGATTTTGTAGACACCTGAAACAGAAAAGAAATGGTATGCCGTAGCAAACGATTTCGAGACGCTGTGGCAATTTCCACACACTTTGGGTGCAATTGACGGGAAGCATATCCGCATCAAAGCGCCGCCTCACTCCGGGTCCGACTTTTACAATTATAAAGGCTATTTCAACATTGTTTTGTTGGCCGTAGTTGATGCTCATGGCCGTTTTTTGTATATTGACGTTGGTGGAAATGGGAGAGCATCAGATGTTGTGGTTTATAAAACCAGTTCTTTGTATGATGCACTGACAGCGGGAAGATTAAATATTCCACCAGATCAACCTTTAAATCGTCAAATATTGAAACCACCATTTTTCTTCATTGGCGATGACATTTTCGGGTTAAATCGGAATTTAATGAAGGCCTACAACCGGAATTCAAATCTAAGGACATCTCAAGAAGTTTTCAATTATAGACTCAGCAGAGCCAGAATGACAGTTGAAATGGCCTTTGGACGATTAGCTGGACGATTGAGGGTATTTCACCGGCCCATTGAAGTTTCATTAGAAACATGTGATCTACTTGTAAAGGTGTGTTGCATATTGCATAACTATTTGTCACGAGAACTGGTTGGGCCTCAAAATGCCCAACACGATTGCTCTCCACAAAACCTTCCGAACACAATGTCTGGTCTACAAGCCCAAATCGAGGATATATACAAGCATGCATCCCAAATGCGAGACAACGTACGTAAATATTGCGTAACGGACGGAGATTTCCCGTATCAATGGGCAAAAATAAAAAACAAGTTGCATAAATATAAACACATAGTTTTCAATTGTACCAATATTTTTTTTTATTTTTAATTATGTTTTGTCGTATTTTTGTCATAAAAACTCTAATTTTCGAGGCTCTAAATAAAGCAATTACTGAACTTACTACATGAATAAAGTTTTTATTATTTCGAAAAGAAGTAAAAGGTTAATTTATGTATGTAGGTAACTAAGGCACTTAAAAAAATAATTTGTACTTCCACTTTAAAAAGAAAATAAGAACAAAAAGCAATAAAAACCTATACATTCTAAATCATAAATGCAATTCACAGTTCATATATAAAACAAAGAAATTGGCACATTCAACCATAAAATAACATGAACTGTGAATTTGCCTACACTTTGATGAAAAAAAAGTTAAAAAAGTCATTCTGCTGGGAACATGGTGGGTGTAAATATAAAAAGAGGAATATTTACGTAGGGTGGCATGTAGTTTGTTACGAATTAACTACATTTACAAAATGTTGGAAAGACGCAATCTATGCTTGTCACTGGAATGAATCATGGGTAAGTATTGGGTTAGTATTTGCCGGACTTGAAAATTTTGTAGTTTACATGGAAAATTGTATGTAATTTATACTGAATAAGCTAAGTTTTTTAAATTTAGTTGATTCACAATTGACTACATGGCGACCCAGATATTTAAATAAGACTTTATTTAAAAGAACGTTATGTCTGCTTCGTTTACTGCTTCTTGCAGAGGGTCGCGTTCGCTACTCGAAGTTGAGCGTAAAACTTCATTGGCTGACATGGATTTTATCACTTTTTGTGTCACGAGTTGGTATATTTCCGACATAGTTACGGTGGCCTCAATTAGGGACAGCTGTTTCAGCTGCAGAGCTATTGTCCTTGAAAAAGACGCAAAGACGTAGTTTTCTTCAGTCGCAGTCGCAGTTCCAACTATAGCATAGATTGCGCGATAAATTTTTGAGTCGTTATGCATCTTTTGTTTGCATCGTCGCGAACTTGATGTCGTGGATTCTGTCGGAGGTGGAGATGGCATTGGGGGTGATATCGAAGGAACCGGCGTTATAAAAGTTGATGTCAACCCAATATCAGATGTTGGTGGTGATAATACATCCTCCGATACAAAACCGTCAAGCGTTTCTTCACCTTCAAAACCATTCTCCACGCTTTTCTGTCAAAAAAATATATGATATCAATTAAGTATACCATAGAAAAGTAATTTTTCGTTGCCAACTTACCGTTTCCAAAGATGAAAGTGTCTTCCGCAAAACCACAACGGAATCAAGGAATTGCATATCCGAAAAGTAGAAGAGATGCGTATCATATACTCCGTTTATACGGCAGCTACTCGCAATTAAAAATTAATCGCGAGTAGTTAAGTCACCGTTTATACGACAATTGAGATACACGATTAAAACAACTTTTAAGTGCTAGCTGACTGTGAAAATAAAACGAAGTGGTAGCACACATACGAAAACATATGATATGAGTTTTTGCAAGTTTCTATTACTGTTCGTTTTTGCCGCTGCCGCTACGCAGCTTAATCCCACCAGCGGCGAAAAAACGGGAAAAAGGAGGGCAGCACTTCGAGCCCAGCTTCTCGCCACTTTTCCCGCCGGGCTTGACTGGCAACACCGGTGGGTTTTAAATAATATTCCAAAAGAACAGTTGCAAGTACAACACGTACGCGATTTCCTACCACGTTCCGATTTAAAATACGAGTCTGTGAAGTGTATTGTGAAGTGCGGGCCGCGTTCGCGACACCTTTTTTTTCTCCAATAATCGTCGGTATATTTGCCACGGGACTCTTTTAAAACCCACGAAACCAACAGCAATCAACGCAGACACAACGCCAACCACAACAGCAGCAGAAACAACAACAGCCTCAGCAGCAGCAACCGTCACGGCAGAACCACGACACCAATCCCTCCGACGCCACCAGTCAAAGGTACGAGCTTTTATTTCATCTACATACGATTTCCCTTTGCCCCATTTGGGTCGCAAGACCACTAATTCTTTACGGACCCAAACATTGGCGATCCTTTTTCCAGGAGTCCTGGCTTCTGAGAGAAAAATTCCATCCAGAGCCCATTCCAGTGCACGCGGTGTGAGCCTTCCAGTGCACTTCAAAGTTCTAATGGACATTGGAAGTGCAGTGCTTGGATTTTTCTCATTCGAATTTAAGTGCCTGTCTCGCTCTCGTGGCAAGGGGAAACCAACAGGTGAGCGGCAGCGGGGTAACCAGTGCGTGTATTTGCGTTGCTTTGTGTCTACAGTTGAACGGCCTAACGGCTTTTTGCACGCAAGAAAAGCGAAGACAAAGCAAATTAGACGACAAGCACGTTGGTCAGCTATATCGCAGCGCTGCTACCGTTTGTCTGTTCGGTCGCTGTTTTGATCTTTTGATTTGAATTTGCAGTTGGCGTACGAAGCAAGGCGGAGTTTTCTCGCATGCGATTTCTTCACTCAGAAGAATTTGAATTATTGCATACACCAGACGAAAATTATTAGTAGGCTGCACTGCCTAGCCTGTTGAGAAATAAAGTATTGACAACTCAATTTCGACTACTTATTTTATTTGCGTATTTGCTAAATTGATTGGTGTACTAGCTAACCAATTTAAATAAAGCCTGAACAATTTATAAACGATTTGAATTCCCAGATCAAGCAAATTAGACGAAAGAACGTTGGTCCGCTATATCGCAGCGCTGCTACTTTGGTTTTTTTCGGTCGCTGTTTCAATCGTTCGATGGACATGATTTTGATTTGAAATTTCAACGACGCTTTCAAGGGATTCATGGATTCGTGCAGATTAAGTAAGAGGTATGATGAAAATTCACCGAAATTTCTGCTGGACGACGCGAGGGCGGACCTCGACTCAGTGTGGAGAAGGTTTCGAACGCCTTGCGACGACGCCTGTCTTTCCGATGCTGTCAATTCGGACGAAGTTACAAATCTGTCGGATGCTCAAGAGGCGTGTTGGGGGATTTATCACGACGCCAAAGCCCATCTTCTTGAGCTACTGGATCTCCTTAAAAACTCAGTGGATTCAACGTCTAGCATGCAATACCACACCTCTAATGTGAAAATTTCTTCACCACCTACAAACATCTTTCTCGGTCGCGAGTAGCCGGCGAACGTGTGCCACCTGTGTGGAAATGATCACGCACTGCGACAGTGCCCACAATTTTTAGAAATGACGGTCGACGATCGTCATAGATTTATCACGCAAAATAACAGATGTTATAATTGTTTGACTGCCTCCCATCGCTCGGCAAAATGTACCAGCCCCTATCGATGTGCGAAGTGTAAGAAGCGGCACCACACGCTGCTTCATGGACATGCTCCCGCGGTCTCACCGAAAGATGCTTCTCCTCCGTCCTCCCAGACCCCCGGCCCGTCGACGACGAGCTCCGCTGTTGCATCATCGGCGACGTCACCGTCCCCAATTGGAGCCTCGATTTCCTCCCATCAAACCAACGCACATGTGGCTGACAGCCACACTCAGGTCCTATTGCCTACTGCCCTCGCGCACATTCTCCATCAGGGCGAGCGATTCACAACATTCGTTGATGCTTTCTCCTTCATCACGTACGTCCACACGAAAAGCGAACACGCATATGGCTGAAGGCCATACTGAAATACTTCTACCTACCGCCCTCGCGCATATTTTTCATCAGGGCGAACGATTTACTGTGAGAGCGCTCCTGGATCAAGGCTCCCAGCGCACATTTCTCGACGACAGCAAACAAAAACTGCTCAATCTTTCCACACTGCAAGAATTTCGCAAATTCTCTGGCATTGGCGGGCAGAAATCAACAGCGGAAAAGGAATGCGTTTTCACCTTGGCCTCTCCGCATTCTGAGTTTCAAGAGGAGGTGGCTGCCGCCGTCCTGCCAAAATTAACAAATTGGCTTCAACGTCGGTGGCAGTCTACTAGCACAAATTCAGTCTTCGGGTGGTGCTTGAGTGGTCCCATAGCCAGCGAATCCTGTGAACCATATACCAGCTGCGCAAACATTATCCTGCCTTTCGACCCAGGAGGAGCTTTCAATTATTGATAAAAGAGCCAATGTATTACACTTTGGCAACACGATACGCTCCGCGTATCACCCAAGGAGCGTCGACGCGTGTTACCTACTTACCGTCGTCTCTCACCATAGCCTCGCCCCCTTGAATCTGTACGTTAGCAGCCACGCCCCTTCAAGTTTTTTTTGCGTAACGCAAGGCGGGCAGTATGTCCGTTTTGCCGCTGTCTCTACGCAGCTAAATCCCACCAGCGGCGAAAAAACGGGAAAAAGGAGGGC
The DNA here is from genome assembly GCA_020466095.1 of Chlorops oryzae. Taxonomy (NCBI): domain Eukaryota; kingdom Metazoa; phylum Arthropoda; class Insecta; order Diptera; family Chloropidae; genus Chlorops; species Chlorops oryzae. The sequence continues at coordinate 54,143,070 of CM035808.1, read as the reverse complement.
AGCACTTCGAGCCCAGCTGCTCGCCACTTTTCCCGCCGGGCTTGACTGGCAACACCGGTGGGTTTTAAATAATTTTCCAAAAGAACAGTTGCAAGTAAAACACGTCCGCGATTTCCTACCACGTTCCGATTTAAAATACGAGTCAGTGAAGTGTATTGTGAAGTGCGAGCCGCGTTCGCGACACCTTTTTTTCTCCAATAATCGTCGGTAAATTTGCCACGGGACTCTTTTAAAACCCACGAAACCAACAGCAATCAACGCAGAAACAACGCCAACCACAACAGCAGCAGAAACAACAACAGCCTCAGCAGCAGCAACCGTCACGACAGAACCACGACACCAATCCGTCCGACGCCACCAGTCAAAGGTACGAGCTTTTATTTCATCTACATACGATTTCCCTTTGCCCCATTTGGGTCGCAAGACCACTAATTCTTTACGGGCCCAAACAATTACAAAGCGATAAAATGTCCGACTCAGATGTAGTTATTCTCCTGTCAATGCAATAAATGCAAAAGCGGAAGGAAATTGTTATGAAATGCTTACGGGAAAGGCAAGCAAAATATGATTGAAAAAAACAGCGCTGCCGGATCACCAAAAACATTAAAATCGGCGAAATAGGTGGCATCATCTTGCGTATTTATTGCAAGTAGTCTCACTACTCACGATTTATTTGCGTGAGTTAGCTAATCGCGAGTATTACCGTTTATACGGTAAAATTCGCTACTCACGATATTTTTAATCGCGAGTAAGGCATACGTATAAACGCAGTAATAGAGGGATTCCGTTGAAGAGCCTGATTTCTTGCTATTTTCTATTTTCTTTTTCTCTGAGATATACGCAGATCGCAGGTATTTAATTTTCTTTTTTACTTCTTCCACTTCTTTGCCAAACTGCTTAGAGATTTCCAACCAAGCATTTCTTTTAAATCTACTCGTTTGTACGATGCACTCCTGTAGTGCCACAGGCACTCAAATTGTTTATATAATGTTATTAATTTGAGAATCTCATATTTATTGCAGTCCGTTTTTATTTTTCTTGTTTATATTATTTTTAATGTTGCCTCGACGAGTGCTGCCGTAAGATGGCAAGCGATATGGCTAGACATAAATGCTATGACATGTAACATGAGTGGTCTCCACTAGTCATTTATGTTGCAACATAAATGCCAATACATGAACGATGTCTAATGGAGATGCTTTGTAAGGGAGGTTTTTCGCACTAAGAAAAAAGACAACAAGTCCTAGTTACCTGTTATTATCAAATATTTTTCGGCTGTTGATCGGAATCTGGTACTCAAAGCAATTGGTGATTTTCGACGTTCGTCCCGCGCTGCAGTATAACTATAATCAGCTGGCTTTGAGGTGAATCATAATGTCTTTCCAACTGAGACTCGGCGTCTTCTACATGTAGCTGTGAAACAAACGTGACAAAAAACTTTTTAATAGCGGTATTCACTATCCAGTGCATATGGCCGTGCATATGAGCATGAGCAAAATATTTATGCTTTTTTGCTCTTTACACTAAGAAAATAGCGGTATTCACTATCCAATGCATGTGCATGTGCATTTGCAAAATTTATTCTTCGGGTTTGTTTTGATTACTTTTTTGCTTAGTTAGTATGGCATGTGCAAATCGTTCCGAGTATAATAACAACAGTGCTAAGCACGAAAGTCTACTGGATATAATATGTAAACGCCAATCTGGTCTTAAGGTAGTCCATTTCAACATTCGCAGTATGAAATGTTGTAAATTTGATTATTAACGTCATTTATTTGCTAACTCTGATGTTGACATTCTCTGTGCGACTGAAACATGGCTTCGACCTGAGACGAGTGATTTTTTAATTCGTATACCTGGATTGATGTCTTATGCAATGATTGCCATAGCGGAAGAGGTGGTGGTATAGCTGTTGAAAAAAGAAAACTGGATAGGTTAGGTTATTAATTAGTAATTAAACATTACTTAGCAAGAAGTCCTTAAGCATATTCCGCAACTCAAATGCTCTGGAGAAAGAACGGTTAGAAGATCTCGGTCGATATGGTGGCAATTGTTTATTTCACTGCTTCCCGCTCACGGAGTCTCCTGATTGTTGTCTAAGGGTTCCATTTCATCATGATTGAAATAGTCTGTATCACTTTGAAGCATTAAAATATTATGAAAAACGATACTCGCTAGTACGATTTTGTCTGCGTTTTGTGGAAACGATTGAATTTTTGTGTGCAATACTCTCCCTCGGTTTGCCAAAATACCAAAACTGTTTTCAATACGGACACGAGCTGTAGTTAGTTTCCTTTTAAATTGATCCTTATCCTCTGCTAATTTTCTTCCTGGATATGGTCGCATTAAATTGTTTTTTAACGGAAATGCGCTGTCAGCCACAAAATAATGCGGGAAAACAGTTGTTGTTCCAGGAAAGACCGAGTCAAGAGGAACATCTAAAGTTCGTTCCAGTATTCCAGTAAAACACTTCGGGCAAGCACACCGCCATCGCTTTGTCTGCGTATCTAAATGTGTACCTCGAATCACAAGATTCCAACAGAGCGATGCTGAAGATTTTCTTGTAGTTAAGATATAAGGAACCGCTATTGGGTGGCCGCGTTACTTGAATGTGCTTTCCATCAATGGCTCCGATGCAGTTAGGTATACCCGTCCTCACATAAAATTCTTTTGTTATGGCAGCCAGTTCACCTTTAATTGGAGGTGCTAACCATACACTATGGAGCTCATTCAAAATGGCATCGCAAGTTTCATAAATAATCCGAAGCACAGTCGACAGTCCCAGTCTAAATGCCCACGCGATAACTTGCATATTACAGTCTAGCGCCAAATAACTAAAATAATACACTAAATTATTGCAATAACCCGTTGAATACTTTTAACCTTACACTAAAGTTACGGCCAAGTGTGTATCTGGATGTATAAGTTTCCGATTTTAAAATATTTGGAGTCTTTCTTGCAGCATGGATAAAAGCAAATTGCTGTTTTAAACACTCATTCTCTTTGCCTTGAAAGAATGTTCTTCGTCCTTTTCCTTTAATTACCTTATGCATGTTTTGAAAAATCCTTGCTTCACTCGAGTTAGATTTATCGTTCGAACCCACCACCGCCTGTTACGCTTCCGTTTATAAAATGCAGAGTATATATCAGACACGGCGCAAAGTAAACGAGCGATTTTTGCACTCAAATTAACAGCCTTGGACAAAAAATCCATATTCAGCATTTTCATCTCGTTTCGAATAACCAAGGAATTCCAATTCAAAACTCAGCTGATTGTGTCACCGCTCTCATTATAATCGTAACGACTGCTGTAAAAAAAAATTTGTGGCGTCTTCTATGTGTTTCTACTATCATATTGAAGACAATATAAATTAAATTTCGGTTGAATTATATGTTCACAGCTTTGGGTGATAAATTTCGCCACTGCCGCTTTTTTGGAATTCGAAATGAGCTTCAACTCGCGGAGGTACTGTGTACGGAGGTTCTTTCATTTCTTCTTCACATCGTCCATTTTGATGCCAACAATATGGCCCTGCACATCCTCCAGTATTTGATTGAAAGCTTTTGGATTCGCGAACCGGTCCATGTTTCTCTTTGAGCGCACAATATAGAATCGAGTGAGTAAAAATTCTTATTGAGCGCTTTATGCTTCATAAGTTCGTTAATGATAATGCTTATCAAATTGGGCGAAAGAAATCGTGCACACAAGATGCTATCGGAAGCACTTAAATGTAATTACAGCAATTGGAAAGTTTGGGAAAATTTCCTTCTCGTCTCTGTGGACACAAATCATTTTGAAGATGCCCTGAATGCGTACACACGTTTGGGCGAGTTGAAAGATCGTTATATCGATTTGGAGATACTCTGTTTCGTGGTGAATGCCATTGTTACGGGCAAACCGGATGCGAACAATCAAACTCATGAGCGTTTACAAAAGAAAGCCATTAATCTCTTAGGTCATGAGTGCATACGTCATAAGGATGAGCCGAAATTGTGGGAATTAGCTGCTTTGCTAGCGAAAACGCCATTGATCAAACCTCAGAAGCTTGTGAGGGCTTACAGCGCGTTAACGGTACGTGAGAGGGCCTGGGCGAGCATGCAGCCGTTTTCCCTGCAAGCATTAAAATTCTGCAACGATGTCTGTGCACTCTCCCTGGAGGCCATAACCGTCCATAACAAAGAGGACGAGAGCTCGCTTATGATCAATTCTCAGTGGAATTCGGCACGATTGACTGCACAGTCGTGCATCCGAGCTGTCGAGAAGAACACAGAGAAATGGGACGAGAAAAATGAACTGCTGACTCAATTGAAACGCGTACAATCCGATCTTTTGATGGCAATCGAATCACGTAAAGGCAGCAGCTAGACCAGTAGTAATTCCAGTGCATTCCAGTTTTCATCTTTTCTGTGCGATTTGATTTATTGGGAATTTGGATTCAAATAATTTCGTTTTTCTAACTAAAAACTGCAGTCATGCATGATTACACTCAAAAAATTCTGTCGTAGAATCTACGATATCCGACGTAGAATCTATTATATCCGCAATTGATATAGGTCCAATTCCAAGATATCATAGATTCTACGACCGCTTTGCAGTAGTTTCTACGATGAGGAATGTCATTGATTTCAACGATATATAACGTAGATTTAACGATATTCCATCTTAGGAACTATGATGTTATTTCAAAGGAACTACGATATCAAATCATAGGAACTACGATATCAAATCATAGGAACTACGGTTTCAAATCTTGAAGTACATTTCGATAACTTCTTAATTTTGATATGAATTCTTGTCGGCGGGTTCGATCCCTGGTCCAGCGAGCGTATTTTTTTTTTTTTTTTTTTTTTTTTTTTTGAAAAGTAGATAATTTAACATTCACATTATTTACAAAACTGAGAAATAAAAGATTTTACCAAAATTTGTATGCTTGAAAAATTTTAAAAAAGATTCTATAGGAATTTCTTGAAAGAGCTTGTGCGTGACGTTTTGGAAGGCGCAATGAAAGCAACTCTATTTATTTGGTTGGAAACTTACTTTCTGTTTTCCCCGTAATATTGCCTTGAAATTTACTTGCCCGTTTTATTCTCCATTTTTCCACAAATTCTTTTCTATTTGACAGGGTTCGAACTCGGACCTTCCAGATTACAACCCTAGCACACTTCAACTACGCCATCGCGTGATATGATTTGAGCTTGCTAGTTTTATTATATCAATATAAGTGGGAAACAGTAGAAACTATTAGAATGACAGTAGAACTTATTAGTGGTATTCAAGCAACAGTGAAAACGCAATGTGCGACTATCACAGGCAATGCTGTAGACTGGTGAGTTTTGGAGGTGGTTACGACGCCTTGGAAAATACAATTGCACATATTTTTTGGGAACTCTTATATCGTAAAGTTTGACGCGTCCATGGTATTTCGTTCAACAGAGCACAGCGTATAAACCATCATATTCCAGGTAATAAAATTATGAATCGAAAAGATCTTCCCAGATAGCTACGTCTTTGTTAGCTCGTCGGTCGTGCATACGAAAAGTTGTATCAAAATTGGCAGTGAAGAGCACATTCTCATCTTTTAACTTGAGGTCATAAATAGAAATTGTATTGGAATTAAGCGCATTCTCTAAGCCGATCTCCACATCAATTTTCCGCAACGCCTTACGACCGACGTCCGTATACAGTCCAGCAAATAGGTGCTGGGAATCACCACTGAATCTTAAAGCCTTATATGTATGATTAAGTTCGAACATTAGGTCGAGATGAATAAGTCTGAATTCATCAGAACGTCTACACAGCCGTGCTGTTTGTTCCGAACTGGATGCATAGATACTACCGGAAAAGTCAACGCAATGCATGTACTCCTTCGGTGGGTGGAGTCTTTGCTCCATTGTGTAGCCATTTTGATTTAAAAAGCAGTATATCGTTTCGCGTTTTTTTTACAAAACGGTTGCAACGGTTCATATTGAGTCGACGAGTTGAGAAGACGATGTTGTAAGAAATTAGCAAATGAATAATACAGCCAATTCCGTTCCAAGTGCAGTTTGTTTGAAAATATTTGTTTGTGAGGGAAATATTCAGTTTTATAATAACGTCCGTGCACCCAACTCCTACTTATAGTCAAACGACTAGAGTAGGATAACCGCTGAAGTGTTCTTTCCTCGATACTCGGATTTCCTGTATGACCACATAAAAGCAAATCCCTTCAACGACTATGCACAGTGGTTCCACAGTAGGCCATAAATGCAAAACGGCTTCTTTCGAAAATCACTATTTAGTTACCCGTAACGATGGACCGATTACCAATCTACACAAAAGTATCAATAATTCATCTATTCATATAACTGTCACTTACATTTCTCCTAGCAAAGTTAAAGCATTCTTACATAAAAATAGCTTGTCATTAATTTATTCAGTCGATATTGTTTGTTCAGTTTCAAATTCCACTCGATCGTTTTATTTGCGAACATTCTTGTGATATGGATTTCCAAAGAGAATGTATGCTTATACTATTTTGACATGTTTGATACTTTTTTCGCGATTCATAACTTATGTTTTTTGTGTGCAAGTCCATACGAAAATTTCTGGAAATTTTAGCTTAAAAGCAAACTTTCCGTAGGTCCACAACATTTGTCCCGGCATATCCCATATTCTCACTTACTTTCAAATAATCGGTTATATGTCTACTTTCATAAAAGTAAGATTTCGCGTGCCGAGGTTTGCCTATTTACCTGTTATAACTTCAAAAGCAAGATGCATTTGTTCAAAATTTCCATATTTTTGAAGACAAATATATTTTCCGTGGTAATGTTGAAGCCATTTATTCCTTGAAATAAAGACAGTTTAAGTTCATATTTAGAAAAAAAAGGTTAAGTTTTTAAAAAAATTTATATTAAGCATTCATAAAATTCTAGGTGCGAACTGCAAGCCATAATATACAATTTTGAGCAGGTATAAAAACTAAAGTGGGCGTGGCAGCCCCATTACGATTGATTTATTTTCTTTGGAAGAACACATCCAAGACGCGTATCAAGTTTTAAAGTCCTAGGTAAAAAAATAAAAATTGTGGAAAGTGTCGTTATAAGGGAGGTGGGCGTGGCAGCAGACGGATTTCCAATGTTTTTTCAAAATTTCTTAATTTGGAACCCAGAAGTGCTCCTTCCAAATTTGAATGCTCTACGACTTCTCTTTCTATTTTTGAGCGCACGATATATGGAGCCGTTACCACTGTGCTATGGACTCCTGAATTGGTTGTGGATCATCGCCTAGAGTGTACCCAAAGATGCATGTCACACCCACAACTTTTCCAGTTAGATTTAAAAGCAGTAAAACCTGATTAATTGGTGCTGAAGGCCGAAAGGGTTTAAAAGGTGGCAACGGTTTGTCCGTCGCTTGGAGAAGTTGCAGCTTTCATGGCTATGAAGACGTAGAGTTTTACCTTTAACTGTGGACGTTCGATTTTTGTTACACTACCATGGACGTGCGGTCTCACAGACCGCTATCTTTACGGGATGGGTTCTACCTTCATGAGAAAGTATTGTATCTTTTTTTGTTGTTATCCCTTAGAATAGCTACTAATTTAAAATAAGAGATGCAATTTTAATAAAAAAAGGATTTATTTTAAACTTAATTTAACAATAAAACAATTAAAGGCAATTTTCAGACTTTATAGATTGAGATCACTCTATTGGTATATGACTATAAATTTTCTTATATCGTAAAGATTGACGCGTCCATGGTATTTCGTTCCACAGAGCACAGCGTATAAACCATCATATTCCAGGTAATAAAATTATGAATCGAAAAGATCTTCCCAGATAGCTACGTCTTTGTTAGCTCGTCGGTCGTGCATACGAAAAGTTGTATCAAAATTGGCAGTGAAGAGCACATTCTCATCTTTTAACTTGAGGTCATAAATAGAAATTGTATTGGAATTAAGCGCATTCTCTAAGCCGATCTCCACATCAATTTTCCGCAACGCCTTACGACCGACGTCCGTATACAGTCCAGCAAATAGGTGCTGGGAATCACCACTGAATCTTAAAGCCTTATATGTATGATTAAGTTCGAACATTAGGTCGAGATGAATAAGTCTGAATTCATCAGAACGTCTACACAGCCGTGCTGTTTGTTCCGAACTGGATGCATAGATACTACCGGAAAAGTCAACGCAATGCATGTACTCCTTCGGTGGGTGGAGTCTTTGCTCCATTGTGTAGCCATTTTGATTTAAAAAGCAGTATATCGTTTCGCGTTTTTTTTACAAAACGGTTGCAACGGTTCATATTGAGTCGACGAGTTGAGAAGACGATGTTGTAAGAAATTAGCAAATGAATAATACAGCCAATTCCGTTCCAAGTGCAGTTTGTTTGAAAATATTTGTTTGTGAGGGAAATATTCAGTTTTATAATAACGTCCGTGCACCCAACTCCTACTTATAGTCAAACGACTAGAGTAGGATAACCGCTGAAGTGTTCTTTCCTCGATACTCGGATTTCCTGTATGACCACATAAAAGCAAATCCCTTCAACGACTATGCACAGTGGTTCCACAGTAGGCCATAAATGCAAAACGGCTTCTTTCGAAAATCACTATTTAGTTACCCGTAACGATGGACCGATTACCAATCTACACAAAAGTATCAATAATTCATCTATTCATATAACTGTCACTTACATTTCTCCTAGCAAAGTTAAAGCATTCTTACATAAAAATAGCTTGTCATTAATTTATTCAGTCGATATTGTTTGTTCAGTTTCAAATTCCACTCGATCGTTTTATTTGCGAACATTCTTGTGATATGGATTTCCAAAGAGAATGTATGCTTATACTATTTTGACATGTTTGATACTTTTTTCGCGATTCATAACTTATGTTTTTTGTGTGCAAGTCCATACGAAAATTTCTGGAAATTTTAGCTTAAAAGCAAACTTTCCGTAGGTCCACAACATTTGTCCCGGCATATCCCATATTCTCACTTACTTTCAAATAATCGGTTATATGTCTACTTTCATAAAAGTAAGATTTCGCGTGCCGAGGTTTGCCTATTTACCTGTTATAACTTCAAAAGCAAGATGCATTTGTTCAAAATTTCCATATTTTTGAAGACAAATATATTTTCCGTGGTAATGTTGAAGCCATTTATTCCTTGAAATAAAGACAGTTTAAGTTCATATTTAGAAAAAAAAGGTTAAGTTTTTAAAAAAATTTATATTAAGCATTCATAAAATTCTAGGTGCGAACTGCAAGCCATAATATACAATTTTGAGCAGGTATAAAAACTAAAGTGGGCGTGGCAGCCCCATTACGATTGATTTATTTTCTTTGGAAGAACACATCCAAGACGCGTATCAAGTTTTAAAGTCCTAGGTAAAAAAATAAAAATTGTGGAAAGTGTCGTTATAAGGGAGGTGGGCGTGGCAGCAGACGGATTTCCAATGTTTTTTCAAAATTTCTTAATTTGGAACCCAGAAGTGCTCCTTCCAAATTTGAATGCTCTACGACTTCTCTTTCTATTTTTGAGCGCACGATATATGGAGCCGTTACCACTGTGCTATGGACTCCTGAATTGGTTGTGGATCATCGCCTAGAGTGTACCCAAAGATGCATGTCACACCCACAACTTTTCCAGTTAGATTTAAAAGCAGTAAAACCTGATTAATTGGTGCTGACGGCCGAAAGGGTTTAAAAGGTGGCAACGGTTTGTCCGTCGCTTGGAGAAGTTGCAGCTTTCATGGCTATGAAGACGTAGAGTTTTACCTTTAACTGTGGACGTTCGATTTTTGTTACACTACCATGGACGTGCGGTCTCACAGACCGCTATCTTTACGGGATGGGTTCTACCTTCATGAGAAAGTATTGTATCTTTTTTTGTTGTTATCCCTTAGAATAGCTACTAATTTAAAATAAGAGATGCAATTTTAATAAAAAAAAGGATTTATTTTAAACTTAATTTAACAATAAAACAATTAAAGGCAATTTTCAGACTTTATAGATTGAGATCACTCTATTGGTATATGACCGCAGGAAAATGATTTCTTTAGTTACTTTAACTTCTCTTACAATGAAATATAAAGACCAAAAAACATAAAAAACTTAATATATTCTTCTCCAAAATAAACATAAAAATTTCGACAAGGGTCGAATTTGGTCATTTTTACTGGCAGTCTTTGCTAGAGTTGCAACCGATATCCTGCCACTATTCGGTATCTGACCTAACCGGCCTTAAATTTAGTATCCGGTCGGATACCGGATACCATCTTTATCCGATCGGATACCGGATACCATCTATATCCAGCCACCGGATACCTCACATTATACATTTGCTATATTGTATTTGTACTAGGATGAAGATTAGAAATTGGAGCGATTGGAGGTAACCGGATGCAGTTCCTCTAACATTTTCACAGAAAATTTCCATTTTCAGAGATTTTTCATTGCACTTCTGTCCAACCACTTGAAACACGCACTACTAAAATGTGTGCTGTGTCAAAAAATAACGTTCAAAATTTTTTCTACCAAATGGCAACCCTCAGGATCATTGATACGCCGTTCAAAATGGCTTTAAAAACCAAAAATTTATAAGAAAAAAAGCGATATCCGGCATCCTACCGGATACACTATCCGTTGCAACACTAGTCTTTGAACAGCGGCTTCGAGCATTGAAGGCATATTGGCTGTTTACAGCCTACACAAGTGTGGGATGTCTTTCCTCTTATCTTATAGTTTGCCTGTAGTCTTTGGTTAACCGTTTTTTGACATTTTAGGTAACAAAATCTCAAAGAAACAAAATCACCGTCAGCATCAATTTATAACACAAACGTGGACGTGCGGTCTCACAGACTGCACTCAAAATATAAAACGAAATAACTCACGCAAAATTTAGCCGACGACGTAACCTTCTCTCAGCAGTAATTTCGCAACGAAAACTGAAGCTACTGAGGCCGGCATACGCCTCGGGTCCTCCGGAGGACCTCGCTTTGAGTTGGAAAATTTTCAAAGTCTCTTTGCTCTTGTTTGAAACTTCGAGGACAATAACGGAAACCTGTTTAGAAGAGCGATCCTCTCTGAAGTTCATTGTTATTTTGATGCCCTCATCGTCGATCAAAATGCGCTCGCTGCCAAAACACGGTGTAGGATCATCCAAATTTAGTTCGATCTCACTTAAATCAATTTGAGGCTTTTTCGGTTTATCTTCCTGCTGATTATCGCTTATTGCTGTTAAAGTTTCGGTAGTTTTATGGAATTCCGATTCAGTGTTGAATGCTTCTTCGGTCTTGAATTCAACGTTATCTGATGGAATCTCAACGTATTCCATATTAAATGCAATACAAGTCTCTTTGGTTTTTTCGACCACAGTTTCTTTTTCAGATTTTGGTTATGTCTCCGTTTTGAGTTCCAACTTTTCCTTGAGCAAATCATTCAGCGTAATTTTTTCCGGCTCTCTGCAAGTTTTGTACAAAATTGAATGGAATAAGAAGAGAATCAAAATAAAAATTAACAAAATTCGCACAAAACCAATATAGCCTGCTTACGCTGGGTATCGAACTTTCCTGCAATAATGGATGCTAGTGTCTATATATAGTGTCTATAATACAGGGTTAGGGTTATCGGCGAAATCCAGGGTTCAGGGTTCGGACTATACTCCGATCGGAGTAGATCTACTCCGTTTTTTTTTTAATTTTTGAAGCATATATTACTATATATGTCACTCTCATAGATTTTGGGCGGGACATTTCGCGCCAGTTAGAAAGAGATGTTACTCGGCAGGCAAAACAAGAGCGAGAGAGGAATACTTTTGGTGAGTACCTAAGTGAAAAATGCTCATTTTGGTGGGTACCCAAGACCGTGGTGGGTACCCAAGACCGTGTTGAAAAGAGCCAAAATGGAAACGGCTCCTGAGTGACATATATAGTTATATATGTTTTGAAGTCTACTCCGCCACTACGCTATACTTGAAAGCTACTCCGACTTTTTCACTTCACCAAACTCAAAATAATTTTGTCTATGTCACGATTTAGACGTAATGAGATTGAGTTTTTTGTGTTCCCTCGTTCGTAAACAAATTGTTGTTTTCCATACAGATGTCTCTTTATCTAAATCTTGACTGATGGAGATAAAAAAAATGTAAGTAATTTCTAAATGTAAGTTATAAATGTTTGCTTCAAATAAATTGTTCACCTTTTTTTTTTTTTTTTTTTTTTTTGCGAAAATGAGAAAATCCAATTTACTACCCAAAAATTCATTTCTACTCCGATTTTTCTGGTCTTCTACTACGAAATGGGATTTCCGTAGTCCGAACACTGCCAGGGTTTCAAATGTCAAAACACTTATAAAAAAAACCATCTAACCCGAAAATATACCCTGGGTTAACATTTAACTCTGAGATTACCGCAGAGTTGCATTTTAAAATTTCAGTTACATTTACTAACACCGAGTACAAAAACCGGGTAAAAATTTAAGACGACACTCGCTACTCGATATGTAAATTTTGATCACAGCTCGTGGAACGTTTTGTATGCCGCTTTCACTATTAGTTTCATTAATCTTTTTTTTGTTCCTGCGTACATTGCACTGCTCTTTTGATATTATTGCTTCCAATATTCTATTGGCTTTTTCAGCTTATTTAAATATTTCTAATATAGCAAATTCCATTTTTATTTACAATTTCTCGATGATATAGTATATCAGATATGCCTTTTGCGTTGTTTAGATTTCAAACTCCCAGGCCGGACATTATCGCATGCATGTATGTAATGAAAACAGTGGCCATCTCAAAACAAACTTCATTAACAGTTAGGTTTAGTAATGCGAGTACATAGCCGCAGTATGAAATTTAACCACTTCGGAAGTATTGCGGAAGTAGTTAACTTTCCGTCTGGGTCATATGACGTTAGTAAGCCTTAACTCGCTCGAAGCTGATATGAACGCTTTGAGTTATAGTATCGAGTTAAGAGCTTAACCCCTATATACTACGTTTATGCATCATGTTAACCCAGGTATATTCAACCCGGGTAAAAAACCTGAGCATAAACGGGCAATTTTGAACTTGAGTTAAAAGACTAACCCAGTTTTATTCTTAAGAGACACTGAACAGCGATGCGGCATGACATACACGAAAATTATGTTTTTAGAAATATAAATGTATGGGACACACATTACAATGCATGACTAAAAGTCGAAATAAGTTGGATTTTTTGTCATTCGCTTCGATTTGCCTAAGCCCTCGTGTTTATGCACAAACTTCAACTCGAGTTGAATTTTCTACCCACTTTAAATAAATGTGTTTATTCAACTCGATTAAATTCTCTAACTCGGTTATAAATAGCGTTTATGCGAGGGGGTTGAATTGACCTGAGTTGAATATACCCGGGTTAACATGATGCATAAACGTAGTAATAGTGAGAACATAGCATGAAATATACAGCATATAGTAGGCGTCTACCAATCCTTTATAGCTGTAAAATTTACTTTAAAAAATCACCAAATTGCTGTAAAAAATTTAACGTACGAATACTAATTAAAACATGCTGACGTAATATGTGTATATTAGACTGGTCCTTATTTTTTTTTAAACTGGGTTTCTTAAAATTGCCAGGCAAATTATATAAGCTTATGGTCCCAAACTACCAAATATGAAGTTTGGTTTCGATCCGATAATGTTTGATGGGCGCGGAAGTCACTCAAAGTTTAAAATTCCATTTGTATGAGAAAAAACCTGGGTTGTGTTAGTTTTATCAAAATTTAACACATATAATATAATTTCTCTAACCAAATGTGAATGGTATTCCATTGACAATAGATTGGTCTTTTTTTGAAGCTATAACAACATAAAATCGGATTGTATTTGGCACAGCCAGGACTACTGAAAGTCAATTTTTTAGGAAATTCAAAAGATGCTTCGACTTGGAGGTCTTGGATAGCCACAAGAATTAGCAGAAATGTTTTTAATATTCATATTTGGAAAATATACAAAATAGCCCTTCGAATGAGCCTTATATGAAGAAAATCGGATTACTCTTTACTTTAGCTTGAACATACTAAACAATTGCTATAGATTTTTTAGGACAAAATTTTAGGCTCTTAACTTTAGCGGGGTGAGAATTGGTCATGGTCTCAAATAATTTCAGGCTTCGCATTAGATTCTAAACTTGCAATTCATTTCGCAACATTTGATACCAAAATCATTTTCAATCAATTTTAACTTTACAACGGCTGTAAATTAAAAAATTAAAAGTTTGAAAATTTTCAAAATTTCCTAAAAAGGAAAAAAAATCTGCCAAAATTCCCTAAAATGCGCAGTTTTTCATGAAATTTTGGAAAAGTGGAAGATCATAGTAAAAAAAAACCATATCATATATATTTCTGCACATAATACCACTTCTTTTGAAGCATAAATTCCCAAAAATGTTGTACCATTTACCTGTCTGATGCATTTAAAGCAGTGAAATTCAGCTGTTTTTACAACCAAAAAAATATTGAAATTTTAATCATATCCATATAAGCAGAAACCGCCAAACAAATTTCATGATTTTGGTATCAAATGTTGCGAAATGAATTGCAAGTTTAGAATCTAACGCGAAGCCTGAAATTATTTGAGACCATGACCAATTCTCACCCCGCTAAAGTTAAGAGCCTAAAATTTTGTCTTAAAAAATCTATAGCAATTGTTTAGTATGTTCAAGCTAAAGTAAAGAGTAATCCGATTTTCTTCATATAAGGCTCATTCGAAGGGCTATTTTGTATATTTTCCAAATATGAATATTAAAAACATTTCTGCTAATTCTTGTGGCTATCCAAGACCTCCAAGTCGAAGCATCTTTTGAATTTCCTAAAAAATTGACTTTCAGTAGTCCTGGCTGTGCCAAATACAATCCGATTTTATGTTGTTATAGCTTCAAAGAAAGACCAATCTATTGTCAATGGAATACCATTCACATTTGGTTAGAGAAATTATATTATATGTGTTAAATTTTGATAAAACTAACACAACCCAGGTTTTTTCTCATACAAATGGATTTTTAAACTTTGAGTGACTTCCGCGCCCATCAAACATTATCGGATCGAAACCAAACTTCATATTTGGTAGTTTGGGACCATAAGCTTATATAATTTGCCTGGCAATTTTAAGAAACCCAGTTTTAAAAAAAATAAGGACCAGTCTAATGTTCATATTAAAAAAAATTTTTTTTATAGTTAACTTGAAAAAAAAAAGTTGTTTTTTACATATTAATTGTTTTTTAATATGTATTTTTCAAGAATTTGTTTTCTGTGAAAGTGAAAAATTCTTTACGCATGTTTTCCAAAAACTTGAGCAACCAAAAACTCAAGTCAGCGTTTTGATCAAAGAATGAAACTTGCTTGTTTAGCGTAATGGTTAATTCACCAATTTACCAACCCAGAGTTCTGCGGTTCGAGGCTCGGCCGAGGCGAAAAAATAAAAAAGGGAATAATATAATGTTGTGTAACAAAAAAGGTTTAAAAAAACAAAAAAGGCAAAATAAACAAAATAAGAAAAAAAAAATTTAATTTTTTATATAAAAATAAATATTTAAAAAAAAAAACTCACCCTCATTTAAGGCCACCTACAACCGACCCTAAAAGCTTTGAAAAAGGACCAGTTGTTTTTCAATGACAGCGCTGTGGAGAAACGGATGAGTTGAACGTATGGATACGCGACCGGTCCTCACCTCTTTGGGACCGACCCCGGGTCCACCCGGGGTACCGACCCCCATTTACTATAGGGCTTTTTCTACAAAAAATTAGGGGGCCGATCTGAATGAGTGCTTGAAGGACCATCCGTATCGCTAATTAGACCAGCAAGGTCAAGGCAGCTGTCAAGCCATTCTTGGTTATTGTGGTCAAATTTGAGTTTATGTCTGTATGCCTTTACCAATTTCTTGGTCATTGTTTTTGAAAAATTTCGAACAATATCTTGAACTTTTTCACAAAACATATAAAAGCACTATGACAAAATGTGCACATTTTGAATTCCGCTCTAATGAAGTTCAAAAATATATCGTTACCTTAATGTAGAAAGGCCCTAACTAACAAATTTAGAATTTTACAGGAGAGAGAAAAAACTTAATTAAAACCAAATAAAAAAATCCAACAAATATACCAATTTTGGGGCACAGCAGTAAGCTCTATTTCAAAGTTCAACTCAGTGGGCAATAGAAGTCAGTTAGGGCTTTTTGTTTAAAGAAGTGTTTTAAGTCAATTAGGGCTTATTTTTTAAATGATTGTATATCCGTTATTTTTGATCTAAGAACCTTAATTTTTTTTATCATGGTGTATTTGGGGGCGGTATATCGAAAAATGCAAAAAAGTGAATTTAGGAAAAAATGTTAGTTGGGGCCTTTCTACATTAAGGTAACGATATCAACTTATCAACTAAAAATCTCTGTTTTATTGTACGTTTACGTAAGCAAAAATACATTTCACAAGAAACCAGCTGTTGCAGAAAAACACTCATACCTTTTTTATCCTGAATATTAAAGAAAAATATGTCAAAATTATATATTTTCGGTTTCAAATTCCACTTTTGTATGAAGTCTATTTTGAGCTTTAATTCATTCAGCTTGACTCCACGTGATAGCTCTTTTTTATCTGTCATAACACAGCTGTTTGTTTACAAACAATAAAAATATTGACAAGGTTTGACCCAGTGAACATTACACTAGCGACCTTAACAAATTAGTTACGATTCAGATACGCAAAAAATCCACTTTATGTGTGCTAGATAGCACTTTGGCCACACTGTGCGGCGGTTCGAAATGTTGGCATAAGCTCCGGCTGAGCTCGTCGATATCGTGGGGCCTTGCTATCCGACTACCAATATACTAGCATTAAACAAAAACATTCATGCCGATTGTTGGGTTCAAATAATAATGTAAGATGCAAAAGAAAGGAAATTTAATCAGAAAGCAAGAAAATGAAAGGCCATGAAAAAACCACTGTCCGACTAATCATGCACACAAAATACCTTATATCATCAACTCAGCCTGTTAGTCACAG
Source organism: Chlorops oryzae (assembly GCA_020466095.1). Taxonomy (NCBI): domain Eukaryota; kingdom Metazoa; phylum Arthropoda; class Insecta; order Diptera; family Chloropidae; genus Chlorops; species Chlorops oryzae. The sequence continues at coordinate 54,126,053 of CM035808.1, read as the reverse complement.
TCCGAAGTCTCAAGCAATCCCACCCACTGCGATAACTCACAGCCGTGAGTGCGCTGAGGCCCCTGCTACAATTTAGCGCACTCCCCATATTCAGTCCGTTCGTTTGAATTTAAGTGGAAGTCCGTTGGTCCATTGTCGTACCCGAATACCCCTCCGTAGAAATCCCTAGCGGGTTTTATTGATACTCACAATTTTGAAAAGCGAGCCCTTCATCACGTTAATCTTCCCCTCATCAATTTAAAATCTATGTATTTTTTTTGTATCAATTATTTTGTACCTTATTGTGATCAAAAAGGAGAATTTTATTATTGCAGATGCAGGGTGGTAGTGTGGAAGAGCATCGAAGCTCTCGCTCTCTTTAAAACAAAGAAGAAACGTTGAAAATGGGTCAAGTGCAAAAAGAGTGTCGACGATGCCTGTAGGAACAAAAGACTACTGTTGCAACGGATAGTGTATCCGGCCAAATGCCGGATATACGGCCGACTAAGAGGCCGGATAGCCGGATAAATAATTTTTTTGGTTATATATTTTTCGGATTTAAAGCCATATTGAGTGGCGTAACAATGCACAGTGGGCCAGCAGACCGGGTTTCGTGGCCATAAGTCTATTTTACCTTTTCAAAAAAATAATGATCAGGTTTGGCTAAGAATATTTTAAGATCTATAAGCCGAAAATATTTCTTCAATCCATCACGTTTTGGCTTTCCTGTACAAACTCAAAGCCGAAAATCCTTAAAAATTTGGTTTTGATATTCTTGGCAAAATAAATTTCTTTCCCCGAAATAAAATTGAATTCAATTTTTTTGTTTGTTTTGGAATTAAGAAGAACTAGTTTTTTAATAATTGAGAAATTTTGAAGTATAATATTGTTCTGAAGTAAAAATATGTTTAATTGAAATTGAAAGTTCCAAAAAAAATTTAGACTTAAGGAGCTTTGAAACGCAGACTCCACCACTTGTAAGGAAAAGAGTTATTTAATTAATAATTTCAGAGTAATATCTATAAAAAAAATTGGCTCAATTTTGCTCGAAATTCAAAAAACTGTTAATTTGAAGTAATGAAAAAAAACCATTCGCCCATTTTTGAAGATCTACGTTTTTGAGTTGCTTATATTTCCACATGTTCATATATAATTACACGACAGTATTCCTAGTTGGTAATACTAATTAGTTATTTTCAATCACTTATGTAAATAGTACTTTATATTTCTCATTTACTTTAATTTTTTTTTTATTCAAGTACTTTGTCAAAATTATCAATAACACAGCTGCACAAAAAAAAATTGATGAAGAGTACTTTTGATGCGGGGTATCATTTTATATGTAATTTGGCATGGAGAATCCGAATCTGTAACCCGTTTAGTCAGATTGGCTCCAGTTTTCGAGAAAAATTAAAAAATCCGTTATTTGTGAGAGTAGCTACGAAAAAAAAATTTTTTTAAGGGGGAGGTAGGGGATCGGGGTAAGATGTATGTCAGAAGAAGGGGAATTTAAACCTCTACCCAATACTTTTTACTATTTAATTTTCCAAGGTGTACTTTTTGAAAAATTCAAAAAAAATCTTTGCTTTTTTTTGAAAAAAATCACAATTTTCAGTTTTCCGTACTTACTATTTCATATTAAAAGCTACAAAAATGTCATTAAATATAAATTTATATATTTTTTTATGAAAGCAAATTCTTTTCCCTTTAAAACGGTGTATTAAACAAACACATTCGTGTGCTCCTTCAATTGATATATGCTTTTCTATAACGAGCACGTTTACACTCAAAGGATCTGTGTATTGGCATTCTTTTACGTTCGTTTACTGTTTGGGGCATCTCTCTTTTGAGTGTCCAGCAATAGTCGGCCATCATATTAACATCCCACCGACCCTGATAACGGCGTTCCATTTCTTTCATATCCTGGTGAAAGCGCTCTCCCTGTTCGTCGCTGAATGTACGACTTCAAACAGCTGTTTTTTGTTTTGGATTGATTTTCGAAAAACTTTTCACAGTCTGAAGCATTTGTTTTATTCAAAAGCTGCAAATTAGAAAATGAGCAGAAAAAAAATGTTAAGCATGTTATTGTTGAGACGTCACAAATTGCAGAAAATGAAAGCAACCGGAATGATGTTAATAATTAGCTTGCTTACATCAATTTTGAACAACATTCAACATGCTGCAATTCTATCCAGTAGTCAAAACAAGCTTTTTAATATTACCCAGTAAGCAATATGTGCGCTTTTGGGTACTCCTTTCGGACAGAGATAAAATTGCTTTCACCCTCCTAACGAAGCTTTTTCTGAGCCCGTGCTTAAAGAGGATTTAAGATGCTCTGAAAACGCTCCATTTGATGTGTTTACTCACAAAACGCTCTTACATTAGGCTCTTTTCAGAAGTATAATTCGGAACGCTCCGAAATTTGCTTGCAGGGTAATTTCAAATCAAAATACAAACAGCTGACTTCAATGTTGAAAAAAAGGGAGAGCATTAGCATACCTTTGTGAACCTTTCCGCTCGAATGACAAAAACATGTGAAGCAAATGTAAAAATCGCACAGGGGTTGTTTTCAAGTTTCACGTGAGAATATAGGCACAAAGAGAATAGCCGAGTACGTTCAACAAAAACCTTCTTCATCTCCCGGCTAGCGTCTCTCCAACGAACTGCGTTTTGTTGAACGATGTTGAAGCACGTCTAATACGCTATTTACACGTTAAGACATTTCGATAATGAAACAAATTTTCCATGGAAAGGGAGGCAGGGGGAAGAGAGAAAAACGCTACCATACCACATCCCCGCGAGTCCCTAGCCAACAAAAAGTCTGTTTAATTATCGAAATGTCTCAACGTGTAAATGGCCTCTAAACGGGCGCAACATTTGTGTTACACCGATATAAATCGGCCATCCCCACTGTCAACTGACAACTTCTGTCCTTCCGGTGTTTGAGAGTTAATAGAGTAAGTTGCGTAAAATACGGGGGGAATGTTTGCAATGTAATAGTGCAATCATTGAGCTCACTGAGGAAATAATTAGAGAAATCATCCTAAATCTTCGAATTCCTTGCCTGGAGTGAAAATTTCAGTGATGCAATAAATGTTTACGCTCATCTAATTTATTACAGAGAATATGGCCGTACGCTACGAGCTTTGTGTTGGTTTGAATAAAGGCGTCAAAACAACTAAAACCAAGAATGTAAAATATACTGGAAGTAAGGTCAAAGGGATGCGTGGATCTCGTCTCAAAAATGTAAGAATAAGTTTGAAGCTGGACATACTTAAAGCATGTTCCGGAACATTTAGTTCCCGGGCAAGAGACGCAAGAGGCAAAGCAGCTTTTCCTTGCCTCTTGCGTCTCTTGCCCACGAACTGAATGTTCCGGAACATGTTTTAGGTATGTCTGACTTCAGACATAGAACAGTTGTTCATTAACTTTATTCAAAACAATATTCTTGTTCAGATTCAAACTCGACACACCAAATTCATGCGTGATCTCGTTCGTGAGGTTGTTGGACATGCACCGTACGAAAAAAGAACGATGGAGTTATTGAAGGTATCCAAAGACAAGCGCGCTCTTAAATTCTTAAAGCGCCGTTTGGGAACACACATACGCGCTAAGAGGAAGCGTGAGGAACTGTCGAACATTTTAACACAAATGCGAAAAGCTCAGACTCATACCAAGTAACTTAACTTAACACATCTGTGCATCTGATTCTTTAAATATGAAGAATAAAATTGGCGCTTAACCGTTCCTTATTTTATGTATTGGGGAAGAATAAGAATACCTGGTTAACGGGATAAAGAAGAAATAGGCATATGACAGAAACTTCTCAGCGAATCAAAGAGCTGGGCCCTTACTCTGTATTGCGATGCGATACCTTTTTTTCCTGTCGCAATTGGCGATTTCCAACATACCAATTAAACTGAAAAGTGAAATAAGTGCGAACAACCATGTCAATTGCGACTCGAAAAAAAGCTATCGCATCGCAATACAGAGTAATGTCATGTTCAGACGGCATTATGAATTAAGTAATTGGCTCCATGAATTACAATGCGAATTAACCCGTTCAGGGGGGTCACTCTGTATCGCGTTTCGTATCGCATATTTCGCGAATTCGGGCATTCAGTACTCTGTAATGCGATTTTCGCATTCCAATTTTTCCCCTTTTTTTCCCAAATGTCAAAGTCATTCGAAAGTAGCAAAGTGATTGCGATAGCTGTTGACCGTACGCAAATGAAATAAATTGCAAGTTAAAATCAAATTTGTAACGATTTAAGTATTATTTTAAAAAATTTATTTTGCAGGGACACTTAAAGTGAAATCGCGTACCTACACTTAGGTAGATCAATTTGAAATTCTCTACGAAATTATTAAAACGTATTCCTATTTGGGCAAGGGAGAGCAGTAGCTAAAAATCTTTAAAAAAAAATGGTGAACGGACTTAAATGTCGCTGGTCCACCTGCTTGTGATGTAATTCAAAAAATTTGGATATATCGCACATGTAACAAGAGCGTCACAACTCAAAATTTGGAATTTTTCAGAAAACGCACATTAACCGATGCAGTCTGAGTACATTTGTTTGATGAAGAGACCGATATACATAACTGTTTTTTGCGCTAATTTGTAATAACAAAAACGCAACTATGAGTGTGTGATTGGGTAGACAGGTGACACGTGAACAGATTTTTTGCATTAACCCCAATTTGAAAAATTTTGAGTTGTGACACTCTTGCTGTACATGTGCGATATGTTTTTGTTTAATATGTTTTAATATGTGTTCAAATAATAATAAGAATTCAAAGATTGGATAGACTACAAAAACCATTCAATGATATTACCTAATTTCTGGTCAATATGGCTGAAACGGGTGTCAGCTTTAGAACCGTTTTGCGTGGAATTTCCCAACATTAACTTGCAAAACGATAAAAACAAATCCAAGTCTAATTTTCATTCACTCTCACTTGAAATTTTTTGACAGCAGTTTGCATAGTTTTGAAATTTCAAGACGAGTGTTGCTTCTTTTCGTGAAGTTTCACGAAAGCAAATACGAAAGCGCAACCGAGTGCCGATTTGCCTTGGAATCGCATTTGACTTTCGAACCGCATTGCTTTTCGAAACGCGATACAGAGTGACCCCCCAGATGAGAGATTCGTAATTCGTTTTGTGGGAAAAGCAACAACCCAGCCGGAAAATTCGCTAATTCCAACGTAATGAAATTCAATATAAGTAAAAAATTCTTTTGACTATGAAACTTTCTTTTGAAGAAGGGTCTGTTGTAACCAGCTCATGTTTTCATGATACTTTTACTAGAACGACATTGTAAAGAGCACTAATGCTAATGTCATGAATTCAATAATTTCCGGCTGGGAGTATTTCTTGCTGTTTCCTTCTTGTGGGTTCGATAAATTCCGATAAAAATTAGGGAATGCACTGATTTTATCGTAATTCAAACTGAATTACGTTCGAATGAGCTAATATGCTCTACAGACGGCACATAAATTACCAATTTAAGGCTAAACTATAATTAACTCGCCCATTTATTATTAATTTAGAGCATCTAAATGAGCTTAATAAAATAGTAATTTAGTACATTTTCAATGCAACAATTAAATTTTGGTACGCAAAACGTTTATTTTGTGCAACACTGCTCACGAAAAACTGAAATAGCTGATGAAAACTGAAATTCATCTTTTGACAACTCACAAATTATTAATAAATTTATCGTCTGTAAGGCTACTTTTGTAATGAATAATTTATCATTATATTACTAATTTAAGATTTCCGTCTGTAGAGCATATAATTCGGCTTGTAAAATTTTGTATGGCGTACTATGTGTTTCACAACGTGATTCGACTGTGATTTACGGATGAGGGCCGAATTACTTAATTCAGGTTGTCGTCTGAACATAGCATAAGGCCCCAGGATCGAAGTTCAAAACGTGGCTTAAAAAATTAAATGGCAAATGCAAATATTTGTTTATATTCGTCAGCTCTCTAAACAATCGGACCTATTACGATAGTTGCCGTCGACGCAAAAAATAGATAAAGCGACAGATTCGTATTATGCGTTCCATAAACAGTCCCAGCAGGAAATGTCCCGGTGAAACAATCAATGATTTCAGCATGACATTAAAACCGCGACTCCTGATTATACATAAGAGTATACGTCACGAGTTGGCCATCCAAAGTGGAGTAGATCTACTCCGTCGTATCCATACCTCCTGTTTTGCAAGACAATGTCATAGTTCGAGAGTGATACGAAATAAAATTGAAACATGGTTTGGTTGTTTTTTGCTTAGGTTTTTTTGTTTTATTTGTTTGTTTCTCAGTCGTTTGTTCACATATTAAAGAACTTAATTATAATTCAGACTTGATCGATTTGTAAAAAAAAAAATGGATCACAATTTCCTTTGCCATTACAAAACTCATTACGGTGCATAAAATAAAACAAAATCGAAATTTCTTGTGCTTTCTAAAAAATTGCTTACGGCTAATATAAAAAAAAAAATTGTGAAGATCCACATGGTTCTTCTTTTGAACTCCTGTTCACGTCAGCGAACTTTCGGTATTGTTTTGCTTCGAATCTTTTTATGGTCCACCAACTGAAACCTGGATTCATATTTACTTCTTAGTTACTTGCCTTTTTGATTCAAAAAACTGTATGTACAATACGCTCATTAAATACCTACACCAGGCGCATTATATTTTAATTTATTATATTCTTTCGAAAGTTATCGATTATTTTACTACAGATAACTAAGCAACAACAAACGCAAGGATAGAGAAAAAGTTATAACATCCTCTATCGTTGGCAGTGCCATTGAAAATACGATGAAAACCATATTCTTTCCATGACATTGCCATTAGAATTATGACGAATATTACCTTTATTCGATGAAAATGCGATTGAAATTACGATGAATACCATGTTCTTTCGATGACATTGCCATTAGTATTACGACAAATAACACCTTTATTCGATGACAATGGCATTGGAATTTAGGAGTACTCAATTTTTCCCCTTGATATGCTTGATGCAAAAATTAATGAGTTTGTCCTTTATACAAAAATTTCCGGCTGGGGTGAATCTGAATCACCGATCAGCTTGTATGTGTTATAGCATTGACAGATATATGGTGTAAAGTCTATAGACCACACTACTATGGGAAAATTCTATTTTGGGGTGACACACTACACTTGATTGTGGATTTCTATTGCTGACTTCTTTGAAACTGCTGATAATTGAAAATTAAAACAACAACAAAAACAATAAAAATATTTTGGTAGCATTTAGCCTCGATTTTATCTCAAAAGAATCCATGAAAATATCGTTTGTTTCTTATATAAATCCATACGATGGAATTAATTGCATGCATTTCGCATAAATTACTTGAAATTAGAAACTTAAACATCTGGTTTCCGATAAAATAATCGATATTTCGTTTAATCTTGTGCAGCGTTGCCATATCAATCTAAGAAGTCCACAATAAATCCTCCCTTTCAATGTAGTGTGAAGTCTATAAAAAGTCTATGTTGGCTATGGTAGACTTTTGAGAAATACCTATGTGTGTCACCTAGACTTCACACCATCATGGTGTAAAATACCTATGTCTGTCAGTGCTATTAGTGAAACTAAAGTAGTGTGCAGCACACTGACACGAATTTTCATGAATTGCCGATCATTCCGTGGAGATGTAAATTTTAGAAATCATGGCATGAATCGTGTATCTGCGACGTGTGTATATGTGCAAAATTCATTATTTTGAAAGGGTCGAGCAGCTGACATGTCCGCGGATGCAAGCATTGAAGCTTCAAAATATTTAAAAATGTTATATAAAATCTTTTTTAAGGGTTTCATACTTTGAGTTGAATGCTTTTGAGCATTCTTAAATGTTTTATATTATTTTCATAAATGTTTTTTCAAAAATTGGCCTATTGATGGCTGAAACTGGAAATTCTGCCGAAAGAGACAAGAGGACCTTAATCCTCGACAGCAAGTATTACAGTATGAGAAACGATCTAATAGGCAATTCAACAAAGCTAATAGGCAATTCACCAAAGGCAACAACAACCACACGGCATATCAGGCAATCCACCACGATGCCTCTTTGGGCATTGTTGTCGTCTCTAGAAATTGGGCAATTACAAGCAGTTAGTTTTTTTAGGGATTTTTTTTTCATTTATAACCGGAGAAAATCAGATATTCAGGTGTGTGATTGGTTTCCCTGGGTTTTCATTTCCCTGGGGAAATACGATTCCCGGGAATTAAAATATGGTGTGATTGTTCTCCCGGGAATCGAAAAAGAACATTTAGCATGAAAGTTTACATTTTAGGCATTCAACTTACATTTTTTACTGAAGAAAGTAAATTTAAACAATATTTAAACGTAGCAAACTTCTTGTTATTCGATTTTGACAGCTGATTTGAGTGATGCCACCCGTTTGATACTAGCGAATACTACCTTCTTTAGGTTTTTTAAGAGGAGTTAAGTTAGGTTACTTGGGCGGAGTTACATTTTTAATAATTTAAAATTTAAAGAAAAGTAATTAAGTCGAAGACAAATCATAATAAAACAATCGAACGCTTTATTCTTTCATAAAATGCTCAAAAGATTTAAATACGTGCTGTTTAATCGAAACAACAAGCAATTTCCCTACCAAGTTACTATGGGAATTTGAATTAGCCCTTTTTAAGGGAAAGTGGAAATGAATCACACTTGTTAGGGAATTGAATTACCTTTCTCCGAGAAAGGGAAACCAATCACATACCTGAATAGTGCAAATCGATGGTGAAAATAGTAACCGACTACAATTTGAACGTTTAGCTTTTAGAAATGAGACCTTCTGTCTGTCTGATTCTCAAAGGTATCTCTTCGTTCTAGGGTTTGTTATAAAATTCATAAATGCTGCTCTAAAACCAAAATTTTTTTATATACTTAGTGGAATTATTTATTTGGACTCCTAATGTGTTGAGTTGCATTTTATGCACACAGTATAACACTTTTCCGTCTGGACTTGACAATATTCTTGCATACTTCTTGGCTCATTTGTTATAATTCAAATCTTCAGTACTCGCTGCATATTTTTTGGCTCTTCCTTTAAGATGTACTGCTCATTAAACCCATGCATTGCTAAGCGCAAGGAGGAGCTTGATCGCTTTGTGTGTTGCTGGATGTGTAGCGATTCTTACCATGGAAAATGTATTGGACTACTTGGAAGAGTTCTCGATGTGCTAAATGATGATAAAGGCCTTCAATGGTTATGTCCAAAATCCAGACCGTCTAATACAAGTTTTAATTAACTTATCAGTCAAACTAAGAGAGGGTTTATTGATCTCGGAAAGTACCTCAAAAACCTAACTGACAAATTTCTGAAGTACTTCCAAGTGCTTGAAAATATTGAGAGGACAGTAGAAGTAAGATCGATTGGTGTGAACACTATTTCTCCTCTAGATTCTTCTCTTAATCCGTCTACATCGCTTGCCGCATCGCTGAGTGCGAGAAATTCTGTGCATCTGGAAGGCAATAGAAGCAAGGATGGTTCTTCGAACTTGAACTCTGCTGATGTGATTGCTGGTTCATCAACTATTCGAAACCCATTTTCTCAACCAACACCGATTAGTTCATCCCCTACCACCTTATCTGTTAAGGATCCGCTTTCAACTAACGTTCCATCTTAACGAACTTCTGCTGCGTCAGTCATTCGAGAAACAAACAACGCTATATCTTCTGAGAGCTCTGATAGCAAAGCTGAAACGGCTGTTCAACCTCGTTCACTTGTTGTTGTCGCTGGCAGAAAGTCTGTGTTTGTATCAAGATTTGCCCCTGATACAACTGAAGGTGATGTAATGCACTACATATCGACGAAATTTTCTGATATGAAGGGCGTATCTGTAGTTAAATTCAGATTTTCTTACAATCGAGATAAATCTTCTTTTCGAATTACTGTTCCGACAACTGCATTTGAAACCTTAAATAATCTTAATTTTTGGCCGCCTGGTACTTTCGTTAAGGAATATATCTTTAAATCTGGAGCTGCTCAAACGAAATTAGTAACACTGCCCGTGTCGACTGCTTTTACTGAAAATAATCGCGCCTGTTCCCCTCGTAATGCTGTAAATCCATCAAAAAACGTCAACTCGCCTCCGAACGTCTCACTAATAGAACTGTCATAGATGCTGCAAGCTGTATTAACTTCTTCTATCAAAATGTAAGAGGTCTTAAGTCTAAACTTAAAGATGTATACTTAAAGAGCTACGTGTTGGACTATGATATCATAATAATGACGGAAACTTGGCTGGATGATACTGTCTTTAATGCTGAATTATTCTGCAGTAATTATCAAGTATTTCGAAAAGATCGAGCTGGTAGAGGTGGCGGCGTATTGATAGCTGTTAATTCAGGCTTTAGAGTGGACGAAATCTTTGACTTGTCATTCGTCGAAATTGAATTTGTGTGTGTCCGAATACGTTTTGGAAAAGATGTCTGTTTGTGACCTGCTCTTATGTTCCAACTTATAGTGGCAGTGAACTCTACCTGTCACATTTTTGTGCAATTTGAGCTGTGTTTGACCGTCTAGGGCTTACCGATTACTTCATTGGAGGTGGAGACTTTAATTTACCCAATCTCTATGGGAAAGTTCAACCGAGACATCATTCATGACGCCTATGTCAACCGCACCTAATGACTTCGTTGATTCAATCATAGATTTACCTCTATATCAAATTAACGCCATTCCGAATAAAAATAATAGAAATCTAGATCTAATATTCGTCAGCACGGAGTTAATTTCTCCTGTAACTCGTTCATAGCCGTATGCCATTCCCGAAGATGCCCACCACCCTTCCTTGGAGTTCTCTTTGGAATACTCAATGGAGTCTCACAGCTTAAAAATAAGAATGAAAACTATGCAAAAATATTGCTTTTATAACACCGATTTACCAAGTTTAAGGACCTATTTATTGAATATTGATTGGGGTAGCATTCTCAGCAGTAATTGTCCTGAACAAGCAACACATGTATTCTATTCAATCCTTGAATCCGGTATTGAAAGCTATGTCCCGAAGAAATCTGTGGTCGTTGATAATCATCCGGTGTGGTATTCCACTGAGCTTCGTTATTTAAAGAATAAAAAAAATCGACTACATAAAATATTTAAAAGGACTGGGGACTACGGCCGTTATACTAATGCTCGCTACTGTTTCGTAAGATGTAATAAAGTATGCTATGAAAACCATCTTGCTAACCTAAAACAAAAAGTCTGGTGAAACCCAAATAAATTTTTTTACTTTGTAAATGCCAAGCGTAAAGAAAGGGCCTACCCATTCCAAATGGTTTACAGAAATGTTGTGTCAACTTCTGATGATGATGCTGCAAATTTTTCGGATTTCTTTCAAAATGTCTACACTACGTCTACCTTTACTCCTTCTATAAATCAGCCTGATCTATTTTATGGAATGTCTCTTTTCAACATGCCAGTTATAGATGGAGCCACAGTATTTTCGTATTTAAATGCCATCAAACCATCGTTCAGCTCTGGTCCCGACGGTATTCCTGCGTTCATTTTAAAGAATTGTTCTGATCTGTTATGTAATGTGTTAAGCCAAATTTTTAATCTTTCGTTAAAAACTGGAGTCTTCCCAGACGCTTGGAAGCTTTCATACATAATACCTCTGCATAAAAATGGACCCAAATCTCAAGTGGAAAACTATAGAAGCATTGCCAGACTTAACTGTATCCCGAAGGTATTTGAGCACATCATAACAGATCAATTGTCACGCTGCCTCGCTTCTGTTATTTCACCGAGACAGCATGGTTTCATGAAGGGAAGATCGACGGTATCAAATCTGCTTGAACTTACATAAATAATATCGGATGGATTCCATGGTGGATATCAAACGGATGTGATATTTACTGACTTCAGCAAAGCATTTGATAGTCTAAATCACGAACTACTGCTTTTTAAACTTGGCTCTTTAGGCTTTCGTATCCCGCTCGTATGCTGGAAAGCATCTTACTTGGATTGTCGCAGGCAGTCTGTCCTCTTTAACAATTCTTCGTCGAGGTACATTGACGTAACGTCCGGAGTACCACAAGGAAGCCACTTAGGACCACTGCTTTTTATATTATTTATCAACGATCTTCCTCTCATACTGCGAAATTGCCATATTTTAATTTTCGCGGATGATGTAAAGCTGTTTATGTCTTATAATAACTATCATGAAAGTTTATATATGCAAGCTGACCTTAACCGATTTGCTGATTGGTGTGAGTCTAATCTTCTCCGGCTTAACTTAGATAAATGTAAGGTGATGACCTTCTCGTGGAAAAATGCTATTCATCAGATCTACACTGTAAGAAATACGCAGCTAGAACGTGTACAGCGCTATCGTGGCCTGGGAATTGTTTTAGGTACAAAGCTAAGATTTAACTTTCACATTCAAACAATAATAAGGAAATCAAGAAGTGTAATTGGATTTGTTAAACGTTGGTCTAGAGAATTCAATCATCCAATGATAACCAAGCTTCTTTACATCAAACTTGTTCGGCCTACGCTTGAATATACGTCTCCAGTTTCGTGCCCACAATATAATACTTACGTTGATCAAATTGAGTCGGTACAAACACAATTTCTTTTGTTTGCTCTGAGCGATAGTTCATTTGATGCTTCCGGGAATCTTCTTCCATATAATAATCGCTTAAGACTAATCAGACTTCCATCTTAAACCAGCCGTCGCATAACAGCAAATGTGATGTTTCTTCATGAACTTCTCTCTGGACTGATTGATTGCCAGAGTTTACTTGCTCGCGTTCCTATTTTCGTTCCTACAAGACCACTTCGTCATTATGAACCAGTTCGCTTGCCTCCACGCAGTTCAAACTACACTGATTTTGAACCATTTAGGGTAATTTGCAGGGACTATAATGCTTTATATGATTTTGTTTGTTTTTCAAGACCACTTCATGTAATTAAAAGAAACTTAATACTTTTTCTTTTGATCGCCGCTTGTGTGTTAATTTCATGAGAAAGTTGGTGTATAATCAGGAGGAGTCGCGGCTCTATGTCATGCTGAAATCATTGAATGTTTCATCGGGAAATTTCCGGCTGGGTAAGTAAAAATAACTCTACCAGGCAAGCGCTCTTAGCAACGCTCTCGCATTTGCGTTGAATACAAACATAACACGAAACAGCATTCGGCACTCACTGCCACTGCGGTCGCTCTCATTTTTCAATAAACCACCAAAAACCCACCACCATAGAATGCTTTCACATCAAGCGTGCAAGCTACAATTTGAAAATTTTTGAATTGGAAGTTTGTATGAAGTCGCACATCTTCTTATACTTTATTGCCTTTGGCAATACCTTTCAGAACAGGACTGGCGCGATATCACTCAGAGTTTAAATATCCCTGCCGGAAATTTCACTACTTCTGCAGAAAAAATTCATCCTGTGACTACTCACATTACTAACCCTTACTTCTAATGGAGTTTGTTAGGAGATGGCCGCTATTTTCAGTACTTTAAAATTCATGTACCAGTTTTGGTACAATTGTACCATAAGTGGCAACCGTTCTCAGAAGATAAAGAGTTTTAGTTTTAACTCAGAAAATAAAAAATGCTTAAGAGTTTTATTTTTTGCTCGGATGATAAAAATTATATTTGGAGTTCTAGTTTTTACTCAGAAAATAAAACTTATTTTTCAAGTTTGTTTGTTTTACTCACAAAATGAAAGTATTATGCTAATATATTTTGTTAATGAATTTTACGTGAAAACTTTAAGAATTGGCATGCACAATGTAAAAGTATAAAAATTTCTTTGCAAAAACTTCTCGATCTTAGTGGAAAACAACTTGTATAAAAAATCTAGTCGAATTGAAAAGATAAAAAATTCTTTTACAAAAATGTCCCATGTTTTCGTCCCATTTTAGTTTTCAAAGAAAAATAGTGAACTCAGAAAATAGCGATATTTTTGTAAGGCTAAAAACTTTTGAAATGATAATTCATAGCACGCTATTAGCTCTACACAGCATCAGGCCTTATCTTGATGAAAGTGGTAATATAAGATAAGTCTCTTAGTGTTAAGAGACCCAAAATTTAAAACGAATTCACCTTTTTGAGCTTATCGAAAGCTTCAAAAGTCAAAACGAATTTAAATGATTTTTTCCACTGCTTTTCAAAAGCACAAAACGATTTATTTAACTGCTTGTCAAAAGCACGAAATGATTTATCTAGTGGTCAACAACAGAGTGTTCGCTTTTACAATTTCGACTTAAAACGAGACTTAAAACTAAAAGAACTTATCTGGCGATTTACACTGCAAGTAGCGGAAGCGCCAAGTCAGCGCTTTCGCGTTTCAAGCCAGACGCTGCAGGTTTTGTTAAATGTTGATATTTAAAAGAGAATTGCGAAATTTATATTCGAAAATATTTCATTTAATTGGAAATTGAAAATTGGAAAAAGGTGTCGATTAAGTTGTTTGCACTTTTTGGGCCAAAAAGTTGCGAAAGACAAGTTATCAAATTGCTTATTAATGTGTTTGCATTTTGAAATGCAAGCACCAATTGATATTTGGGTTAACGAACTTATTTGGCGTAAACTCCTCCCCCTTTAAAAACTATTGTCCTCAATCGTTTAAAAAAGTGTAGGTCGTCAATTTTCTGTGGCCTTGGTTCTTGCAATGTTGTTTGGATAACCGCTTCTTGCATTGTCTTTATGCTCGGATTTATTGTATGGATAATAAATTTCTCTTTTTCCTTCGTGAAAAACTTTATTAGTGACACGCAAATTAGCAATAGACATTTCCAAAGATAAAACGTTTACGAATTCATCTTCGATTGGCGTTTGCTGAATTATCGGTGGTGCAACTTCCATAAGGGGAGCTTCCAAATTTCTGTATAATTTGTTGTTTATTTTGAGAGTCGTGTTATAAAATTTGATCAAAAATGTTCAGTAAGCTGTTGCATTGGTTTTTTTTTCCGTAAAAATCGTTAAGTAGAATAACAACAGGAAAGATTTGTTCTATTTCTGGTATATGATACCCTTGAGAAATTGAGCAAGATGAATTCATTCCGCTTAGAAGCGGTGGGATGCAAGTATCGTTGAATATGTCGACCAGCTGATTGATTTTAAAAATTTTCACCTGATTTAATTTAGAACATTTGTCTGAAATACCGAATATTTTTTGATTATTTTTTATTACATCCTTAAACTAATAATTTTGTTATTTCTTTTAACCGGTTTAATAATTATTGATGCGGCGCTAATTGCATATTACCTAGTGTAGCGTACTCCTCCTTATTTTTTCCTCTTTTGTGAGTGAGTAAATCAGTCAATAAAGTACAACAGAGCTATTCGTACGCGTTTGCTTTCCTTTCGAAATCTCAAGTGATCTGTTCACTGCATCGCATAAATTCATACGACAGGTGATATACTTGTGCGCTGATTAAAAATCCTCCCGCAACGCAACATTTGGTCCTTCGAGCCGGATATTGTTCATGGATGTGGTTTCGGAAACCTTATACAATTGATCACGAAGCAACTTTTAAAAAAAAAAAAAGGTGCAGCGTGAAAGCGTTTGAAATAGAATCGCTTGAGATTTACTTAATCGTCTTTACTGTGGACATAAAGAACTATTCGTAAAAATAAAATAGGGAAATTGAATAAATCATAAATGATGCCGATCAGTTTTAATTAATCAAAAATTGTGCTCCGAATTACGTAATAAACGCACGCTTCTCGAAGCCTTTCAGATCTCCGCTTTGTTGACATTCGCTCGAGAGCAAAAAGAGAGAGTTGCAAACGGACCTGACTTTGAATATCGTGCTGCAGCGTGGCGTGTAGTGTTCTCTCTCTGCCTCGTCTCAATAAACTTAGAGATCAAAACAAACAATGTCTAACCTCAAAGTGCGCGATTCCGCTAACAAGTCCATAATGCGTTGCCTAAAGGCAAGTGAAGGCGCCGATTTAGTACAGGATTTAGAACGTGTAAGGACCTACATTCAATTGGTCGAAGAACAATGGATTCGATTTAACAAAGCCCAAGACGACGTTGAAAACTCGTGTGGTGATGAAACTCTGCCACTTGAGGAAGCAATTCGCATTCAAACGGAAACTTGGTATGTGGAAGCTTTGACAAATTTGAAAACTATCCTTCGGCGTTCAAATACTTTACCAGGAGAGAAGACTGCAAAAACCACAGCATCGGTACGTTTGCCTCAGATGGAATTGCCCACATTTTCTGGATCGCCAACTGAGTGGCTTAGCTTCCGAGATGTCTTTGCATCGTTGATTCATGCTAACACTGAGCTCACAGACAGCCAGAAACTACATTATCTGCGAGGTTGCCTGAAGGGAGAAGCCTTTCGTCTCATTGAAGCATTCGACATTAGCAATGCCAATTATAAGGAAGCGTGGGAATTACTACACGACCGATATCAAGTCTTACGGGTTATTGTCGATCGACACTTATCGGCGATGACGTATGTGAAGAAAGCTGCCGATGATTCTGCAGGCGCTATAAAGGAAGTTATCGACACCGTAAGTTTGCATGTTCATGCATTGAAGGCTCTAGGGCGACCTGTCCAATTTTGGGACGACTGGTTAACTCATTTGGTGGTTACAAAGTTGTCGTTTGACACGCGAAAGCAATGGGAGCTGTCATGCGAAAGTCACGATTTACCCACATTTGACGATCTACGACATTTTCTCCAAGCTCGATGCCGTTCGTTAGAAGTAATGGCGTTTTCTAAGCCACAGCACGGGAAGCCGAGAGGGGTTTTGCACGCTTCGGAAGTAGGAGAAGAAGAGGAGGCACAAGTTAACGCTGTAACGAAGTCGGTAACTCTCCAAAACTGTCTAAGCTGTGGAGAAGCTCATCGGTCTTATGCTTGCGAAAAATTTAATAGTTTGTCTGTTCCTTCCAGATTAGCGCTAGTAAAAGAGAAAGGTGCTTGCTTTAATTGCTTAAGCCGTGGCCACACCGCTATCAGCTGTCGTAGTCAATCGAATTGCCGCATTTGCAACAATAGGCACCACACTGCGCTTCACAATCAAGACGTGTCAACAACGGTTGACGATGGCGAGCGCACAACGACAGTGCATCATTCAGTTACCTGTAAGCAAATATTGTTAGGCACCGCCCAGATACGCGTCAAGGATCATGTGGGCCACTGGCAGTTGGCTCGAGCTCTGTTTGATAACGGGTCGCATATTTCTTTGGTCACAGAAGCTTGTGCGATGCGGCTAGGCTTGAAAGAGAGGCCATCCGATATTATTATTACGGGAGTTGGAAGCGTTGCAAGTGCCAGACCCCAAGGACAAATTTTGCTAACGGTATCGCCACGTCAGAGAGAAGAGATTACGACAATAGACGCATACATTTTGCCTAAAATAACCAGCAATCTCCCCGCAAAGAGCATTAAAGTCAACTCCTGGACCCACTATGCTAAATTGGATCTGGCAGATCCAGAATTTCTTAAGTCCGCACCCGTGGATGTCTTGATTGGCATGGATATTATGGACCACTTTCTTCTACCCGAGATGCGGAAGGGCTCACCAGGAAGTCCAATCGCACAATTGACAACATTCGGATGGATCTTGGCGGGAAGGGTAGAAGGAATAGCACAATGCCTAATTAGCGACTACTCACCTATTTCTGACGCTGAAATCACAAGCACTTTATCTAAATTATGGGAGATGGACCAGTTCCCCAAAAAACGATTCCTATCAGCAGAGGAAGCCTCGTGTGAAAAACTTTTTACTCAAACGCACCGACGCACTCCTGATGGCAGATTTATTGTAAAGCTGCCGTTCAAGAGAAACGCGAAACAGCTGATAGGCGAGACAAAAGAGTTCGCTGTACGCAATTTTATACGATTGGAGAGACAGATCGTGCAAAACGATTATTTGCGAGAACAGTATACAAAGTTTATGGAAGAATTGTTGCAATTAGGGCATATGGAGCCGGCGAATTTCGTCACTGAGGATGCATATTATATGCCGCATCGTGCTGTAATAAAAACTAGCAGCGTTACAACGAAACTTAGAGTCGTTTTTAACGCCTCGGCGAAGTCGTCGTCCGGCTACTCTCTTAATGATACCTTGATGGTGGGGCCTCAACTTCAACGAGATTTATTTTCCATTTTGATCAGGTTTCGATCATACGAGTTTGCTATGAGCGCTGACATTGAAAAAATGTACCGTCAAGTACATATTGACGATGAACATTTGGACTTTCAAAGGATATTCTGGAGGAGCAATCCGTCTGAGGAGCTTCGATCATATAGACTCACTCGCGTGACGTATGGAGTAGCTTCTGCGTCTTACCTTGCAGTAAGAGCTATGCAGCAAGTTGCCACGGAACATCGTGAAGGGTATGCGGAGGCCTCCGAAGCAATCTTAAGAGATTTTTATATGGATGACCTACTAACAGGCACGACAACGGAACATGAGTTGATGGAGCTCCAAAGGGACGTTTCGGATATTTTATCACGCGCTGGTTTTCCCTTCGGAAATGGGCATCGAATAGCAAGCTGCTCGCTGAAACGTTGTCTCTTGAATCAAAACAGCTTGCTCATTATACGGTTGAGGGCGATGAAGTAAGAGCGCTGGGTCTTACTTGGAACACAAAATACGATGAACTTACTTACGCCGTGGATATTGGCCAGTGCCCTCCGAAATTTACAAAACGCATTTTTTTGGCTGATGCTAGCCTTCTGTTTGATCCGATTGGGCTGCTTGTACCCTGCACCATCAAAGCAAGATTATGGTTTCAGGAACTTTGGAGCGAAGACGTCAATTGGGATGATTTGGTGCCGGACTGCATCGCAAGACAATGGATTGCCCATAGACAGGAATTATCGCAGTTTTCACGTTTGAAGTTAAACCGGTGGATAGGATTTGACAATGTACGCACCGCGTTGGAGTTACATGTATTTGCTGACGCCTCAGAAAAGGCATACGCCGCGGCGATTTATGCACGCACCATTCTAGAGGATAAGGTGTCTATGACGCTGGTCGCGGCGAGGGCTAAAGTTGCGCCTAAGAAAACGATATCGCTGCCAAGGTTAGAGCTTTGTGCGGCTTACTTGGCAACAAAGCTATTCCATCAGGTTTCGAAAAGTCTTGAGGGGTGGTCGTTTCAAGCCTTTGCGTGGACTGACTCAACTATAACGTTAGCGTGGTTGCAGAATGATCCCAGCCGTTGGTCAACATTTATCGCGAATCGTGTAGCCGCCATACAAGAAATCCTTCCAGCGAACACTTGGTCTCATGTAAGCTCTCAACAAAACCCAGCGGATTGTGCGTCGAGAGGGGTAACCGCTTGTTTTTTATTACAACATGAGATGTGGTGGAATGGTCCAAGCTTCTTGAGGGAACACCCGAAGGAATGGGTGAGAAAAGATACACAAATTTATTCCACGACGCTGGAGTCTAAAAACCGTGAACATGCTACTCATATTACGGCTACTGCGGAAACTTGGGGCGTAATAAGTAAATATTCTTCGTACAACAAGCTGCGGAGAATTGTAGCTTACGTGAGCCGTTTTGTTTACAATGCGCGTCGGTCGAGTATGGATCGCCAAGGGAAAATCATTGGGTACCTAACCGGTGCCGAGCTTCAAAATGCTGAAACGATTGTTATAAGGTACACTCAAAAATTACATTTTTCTGATGAATTATCTTGTTTCAGGGAAAACAAGCCGATTTCCTTGCGAAGTAGTTTACATCGCTTAAGGCCATTTGTTGACGAATCTGGAATGCTACGCGTTGGAGGTCGATTGGAAAAGCTTTCAGCGAACTTTGAATCAAGGCACCCTATCATATTGCCAAAGAAAGCCTCAATCGCTCGTCTCATAATAAGTGATTTGCATTTGAACACACATCACGGCGGCCCACAGATGGTTCAAACTCTTTTACTACGTAGGTTTTGAATTCCAGGTGCGCGAAATCTGGTGCGAAAAATATATAGAAATTGCGTCAAGTGCACTATACTAAATCGCAAACCGATGCAACAAATCATGGCGGACTTACCTGAATGCCGATTATCATACACGAGATGCTTCCTTTGTACGGCCGTGGATTATGCCGGTCCGTTTTCAGTCAAGTTCTCTGCGGGACGTGGCGCTAAGGTGACAAAGGGGTACGTAAGCACTTTTGTTTGCATGAGCACAGGCGCAATGCACCTGGAGCTAGCCAGCGATTTGTCAACGATTGCATTCTTGAATGCTTTCAAGAGATTTATATCTAGAAGAGGGATTTGTCGAGATGTCCATTCGGACAATGGAACCAACTTTGTCGGTGCCAGTAAGGAACTAAAAACCATGTTTCAAGCTGCAATGTGCGATGGCAATATCGCCAACTACTTTGCTGAATCCAATATTACATGGCATTTCAACCCCCCTAACGCGCCACACATGGGTGGTTATTGGGAAACTGGCGTTAAAAGATTGAAATATTTTTTGAAGCGAACGCTCGGTGATCATTTACTAACATTTGAGGAGTTCACCACCCTATTGACGGAGATCGAAGCTTGCTTAAATTCTAGACCTCTGTGCGTTTACGCTCCTGATGCTACGGACGCGAACGTACTGACCCCAGGGCATTTTATAATCGGAGAAGCCCTGAAATCTATACCAGACGCTAACGAAGCTTCTGCCAGCCCTAACTTGACTCAGCGGTGGGACCTTCTTGTTGCGATGAAGAGGCACTTCTGGAATCGATGGCGAAATGAGTACATTGTTAGTCTCCAAAAACGAGTTAAGTGGTTTAGAGAAATGCCAAACCTAAGGGAGGATGATGTCGTTATCATTCTGGGTGAGCGAGCCCCTCCGATGAAGTGGAAGCTTGGAAGGGTGATCCGATGCATGCCCGGCACGGATGGGCTTGTGCGGGTTGCAGCCGTCCGGACAGCTCATGGAGAGATGTTGCGTCCTATCAATAAGCTTTGCATTTTGCCGACTAAAAATGATATTTTTTCTCTTTAACTCATTCACATGATTTAATTCAAACCTTACGTTTCAATAAGTTAAGTCTTTTGTAAATTACACTGCTATTGTTGAACTCGTATGTTCAAGGCCGGCGGTATGATGCGGCGCTAATTGCATATTACCTAGTGTAGCGTACTCCTCCTTATTTTTTCCTCTTTTGTGAGTGAGTAAATCAGTCAATAAAGTACAACAGAGCTATTCGTACGCGTTTGCTTTCCTTTCGAAATCTCAAGTGATCTGTTCACTGCATCGCATAAATTCATACGACAGGTGATATACCTGTGCGCTGATTAAAAATCCTCCCGCAACGCAACAATTATGCTAAAGTAGTTTTCATTGCTAGTAAGAGGTATTACGATAATATAGAAAAGTTTTCCTTGATTGTTAAAAATTTTAATATTTGAGAATTCGAGGGCTTCTTCTATTGATGCAAATAAAAATTTATTGTCTGCCAATTTATTCAATGCTTCTTTTATCTCTTTTTTTTCAAAAGGACTGAATTTATGGCATTTTGTTTCGCCCATTGTATTGCATATCTTATATTAGTAAGCTTTTCCTTCATAAACCTAAGCTTTATTTGCATACTGATTGCAGCTTCGCTTACAAGGTCATTGTTCTTCTTTATGGCATTATTTATTTGATTTGTTATTTGTGTAAGATTTGCAAGCCTCTCGGTAAAAACTTCATTTATGACAACTTGCTGAATATTATTCTCAATTGTTTAATCTAATAGCCCTGTGATTAACTCGAAATCGTCGTGATCCGGAGATGCGGCGATATACTTCCAGGCAGTTCCTATTATGTTAATAGCTCTCTTATCTCTAAGCTGTTCCTTTGGTTCTATCAGCTCAAAAATATCGTGGATTTGGGATAACTCCTGGTTTAGAATTGGGAAAAATGGGTTGTATTTGGGGATGATGCGCTTGATTTCTGCTTCGACGTTGTCTATGAGGTTTCTATATTTGTCTAGTTCCACAATGTGTATTATTTTGAACGTACCACTCTGCATTTTTCCAGGACCATCGTTGATTGTCACGAGATGAGACAAAGTATAATTAGGGATTTCCAGCTCGCTTGTGGCAAAGGGGTAGAGAGTTAAGAAGATTCTGTAAGAGGAGAAATAAAAAGGTAAGGTCATTTTTTTTATATTGCTTTTGTGGACGATTTTTCCTGATTCTGTAGTGACTGTAGTGGACCCATTTTCCTTGACAACTTCCTTCCTAAATTTCGGTGATAATTTTGATCCCAAACGTTTATTGATTCTTACATAAATTACGTTTCCGGGCTCATATTCCTTAATTGGCTCTCGATTTTTGTTATGATTTCTAAGATCGATTGCCTGCTTATCTTTTAGTCTCTGTATGTTATCCTGTCTGGCCTTTTCATACATTTCAAGGTCCGTGCTGACCTTTTGTCCAAAAAAAACTTCAAGTGGTCTTTGTCCTGTAGTGGTGTGTATCGAGTATTCATAAATTGCCCTGTCCAGGAGTTCTAGGAATGTGGTGTTTGTGCGTTGACTTCTTAAGCAGCGCATTATTTCTGTCAGCGTCGAATGAAAACGTTCGACTTGTCCGTTAACAGTGCTCGTGTATGGCGGGGCTTTATAAATTTCTATTCCAAGCTGATCGCGTAACATGAAATTTATTGTTGCCGAATTGAAGGACTTTTCATTGTCAAATACTACCACTTTTGGGACCCCATATGAGAAAAGGAGTTTTCTTAACGGTTCTTTTATGTCCTCTATAGCTCTTGATTTAATGACCTTGCACTGAGCGTATTTGGAAAACTTGTCTAGAGCCGTAAGGACAAGATGTTTTTCGGTGCTATAAATGTCAATATGGAGATTTTCTCCGGGGTATGATGGTATCGGAATTTCTTTTAATTCAGGTTTCGGTGGATGCCTGTCATACTTATTTTCCTTACATACCGTGCATTGTTTTACAATTCGATTGATCTTATTGTTCATGCCGGGAAAATAGAATCTTTCAAGGATTTGCGCCCTATTCTCTTTGCCATTCCTTTGGGCTCTGTTATGGGTGCTGATAATTATTTCCTCTTGTTGAAGCTCAGTTTTGATGTCTTCCACTTGGATGTTTGTGAATCTGATGCGATATTTCGCAAAGTGGTGTGGGTAAATTTCTTGGATTATTCCCATTAATGACTCCGGAGCTTTAACACCATTTATTACTGAAGGGTTAAGGTATTTCTTGAGGATTGAGGCTAATTTTTCGAAGGAATATTCTATTTCTGCTATTGAGTGCCTATGGATGGATGGAAAAACGATTTTGAATTTGTATGAGGATGTTAGATTCGGGTTGAAAATAATTTGGTTTTTCAAGACATTTATTGGGGTTTCGACACTGTAAATGAGGTTTTGTGAAGAACTATCGTCACTATGTGTCATTTCGGACATTGAATTAATTGGCGATAGCGCTGGTAATCTGGAAAGGGCATCAGCTACTACATTGCTTTTGCCTGGTTTGTAGAATAACTCATAATCGTATTCTTCCAGTATAGCTTTCTATCGCTTCATCTTGCTGTTATTGTTTTTGTTGCTAAGTTCGTAGGCGAGGGGCTGATGGTCGGTAAAAATTTTCACCTTTGCTGCGGAATTTTCTGAGAGAATTAAGGGCCCAGATAATGGCGAGCATTTCTTTTTCATTCGCTGCGTAGTGCTCCTCAGCCTTACTTAATGTTTTTGAAATGAAAGTGATTGGTTATTCCCTCTGTGAGAGGACTGCTCCAAGAGCAAAGTCTGATGCGTCGGTTGTTAACTCGAAATATTCTTCATAGTTTGGTTAAGATAACAGCAAATCTTTCGATAAAAGAGAGTTTTTTATTTTAGAAAAAGCTTCCATTGCCTCCTCATTGAGTTCTATAGTGACTTTTGATGACTGTCTTTTGGACACGTGACCTTCTTCTCCTCTCAGGAGCGTAGTAAGGGGTTTTGCCAAATTAGCGTAATATTTTATAAAGCGTCGATAATATCCAGATAGCCCTAAGAAGGATCGAAGCTCCTTAAGAGTTCGGGGCTTTGGAAAATTTGCTATAGCTTCAACTTTTTTAAGATTATTCTTAATACCCGTTCCAGATATTATGAACCCCAGAAACTCCACCTCGTGTTTAAAGAAATGACACTTGTCATATTGGCATCTTCTAAGGTTTTGAACACATTTTCAATGTCTCTGATATGCTCTTTTTCGGATTTGCTATAAACGACTATGTCGTCGATATAAACGTAGCATATCCTGCCTATTAAGTCGCGAAGAATGTCGTCTAGCGCACGCTGAAGTATCGATGGTGCATTTTTTAAGCCAAAAGGTAAGCGAGTGAACTCGTCTAAGGTCTAAGACTGAGAAATATTTACTGTTTCCTAGTTTTCCTAAAACGTCTGATATTTCCGGAATAGGATATCTGTCCGAGATTGTTACAGAATTCAGTTTTCTATAATCTATCACCATTAGAAATTGTTTATTCCCTCGAGCATCCGTATTTTTGTCGACAATCCATACCGGGGAATTGTATGGTGATCGTGATGGTCGTATGATTCCATCGTTTAGTAATTTTTCGCCTTGACTTTCAACTTCATGTTTTAATGAAGCTGGGTAAGGATAAAATTTTGTGTAGACTGGGGAATCGGTTGAGGTACGGATCTCTCCCATTTTTTTTTGTGGTATAGGTTAATTTTTCGTCCGGTTCTGAGAAAAGTTTGGGAAATTTGACAACTATGGAGTCCATGATATCTCTTTGTTTGCTATTTATTTGTTCGTCTTGCAACTTTATTGAATTTACGGTTTGACTAATTAGAAAAAAAAAATTTTTGAACTAATTTTTCGCCAAGAAGGCATGCCCCTTTTTTTTGTATTTAATCGCCGGTGAATTCACCTTTGTGCTTTAAATTTAAGTGGGCCAAGAAGGTCATTATCAGCTTTAAAAAATCAACTCTCAACAGCTGAGTTTACGCGCTCGTCAAATCGAAATTTTTAAAATCTAAATTTTCAAATTGTATAAAGAAACTTATAATTGTTTCTCCGATTCGCGCGATTCTACTCATCTTCATCGTCCTGAGGAACTGAGGATTTCAAGCTACATCGGGTGAGACGTTATCATTCCACGTCGAAAGTTGCAATATTCCAAACTTTGACTTTCTCCACTCTCTTTTCTCTTATCATTTATCTTCTTTCTCATTGCATCTTTGTTCTTTCGCCAAAGTTGTCTAGAATAAACTGTTAGCTTGTACAAAAACCCACACCAAAGCTTTAAGCTCTGCCTTATCCTAAGCAAGACTTAGAGCTAGGCTTAGGGATTTATCAAGCTTTTCCGCTGGGGTACAACGTATGCAACGTGATACCCTTAAACTTCAGCCTGAAAGAAGGCACTATTTTAGTGGCTCTAATGCCAGAAATGCTTACTTAATAGTGAAAGCGTCTGAGCTACAGCGACCGCAAACCAATTTCCCCGTTCTAACTGAAATAGATAATACAAGAACCAGCAGCATTGAGAGCTCAGCAACAGATGTGGCGCTTCTTGATAGCATCGTAACAAAAGCTCCTGCTAATAAAATAAGCGATCCAGCAGTGCAGACAGGCATGGACCGCTACATTAAAATTAAAAGGAAGCTTACCAAGCCTAAAGTAAATAAGACAAACCCAAATGCTAATCCATCGAACGTGCTAACTGGTAATAGACTCGCAGCACTAAGTACTGACGATGCTCAAGCTCTTGTTTCTCCAAGCGCTTCTGGAAATAAGTCTCCGAAGCCGCCACCAATCTACCTCCGCGAGCGTAGCTCAAACACTTTAGTCATGGGCTTGACTCAGATCATTGGGAAGGAATCGTTCATCGTAGTGCATTTAACTAGAGGTAATCTCTACGAGACCAAAATCCAGGTCTACACGGAAAACAGTTTTAGAATTGTCACAAAATATTTTGATGACAATAAAAAACTACTACACGTACCAGCTTAAAAGTAGCAAGGGTCTTAATGTGACAATTAAAGGCATTGAATCAGATGTAGATCCCCTTGAAATTAAGCATGCCTTAGAGGAAAAAGGTTTTAAAATAAGAAATGTTATGACAATCTTCAATAGGACCAAAACTCCACAACCAATGTTTAAAGTAAAGCTCTGTCCTGATAATTTAAAACTTAAAAAAAATGAGACTCATCCAATCTACGGAATTCAATATCTTCTTTATCGAAGAGTTGTAATAGAAGAACCTCATAAGCGTACTGGCCCTGTCCAATGCGCTAATTGCCAAGAATACGGGCATACCAAATCATACTGCACCCTACGCACTGTCTGCGTTGTTTGTGGAGAATTCCATAGCTCTAAAAATTGCCATAAAAATAAAAACCAACCCGCTATGAAAAAATGCAACAATTGTGGTGGAAATCACATCGTTCTAAGCCGAATAATATCATATTCAGTAATCATGTTGTCCCACAACAAAATAATGCCATTGTTCCTGTTGTCCCAACAAAAAAATTAATTTAGTAATAACACCATGTCCTATGCAAAATGTTGCTATAGGTGGCTATAATTCAAA
>CM035808.1:54078370-54099444 GCA_020466095.1 Chlorops oryzae | reverse complement strand
AGTCTTACAGCCACGAATATTTTGAAGAAAACCCGATAAACATTTTGTTTTAACTAAAGTCTTTGAGCAGAAAATGAAATCAAAAGAACCTAGTTGCAGTAGGGACTCGAGGACCGTAATTTGTATATTTTTTAATATGTTTTTTAGACAAGCTTAGGCACGAGATGTACTTGGTGGAAATAAAACTGGCCCGACCAGAAGAACGAGAAGGAAGAATAACAACAAAAACAGCAAAAAAAATTGGTAAGTATTAACAAGTATATACAGAATTACTTAATAGCTGTATATATTCAAGAGAAAGTAAATTAAAGACAATACCTTGCAAATATAGGTATTTTTGACAGTATGAAAACACTGTAAGCCATTTTAGATTAAAAAAAAAAAATTTTAAATAAAAAGAAATGGAGAAAATAATAGTTAAAAAGATTACCTTTATTAAATTTGAAAAATGGATGTACTAGAACTAAATTTCTATAAAGAGAAAAAAAAAACAAAAACAAAAAACAAACAAAACATTTTAAGAGAATTGAGGAGTAAAATAAAGAGAATTATTTATATATATATGGGATCGCAACGTCAAACTAGAAGCGGACGATTACTCGACCGTGTGGACGCAGAGTAAGACGCAGACTACTTTCGTACAGTGTGACCGTGACATAACGAACGAGAACAAACAACTTAACTTGTCCGAGAGAAGCCGACCAGAGCGGTCATAAAATTATTGTAAGCCGAGTCACTAAACTCGTTAAATATTCTTTATATTATTGTTTAAATAATAAAAACCTACAATTTGGGGGCTCAACCGAGATCAGCATAGCCCGGAGAAAGATTTACTTTTAAAAAAGTAAAAGAAAAACTTCAACGAGCACAGAGGCGAGGAGAAGTTCGCAGAAAATAATTCGACGCGTCTATTGGAGAAATAGCGCATCAAAGAGAAAAGAGAGAAAACGTAGCAGAGGATACACACGCAACGCAACATCAAGAGCTAAGCGAGCGTTAGTATGTCGGCGTTGGATCGGTAAGCGGAATCAAGTACTGAGTGAAGAGAGAGCGAGAGGCTAAGTTGAAAACAACCACCAATTTCGTGAGTAGAGTTGCTACAACAACAAAAAGAAAGGAAATATTGTGAAATTCAATCTCGTCAAAGATTAAATAGAAAATATTTTTGTTGAAAAGCAGTGAAAGAATAAAATTCAAAAAGAGAGTAACTTTGTGAAATGATTTAAAAGTTAAATTTTAATTTTCATAATACCAAAATCAAATGTAGAGTTCTAATATTTTTGATCGTAAACCGTTAGATTCGAGAAAAACTGAAAGTCCCGTTAATTTGTCAGTTTCAAGAATCGCGAATTCAAGAGAAGAGAAAATTTCGTTCAATTCGGATTTCAAAAGAAAGATTAAAACTCGTGTTAAAGAGAGAGAAAGAAAAAAAACATTTCTATTCGACATTGTCACACTTATTTTAAGTAAAATATAAGTTAAGAATAAAAAGCGTAAAAAATATAAAGATCCAAAAAACGAATTTCAAAGACTGCGCTATAAGCTAAGTTATATTGAAAAATTGTTAAGAGTATTGTAAGAATATGGAGCTTTCGGAAATAATGTCTTTGACGGTAGAACAGCTTAAAGCGAAGTTGACTGAATTAGATTTGACAACAACTGGACGAAAATCTGACTTACAAGACAGACTATGCAGTCATTTTAATGTTCAGCAAGAGCCAGCAGAAACCGACAGTGAAGAAGAAATGCAGTCAATCGTTTCAATTGCACGAAATATAAGGCCAGTTTCGACATTCACGTTAAAAGACGTTGAAGACTCTCTTGCATCGTTCAATGGAACAGGATTTCCTGAAGTAAGGCAGTGGATCTCCGATTTTGAAGACAATGCACTAACCGTTTGCTGGAATGATCTGCAAAAGTATATTTATGCGAAACAACTGCTTAGAGGAGCGGCGAAGATTTTTGTAAGAAGTCAAAGTGGAATAAAAGATTGGGGCTCGATGAAGACCGCTCTATTGGAAGAGTTTGGCGAAAAACTTTCTTCTGCGCAGGTACATAAGATGTTACGAAATCGACGTAAGAGGAATAATGAAACTTTAAGAGAATACCTTTACTCCTTGATCGAAATGGGTAAATCTATTAAAATCGACGATGAAAGCTTCATCGAATACTTTATTGAAGGGTTACCGGATTCTAAATCTAATAAAACCATGTTATACGAGGCTACAACTATTGCAGAGCTAAAAATAAAACTGAAGACATATGAGAGGATTCGAGGCAATCAACAGTCATTAAACTCAGAGTCGCGACCCAATTCAACAAGATCGTCAACATCTTCTAACATCACTCATCAAAGTGAAGGACGAAAATGCTATAAATGTGGAGTTGTAGGACATATTGCAAAAGAGTGCCAAAGTAAAAACGAAATTTGTTTCAAGTGTCATGAAAAAGGGCACAAAGCTTTCGAATGCGAAAAAAAACCAGCCACTGCAGTAAAGGGAGAAAACACCAAACTAAATATTATTGAAGAGAATCGTTCACTCGTATTCAAGGATGTTGTATGCAACAACATCACTTTTTCAGCTTTAATTGATACAGGAAGTTCATTGTGCCTGATGAGAAGTGACGCTTTGATCAAGATTGGTCAATGGGAGATAGATGAGGATAAGAGAATATTAAATGGAGCTGGAGGAGCATCGATCAATACTCAAGGAAGCTTTAAAGCGGAAATACAGGCTGATAACTTAAGCATCGAAACAACTTTTCATGTCATAGGTGAAAGAGACATTCCTTACGATGTGATTTTAGGAAATAGTATCTTGGAGAAGATTCATATTACACTGCAAAGATGTAAAGCGACATTTATTAGTTTAGCCAAAGCACCATGTCAATATCAGAGCTCAAAAGTAATGACATTACTGGAGGAGGGTGACGACTTAAGCAACTCTGGAAATGAATTGAGTGAGGAGAATGAGTTTCCATGGTTTAAAGAGAGGCTACAAAGAACTAACATTCAAAGAGAGGACGCAGCGATTCAGAGCGAAACTGAAAAGGAGTCGATTAATTTTTTCAAAGAATTATGTCTCATAGTAGAAGATATGGCGAAAGATCCGAAAGAGGAAGTGGACCTAAGTCATTTGAACATCGAGAGAACAGCTGAAGTTAAAAAAAATTATTGATGGATATCAGCCAAAAAGTAATCTGAAGTCACCAGTTGAAATGAAGTTGATCTTGAAAGATGAAATTCCCGTTTATCAACCACCCAGAAGGATCCCATATGTCGATCAGAAGTTTGTGGAAAAGCAGGTAAAAGAGTGGATACAGGAGGGTATTGTTCAGGAAAGTCGCTCCGAGTATTCATCACCAATTGTGATTGTGTCCAAGAAGGATGGATCTCGTAGATTGTGCTGCGATTATCGTAAACTCAACGAAAAAATATGCAGGGACCACTTTCCCATGGCTATAGTTGATGATGTGATTGAACGACTGCAGCAGGACAACGTTTTCTCAACATTGGACTTGAGGAATGGATTTTTTCATGTGCCTATAGAAGCGAGTTCGCGGAAGTATACTGCCTTTTCTACGCACCATGGCCAGTTTGAGTTTAGGTACGCTCCGTTTGGCTTGTGTAATTCTCCGGCGATATTCTTGAGGTTTATAACTGCTGTGTTGAGAGAGCTGATTTCGAACGGATCTATTGTGCTTTATATGGATGACCTTATTATTCCTTCCAAGGATGAAAAGGAAGGCTTATTGAAGCTCAAGGAGGTGTTGGAAACAGCAGCGTTAGCGGGCCTGCAGATCAATTGGCGAAAATGTCAAATTTTGCGGAGAAGAGTAAATTTTCTTGGGTACGTTATCGAAAATAAGTCCATTCGCCCGTCAAGCGAAAAAACAAGAGCGGTTAAGAATTTTCCGGTGCCTGTCGACAGGAAATCTCTGCAAAGATTTCTCGGATTGACGTCTTACTTTCGGCGTTTTATTGAAAACTATGCTCTTGTATCGAAACCACTATCTGATCTTTTGAGAATGGATGCGAAGTTTAAGATGGAGGAAGAGCAATTAGCGGCATTTCAAACATTGCGAACGGCGTTGGAGCGTGCACCAGTATTGAAGTTATTCAATCCAAAGGCACTCACAGAGGTGCACACGGATGCTTGTATGTACGGGTATGGAGCCGTTTTACTGCAGAAGGACGTTGATGACCAACTTTTCCATCCGGTACAATATATGAGTCGTAAAACTAAGCCGCCGGAAGAGAAATATCACTCATATGAGCTTGAGGTGTTGGCCGTCATCGAGGCGCTCAGGAAATGGAGAGTGTACTTGCTGGGAAGCAAATTCAGGGTCGTTACGGACTGTAACGCGTTCACTATGACCTTGAAGAAAAAAGATGTGCCATTGAGAGTCTCGAGGTGGGCAATGTTCTTGCAGGAATATGACTTCGAAATTGAGCATCGACCTGGTTCGAAGATGCAGCATGTAGATGCCTTAAGTCGCTGTTACTGTTTACTGTTATAGGATTCTCTGCATCATAGGCTCAAAGCGGCCCAATTGGAAGACGAGTGGATAAGGGCAGTGAAAAAGGTGTTGGAAAAGGATCAGTATGTTGACTTTTACGTTAAACAAGGACTTCTCTATAAGAATCCCATTAAGGAACTTATTGTGATACCTACTTTGATGGAAGATGAAATAATACGGATCGCACATAGACAGGGTCACTTTTCCGTCAAGAAAACCCAAGACCTCATAGAAAGAACGTATTTTATACCGAACATACATAATAAGATTTCCAAAATAATAAAAAGTTGTGTAGAATGCATTGTGGCCGAAGGAAAGTGCGGCAAAAAAGAAGGATTTTTGGATCCGATAGACAAAGGGGACCAACCACTGTGTACTTTTCATGTAGACCATGTCGGTCCTATGGACAGGCGCGGCGGAACACCAAAAATCGGAGTGGGTAGTAGTCATGGCACCATGCGACAGAGCAAAAAATTTTTTTTACTTCATTTATTATAACAATACTATTTATTAAATATATTACAAAAAAGTATTCTCCTTAGCTTATAAAAAAGAAACAAATATAAATCCTTACTGTGGTACAGTGCAACTCGTTTAACTCAATTTATAATAGAATATGAGTGAAAATTTCTCAAGTTGACCACATTTTTTTTCGATTTTCGAATTTTCGACTTTTTTAAGTCACAATAACCAGTAATAAATACAATTTGAACAGTTTTGCGAAATTCGAATTTTAACGAAAGTTATTATCAATATCATTTTTTCGGAATGAAATCGGTTTTTTTTATGCTCCTGTTGCATGTATCTTGCCAATTTTTAGTTTGAAGATTGTCAATAAGACACACTTCTGAATGAAATTTTGTTTTTGGAAATTAACGGGTTTTTGTTAAAAATATAAACAATTGAAGTAAACAAATTCAAATAGCTATAACGGGGCTATCGATTTTGATATTTTTTGTTATGGAATAATGCTCCTTATTGTACATATAACACACAATATAAAAAAATCGAAGCTTATATTGAAGCTCTTTGGTTGTATGTTGTATGTTCGTTTACGTTTCGGCATTGCGGACGCTTGTACCGTAAAATGTAGCTCTTGCTTTTTTAAGAAGATTTTGCAAAAAAATTTTCTTTACAAATTTTGAGTAAGTTTCGGAGTGGGTAATTACCTATACCCTAAAAATCGGACTGGGTAGCAGTCCCATACTACCCACACCTTTCGCCGGGCCTGCCTATGGAAGCAACCCATAAAGCGTACAACTACATATTGGCGATTGTGGACGCTTTTTCCAAATTCGTATGGCTTTACCCTACAAAAAACACGGGTGCGGAAGCAGTCATCGATCGACTTGAAAAGCAGTCAATTCTGTTTGGCAATCCAGCGAGAATAATATCGGACAGAGGAGCGGCTTTTACGTCAAATGCTTTTAAGGAATATTGCGAGGCTAACGGTATTCAACATTTACTCATTGCAACGGGAGTTCCTAGAGGGAATGGCCAAGTTGAGCGCATACATAAAATTGTCATACCTATGTTGACTAAGATGTGCCACAATAATTCAAGCAATTGGTATCGCCATGTAGGCAAAGTGCAGCAAATTCTCAATAGCACTCCACCTCGAAGCACCAAAGTGACACCTTTTAAAATCCTTACTGGACTCGAGATGAGAGTTAAACCAGAATTAGAAATACAAGAGCTGCTTAGGAATTCATTACTGTTGGAAATGGATGCGGAACGAGTTGAAATACGTGAAAATGTTAAGACGAACATACAGAGCATTCAAAAGGAGAATACTCGCAGCTTTAACAAAAGTAGAAAACCAGCGAATATTTATAAAGTGAACGAGTTAGTAGCCATCAAGCGAACGCAGTTCGGCGTAGCCCTCAAGCTTAAGCCAAAATACTTCGGACCCTATAAAGTCGTAGAAGTTCTTGAACATGATCGTTATAAAGTGGAGAAAATTGGAGACCATGAGGGCCCTAGTAAAACAACAACAGTGGCGGAGTTTATGAAACCGTGGACCCCTTCATTCGGGTCGAATGAATACTCAGGATGGCCGAATGTGGGATCGCAACGTCAAACTAGAAGCGGACGATTACTCGACCGTGTGGACGCAGAGTAAGACGCAGACTACTTTCGTACAGTGTGACCGTGACATAACGAACGAGAACAAACAACTTAACTTGTCCGAGAGAAGCCGACCAGAGCGGTCATAAAATTATTGTAAGCCGAGTCACTAAACTCGTTAAATATTCTTTATATTATTGTTTAAATAATAAAAACCTACATATATTATTTAAAAATAGTACCGAGAAATTAAGTAAAAGATGTAATAATCGAGAAAATTGTAACAAAAGAAAGATAGATGTATATATTAGTTTAAAAAGAGAGATTTTACGCAGGAAATAATAAATAGTAAAAAAAAAAGTTTTTGATACAAAGCTTTATGTAAGAATATGAACAATTATAGTATTACACAAAAATGTAACGAAAAAATCTTATGGGAGGGGTTGAAACTAAGTCAGATAGAAATTAAGAGAAAATCAAATTTGTAAGAAGAAATAAATAAATAATAGTAATATACAAAAATGTAACGAAAATATCTTATGGTGAGGGGTTGAAACTAAGTCGATAGAAATTAAGGGAAAATAAAAGTTATGAATAAATAATTATTATAATATTAAGTTCTTAATTATGATAAAGTGTAGAGTAAAGCATTATCAAAGACGGATTTATGTAAAAGAGTAAAATAAATAACAAAGAACGTGCCAAAGTCAACAAGTCTCCAGCAACAACAGGCAAAAGTATCAAAATTGCCTTTCGTCAACAACAAGTCTCCAACAACAACAGGCAAAAGTATCAAAATTGCCTTTCGTCAACAAGTCTCCAGCAACAACAGCCAAAGTCTCAAAATTGCCTTTCTTCAACAACAACAGCCTCAAATTTGCCTTTCTTCTTCGCCACTACAGCCGCGTTAAGATAAATACTTCGACATCAACTCACCAATGCAGATAACCGACTTCTTTAAGAAGAGGAGAGAAGGGAGCCAACAATGACCCCCGGACTGAAACATTTTGCACCGATCAAGCTGGGTCTTCAAGTCTAATTACAAGGCCAAATCAAACTTGCACAGTTACACAATCATCACAAGTTATTCATTCACGCTGACATATCCAGATCGACGAAGTTATGCTAATAACAATTTGAAGTCGAAACAGCAGTAGCCACTATATAAAGCAAATGGCACGTGGCAGAAAAACAAGCAAAACTGAGGGTTATTATCATCGCTAAGGTCGCAATTTCCTTCAAAGGGGGAAGGATGTTGGGAGTCACGCCTTGACTCCAACATTAAGTTCCCCTCCTGCTCCACCTTTGCAAACTCATAGAAGTGTTTGAATGTTGTAACACAAGCGTCAGCACATCAACTCGGCATGATATTCGATACTTAACAATAACAAAAACAAGTATCATGCCCAGCGACCAACGATGAGCGATCGACTTGGCAGAAAGACAGACTTAACCCTTTCATGTCATAATTAAACTGGGCTTATTTAAAAATATTTTGAGTATATGGGGATACAATTTGAGCCTTGAATATGAACCGATATCAATTTCAAACCTGTATCTCTCTTGGTTTTTGAGTTATAAGATGTTGCTTATAAGCAACATTGAGCCTTGGTAGTATACAATCAAACACATACAAATATTGATAGTTTTCATTTTTTATTACTTTTTTAAACATTTCAAGTGTGGTATGAGACAAAACAGTTTTTTTGTGGGTTACAGCATAAGTGCACCTTACATTTGGAGCATTTAGATTTTGGAATGCCAGTCTGGCATAATCTACACCTTCCTTTTCCTCCCCATTCAACCCAATGATCGGTTCGATCAATACGCATCGACTTCGGAGGTTCACTTATGTATGATCGTTTGGACGACGAAAAGCTCATTGAACATATACCGACTTTTGTTAAATTTCTAAATGAAAACCGCCCTTTTGCCACGCCCACTTTTCAAATTTTTTTGGAAATCTAATCGGACCCTTATATATACGGTCAAATTCTAAGTTTCATTGAAATATTTCAATAAAGTCTGATTTTGAGGCATTTTTGGGATTTTTGTGACAGACCCTAGTACTAGAGGTACCCTTAATAATAGTCCGATCGAAAAATTTTTTGGGAAGGACGTTATTGGCTATCAAGGAAGTATACGTGCCAATTTTTGTTCAAGTCCCATTGGTATTTCGGGAGTAGGAGACAATTTTTGAAAAACGCTTTTAGGCCACGCCCACTTTTGCAATTTTTTAAAATCGTATTACTTGCCTTTAAATATGTTCAAATATCAAATTTCATCAAAATATCATGAAAAAATTCGATTTTAGATCAGTTTTTGTGATTTTCGTAACAGACCCTAGTACTGGAGGTACCCCTAAAAATGGTCCGATCGGGTCCATTCTCGAACTTGTTCTTACTCATGTCCCCGTGAGCACGCATACCAAATTTTGTCAAGATAGCTCAACTCCTTCGATAAGATAACTGTATACAAACAGACGGACAGACAGACAGACGGACGGACATGTCTAAATCGAATCTCCTGGTGACGCTGATCATTGCTATATACATTTTGTATCTCGACTGGTTCTGGGTGTTACACACAACCCAACAAACGCAATATACCCTCGACACAGAGTGTGTCGGGTATAAAAACAAAATTGTTACTTTGGACAAATGTTGCTTATAAGCAACATTGTGTTCATAAAATTCCTGGAATCACAATATTCCAAAAAATTTTGTTTTGTAAATTTTATTTCATTTTCTTACTTGTTATTTATAAAATAAATCACTTTGCATAAAGAAATAGAAGTCAGTTTACTTTTTATTTAACTTTTTCAAAGCTTACTTTTGTCACTTTTTTTTCACCAGTTTTTACGCAACTTTAACTAGTTGTCAAATGAACACATGTTAAGCTATCGTCATGAAACATCACAAACTAGTACTCGCAGATGTCTATTAGAGATAACAAAAAGCCGATTGTAAAAATATTGATATTACGAGGAGTTATCGACAGAAATATGCAATGTTGCCTATAAGCAACAAATGACATGAAAGGGTTAAAGAAAGAACAATAAAAGACAACGAC
Source organism: Chlorops oryzae (assembly GCA_020466095.1). Taxonomy (NCBI): domain Eukaryota; kingdom Metazoa; phylum Arthropoda; class Insecta; order Diptera; family Chloropidae; genus Chlorops; species Chlorops oryzae. The sequence goes on along the minus strand of CM035808.1, from coordinate 54,089,784 downwards.
ACCAGCAACGCGGAAGTGCAATTCAGCACTTATGACTGGGTCAGTTGTTCTTTGGCTAATAACTGGGTCAAATGTTCTGTGGCAATATCACAGCGGATCAACAATAGTGACAAGAAGAAAGTGCATCACATCAAAATACTATTGCGACAGAGTCAAGTCAGCACTTTCACTGAATATAAGCGGAGTCTCGATCAACGGAAAAGGAGACTGATTGTGACCGTTCCAGCAGAAGTCTCGTCTAAGCGCACGTACTAACACGAAGCCACGGCGCACAGTGCTTTGTCTCCATACAAAAGTGCGACAAAAATAGAAGGAGTATTCCAAAGTTAGTGAAATTTGGCATTTTAGTTAACTTGAGGTCGCTGATTCCGAATCTGAAAATTTAATGTCAATGTCATATTTTTGTCAAAAATCGCGTTTAAATTGTGAAATTTCACCTTTTTCAAGTGATTGTAAAAAAATAAAAAATTCAATAAAACTCCAAACCAAAATTTTTTAATTATTATCTGCACTTTTGTCTTTTCAAAACTGTTTTCTTCATTCCAAAATGTTGTATACTTGTTAGTTAAAAATATTTTTTGTTAGAGCATGTTTGCCCCTAAAAGATGCTATATTTGTTTGCTATTGTGATGCTTTTTGCTAAATAAATGTTATTCCTTTTATGATTTTATATTAGATAAATTTCTCACATGAACCGGCATCAATTTTCTCTTCTATGTAAGAAAATAAAGCATTAGCTTTGTCTCGTTGACTTGCACCAATCCACAAATTAAACAATTCTTCATTTGTTATAACAACTGACATTTTAAATTCCTTTATTGACAATGACAATTTAATTTAAAAGTTTGCTAAACCACTTGTTCTGATTGCAGTCAAGAAAACATAAACATTAAATATGTAAGAAAAGAATATAAGAAAGAAAAGAAACAAGGCAACACTTGCGCGCTAAAGGTCAGTTGCATTTTTCTTTTCTAATCAGAAAATATTTTTTGTTTTTCGAACCACCCTAGCAACCACAACAGGTATGAAATATATCGGTTGCACTTGAACAAATATAAAATACAGTTCATGAGAATATATTTTAAAGGGAACGCTAATAAGTAGGGCAACCAACTTTATGTTTCTTATTTTCCACAAAGAATATCATGTTTCCACATTGAATTAACATAGTGAATTAACCATATGGATTAGAGTCTGTAAAGCATTTGCATCAAATTTTATCAACATTATTATTTGTGTTTAGTCTCCTGAACCAATATTTTCAATAATAATCGCAATAATTATACGCTTCTAAATATCCAACTCTAATTCATTTAGTTAATTCACTATGTGGAAACATGCTTCAAGTCTTATTTTATGTCAAAAATTTAGTTTTTTTGCGATTTCATTGCAAAGTCAAACAAAACTTTATAAGCTTATGAAAACTATGAATTAATATCGGCTAATCGCATCTTTCCATAGCCTAGTGAGTAGAGGTCTTGGATATAAATAAAAATTATACTATGAGTTCTAATAGAGTTCAAAACCATTAAAATACTCATACTTTTACTTTAGATTAATTCAGCACTAAAATATGATTTAGACCAGTGTTTAAAATCGCATATTTCAAAGAGTCGGACGAACTGGGATGTCATTTATACAATTTCTGAAAGCTAATGAATGGTTCTAAAAAATATAAAAAAATTAAAAAGGTGTTTTTCGGTGATTTTTTTTAAATTTCTTCCAAATATTGATAATTTTTTTAATTTTGTGTGAATTTGTGCAATATTTGCAGCTCTCGAAAAAAATCAACGTTCATTTGTCGATAAATTTTAGAATATCACATTTTTTTATTTAAATTAGCTTAAAAATACAAAAATTAAAACGATTTAATAGACTAAAAAACGAAATTTTTAGGAAAGTTTTACTTAAATACTCAAAATCAATAATTTTTTTTATATAAAATCCGATAAAAAGCCCTAACTTTGAACTGATGTAACACCTACAAATATAATTTATTCGTAAAAATATTGTGGTCTTTTTCTAGTGGAAGTTTTTCCTTTACAACGATACCAAATTTGCCTGGATCCGCTACCATACAATTTTTGATTTATTTCCACTAGACAAAGCACTGTGCGACGCTTAGATCTAGAATAGGGAAGTTTCAAGTAAATAGTCAGGAGCTAGGATTCGCATATATTTCTGTTAGACATAAGGATTTCATTTTATAAATAAAAGGATTGAACATTGTCAATCTTGTCTTTTATTTAAAAGGAATATAGGATTGTATGACGCGCGTACCTACCCAAATGCCACGGTGTCATACCCTTTAATCCCCATATCCCAACACCGCCATATTAAATTCGCCATTTTTTAAAAAATTTTTTTGAAAATTTTAATTCACCTACCTGAAACACCCTCAAAACCAATGTTTTGGATTTTTGGCCAGGTTTTTGGGATTTTTTCCCATAGTGCGTCGTGGCTTTTGCACTTTAAAAAATCGTAAGTTTTCAAATTATTTACTTTTCTTATTGAAATTAACGGTTTTTTTCAGTCAATTAATTGTATTATCGTGTAAAAGTGAAAATTATATCTTTATTACTTTTGGAAGAGATATTACTTGTTGTTGTTAAGGTGCACATGTGTGTACCTCAGGATTTAAAAACAGTTATGTGACACGTTTAGTTGTTTTCAGATTGATAATGAACAGTGCCTGTCACGGAAGCAAGCAAGAAGCAAAAAGAGCGTAAGCAAAATTGCTCTCAAATGAAAAGCAAAAATGAGAGCCAAAAATTCGTTCAGTTGAGTGCATATATTACTATATAGGTATGTCACTCTCATAGATTTTGGGCGGGACATTTCCCGCCAGTTAGAAAGAGATGTTACTCGGCAGGAAAAAAAAGAGCGAGAGAGAAATACTTTTGGTGAGTACCTAAGTGAAAAATGCTCATTTTGACAACCAACCGTTTCTTTTCTTCGCGCGCCTTTTTTTGCTTACAAATTGTTTTAAAACATGTTTTAGAGAGATGAGATAGGGATTTAAAAACTTTTCTGTGATTGGAAACAGCGTCGTTTATAGTGCTCCCTGAATGAATGACGAAACTACACTAATAAATTGCCAAAAATCTGTATCCAGCCACCTTGATGTTTGAAAATAAAAAAATGTAAAAAGCAACTCTAAACGCATCACCGGTACATGAAACAAATACCGGCGTAAACATGATTTTTGTCTCTCTAATGTAAAGACGGCCAATAACCGCATCCAAGCGTGTCAAACTCAGTGCAATTTTAGAAAAAATTCCACTTATCCCTTTTTCAAAACCATTTTTCCCACACAATTCCCTTCCATATATCTTTTTTCTTTTAAGTAGAGTTTTTCATTTTATTCAATAAAAGAAACGAAATATAATTATGTACAAAACTTATAAGTACATCCCGTACCGAATATATAAAAACATTTCGGTTATGAGAAATATAAGCTCTATCGTGTAAACGTCAGAATTTTTGACATCAAAATCTTTGATTTTTTCTTTGTTTGATGTTACTGAAGATAATTTTGAAAAAGACTTAACAAAATCGTCAAAAATGTAAAGACGGCATTAATATAAGGATTTTGACACGTGCACTTTTTCTTATAACAGGTTGGCTGATAAGTCCCCGGTCTGACACATAGATGGCGTCGCTAGTATTAAATGCATATTATTTTTATATAGTGGCAACCTTCAAATGATTCGTGTCAAAATTTTACGTCTGTGAGTCAATTAGTTTGTGAGATAGAGCGTCTTTTGTGAAGCAACTTTTGTTATTGTGAAAAAAATGGTAAAAAAAATGGTAAAAAAAGGAATTTCGTGTTTTGATAAAATACTGTTTTCTGAAGGGAAAAAATACAGTGGAAGCAAAAACTTGGCTTGATAATGAGTTTCCGGACTCTGCCCCAGGAAAATCAACAATAATTGATTGGTATGCAAAATTCAAGCGTGGTGAAATGAGCACGGAGGACGGTGAACGCAGTGGACGCCCGAAAGAGGTGGTTACCGACGAAAACATCAAAAAAATTCAAAAAATGATTTTGAATGACCGTAAAATGAAGTTGATCGAGATAGCAGAGGCCTTAAAAATATCAAAGGAACGTGTTGGTCATATCATTCATCAATATTTGGATATGAAAAAGCTCTGTGCAAAATGGATGCCGCGCGAGCTCACATTTGACCAAAAACAACAACGTGTTGATGATTCTGAGCGGTGTTTGCAGCTGTTAACTCGCAATACACCCGAGTTTTTGCGTCGATATGTGACAATGGATGAAACATGGCTCTATCACTACACTCCTGAGTCCAATCGACAGTCGGCTGAGTGGACAGCGATCGGTGAACCGTCTCCGAAGCGTGGAAAGACTCAAAAGTCCGCTGGCAAAGTAATGGCCTCTGTTTTTTGGGATGGGCATGGAATAATTTTTATCGATTATCTTGAGAAGGGAAAAACCATCAACAGTGACTATTATATGTCGTTATTGGAGCGTTTGAAGGTCGAAATCGCGGCAAAACGGCCCCATATGAAGAAGAAAAAAGTGTTGTTCCACCAAGACAACGCACCGTGCCACAAGTCATTGAGAACGATGGCAAAAATTCATGAATTAGGCTTCGAATTGCTTCCCCACCCACCGTATTCTCCAGATCTGGCCCCCAGCGACTTTTTCTTGTTCTCAGACCTCAAAAGGATGCTCGCAGGGAAAAAATTTGGCTGCAATGAAGAGGTGATCGCCGAAACTGAGGCCTATTTTGAGGCAAAACCGAAGGAGTACTACCAAAATGGTATCAAAAAATTGGAAGGTCGTTATAATCGTTGTATCGCTCTTGAAGGGAACTATGTTGAATAATAAAAACGAATTTTGACAAAAAAATGTGTTTTTCTTTGTAAGACCGGGGACTTATCAGCCAACCTGTTACATATATGTATATGGCATTCAGGCCAAAATCAAATTACTTCTAAATGTATGCGTATACGTTTCGATCGTTTTGATAAATTTGATGAATAATAGAATGGTATATGCTGTCCCATTCAACGAGAATAAGGGTGACAAGTACCACTATACGTGCAAAACTTGTCGAATAGTTTATGAATTGACGTTTAACAGAGTTTCCAATTCGGCATTGCCCAAGTGAAAAGAGTGAAGACTTGCAGTGTTAAGGAAATTTTAACGCTTTTCTTTTATCAGTAAAAAATCTCTTTCTTTGTTGGAGGTAGCTATAAATAATACCTTTTCCCTTTTAGCCAAAATTTTAGTCGAAAAGTACCATAAAAAGGGAAAAATACCTCAATCTGACAACACTGGTCAAACTTGATTTGTTTACTTTGCATTCCTTCTTGATTCTTGTTTTGCCACTGTTGGGAGCAGTCGTTTTCGTTTTTATTCTAGCGCAATCAACTAATATTGAATAATGTCGGAAAAAAAATCTTGTATATGGATTTTTTTGAGCAATTGGACAATGATTACTCTAAAGTCAAGTGTAACCAATGTCATATGATAAATTCTAGAGGTGGCAAAGGAAAAACAGCAAATACTAGTAGTATGAACATTCATATTAAATACCGACATCCATCGCTGATACCTCAGTTAAATTCAACGGTCAAATTTTCCGCATCAGAATTCTCCCTGTCGCAAATTCAAGCAGAAGAACTACCTAAAGCGATGCCTACTCCTTCAACATCAGCGTCAACATCGGTCGGTGCATTTCAGAAAAGCCAACAAAATACTGAAGATAGTTTTGTGGTCACGGGAAGACTTTAGATCGAAAGACATCAACATTGCGATAGGTGAGATGATTGTACTTGACAACCAGCCGTTGTCAATTGTTGAAAACATTGGATTTAGAAACCTGATAAGAAAAGTTAAACCAAAATATAACTTACCGGGCAGAAAGTACTTTACGGAGACCATCATTCCTAAACTTTACGAAGAGACTAAATTTGAAATACAAAAAGGGGTGATGAGTGCCGTTGCAATTTCTGTCACTACTAACATGTGGACAAATATAAATAATAAAGAAAGTTTCTTAAGTTTTACAGCTCACTGGCTCGACAAAAATTTCAAATTCCACCATGCAGTATTCCAAATGAAGCATTTCCCTGAAACGCACACTGCCAATAATATACGAAACTGTTTAGAAGAAATTCCAACCTTTTGGAATATAGATAAAAGCAAAATTGGCGCCGTTGTGAGAGACAATGAAAGAAATGTTACAAAAGCAATCGACGATTCAGTTTTTAAGGGAGTACCTTGTTTTATACATACTCTTCAACTGGCAATCAATACTTCTTTGAAACATGACACCATAGCTAAAATTCTTTTAAAATCGAGACGAATGCAGCAAGAATTGAATTTATCATGCCACCAGCTTGTCCAAGACATATGCACCCGATGGAATTCAACTTACTATATGATAATTCGACTATTAGAACAAAAACGTGCTGTTTCTTTATACCTGGCTGAAACATCGGTAAATTGCGAAAACTTGTCTAATGGCGAATGGGAAATACTCGGAAAAAGATTGAATTGCTGAAACCGTTTGAAGAGATTACCAAAGTCATAAGCTCAAATTGCTCTTCCGTGTCTGACGTTATACCTCATCTAAAAACTTTACAGAGATATCTGAATTTATACAATGATAATTGCAATGAAATTATGGAAATGAAAGTCCTGCTGGAAGATGACTTGAAGAGTAGATTCGATGTGCAGCACAACAAATTATATACCCTGGCTACATTATTAGATCCCAGATACAAGCAGCAATTTTTTGATTCGCAAGATGCCATCACAGTAAGGTCTCAATTTTTATTAGAAGCATTTGAAAAACAACGTGAGTGATAACGAGAGCGACAGTGACAAAGAAAATTTACTGAGCATTCGCATCGAGGAACAAAATTCCGAAGCAACAACACATAGATATTTTTGGGAATGCTACGAAAAATTTGCAACAAAAAAGTTAGACATGATTCATGACACCAGATCAAGCGCAGCTCTTGAACTGCAGTCCTACTCTGCTTTGCCGGTCATAAAGCGCAATTATGACCCAATTCAATGGCGGAGCCATAACATATCAAGGTATCCTGAAATGTCGGTTGTCGCCCAAGTGTACCTTTCTTGTCCCGCAAGTTCCATGTACAGTGAACGGTTGTTCTCAGAGGCTGGGAATATATACGAAAACAACAGAAATCGATTGCTGCCAGAAAGGACAGAAGCACTAGTTTTTTACATCATAATTTGCCATTAATTAAAAAATATAGGTAAACTGTGAAATAATAATATGATCACCTTTGATTTGCCGAATTGAAATTAAATACGGTTAATTTTTTATGTGCCTTACTGTTTTTTGTTTGTTTATTGTTTTTATAAGGAATTGTTTTCTTTCTTGTTTTTGTTAAATAAAAATTCAAAAAAAAAATAATCGATACTATTGCCTAAATTCTCTGCGTACATTTTATTGAAAAATATAGACAAAGTAAGTAACCGACTAGTCGGCGATTTTTGCCGACTAATCGTTGAGTAGTCGCCGACTACAAAAGTAGCCCACTAGTCGGCTTACCGACTAGTCGGCGACTAGTCGGAACATCCCTAATAATTATGGCCATATCTGCTACATTGCCAAAATTTTGCTTACTCCTCCCGTTTCAATCTAACGATAGTAAAGGAAATTATGGGTTTTAATTTGTATACCACATGAGGTGTGGGTTTTACTGACGTGCAGTTCCGAATCCCGTTGCATTGCAATGTTTATAGCACGCAGGTCATCTTCACTTCATTGTTTCATTAAATAATGCTCCTCGATTGCCAAAGGCGCGCCCTCAGGTTTCATCTGTTTGTATTCATTTTCTGCTTATCTTTTTAAATGTCTTTTGTCAACTCCACGTTTCATTTAAATGCAATTTTTAAATGTTGATTAACCCTTTTTTATAACAAAACCAACTTATTTACTTCACTTTAAATCACTCGATTTGCGCACGTTCCGAAACAGACTGAGTATAAGGCTGGCACTCCGGGTTTCTTTTTATTGACAACTGCATAAATCTACCACACTCATGTTCACGCTATTTTAAGAAAGGGGTTGAAACTTCTTTCTCATTCTTGAAGGGTTCGCTGTGAGAGCATAAGACTTGTTTTAAAATAACAGATCGAAAAAATGATGTATGTATGCAAGGGAATTGTGCTCCAGAGCTAAAAAATTAACTGAATTTTCCGTTCTTTAAAAACACAGCCACACAAAAAAAAATTTTTGGTTTGATCTGGGTATCTCACTACCTCTACCATATGTTTTCGGGGTCGCTGATTCCAAATCCGTTGCCCGTTTTGCTCCATCAGATCAGCATTTTGCCATAACCTCAAAAAACCTCAATTCGAGTTATTGACAGCCACAAAAAAAAAAAAGTCATGTGCCAGAATATAGACCCACCTATTCCTATGTATTTTGATGCGCTGAATCCAAAAATGACCTTCAAAATTTATTTTGATCGCTCAATTTTCCGCTATTCACCCCCTTCAACCCCCTAATGGCCCAAAATTCGGTTTTTGTTTTAAACTCGGAAAATAAATGCATTTTTTATTTTCTGATGCTGATTCCAAATATGTAAATGAAATATGATTAAGATGCCTCGGTTGGCAGTAAGGAGTTACATTTATCTAGCAAGTATGTAGTAGTAACTGGACTCGGAACTACGAATCTACTTCTTCCTGTGGTAGCTAACTCTCTTACTTTTGAAAGACCTCAAATATGCGTTTGATTGAATTAAGCAACCAGAAATTTCATTACGTTGTTTATAATTATCATTTGGTTTATAAAACTGGACATATAAGATATGTATACAACTTAGAAATATGCCTTCATGGCAAAAGTAAGGAAGAAGTTTACGATGCAGGGGAGGGATACCCCAGTATCGGCGGCTGGTCAGGGTGCGAAAGCGGGCCCGCAGGCGTCGTTATCATGCGACCGCAGCTCTACATTAGTTGGTGACTTGGCTAGTGTGGAGTACAATATTACAAGAAATAAAAGAAAAAACACTTTATCTCACAAGTGTGATAGCGATCGCAATGTGTTTTGTTACGTTTGCTGCAAATACGAAGTGAGCTCATTGAGGAAGCCCATAGATGATGATATTAAAGCCACATACAAGGAAATTTTTAAATTGGATATTGTTCAAAACCGTTATGTTCCCAACATATTATGTAATTCTTGTAGATTAATGTTAAATCGGTCGAAAAAAGTAAAAAAGGCAATTAAATTTAGTAATCCAGCAGAATGGAATCAACCAGACAATAAAGAAGACTGCTTTTTTTGTTCGAACAGTGTAAGTAAGAATTTAACTATAAGGAATAAACATAACATTGTCTATAAGACAGTGTCTTCAGTAAAGAGTCCAATTTTATATGACAAGGACAATAAAGAAACTGTTCTCGAGAATCTGAACGTAATTGAACCTAATGAAATAATGGAAGATGACGAATGTTACCCAGAAACCAACTGTTCCGATGAAGAATCAGACTATGTTGAAAATACTGAAAAACGTGTCCCAATTCTGGTTTCACAGCCTGTCTTAAACGACCTTGTACGAAATTTAGGCTTGCCAAAAGACAGTTCAGAATTTTTAGCTTCTTTTTTTTAAGCAACATAATTTTCTAGAACCGGGTACAAAAGTATCCGAGTACCGAAATCGAGAGTCAGAATTTCGGAAATATTTTTCTAAGGATGGGGATCTTGCATATTGCACTAATATTAATGGACTAATGAATGAACTGAAAAAAAATTGCTACAAAGCAACCGATTGGCGCCTGTTTATCGATTCATCGAAAAGAAGTATTAAGGCAGTGTTACTTCATAATACTAACGTCTATGCTCCTGTACCAATAGCTCATTCAACTGTTATGCAGGAAAAATACGAAAATATGCAAGTTCTTTTAAAAAAAATTGGCTACGACCTCCATAGATGGCAAATCTGTGGGGATTTAAAAATAATAACTATGTTGCTCGGCCAGCAGTCCGGATTTACTAAGTATCCCTGCTACTTGTGTCTATGGGATAGTAGAAACAGAGAAAACCATTACAAGGTTAAAGATTGTCCAACTAGAGCTTCCCTTACACCTGGGTCGCGTAATGTCATGAATGAGTCCCTAGTAGACCCTACGAAAATTCTAATTCCTCCTTTTACATATAAAAACTAGGTCTCATGAAACAGTTTGTCAAAGCTCTAGACAAAACAGGTAAATGTTTCAAGTACCTACAAACCGTGTTTCCTCGTGTTTCTGATGCCAAAATTAAAGAAGGGGTGTTCGATGGTCCTCAAATTCGAAAATTGTTCAGAGATAATGATTTTATAAGTAAGATGAATGATCAGGAAAAAGCAGCTTGGAAAAGTTTTCGAGAAGTTGCAAGAAACTTCTTAGGAAACCGAAAAAGTCCAGAGTATAAGAAGTTAGTTGCCAACATGATAAAGAACTACGAGAAACTGGGATGCTTGATGAACTTAAAGCTTCATTTTCTGCACTCTCATCTTGACCAATTTCCCGATAACCTGGGACACTTTAGTGAAGAACAGGGGGAACGTTTTCATCAAGATATCAAAGTTATGGAAACTCGCTATCAGGGACGATGGGACGTTAATATGTTGGCAGATTTTTGCTGGATGCTCAAAAGAGAAACACTTGGGCAGGTCAAAAAGCGTAAAAGGAATCCCTTACATAGGTCATTTGAAGAGAAAAGAACCCGATACAGCTCAAAGATGGAGACCGACTAAAAAATATTCTATATCATCAGCTTTAAAAAACAGCCCCAATAAGGGCTCAATGATGTACAAAACCCGATCGTGCAACCTCCCCGCGGTGTGCATCGGGTAACGCCAATGCCGACGGTACAATTATTCCACAAAACATTAGATTACCAAATCTTATTACGTGTCACTTTTTTTTGAGGTTATGGCAAAATGCTGATCTGATGGAGCAAAACGGGCATCGGATTTAGAATCAGCGACCCCGAAAACATATAGTAGAAGTAATCAGATACCCAGATCAGAACAAAAAAAAAATTTGTCCACGATATTAAATTTTAATAGCTCGAATTGAGGTTTTTTGAGGTTATGGCAAAATGCTGATCTGATTGAGCAAAACGGGCATCGGATTTAGAATCAGCGACCCCAAAAACATATAGTAGAAGTAATCAGATACCCAGATCAGAACAAAAAAAAAATTTGTCCACGATATTAAATTTTAATAACTCGAATTGAGGTTTTTTGAGGTTATGGCAAAATGCTGATCTGATGGAGCAAAACGGGCAACGGATTTGGAATCAGCGACCCCGAAAACATATGGTAGAGGTAGTGAGATACCCAGATCAAACCAAAAATTTTTTTTTGTGTGGCTGTGAAATTCTTCGCGTTCGGCAGCCAGCGAT
>CM035808.1:54065770-54078270 GCA_020466095.1 Chlorops oryzae | reverse complement strand
TGAGGCATTTTTTTTAAATTTAAGTGTCATTTTGTATGGGGGCCCCCCTTAGGAGGGGAGATAGAAGGTAGGTGTGTTGGAAGAAAATGTTTGGGGTAAAAAAACAGTGGGGGTCGGTCATACATTTCATCCCACTAGGACGGGTTTGACTGTAGTGACGGCCTTTTGTGTGAAATTTTGATAAAATTAAGGTAATTTTGTATGGGGGACCCCCTTAGGAGGGGAGATAGAGGGTAGGTATGTTTGAAGAAAATGTTTGGGGTAAAAAAATAATGGGGGTCGGTCATATATATCAGCCCCCTAGGAGGGGTTTGACTGTAGTGACGGGCATTTTGTATGAATTTTTGCTCAAATTAAGGTAGTTTTATATGGGAGCCCCCTTAAGGGGGGGAGATAGAGGTTAAGTATGTTCGGAGAAAATGTTAGGGGGACAAAGTTAATGGGGGTCGGTCATACATTTGACTCCTCTAGGAGCACTCTGGGGCTAGTTAGGAAGATGGGGGGAAAAAGTTTTTAAAAAATTATTTTTGTATGGGAGCCCCTTAAGGAGGGGAGATAGGGGTAGGTTTGTTCAGAAAAAATGTTCGGAGTAAAAAAATAATGGGGGTTGGCCATACGTTATATATCCGTAGGGGCGCCTTGTGGGGAGTTAAGGGCCGTTTCCTCTCTATTTTTGCCAATTTCCCAAACTTCAATTGAAAACTGCCACGGGTTCCCGTTATCCGATTGCCTCCAAATTTCTCACGTTTCTCCTCCATGTCCAATGGAACACTTCTGGACCCTGAGACCGATTGAAATTCCATTTTGGGAATTAAGAGCAGCCCTAATGTATATATTGTTTTTTTTTTTGTTACCGGTATCCTGACAAACGACATGTCTATGCTTCACATTGATTGCCGTGCTCAAGGCTACCTGTCTCAAATGCCCGGACAACATGTTAACTTCCGATATTATGTCTCGAATTAACCGGATCACGGACTTGCGTAGAAACACTTGAATTTATTATAATGTATTTATTCTTAGACTCCATTTATATTGCAAAACATATATATAGCTATTGTTGTCGCATCGGGGCGTGTATTGCATGCTGACGTACCGACGCAAGAAAACTAGCCGCGGTGAGAGAGGCTTGCTAACAAACCTAGGTATTTAACCGACTAAAACTACAAAGGATTTATTTACAGTACTTAAATTTTTTTTTATTCTGCAATGATCTTCCAGACTGTCTTTTTGTTCCCGTTCGACATGTCTAGAAGACGTAATTAGTTTTAAATTGGGCGCCATTTTATTGTCCCCTAACTGCCTGTGCCTCGATGACGTAGAGGTAGCTAGCTCAGGCTCAGGGCGGGATACTCCAACACGAAATTTGTTCTTCATTGGCAATTCACCGGACAACAAAAATAAATATTTCAGAAAAAGGAAGAAAAAAACTCAGACCAGATCCCATGCCACCACTCGCACGATAAATTAAGAAACTGCAGGATTATTCATCACTCGCAACACCACATCACCCTCTCCAAGGCGAAACAAAAATAAATTTCTTTTAAGCAGCCATTTCGATAAACTTTATAAACCTCCTTTTTTTATTCACTAAATCCTTACAATATCCAGTTTCTTTTAAACTTTTGACATCAACACGTAAAATGTACAACCAATATCTACATTTAATTCCTTCCTTTAATCTTTGTGAAGGTCGCTAATACGGCCCTTAGTTTTGCTGGCCACGACCTTATCGGTCTGACTTCATCTTTTCATAGATCTCAAAATATCACTTTTTTATTTTTAATTTGTCCGTGTCCTACGAGCTCGTGGATGCTTCTACATAACGTCAAAACACAATAAAAAAAAAAACTCTAAATTATTCTAAGTCGTAGCCGGCTAGTTGAGGACCGTTCACAATATCTTTATCAAAATTTTATTAAAGAACAAGAAACTCGAGCCCTTTCATATACCACCATCACGATAACGGTTGTTTATCGATTTTAAATCAAGAATTCGGTTTTTCTTACAACTTCCAATCAAAATTAAAATAAAATATTTGCCGCCATTTACAAGAAAAAAATAACAAACGAACAAAAGGCAACGCTCTCACCAGCTTTCCGCTACTTAGCCGCCAGATCAAGGTTCCTTATGCTTTCTCTGCATATGCTTTATGGCCTCCCAGGCGTTAATCCGTATGAGCCTCACACCACGTGATTATTTCCTCTGGACGATCTGTATGATGATTTCGGAGACAATAATTTTCTGCTTCGTCGGTCGTTGCCGTGTGACTTCCCCTTTTGTCTGCTCCGGTTACTTAAAGGCGCCTTCCTTTGCCGTAAGCTTTCAACGAATTTCTTCGCTGGACACGTTTTACACTCTGCGGGAAATCCGTGACCATCGGTCTCCGGTAGAATTTTTTTTTTATTTTACCACTATGTATCGCAGCTAGTCATCCAAAAACCGTCTCGCGGTTGACTTTTTATTATTTTTCGTTGTTTTCTTTATTTTTTTAAACAAAACTCTCGACTTTTTACAATTTTAGTCCGTCCGATCTTCATGCGGCTTCCTTCCTCGCTTTTTTTTCTCCTCCTTTCTTTTTCTTCTCAAACATTCTTCGGGTTGGTGCCATCTCTTTTGCTCCTTTAGTCCTCCGCTCAGCTGTTCTGTCCTCTTGATTAAGGCTAGCCCACCCTACGGCAACGCACGGTTGCAATTTAATCTTTTCACCTTTGTCTCTTCTTTCTCTTGGTAGCTAATATATTTTGGTTAAAAACTACCGCAACAAGGAGGAGGAAGCTCGTTACAATTTTGTGACCCTTGAGCGCTTCTCTTGCATTTTATTTTTATGCCTTTATTGAAAAAAAAAAACTTAATTTTGCCCTTTATTTTTGTAAAATAAGTCAGAAACTATTTTGTATAATATAAGCCAAAAGTAAAAAGAAATGAATGCTTATTATTTTTTTCGAACAAATATAATAGTAGGGGAGCGAAAGAGGGGATTTTTGCAGTTACTCGAGCGTGTCAGAAAATAATATGGGGAGAAAGCTGTTATATGGCCCCACCATATATGAGCGCTCAATATTGGGGTGTACGTTGAGGGCATCCCGTCAGATTAGTAAAAAAAATTCGATCCTCTGAAAAACTCGAGCACGTCCGATTAAGAGAAGGTAAGTTAAGTAGATGTTAAAAAGTGTATAGTTCAATTCTCTGACAATTTGAGCGTGGCATGGGGAAAGAGGTGAGTACCGAAGTTGCAAAAAAAAAAAACCTCAACTCGAAATACTCGAGCGCGATTGGTTTTTTTTTATTTTGAAGGAAATCCTTTCAGGATCACGAAAAACATATAATCTGACGTTTTTCATGGGGCAAAGTAGGAAAAAATGGCACATTTAATCGCAATCTTTGTAGTGTATTTAAATGATTTTGTGAAATTAAAAATTTGTATTCCGTGTCAATAAAGAGCTTTTAAAACTGAAAAACTCTGAATCGCGAATCCTTTTCTTTCCTTTTTTTCTCTCTCTTTCTCTCTCTCCTTATAATTAAATATATATAGATTGTTTTTGTTACATCTAATTATAAAAAGGAACGAAAGAAGAATTTGGTCTTTAAATTTTCAGTTTAAAACAAGTAATAAAGCTAAAGTCGGTCAAGCCCGACTTTGAAATACCCAGCGTGCCGACATTATGAGCGCACTATGTTTCTCTATTTGTGGGCGTGGCAGTGGGCGGGCCACATAAATTATTTCCCTACACCTTTCATTCGCCTTGATGAACCTATGTTATGTTGCGAATTTGAAGCTTCTACGCCTTTTACTTCGGAAGTTACGAAAAATCTTTATTTGTGTGCGTGGCAGTGGGCGGGCCACATAAAATGTTTTCATACACCTTTCATTCGCCTTGGTCAACCTATGTTGCGAATTTGAAGCATCTACGCCTTTTACTTCGGAAGTTACAAAAAATCTTCATTTGTGGGCGTGGCAGCGGGCGTCTTTCACTTCACATGTACCGATAAATCCTTATTTGTGGGCGTAGCTCGAGGAGGACGGCGTCCATTTTTTTTCCACGATATGAACCTTTTCGTAGTTTACTTGTACACCAAATATCAATGAAATGTGTTGAGTGGTTCGCAAGTTACAAGCTCTTTACTGAAAACCCAATAAAATCATTTGTGGATCATACTCGGACCCCGATATACATGTGTACCAAAATTCGACTTCATTGGAACGGTCGTTTCGGAGGAGATCCGACCACGGACGGACGGACAGACGGACGGACGGACGGACGGACAGACGGACATGTCTAAATCGATTCAGTTTTTGATCCTGGTCATTTCTGTATATATAATATATGTCTATATCTCCGGAGCTTAATTCTCCCTGTTACAAGATTCGCACAAAACTAATATACCCCGCTTAAGCATGGGTATAAATACGCATCCATGTAATTGTCAGATTATCATTCAGGGCGACTAAGACATCAATTTGCTCCCTCTGCATAAAAATCTGACGCGCTCGAGTATCTGAAGGTTACCGTTTTTTTTTTTTACATTTTTCAAAATCATTCCTGACCTTTGGCCACCTCCAAAACGTCAGTTATTGAAATTGGACACTTTTAGGAGTCCACTTTACATTCACTGTGAATATCTGACACGCTTAGGTAACTGTTTTTTTTCTTTCTTTTTTTCCACTTCCATTTATGGCCAACCACCTCCAATTAAACGTCAGATTAATATATATTGGTTATCAGGAACATAAAGCGCGTTTACTGTATCAATGTCTGACGCGCTCGAGTATTGCAATGTATCTATTTTTTTACATTTTTGACCATTCTTACACGCTCTCATCCCCATTAAAATGGAAAACTTTACATAGACTTTTTTTTTGTTTAAGAACGTAAACTTCACAATCCAATAAGTTTCCATGACGCTTTAGTAACTGCAAATTTAGCATCTCGGGCTCCCCTACTATAAAACGCAAGTTCAGATTTTTATTTTTTCAAACGAATGAAATATTCATATTGTGCCTTTTTCTTTTTCCGACAAAATTTAATCGGAAAATTCTGACTGTTATTTTTAAGCACAGAAATAAAAGGCAAATCTCAATTGCTTCAACTTCTTTTGGCCGACTTCTACAAATTTTGGCTAGAAATTTTTGAAAGTGCCGAAAAATTTGGTACATAACCACTTAACCTTATAGAAAAATTGAAAAAAGTAATTACTCCTTTTCAAAGATATTGGGTGGCAAATAAATATTAGCATTTAACTCTAGGGCTTCCAGAATAAGACATATATATTTGAGGATTTAAAAAAATATGTTGCATACTCTGAGGCTTAAATTTGTTAATATCCTTGCTAGCATGATATCCAAATTTTCCAAAGTAGGAATTGTTTTTAGCACCTCTCAGCAATTTAAACAAAATCTCGTTGGTGTTATATTTTTATGATTTGTCTGGAATAGGTTTGTTGCCATTTCTCTAGGTCACGCATGTGTACATATCGTAGTTAAAACTCATTTTCTAGTAATGATTGTCATATACGGTGACGATACAAATTGTAACTTATTTTACAATTCTCCTTTGAGTTCAAATATTCTAGAACTAACGACCGAAATACAGTTTTTAATATATAGTCACGCCAGTAACTTAAAATCTGTTTTAGTCGAAAGAGTTTTCTAGGGTTTTCAGAGTTGTTACAGTGATTTTCGAAATGAGTTATAAAAGCACTAAAAATATTACTTTATGATGTCTCATACGAAAATGAATATATATCTCGATTTGGTACTTACCATCTTATAGAGATTGATCTATAGAATCGATTGGCAAAATTTTTATGATCGGACTTTTAGTCTTTTAGCAATTAAGATTTGCCTTTCATAAAAATAAAAGTCAGAGTTTGCCGATTAAATTTTGTCGAAAAAAGAAAAAGGCACAATTTGATTGTTTCATCCAGGGACCTGACTTTTATAAGTATTTTCGAAAAAAGTCTTAAAACAATTATTATTTTGTGACTAAAATAATTAAAATATTTCATAATTATTATAAAAATTTTTATATATTTAGATTTCCATATAACTATTATGAATGAGAAAAAATTTTATTAATTGAAGCGGAGCCGCGAATAACGTTGTAAGTGACAAATCTCACATTTTTGCAAATTTGCCATGCCATTCAGTACTTACAAGGCCACTTCGCTTCTTTCTGGTTCTGAATTCTTGAGAGATGTCCAAGATTTGACCAAATAAAAACATTTTTTTGGTAGCTCAAAGGGCTAGAGTATTATTGACAGCGAAAGTCCGAAAAATAGGTTCAAAAAATTTGTCGCTTACAACGTTATTCGCGGCTACGCTTCAATTGAAAAATAAGTTTTATTTTTGAGAAATATTTTTTACGTCTTTTCAAATTTTTATAAGGGGAAATTTTTTTTCTAATTGCCTTAGAAGTTTTATGTTTGAAGAATAATAGTTTACGTCGTCAGCCAATCGATGGTAATACACGGAAGGACGAATCGACGTTGTACAGACGTAATTATGCCCTATTTAGGTTAGGTCAACGAAATATTTTAAATATAGAAAATTAACGCTTATATTGACTGATGCAGCAGTCGATTGAGAGTAATATAAGTTTAGAAAAAATATTATTCCTCCTTAGTTTCAAGAGAGATTGAATGATTTTCGAGAAATGCGATATATTGAATTGTGCCGATTTAGTAGCAAGGGTGCGATATCTGCAAATTTTCAGATCAATCGGAAACCGGGAACTAAGTCAAAATTAAGTTGTAAGATTCCTTTACAAAGGTTGTTACCCTGCAGTAATGAGCCGGTCAGTTTTCTAAGAAGGACTGGCTTTTGACCGGTCCAAATCCTACCGGTTAAATTATGGCAGTTCGCTCCATGGAATTCGGCTAGCCGGTGGTCGGTAATAAAGAGGTTAGTTTATGGGTAGTCTGTAAATGGCACTTTCATCAACTTAGAATATATATAAGAAATTTGTTGTTTATTTGCCTCATTTGACTATCCTAAAACCAGACAAAATTACGATAATTGACCCAAAAAAACTGGCTATGATCAGCCGTTTTGCGGACTAGGCCCTCCCCTAGGACAGGCCCATGTTAAAAAGGTCAGTTGAATACATTAGAAGTGGAATTATGAGGGGACTAGCACTGGTAACATGAAGGACTGACCGAAGGCTACACTTGGGTCAGTCCATATTACTGCAGGGTAGTTTATTACAAGTGAATTGAATAAAAATTCAACAATAAAAATTTTCAAAGACGTAAAAACTTCTCATGATGAAAATAAAAGTTATTAAGAAACGTTAAAACCAAAAATTGGAAAGAAAAAGTTATGGAAAGACTTATTGAATTTTTTGAATTTGTAAAAGTTATACAAAGATTTTAAATAATTTTCTTTGAAATAAAGGCAACTTTTTTAAAATCTGAAATTTCAATAATTATTATTTCGGGTCCCTGGTTTCATCGTTAGAAAAAAAATAAAAATCCCATCTTGCCTTTTATATTTGTTCGAAAAAAATAATAATTTTTTTAACTTTTGACTTATATTATAAAAGTTTCTGACTTTTTTACTGCTCAAAATTTATTTTTTTTATTTTTTTTCTCATGAAAAATGATTTGTTCATCGTGCCTTTTTCTTTCTATACCCTTTCATTTTCTACTTATAAATTATATAAAAGTGAAGAAAACAGCGATGTGATGATTTTATCAAGAAACGCTTTCTTCATATGTGTATACTTGCCTTTAATCGAATTTGGTTTTTAAATCCTTTTTTACAAATTTCACATTCAAAAGGAGCATAATCTGTATGCGTCAACATATGAGCTTTGAGTGCGGCATTTGTTCGCATAGTTATGCCGCACTCCTCACATATAAAAGAGCGATCGCTGGGGAAAAATAGGACATTTAAATTAAGAATTGATATCAAAGAGTATTCATACATTACTTACTTGTTGTGTACATATTTGATGTGGTTTTGTACAATACTGTTGGAAGAAAACTTCTTGTTGCAATAAGAACAAGGTACAGTTCTTTTTAGTTCGAGGGGCAAATGTGTCTTGTGATGTGCTTCTAATTGATATTGGGTAACAAAAACACGACCTGGGCAATGTGAACATTTCCAATCTCCTACAGTTGGGGAAATTGAATGTGTTCCTTTCATGTGTTGCCGAAAATGTTGAACATGTTTGAAATCTTTTGAGCACTCTGAACAGGAGTATGCGGTTTCCTTCTCTTTTATACGTTTTCTTCGAGTTATTTTGGCTAAAATTGGCTTGTTTTCTTCTATATTATTAATTTTCTCCTCATCATTTCTTGAGCGTATATGTCGTTTACTATTAAATATCACTTCATTTTTGTGATTTAATTTTTCTTTCGAAGGTAGAGGCGACAAACTGTCTTTAACATTATTATCATCACCTTTATTTGTTGTTGGATTACTGCCACGTTGTATATCATCGCCTTGATCATCTCTTGAATTGCCTCTCGATTCATTAATACTTTGTTTTCTCGTCTTTTTGGGAGGAGATTTAATATCTGCATCAATAGTCATTTCATTCATTCTCTTGACTTTTAATATATGCCGCGAAAAAGTGTTTTCTGTAAATATGGGTTCATCTTCAAAAGAGTTTTCTTCTAGATTATATTCTTTTTGTTTCGAATAAAGGTTGTTGAATTCCAGTACAGAATTTTGGGGGATAAAAATATGTTCTCTGTCATATTCTGAGAACCCAAATTGTGCTCGTATTTCATAGGAATCCAAATTTTTTTCGCCGCGCTGGTTTTTAAGCACCTGTAATTTTAGATAAAGATTTGTGCAAACATATTCTAGCAATCCAAAGTTTGAATTTTACCTGATACATTTCTTGAACTCTTCCCACCCGTTCAGAAAAGGTAATAATTGAAGTTACAAATGAAAAGCAATCGGTACACAACATTTTTGGCAAAGCTTCATCAACCTAAATTTGATAACATGTCATTAATAACATATGTATATGATAAATAAATAGATAACTGAGCCCTTAATATATATATGTATATATATATATGTTTTCAAGTAAAAGCACGGAAAAAAATCTAAAGACAATGTCCAATTTGTTGCTGGTTTCCGATCATTATAAAAGTATCAAAATGCCTTTTAATAAGTCTCCACCACCAGGTATAAACTGTCCAAAAATGATTCCAATCTTCAATAGAAAATATTTTAAAACATGCGGAAGTCTTATATATAGTAAAACTGTAACATTCATAACATCCCTAAGCCACTAGTATTACACAAGTAAACACGAATTTTTGTGTCTGACTTCGATATGTCAGATTCCGACTTCCGAATGAAAATAATATTTTTTTTAAGTTTGATTTTGTGGTCAGGGGGACGATATCTGAAATGTTCGCGTCAATTTCTAGATTTTTCTCGAAATCTCAGGAAGTATGTGTTTTGCATTTTTAGAGGAAGAATTCACCTTTACAACGATGTATCATGTCATATCACTTATTCTATATATAAATTTGCATCAAAATCGGACGTCGGCAGCGGTTTGAAAAACATGTTCGACGATTTTTGCCTGAAGCATTTGGAATTTGAGTAGAGTGGGAAAACTCCTTATAACTTCTACAATTTTCTACCATAATATCAGCATACCATAAAATTTTGGAAACGTAAAATACGCAGTTATTGTTTCAAAGCAAAAAAAATGATTTTCAGAATTTTTACCGAATAAATATATCAAAATGAATTCAAAATATTTCGAACAAAATTCAAAAAAATCCACATTTTTCAAATTTGAATGGCTATAGATCTTGAAGTAAAACTTTTATTGACACACATGATACATCGTTGTTAAGGTGATATTTCCTCTTTAAAGCAAGAACAATAAAATGCAAAACACATACATACTTCAAAAAACAAATTGGGTTTTCATATATAATCTGATTTAGTGAGCCAGAAAACAACCATTAAAAACCAGAAACAAAAATAAAGTTTTATTTTGTCGACTTGTGTTATCAGTCATTGCCTTAAGGGGGTCTTCTCATTGAAAACCCGTTTTTTGGACCCTTTTTAAAAAAATTCTTATTTGAAAACGCAAAGAATAATTGAAAACTTTTTTTATTTATTGTATTACAAAAGGTTCAAAGTAAATAAAAAAATTTTTTTTGCCTCGATACGTGGGCTGTTCAAAAAGTAATGAGACTTCAAAGTTGGTGGTGAAAAAAAAGGTGCCGCCACGGCGGCCACGATTCCGGGTCTCCGGAGCGTCCGAAATGAAAAAAAAAAACGGGGTTATGATCAGTATAGATGTAATTCTCGGGCGAACCTCAAGCTTAATTTTGTGATTTTTTTTTGACAAAATTGCGGCCATTCAAAAAAAAATTTCAATTTCGGTTGAAAATCGGTTCAGTTCAACTGGAGATATCATGGCCGCCAGTTCGAAAAACGTGGTTTCGAGATAAACGCGTTTAAAGTTTGAAGCAACGCAAAAATTACTCGTTTTAGCGCAGATCTTGCTCAACAAAGAAAGCTATACCCTCTAAACTATTTCGAATATCAAAAAATCCTTTTAGGGGCATATTCACAACTACCCAAGCTATAAATAAATGCAAAAAAAAGGCGAAAAAAAGTTGCTCAATGAGAAGACCCCCTTAAGCCAGTAACGAATACGTAAAATGAGTGATAGTGAATAACAAGAACCCACAGACAGAATGGCTCGGCCAAATTCGCCATACATCTTGCGGAAAAAAGTAGAAATGGCCCCATCATAACGTAAAATCATATACATGTATACTTGTATTATTTGTTTACAATATACTTTATTAATATGGCTTATTAAGGGGATAGTATAAAAAAAAAATTTAGGGTAGATTTTTATTTTATCGTTTTCCAAATGTACAACATTTTAAGAGTATTGTGTAAAAATTTCATGGAAATGGAGCGAGCGGAAACGAAGAGAAAAAACTTTAAATCGTTTTTGTTGTAAACGACTTTTTGAAGTCGGTGAACACGATGCTGCAAAATTTACTTGACCGATCGACTTAAACTTTTTTAAAATTTTTCTACTCACAAAAACGCAGGTAACACGTGGCCTTTTTAAAATTTTTGTTTCTTATATTAATAAAATAAAAATACTTAAATTTTTAAGCGAAAATCGAATATTTTACTTTATAACAAGAAAAAAAAAACTTAAAAAAAGGCTCACGATGTTACTTCGGGACTAGACATATACGCCGCCGACAAACGCCGCCGCCGCCGCCATTTCGTGACGTTTCTGAGCCGCCGCCGGCGAAAACGGCGTAAACGGCGCGGCGGCGTCGGCGGCGTATAAATTTTTTGCAATCTTAAACAAGCTTAATCATAACATACCGATTTTATATATCGTAAACCTACTTATGTATAAGTTAGAAATAATCAAATTAGCACTTTCACATATCTACATATATTTGACAGTTTTCTTATTTTATTAGGTCCTTCATTAATTTATCAAGGTTCCATAACTTATTCCTTTACTTTACGATAACATTTTTTTTTACCACATTTCCCCACTCCCCACAAACACCCCATTCCATACATGAAAGGCTCATGTTTCGCCGGCCCTGGCCGCCGCCGCCAGCCACGCCGGCGTAGCCGCCGACTTTTTTCATTTCTACGCCGCCGCCGATTCGGCCTAGTCGGCGTAAACCTCTATTCGGGACATCAATTTCCTTTTCAAAACATGTTTTTTTTTCTCAGATGATCTGTTAACCCTCTATCGTGTTCACCGCAAACCAACAGTTTTCGAAGCGCCTCCGGAGTATCGCTGCCACCGATATATTTATCGATAGTTTTGATTTGTTTCCCCAAAGATACTTTATACGTTAAGCTATAAGATGTATATGAAATAAATACACCAACATTATTATATGCCTTTTTTTGGCTTTAAAACTATACCATCTCATTAAGAAGCTTGTGACTTATTTCAATTATTATATAATATTATAAGGAAATTCTGAATTTATAAAAAGCAAGTACGCCATGTTAATATGATATTTCTTGCAGGAGTGGATTTTATTACTTTCGCCACAATAATCCCGCCTATTTTGATGTAAACCTGATTCTTCGTTCGGCTCGGGTGCGACATTTGGGAATCTGTGAGTTGGATGGCGAAAATTTAAGACTTTTTAATTCGCTTCTAGCTGTTGTTGATGACGAATGTGCACTGGAATCAGATGGTTGTCTGCTGGGTGTCGTATTTTGCTTTCTAGGGTCTTGCGATGTGTGGCATAGTGGTTAATAGCACACTGCGATATATATGCTGCTACAGGCGATCAATACTATTACATATTTGTCAAAGCGATGAGGAACAGTAGAGGGTCCGTCGTATGGAGGTTGGAGCGGTCGTCGCTCTGTCTCGTTTCGTATGAAAACTGCTGGAGTTCTTGCCAATGCGGTTTCCATAAATGTTGGTGGCGTTGAATGGCTTGAAGTAGATGGTGGTCTTAATTTTCGACAGTGTTCGTAACTCAGTGATGAAGTCTGCTTC
>CM035808.1:54053888-54065670 GCA_020466095.1 Chlorops oryzae | reverse complement strand
CCCCAAACATTTGAAGTATTTTCCTAACAAAAATCGACAGTTCGGTTTTTCTATATCAGATAAAACGCGGTACTAGTTTTTTTTTTAGCTTGAAATCTTTAAGAATAAACATCGGTCAAAAAAATTTTAAGTTTTTGCGGACAAAGTTAGTTAATTGTTTGCAGAATCGACGCCTACACCTGGTCTTTTCGAAACAAGCTGTGCGTTTTCAGGCCAAACTAAAAGGTGTATCCTAGCTGAGTCATACAACCAACAGCCTTATTCTTTGTTACTTAGTTTTTGGTTGCATTTCCTTTTGCTTGGTTGATAAAAAAGAAAAGACAACAAAAATAGGTCTGATTATGCCAAAGGACTTATATTATATAATGCTGATTGTATCTTGCTTTTAAGTAAAACAATTATTTGAGCAAAAGTAGCAAGTTACGACTTTGAATGTTAAGGCAAGCAATTTGTCTTAGCATTTCCATAAAATAACAAATTACTTGAAATAAATCATTAATTGAATAGAAATATTTTATTGACTCATATCATTTTGCACTACATAGTTTAAATGCCAAGGCAATAGCAAACACACTAGTTTTGTTATACATCAGAATTAAATCCTTGGCAATTATCAACAGTGGTATTGATGTAATAGCGCAAACTTCATATTTTTGAACGCCTATAAACCAACTGTCAAATTTCGTATGAAACATATTTTGCGAGCTCTACACTACGATTAGATAGCGCAAAACGAATAATCTCGTTGACAGAATCAGCTTATGTTCGCTAGGAATGTTCCATTTCGAGCAAAATATCGATTCTACAATATTTCGACAAAAAATATCGATACTTCTATACGATATCGATATCGAAACAGCGCATTCTGGGCTTTATAGGTATGTTATGAAGTGTTTTATGCTTAATCCTATTTTTGTTTTTCAAAAGCAATTTCGCTTTAAATATTTCTTAAACTAAGAATTGAAACTTAATGATTGATGAATATAAGACTATATTATGGCGTTTAAATATATCGATACAACCGATACGATTTCTTCAAAATGTCGAGATTGAACTGTCAGTTTTGCAGGCTTTGCAGTATTACAGGAATACCACTAATATTTTAGGTTTGAAACCTTTATTTTGTTGACCCAGAGTAATGTCGTTATAAAGGAAGAAAATCATAATGGAAAATTTATCCCAGATGCAGACCGATTTGGGGAATCAAATGCAGTAGATCAATACGAACTTCAAGAAGGACTCTGAAAGTCGGAAAAGAAGAAAATACGGTTATCAACATTTCTTAAAGCTTTCAGGACTGATGAAATAATTTATCATACACGGCAAAACAACAAAAAAACAAAAAACTGGCTGGCGTGGATATATCAGGGAAATCCTTCAAAGAAAATTATTGTTATCAGGTCAAATTATTGGCATTCGAGGAGGAATTATTACTGCAGGACCATAAGAATTCACCAAGCAACAAGGAAATTCCAGTTTCCAAGGAGGCATAGTACAGTATAACAACTCAATATATAAACCAGGGACTGAAAATAAGAGTTATTTTTAAATTTTTGAAACAAAAAGGCAAACAGAAAGAACGTTAGGATGTCCCGTAACTGCTCAGGCTCAGGGCGGGATACTCCAACACGAAATTTGTTCTTCATTGGCAATTCACCGGACAACAAAAATAAATATTTCAGAAAAAGGAAGAAAAAAACTCAGACCAGATCCCATGCCACCACTCGCACGATAAATTAAGAAACTGCAGGATTATTCATCACTCGCAACACCACATCACCCTCTCCAAGGAGAAACAAAAATAAATTTCTTTTTAAGCAGCCATTTCGATAAACTTTATAAACCTCCTTTTTTTTATTCACTAAATTCTTACAATATCCAGTTTCTTTTAAACTTTTGACATCAACACGTAAAATGTACAACCAATATCTACATTTAATTCCTTCCTTTAATCTTTGCGAAGGTCGCTAATACGGCCCTTAGTTTTGCTGGCCACGACCTTATCGGTCTGACTTCATCTTTTCATAGATCTCAAAATATCACTTTTTTATTTTTAATTTGTCCGTGTCCTACGAGCTCGTGGATGCTTCTACATAACGTCAAAACACAATAAAAAAAAAAAACTCTAAATTATTCTAAGTCGTAGCCGGCTAGTTGAGGACCGTTCACAATATCTTTATCAAAACTTTATTACAGAACAAGAAACTCGGGCCCTTTCATATACCACCATCACGATAACGGTTGTTTATCGATTTTAAATCAAGAATTCGGTTTTTCTTACAACTTCCAATCAAAATTAAAATAAAATATTTGCCGCCATTTACAAGAAAAAAATAACAAACGAACAAAAGGCAACGCTCTCACCAGCTTTCCGCTACTTAGCCGCCAGATCAAGGTTCCTTATGCTTTCTCTGCATATGCTTTATGGCCTCCCAGGCGTTAATCCGTATGAGCCTCACGCCACGTGATTATTTCCTCTGGACGATCTGTATGATGATTTCGGAGACAATAATTTTCTGCTTCGTCCGTCGTTGCCGTGTGACTTCCCCTTTTGTCTGCTCCGGTTACTTAAAGGCGCCTTCTTTTGCCGTAAGCTTTCAACGAATTTCTTCGCTGGACACGTTTTACACTCTGCGGGAAATCCGTGACCATCGGTCTCCGGTCGAACTTTTTTTTTATTCGACCACTATGTATCGCAGCTAGTCATCCAAAAACCGTCTCGCGGTTGACTTTTTATTATTTTTTGTTGTTTTCTTTATTTTTTAAACAAAACTCTCGACTTTTACAATTTTAGTCCGTCCGATCTTCATGCGGCTTCCTTCCTCGCTTCTTTTTTTTCTCCTCCTTTCTTTTTCTTCTCAAACATTCTTCGGGTTGGTGCCATCTCTTTTGCTCCTTTAGTCCTCCGCTCAGCTGTTCTGTCCTCTTGATTAAGGCTAGCCCACCCTACGGCAACGCACGGTTGCAATTTAATCTTTTCACCTTTGTCTCTTCTTTCTCTTGGTAGCTAATATATTTTGGTTAAAAACTACCGCAACAACACACTGCATTTGCAAGCGCACGCGAGGCAAAGACAGTGGCGGTTTTTATCCTGATCCAATTGTAGGTTCTCGCGCGGCACAGGCTGGTACTGTATACTTCGATCGCGAATAGTGCCATGCCCAACGTAGGCACACGCCCACGACCCTGAACTTTGCTAGCCGGGCCTTCATCTCACATCTTAAAGTCTTTTGCATGTATCACTCCGAGTGGCCTACCTTGTAGCGTTTCTATCTCATATAAGCTGTTTCCTTTCGGTCTGACTATGCGACACTTTATGTATTTACCGTTGAATTTCGAATTGGTGCTTTTAGCGAAGCTGCTCAGTGTGAATTTACGCTTGTAGACCTCCTGGCCCAATTTGTAGCTGACATCACGCGCCCTTTTGTTGTATTGTTTTGCCGCCTTCTCGTAAGCATTATGTAGATTCTTTTAGATTTGCTGGTTTATCAGGGTGCGCCTGTCTGCGGTGTCCAATATGTAGAATTCCCCATCCTCTAAAACATCCAAGTCCTTCGCCAGTCGATATTCATTTCCGTGGCTGAATTGGTGTTGCCCGAACACGGCATAATTTGGGGACATTCCTATTGATTCGTGGTTTGATGCCCTTAACGCACATCCTATATCCGATAAGTTTGAGTCCTATTCCCTGTGGTCTTCCTTGATGTACGCCCTTATTGAGGCTAAGATTGACTGACTCAGCCGTTCCGAAGCATTGGACTGAGGGGCGTATACCGCTGTTTTGATATGTTTTATGCCATACTTTCTCATCGCGGTCTGGAATTCTTTTGAGACGAACTGAGCTCCGTTATCCGAGTGTATGATTTCTGGTACTCCGAAGATGTGGAATATCTCTTGTTCCAAAAACTTTACTACTCGTTCGCCGGACGCTTTAGGCATCGCTTTCATTAACGGAAATTTAGTTAAATGATCCAACACTACCAAGATATATGAATTCCCTCTTTTAGACCTCGGATATTTCCCTGAGAAGTCGCTGAAAAGCTTTTGACCTGCCGTTTGGTGATGGTTTCGTTTCCCATCACTGGTCGGGCCAACCGATTTATTGGCTTGCATTCTTTGCAGATTTCGCAGCGCAATACGTAATCGCGAACATCCACCACCATTATTGGCCAGTAATATAGCTGCCGCAGTTTCTCAAACGTTTTGACGAAGCCTCGGTGTCCAGACGTCGGCGGGTCATGTGCTTCTGTTATTAGGTCTCCTATCAGTTCCTTCGGGGGCCAAAGTCTCGAGCTAAACTCGTTTCGAGGTTGATCGAAGGGACTCCTCTTATATTAGGTGTAGTAAAAAGAAATCCATTATTTTTCCAATAGATGGCGTTATTTATCTGCATCTCGCGTTGTATAAGTCCGATCGTGTTCCGCTAGGGGGCATTAGAAAGATGACAGTTCCTACTAAAAAAGCTTTTTTGACACTTTTTTGATTGATTGATTCAGTTTTGTTTGAGAGCTTGTCAAAGATGGACATCAGCAAAGAGAAAATTCGCTACATTTTACAGTTTTTCTTCGATAAGGGAGAAAACGCAAGCCAGGCGGCTGAAAATGTGAATAGCGTTTATGGACCTGATACTGTAACAGCCAATCATGAGCAATTTTGGTTTCGTCGATTCCGTTCCGGTAACTTCGATGTCAAGGATGCACCACGCACTGGAAGGCCAATTCTCGAAAATGTCGATAAAATCATGGAAATTATCGAGTCCGACCGTCATGTTAGCACTGTTTCGATTGCAAAAGAGCTAAAGATTGCACAAAAAACCGTTTGGAACCATTTGAATAAGGCTGGATACACAAAGAAGCTCGATGTATGGGTGCCACACGAGTTAACGCAAAAAAACCTCATTGACCGAATTTCCATCTGCGAATCGCTGCTGAACCGCAACAAAATCGACCCATTTCTGAAGCGGTTGGTGACTGGTGATGAAAAGTGGGTCACTTACGACAACGTCAAGCGAAAACGGTCGAGGTCGAAACACGGTGAACCGGCGGAAACGGTGGCCAAGCCAGGATTGACGGCCAGGAAGGTTTTTCTGTGTGTTTGGTGGGATTGGCAGGGAATTATCTACTATGAGCTGCTCCCATACGGCAAAACTCTTAACTCGGAACTCTACTGTCAACAATTGGACCGTCTGAAGGAAGCAATCGCCCATAAGCGGCCAGCTTTGGCCAATAGGAGAGGAATTGTGTTCCATCAGGACAACGCCAGGCCACACACATCGATAGTGACTCGCCAGAAGCTCCGGGAGTTTGGTTGGGAGGTTCTTCTGCATCCACCTTATAGTCCGGACCTGGCACCAAGTGATTACCATCTGTTCCTGTCCATGGCGAACAATTTTGCTGGTGAAACATTTGCTTCAAGAGAGGCTTCTGAAATTCGACTGTCTCAATTTTTTGCTAATAGGAACGAGGGCTTCTATGAGAGAGGCATAATGAAATTACCTTTAAAATGGCAACAAGTTATCGAACAAAACGGCGCATATTTGACCTAAATCGGGTTATTCTAACTATCTTAAATAAAGCCCTCAATTTAATGCAAAAATAATGGATTTCTTTTTACTACACCTAATATATCTTATGATCCACAATTCGAACATCTAGGTATGTTGTTGGCGTTAACTGTATTTTCTTGACCAGAGATCGATATTCCGGGGACTGGAACATGGCCTCCTTCCCATCTTGCGCTACTGTTTGAATACTTTCGAGAGCTCTAGACAGTGTGTCGGCTACCACGTTTTCTGTGCCTTTCCGGTGCTCCACTTTAAATTTATAGCTCTGTAGCTGTAGAGACCACCTCGCCAATCGCCCATTGAGGTTCTTCAGGCTCAGCAACCACTTCAAACTCGCGTGGTCTGTTATTACTGTGAAATCCATCAGTTCCACGTATGGTCTGAATTTCTTTATTGCTAACACCGCCGCCAGGCACTCCTTTTTGGTGACAGTTTAATTTTGTTGCGCTGAGTTTAGTTTTTGGGAAAAATAACTAATTGGCTGTTCTTGCCCATCTGATTTTTTCTGGAAAAACACTGCTCCTATTCCTGTATGTGAGGCGTCGCAATGTATAAAGAACAGTTTCGAAAAGTTCGGATGGACTAGGACAGGAGCGCAGGTTAGTGCTCGTTTCATGTATTTGATGGCTTCTTTAGCTTCGTTGGTCATAACGAACTTATCACGTTTTTTCAGCATATCCGTGAGGGGTGCAGCTATCTCTGAAATGTTTTTTATGAACCGTCGGTACCACCCCGCCATTCCCAGTACTCGCCGCACTTCTTTCAGACTCTTTGGTGTCGGTATTTTCTCGATGGCGCTGAGCTTGCGAGGATCAGTTTTTAGGCATCCACCGCCGATCAGGAATCCTAAGTAGGGTAATTCTTTAAAACAAAATTTAGATTTGCCCATTTCGATGGATAAGTTCGCATTCCTGAGGCATTCAGCGACTTTCTTTAAGTACTTAATATGCGTTTCGAAGTCTTTAGAAATCACCAGGAGGTCATCAAGATACACGAAAACGTTAGTTTTTAACTCCTGTGGAACGATTTTGTCCATCAATCGACAGAGCCTTTATGCTGCGTTGCACAACCCAAACGGCATGACCACATATTGGTATAACGGGCGACCCGGTACGGTGAAAGCTGTACATTCTCGACTTTTTACGTCTAGTTCCACTTGCCAGAAGGCATGTTTCAGATCTATACTGCTGATGAAGATCGCTTCGTTTATTCTGCTTTATATGCCATCTATGTTCGGCAACGGATACGCGTCTTTTTTTGTTCGCTCGTTTAACTTACGTGCGTCCAAACAAAGACGGTTTTTATTTGGCTTCCGCACCAAGGTGCATCTATAACTCCAGGGGCTGTTACTCAGTTCGATGACATTTAATCTCAGCATTTCGTCTATTTCGGTCCAAATTAACTCTTGAACCGCAGGCGACACGGGGTAATACCGCTCTTTTACTGGTTCTGCATTTTCTTTGAGTTCTATTGTGTGCTTTTCCACCGTCGTTCTTCCGAGGCCCTCGCGTTCATATGCCTTGAATCTATGCTTTACTTCTTCTAGTTGTTTGATTTGTGTTTCTGACAAATAGTGTTGTGAAACCAGCAATGTCTCCGCCAGTTCGTCTTCGCAGCTGTCCATTCCCTCAACTTCAGAAACGCCTACTATCTCCGGTGCTAATTTGAACGCTCTCCAAAAGTCGACTCCAAAATACGCTGCTTGTTCCAACGATGGGCATACAGAAAACGTTAACATTTTTGTAGTATCTTTGAACTGTACCATTAGCGCAATGACCACAGTAACGTGATGTTTGCTTCCATCTGCAGTTGCTACCGCGGTACGTATGTTTTTAATGTGATCTCGACATTTTTCCAGGATTGTTTCGCAACCTCTCCCCAATACACTCGTAGTAGCTCCTGAATTCAATATACCAGTCAGTGCGACACCATTAATTTTTACCGTGGCGTATGGCCGTTGATGCCCCGATGCTGCTCTAAGTATCGAGGCTACGATGGTTCTCCTAAATAATTTCCACAATCTATATGCGTTGCGGGTTCTCTGTATCTTTCCAGTGACGGTTGGACTTCTGTTTGGGGGTTCTGCGAAAATTTGTTATCTACGCAGTAAGTACGTTGATAGCCGTTGGGAATATGTGTTGACTTGATTTTTCTGTTTATCTGCATTGTTGTGATTCTCGGTGTTTTCTGTCGAGTTCTTGGAGCTTTTGGGTGCGGGCTTCAGGATCTTGCAGTTGGAGGCTTGGATCGCGACATTCCTGCCTGTGTTGCGATCCTCTTGCCGTTTCCCTCCTAACAGATTGATTGGGCATCTATGTGTGATTACATCTGCCTTCCCGCATTTGTAGCAGAATATGCAACGCTCCGTGGATTCACATTCCATGTAGACATGTCCTGGCAATCGACAGTTCCAGCATATCAGGTGTTTCTGCTTTGACCTATTGCACTGACCTCTTGATGTTCTTCTTCCCTCTCGTCGGCTTCCCCTTCTTCTTGTTGTCTGAGTTCATTAACTCGTCTTCGTGGCTCGAGCGGGTTGGAAAACGGGTTTGGTTTGCGTCTAAGAAAAGTTCTTTCAATGTCCTTGCACTCGTCTCTTAGATGCTCCAGTTGAAATATTTGCATACCGTAAACAACCTTGGCTACACTTTTACGTAAGTTTCTTTTCACCATTTTTATTATTTCATATTCTGCTATCGGCTGACGCAACCTAGCTCTGAGTTGCATAATAGAAAAAAAATTGTCATCGATGTTTTCGTTAGGTAGTTGTTTCCTTTTAAATATCTGGCGCATGGTTTCAAAATCACTGGTCGTTGAGCGATATTCTTTCAGGAGGGCCGTTTTCAGGGACTCCCATCTGCGCAATGTTTTTGTTTTGAGTTGTGCCCAGTACCACTCGTGTGCTCTTCCTTGGAGCAGGTAGTGGAAGTCTCTTACTATGTGTGGTCACAACCCCCGATACTCTTTGTTGATACTCAACGCGAAAGATGAAATCCTCCACCGTTATTCCTTTCCTGTCTCCATCGAACCTGAGGTTCCAGTTATTTAATTTCGGAGGTTCAGTATTTTTTGGGTGTTGGACGGCCTCTAATTCCCTCGGGTGCTTTAACATCACCGCAGGCTCATTTTTTCCATTGTTCCAGGTTTCTGGGTATGAATTATGGGCTCTTCCTGGTGAATATTCATACGGCGAACGATCTTTTGGATTCCTGGGCTGCGATGCTGCCAATGGTTCTTTTCTACTGCCAAATGATACGTTTTGATTCCTCAATTGCCGATTCTGGTCCGCTGCGTAGTCAGGGTTTTCGACAGCGGTAAGCAGTTCGCGCATCTGGTTAATTATATCTTCGTTAGTGGCTTTGATCTGCGTAATTTCAATTGATACTTGATTCATTTTCTCCTGCAGCTCGTTCTGCCTGATTCCTAGAAGAGCCTCCTTGTCTGTTCCTTGGGTTCCGCTTTTACTGGTTTCTGTTCCCAATGGCATGTTTCGATGCGCACCCGAGTGCACCGGGTTGAACAAATTTGCTGACACATCACGGAAAGTAGGATCTATACCCATTGCTAGTCCAGGCAGGCTCTGTAGGAATTCCTCTCCCTGGGACACTTCCATCGGTTCTTGTCCTCGTGCTTGTGCCCATTGTCTCTCCCTTGCTGCTGCTCGCACTGTTGTGACATTCGCCCTTTCCGTTTCTCGGGTTTGGTTAACGTCCTCACTTGTGGACATCGTGAATGGCTTAACCGTCGCCTGACTTCCAAATAGCGAAATGTGGCTTTGTCCCTCTTTTGTTCGTTTGGTTCTATGAAACTGCTACAATCTTTGGGATTTTATTCAATAATTGTTAACTTTGGTAGTTAATCATGAACCGCAAATAATAAAGGATAAAAATCGAAACCAAAGAAATCGATAGAAAACTATTCTAATAGTACGTCGATATTTAATCCTCACTGAAACAGTAAATTATTAAAACAACACTAGCAGTGTCACCAGCAAAAACAGAAAATTATAACAAAAAATATATAATTATTATTTCTCCTCGGAGAAGACGGTGTGTTGCGTTATTTAATAACGGTCATTCTTTCTTCAAAAAAAAACAATTACAATATTATAGCAGCAGTCTCTCCTCCGCGAGTTCGGCCCGGTGTACTACATGTTATCTTTGCAGCACTGGTTAAGAGAAACCAAAAAAAATTATATATATAAAGGAAACAAAAAATAAAACTTTTAAGCTTTATTTACCCTCCCTTTCCTTTTTTTTCGATCTGCACAGTGAACAATATAAGTAAGCTGCGTGTGGCTTCTCATAGCTTCACTATACTTCACTTAACTTTGACTTATTCAAAAACCATATATACATTATATATATATATATATATATATATATTATATATATATATATATATATATATATATATATATATATATATTATATATATATATATACATATATATATATATATATATATAGGTATATATATATATATGTAGGTATATATATATATATGTAGGTATATATATATATGTAGGTATATATATATATATGTATATTAGGGCTGCTCTTAACTCTATGGAGAAATTTTGTAGCGAGTTTCTGATCGGTCTCAGGGTCCAGAAGTGTTCCATTGGACATGGAGGAGAAACGTGAGAAATTTGGAGGCAATCGGATAACGGGAACCCGTGGCAGTTTTCAATTGAAGTTTGGGAAATTGGCAAAAATAGAGAGGAAACGGCCCTTAACTCCCCACAAGGCGCCCCTACGGATATATAACGTATGGCCAACCCCCATTATTTTTTTACTCCGAACATTTTTTCTGAACAAACCTACCCCCTATCTCCCCTCCTTAAGGGGGCTCCCATACAAAAATAATTTTTTTAAAACTTTTCCCCCCATCTTCCTAACTAGCCCCAGAGTGCTCCTAGAGGAGTCAAATGTATGACCGACCCCCATTAACTTTGTCCCCCTAACATTTTCTCCGAACATACTTAACCTCTATCTCCCCCCCTTAAGGGGGCTCCCATATAAAACTACCTTAATTTGAGCAAAAATTCATACAAAATGCCCGTCACTACAGTCAAACCCCTCCTAGGGGGCTGATATATATGACCGACCCCCATTATTTTTTTACCCCAAACATTTTCTTCAAACATACCTACCCTCTATCTCCCCTCCTAAGGGGGTCCCCCATACAAAATTACCTTAATTTTATCAAAATTTCACACAAAAGGCCGTCACTACAGTCAAACCCGTCCTAGTGGGATGAAATGTATGACCGACCCCCACTGTTTTTTTACCCCAAACATTTTCTTCCAGCACACCTACCTTCTATCTCCCCTCCTAAGGGGGGCCCCCATACAAAATGACACTTAAATTAAAAAAAAATGCCTCACGAACTTCAATCTATAATATAGATGCCGTAGGAACAAGAACGAGCATGTTCAGCATGCATATTCGAAAAATTTACAAAATTACCTTTTAAACGAGCCTAATATGAAGAATATTGGATTAGTTTTTGGTGTGTTTTAATAATATGATATATTTTATTACCTTTTTTTTAAACTGAATTTTGGGTTCCATCCCCTAACTGGCCAAATAATGACCCTAGTAGAAAAAAAAATAAATTTTCGAGTCAAATGCCGCAAACCTCAATCTATGACGAGTTTTTTGAGACTATAACCATTAAAATCGGTTAGTAGTTTCTATTCAAAAAATTAATTCAAAACAAATATTTTTTGAAACGCATTAATCACTGTTTTTACGTTCGTTTCTTAGGTCTTCGCATGTCTCTCTCGGTCTGTACGGATGGCTCTCTCGGTCTGTACGCATGCAAAGACTCAAGAAACAAACGTAAAAACAGTGAATAATGCGTTTCAAAAAATATTTGTTTTGAATTAATTTTATGAATAGAAAGCACTAACCGATTTTAATGGTTATAGTCTCAAAAAACTCGTCATAGATTGAGGTTTGCGGCATTTGACTCGAACATTTTTTTTTTTTTTTGTACTAGGGTCATTATTTGGCCAGTTAGGGGATGGAACCCAAAATTCAGTTTAAAAAAAAAGGTAATAAAATATATCATATTATTAAAACACACCAAAAACTAATCCAATATTCTTCATATTAGGCTCGTTTAAAAGGTAATTTTGTAAATTTTTCGAATATGCATGCTGAACATGCTCGTTCTTGTTCCTACGGCATCTATATTATAGATTGAAGTTCG
>CM035808.1:54041288-54053788 GCA_020466095.1 Chlorops oryzae | reverse complement strand
CACAATGGAGAAAGGTTTTGAATTCATCTCTCGTAAGAGCGAATGCAAGTTTATTCGCAATAATTAGTTCATGCAAAAGGAATACGTAAAAGTAATTTATTTGAAATGTGTATGAAACGTTTTGATACAAGTAACGCAGAATACGGGGATTCAGCTGACGTGGCATCGGCTGGAAGTGCAGTGTCTCTCCTGCTGTGGCATAATAGATTGGCGCACCAAAATTTTACTCATGTCAAGGAACAACTCAGATGCCACAACATTGCATACAAAAATGATATCAGTGATGTTTGCGAAGGATGTTTCTATGGGAAGCAACATCGGATTACATTTCAAACAAGCAGTAATCGAGCAAAAAAGTGCGGAGAAGTAATTCATGGTGATATATGTGAACCCATGGAAGAAGAATCTGTGGGAGGATCCAGATATTTTTTGCTTCTGAAGGATGATTTCTCAAGATACAAATGGATTTATTTCCTAAAATATAAGGACGAAGTTGAAGAAAAGTTACGAGAATTTTTGATGATGGTCAAAAACCGAAGTCGTTCAGTATTCGTTTTTCGAAGCGACAATGGAACTGAGTTCTGTAACAAACGGGTTCAAGAACTGTTATCCAATGAAGGCATCCAGCATCAAAGAACTGTACCATATACACCAGAACAAAACGGTTGCGCAGAAAGAGAAATTCGATTAATTGTAGAACTTGCTCGGAGTGTGTTATATTTTAAGAATTTTGCAGAAATTTAACATGGAGGACTGTAACAGCATTTCAACACCAATGAAAAGACATTCAATAGGAAATTTGCAAGAATCCAAGAGTGTTATATTTCCTTACCGAGAATTGATTGGATCTTTGTTATATCTATCAATTTTAACACGTCCAGATATTTCCTATGCTGTGAAAGTTTTAAGTAGGCATCTCGAAAATCCAAATGCAGAACATAAGATTGCAGCAAAAAGGGTATTACGATATTTGCATGGAACGATAAATTATGGTTTACTATATGAAAAGTCAAGCAAAATGCATTAAAACGTATATTCTGATTGAGACTATGCGAGTGATACAGAAAACAGAAGATCGACATCAGGAATGATTGTTCAGGTTGGAACGAGTACAGTTGGTTGGCGTTCTCAACAACAGAAATGTGTATCCATTTCAACTACAGAAGCAGAATATATTGCTGCTTCTGATCTGTAAAAGATATTATATGGCTCAAACGGCTGCTGATGGAAATATCAGAATGTTCGCTGAAATGCACACTCTATGTTGACATTCAAAGTGCAATCAAAATAATAAAGAGTCCTGAGCATCATAAAAGGACTAAGCATATTGACGTTCGTTTTCACTTTATCCGTGAAAAATATGAAAATGGTGAATTTAATGTGGAGTACATCAACAGTGAAGCACAATTGGCAGATATACTTACAAAGCCACTTTCACGAACTCAGTTTCAATTTTTGAGAGAGCTGATAATGAAGAACGTAAACATTTAGTGGGAGTATTGATTATAAAATGTTTATATCTAGTAAACATATATTCATTGTTTGATGTTTTCCTTATTCTGAATTTGTAGAAGTTAGCAGTTGAAAAATAAAAAGAAATAGTTTTTAATAATTTATAAGGACTATTCTTTTTTGCTCGATTATTCCGAGGATATCTCAGAGGATATTTACTGAGGATATTGGTCTACCAAAAGACAAAGGATACTGAGGATATCAGGATACTGAGGATATCTACAAGAAAAAGGACTCTGAGGTTATCTTCGTTATTAATTCATCTCACGAAACCTATGAATTGAATTGAAATTTGAACGCATTCAAAATGAATTAACAAATTCGAATGCATTCATTTCCCCAAAAATATAAATTGAATTAAAATTTTAATGCATTCGTTGAAGATTTTAAAAAAGGATTTGCAATTCATTTTTTCATTCACTCTTTTAATGGTGGTTAAAATGAGTGTAAACTAGTGTTGCGAGTAACTTTGATCTGTTTTATAGTAGCGCGATCATGTATAACAGCTCCTACTAAGCAGGAAAACGCACCCTGCATGACAAAGTCACAAATGATGCCATCGATAATAAATAGGTGACAGTGGCATATCGAATTTTAGAAGCAGAAATGATTGCTAAGCTTACACGCTATCCTCTAAGCTACGAATATGTAAAATAAAGAGCCCCTTTCAGGATGACATGTCACCTGAACAGACATGTCCTACCGAACAGAATATAACTGATGATGTCGTCTTGTAGCAGGTATTTATATGCTGGGTACGCAATAATGATACATACATCTATCTGTTGATTTGACTCTCGCCGTTAACTTAAGTTGCAATTTACATTGCAACGGAAAAAGAAAAGTGTAAAAAGAGTTTGAGTTAATTGTTTGTTTATAATGTCTGTGTTAGCAAATTTATTTATTGAAAATGAAGTGTGTGAAATTCTTGCAAACTCCATTCCAAAATCTTCCCGAAAAAGAACTTTTACATCGAATGGAGTTGTAAATGACGACGGACAATCCAGCTCGAAAAGTTCTAGACAAGATTTAGAAAAACCAGAGGAGCTCGAGCTATCAGGTGTCACATCATTAGTTGACGATGTTAAAGATCCAGCACAGTCGTTGCTATTTAAAAAATATTTTGCTGTTGTGGAAGAGGTTGAATTCTTTAAAATTGCACATGTGTATCAGCGTCTGGGTTGGCATTCGACAAGAATTTTTGGAACTTGTATGTAGTTTACGTCGAAAACTGTAAAATACTTTTCTACATGTCGAAAACCTGGATCATGTCGAAAACTCTTAATCGTCCAAAAATTTAAAGAACGACTCATTATATCGTTCTTACTCGCTTCAAGTATTGAATCTATCGACAAACACGTTCTCCAGCTTGTATGTTCCCAAAATACACAGAAATGAAGTATGAATTCATGTTCGTCAATGTAAACAATCATTTTAATTTTTAGCGGCTTTAACACGTTCATGTTTGTCTGCAAGCATTGCATCATGCAGAGAAATTTCAAAAACTATTAATTTCTTAGGGCCAATATTACCAAGCATATTTAAAAAAATTTTAAATATAAAATCTGATTTTCATTTTCACCAAAGAAATGTTTTAAATATTTTTTTTTTAATTTTAAACTACCTCAGCAGGTCGTTTAAGTTATTTTTTTTAAGAACTGGTAACAGCCCTGTTTTGGGCGGTAGAAAAACAGCTGATTACATTCATTCTAAAATTTTACGGAAAAAATCTGCGCAAAACGAAACAAGCAAAGCTTTAAATTTATGGATTCGGATTACAGCGATATGAGACTGATGAAAAATCGCACGCACACGGCTCCATGCTCTAAAATAATATTTCAATCATTTGTGAATTTGACTGACTACCCTGACAGTGGAGCGTGCTGCCACATTTTGCTATACTTAAAAAAGTTGCATATTGAAAATGAAATTTAAAATAAAAAACTTTTTAATTTAATTTTGAAATTTTTTTAAATATGTTTGGTAATATTGGCCCTTAGCGTTTCTGCATGTCCTTTGTTTGTGCATTTACACGGTCATTTTTTTCATCACGCCCCGAATGACTGCAAGTAAACGTGAACGTGTAAAGGCCGCTTATGACACTCGCATCATGGAAAGAATGGGAAGAAGTATGACCATGCAAACCCATTTATGCCAAAGAGAGAGAGAGAGAGAGAGAGAGAGAGAGAGAGAGAGAGAGAGAGAGACAGAGAGAGAGAGAGAGAGAGAGAGAGAGAGAGAGAGAGATAAGAAAGGAAGTGGAAAATTGGGATTTTACATTTAAATGACGAAATAATAGAGGAAGAGTTCGATGACATCGAAATAAGTGATGACCAAGGCTCAGCTCTTTGTATGAATAAAATTCATAATCATCTTATAAAAGTTACATTTTTTAAACATTAATGATTAAAATAACTGATAAATGACCCAAAAAGAAAATTAAAATTCATATATTTTTCACAAAAAATCTTTGTTTTTATTGCAATTGATGCAGTTAAAGTTTTACGAGTTTTCGACACTTTTTTGTAGTCTACTCCAATTTGGTTCGGTAGTCTACCGTAGGTATTCGACATGTCGAAAATGTCGAAAACTCGACAGAGTATTCGACATGCCAACCCAGATCAGCGTATTTAAATATTTTGTATATCGCTATATAGCGAAGTCTCGATAGAGTTAATCCTCATTACAGTGACCTCTTAGACAAAGTGAACAGGGTAAGCTGCATTGTGCGTAATATTATATTAACATACATACTTATTTCCTTGATTGCTTAAACAAACATATTCTATCCAAACAATTAGTAATTGCTTTCTGGCCGTACACTGTGTTTCGAGGTCACCTTTACATTCAACCCTATCATACCCAGCGTAAGCGGAGAACTAAGTTCCGGAGATATAGGCATATATATTCCATATATTCTTGATCGGGATAAAAAACTGAATCGATTTAGACATGTGCGTCTGTCTGACTGTCCGTCTGTCCGTCCGTATTTATCCAGATCTCCTCCCAAACGGCTGGAACGTTTAAGTTGAAATTTGGTACATAGGTATATTGGGGTAAGAGTATGATCCTAACGGAAAATGGGATACATCCGCCCACTGCCACGCCCACAAACGACTATAATGTTTTTTCACTTCAATGCTCATAACATTTCAGATATTAGAATCATCCAAGGAACAATATGGTTCAAATTCACGAGATTCTACTGTATTATTTATTAATGTTAAGTGGTCACTTCTTTCGTTATGTATATGTTATTACGCAACTGAAGCAAATAATCTTTATTTGTTGTTCTTAAATAAATAAATGTTTGTAGTATGTTTTGAATCAAAAAATTAATGCAGAAAAATAATAAAAAAGAATTGTCCAAACACTGTTCTAAGAAAAGCCAATGTTATATTTGTCACAAAAAGAGTGAATGAAAAAATAAATTGCAATTCCTTTTTTAAAATCTTCAATGAATGCATTCAAATTTTAATTCAATTCATATTTTTGGGGAAATGAATGCATTCGAATTTGTAAATTCATTTTGAATGCATTCAAATTTCAATTCAATTCATAGGTTTCGTGAGATGAATGCATTCGAATTTTTCGATTCATTTTGAATGCATTCAAATTTATATTCAATTCATAGTTTTGGTGTATCGAATGCATTCCAAATATCGCAGTTCCTTGTCTGAACGATTCGCAGATTCATTCAAAAAAGAACCATTCACTTACAGCTCTGATGATGTATAGTGTAAAGTGTTGTTAAATTTGCGTTTATTGTTATTCTGGCAACCGTTTATTAATGTACCTCAAATTGTATAGATCGCAACCCCTTTCGCGCTTTCCAATCAGTCGTTCAAAGAACTGCTTAAAGGAAGGTGCCGAAAAGAGTAAGCAATTGAAACTTTTTTAATATTTTATATGTAAATTAAAACCTTATAATTTAGAGAATAAAACTCTGCCCCACTTCAAATCGCTTGTATGTTTAACGCTTTACGAATCTGAGTTAATTGTTTGATGCGGATTGTTTTATTCGAAGCCAGTGCACCCTTCGAACGACGCCATCTTTTATTCTTCTTTTCTTTAAGCTGTGCGTCCAGAGG
This sequence comes from Chlorops oryzae, assembly GCA_020466095.1. Taxonomy (NCBI): domain Eukaryota; kingdom Metazoa; phylum Arthropoda; class Insecta; order Diptera; family Chloropidae; genus Chlorops; species Chlorops oryzae. The sequence continues at coordinate 54,048,185 of CM035808.1, read as the reverse complement.
AAGATGGCGCTTTCGTGCTGATTAACGGCGTAGCTTTGGACGGACAAAAGAAGAGAGCTGCACACTTGGTGCAAAGTTGATGCTGAAAAAGGAAAAACCGGAAGACACTTGTTGCACACATGGTGCAAAATTATTGTTGAAAAATCGAAATTTAGTATTGCCGCGAGGAAAGGCTTGTTATTTGCCGATAGCACCATATTAATTTCGAGCCGAATAAAAGAGCCTAAGCTTAGCATACGAACACGAGCATATGCAAAATCCGGCAATTGAAGTTAGATCGAGCCGAAGAACGAATAAAGGCTTTCCACCGTTACGTTTCGCAATGCCGAAAGTCCAGCGATTACCAAATAAAATAGAGACTTCAACGGAACGCATGTCAGCGATCTTCCAAAACGAAGCCGATAAAACGTTGCTTATGGTGATGGATTCAAGCTCTTTGCGGTCGATGTCGAAGGTCACAGCAATTGCAAATCAAGAAGCCCCGCCGCCGCTGACCAAAATTTCCGCTCAAAAAAAAGATGCATCAAACCCAAGCAAATTTAAATACGGCTGTAATTCAAAAAATTCTGACGGAAGTGTAAAGCCAAAAGGTGAAACAAAAAGTTTAAAAAATAAAGGGCCCATTTAAAGACAGCTTTCGACTTTTTCATTACTTCGAAAAAATGGTGTTGCTTTAAAGCAACGTTGGTCGGATGTAATATCCGCTTCAATACGTGTTTGGTATTCCCGCTCAAAGTAAAAATGAATTGAATTACAAAAGCAAATAAGTACTTTTCGTTTTTTTTAACTCTATAAACAAGTTCAAAATATTTCAGTTCTTATTTTCAATTGTCATGGTACTTCTCAAAACAATATTTGGGATGCAATGTAACATTGAACTTTTAGCATTGAAACGGCATGCTTTATGGCATTCCTTACAGCGAAGTCTTTGTTCGGCTGGTAGTGACACTACGACGTGATATCTTACGTTGACCCGGCATAAATTTTTCGGATGTTTGATTGTAAGGACATTCTGCTCTGAAAGGGAAGAAGTGTTGTTTTTTGTACTGGTAAGCAGAGCCATGGCTAAGGAAGAATAAAATTCATGTTGTGAATTTTGGCGTAAATGGGGTCCAGCATACTTTCTTGTGATGCATTGTAGCTTCCAAGCACTAGCCACTGCTTTTCGGCCACCACCACTTATTTTCCCTTATTCGAATGCGATAATTGGCAACGGCGTTATAACGGCGTTGTTTTAAGCCATCTTTTGACCTAAACTCCTGTCCAGTGGAGCCACAAAGTTTTGACGTGGGATATCCTTTTCCTCGAACTCCAACTCCAATTCGCCAGCAATTTCGTCGCACTGTTTGTTTTTTTGTCCGTGTCTACAACAGTTTCGTCAATGAACTCCTCGTCGCTGACTTCACCCGCTGGCGGTGGAATATAGATGATGTTCTCAAGAAAAGAGCCGTCAGTTTCTTCGTTCCAGCTTTCTAAAGCATTTTCGATTTAAACAATCGATAAAAACTGTTGCTGAGACATATTTTAATCGCTGCTTACAAATTTTTCACCGTTTTTGTTTTTAATTTTACTTAAACTGTCACCTCATTTGCCTAGTCGCGCCAGATGAATGACCTTATTTCGTTTTTGTTGTTCTTTTACAGGAAAGGATTAAAAATTTTTGTCATTTTTCTACCTTGTTACTCTTTTAAAAATCTGAAGCCATAAATGATGAGTGGAAAAACGTTACTTTCAGCTTAAGAGGCGGTGCGCGATTTAGATTGACCAAAAAAACAGGTATATAACTACTCACGTTTTTGCCAAGTGCAATATAATGATTATTTCAATCGCGATTGCGATTACAAATGCAGTATTTATAACACATTATGGTAGGGCGCGAAATTCGTTAAGCCCGCAAAAGAAATTTCATTACTTTTTCTAAAAAAAAATCTGCGCTACAAATTACCACAATTTCAAGCGTAACAATTTTAATGCGTCATTAATATGCAACACTTGCGGTCAGCGTTGCTTTAAAGCAAGGCTTATTTTCTGCGAAACCAGAATTTGGGTTTCTTGAAACTTAGAGTTCGTAATCTTGGGATTAAAATAAGCAATTACAGAAAAAATCAGCGAAATCGGCCCACAGTAACGATACTCGACGTTTAATGGGCTAAAGAGAGCTTTCCTCAGGTACTGCAAATAGGATCGTCGAGAAAAATAACTTTGACGCAGTTTTTGCGGAACGAGGCGCGGTTATATAAAAACCCCAAATTCAAGGTAGAATATGATTCCGGCATTCAAGAATATTTAGAGATCTTTCATATAGAACGGATTCTTAGCTCGCATAGAACTCAAGTGCCTAACTTTTATTTGCCTCAGCACGCGGTGATAAAAGAAGAGACCACCACAACGCAAGTTCGAGCAGTACTTAACGCCTCCAGTTCATCTGATAATTCGGTCAGTCTTAAAAACGTTTTGCATACTGGGCCTGTATAACAGTTATTTTTGACATTTCTCCGCGTTAGAAGGCGATTTTTCAAATTCGTCTTCAACGCCGATTTACCAAAAATGTTTAGGCAAAAGTAAGTTGCGCCGCATCATACTCCATTCCAACGAATTCTGCTTTGTCAGGCCGCAGGAGAAGATGTGGCATATTTCGAATTAAGACGGTGACATTTGGTGTCAATGTCCGAACGCTTTTCCAGCTAGCGGATGACGTCGAAAATTCACTGCCGTTAGCAAGTCATATTCTGAGAGGGTCCATGTAAGTAGATTACGTGCTACATGGAGGTCATTCAATCGAATCAACTATCCAAGCGTGAGATGAGTTGAAAAAAGCTTTAGAGTCACCAGGATCTCTTTTGCGAAAGTGGACTCGCAATTCTCAAACACTGTTGACCGGCCTTCCAAAAACCCATCTTCTTCACGAAGATTTTCTTTCGGTCGATGAGCATAGTATCACGAAAACCCTTGGTATTCGGTGGAACGCTCAGGCCGATATGTTCTATTTCAACGCAAAAGCTTGAAAAGAGAAGGCTTCATATACGAAGATGGAAATTTTGTCTCAGATTGCGAGATTATTTGATCCGGATGGTTGGTTTGCCCCAATAGTCATGTCTGCGAAGATTTTTATGCACGAAATCTGGCTAGCGCGTATATATTGGGATGCTCCACTTCCTCCTGCTAGCGTAACCAAATGAGCAATCTTCTTTAAAAAAATTCCTTATATCAATGATAGAGATAGTACGGAGTTGCACTTTATGTGCGCATCGCGAATGGAGATCGGGTAATAACACATCTGCTCGCAGCGAAGAATCGAGTGGCCACTGCACATGGCTGTAAGCAGGCCCGGACTGGGACTCAATTTCGGCCCGGGCATTTTAAAGATTACCGGCCCTCCCACCTTAAAAAAAAAAGTTACAATAAAAATATAAAAAAAAACGTTTTTTTTCATTTTATTAGGTATAAATTTATGAAGTAAATAATTTGTGAAAAAGTTCACTGCTTTCAGCGATTTCATCTATTATTTCGTCAGATGCTAAGTTTATAAGTATATCTTTTTCTACTGCCATTATCATAAAGGAATTCAAATAACTGTGGCATAAGGTGCTCCTCATACGATTTTTTTAATTTTTAAAGTTGAAAAACTCCTTTCGCAAGCTACTTGACTAAAAGATAATATGAGGAGAAACTTATATGCTTGTCCCATTAAAGTGTTAGCATTCGTCAATAGGTTATACTGGTGCAAAATTTTGTAGCAACAAATGCCACAATTTTTGCATGCATTGCGTCCTCACATTTTAATAATATTCAGCTTTCATGTTTCCAAAATCCATGTTCTCAATTTCCTCGGTTTCAGGTTCTTCTCCTTCCGTTACTATTTTCAAATCTTCTATTTCAGTAGTTTTGAGTTTATCCCAATGCAAAGCCAAATTTTGTAGTTCAATGCGCATATCTTCACTTGTTATTTTGTCGTTAAATTTCAATAGACATCGTGCTAGCTCACTCAGTCGTCTACATATTTAACAATCAGTGTGATTTTATTTCCGACTTGCTCTAGTTCTAGTTTGGCGTTTTTTAAGAGGTCATCCAAAACAATATCCACAATGGTTGGTGAAAGGGGGTTCCCCATTGGTATTCCAAATATTTGTTTGTAGAATTTATTGTCGTATTGAAAAAAATTTTTGCCCTAAGATCGTCAGAAAAGTTTTCTTCGCAATCGTTGTATGTCTAGAAATTTCAACCCATCTGGTGGGTAGGACATATAGTCTGGGCGCATTGGAGGCAGAGCAATTTTATTTTGTATGAAGATCGATATGATTTCCCTTATAAAGGTTGTTTATTATGGTATTATTGATGCGATGTAGTTTTTGTGATGGGTCTGTACGGATAGATTTATATATATTTTTGATTTCAAGTAGAATCTTCATTTTCCTATCGTGCTCCGCTTTGTACATGATTACTGTTTTATTTCCTTTGTCCGCTGTTGTAATTATTATTATTATATTATATTTTTTGAGGTAGTTTTTACAAAGCTGCGTAAGCCGCTTCAAGCGACTTACTTAAGCTAGCCACTAACGACAAATATGTTCGTTCGATGTTTGAGATCGTTTTTCGCGTGTATGACGATTCGTCGGATTTTTTAAATGTATGGGCAATTGCATTCAAACCGATCGAACGAACACGTTTGTCGTTAGTGGCTAGCTTTAGTGCGCTTTCAGACACAAAATCGTTGGTGCGAACGATTTGTACTTCTTCCCTTCCTCTTCACTCCTCTCTTGCCACCAATTTAAAAAATCGGCGAGCAAAATCGGCCAAAAATCGGCGTATCTAAAAGCACACTTAATGTCCAATATTTGCACTAGTCTTTTATGGGCACATAAGACCGGCATACATATATGCACGAAATACAAGGCATGACGGCATATAAGCAGTTCTTCGCATAATTGGATCAACTCCGTTTATAAAGCATAGAGCATACAGGCTACCACACGGGTATGGTGGTTTGCCCTCATGTCTTGTATGCCATGCAGATTTGCCGATCTAATGGGCCCTTTACATGTATGATTGACGAAATAAAAAAAAATTTCTATATTAATATATAAACATGTAAAGAATTTGCTTGAATATTTTACCATGCGATCGTTTAGAAGCGGCCCATCAGCATAGCGGCCCATCGGGCATTTGCCCGAGTTGAAACAAAAGGTTAGGCTTATGTTAATGTTTGTTTTGCGACAAAGGCAATTCACCTTAAGGCTGTCTCTGACCTCTCCACTCCGGCCCCTCTAGCGTCTTTCAATTGGTTTGTCTCAAGGCGGAGCTGTTCAAGCTATATTAACTTTGACAATGGTAAAAGTTTCGTAGATGCGTCTCGCAAATTGTATGCAGAGTTCGTAAACGCCTCACGTGAGGTTGTACTTACACAGCACGTTCACCATAAAATTGTGTGACATTTTATTCCCCCTGGAGAGCCTCATATGGGAGGGCTTTGGGAAGCCGGCGTTCAGAGTTTAAAAGCGTATTTTGTAAAATTAGTCGGTAGATGAAAGTTGCCCTTCGAATAATTTACAACAGTTATCGTTTGCATTGAAGCCAGTTTATATTCTCTTTCCATCTCTTCAATGTCAGAAAATCTTCCGAATCTTGCGGCATTAACTCCGGGACATTTCCTAATAGGTGGCGCATTTCTGGGTCCTCCTAAGCCACATATCGATGACAACCCCTTGTCCATTATAGATCGTTGGCAGCGTCTGAAACCGCTTAATTTTTGTCGCCAGTGAAAAAATGAATTTTTGTCCGAACTCCATAAACGTACTTAGTGGAAAAAAGGGAAAGACAATGTAGCGCTCGACTCTCTCGTCGTAATAAAAGATGAGAACTAACCCGTGACGTCATAGCGCTTGGGTTGGGTCGTAGTGGTATAGTAAGGGCGGAACGGACGCTTTCGTGTGGCGGATATTCGTACGGAGAAAGGAATTGTTACACGGCCATTCGTGAAATTAATCAGACATCCACCTCAATAATTTCCTTTCTAGCAATGACTACGGAGAAGCGCACGTCGGCTGTACTCTTGCAGGAATATTGTCCTTAATGCCTTGCGCATAGCGATTCCTCTGCCATCTGCAAAGGTGCAGCTCGGGCATGAGCCCTTTGGGCAAAATACGATGTTTGGGTGGGTACTCCCCGGTGCCTACTCCAAGAATTAGTATAACTACTCCCGTTCGCATATATATAGACAAGTCAGAAAGCTAATGTCGGTCAGGCCCGACTTTGAAATACCCAGCGTCCCGACATTATTGGCGCACTATCTTTTGCTTTTCCGTACGAAATTTATTCAAAATTAATGTTGACAGTGGACGGAAAGTGCTCGTTTTACGCCTAAAGCTTCGTAAATTACGAAAAATCTCCACTTGTGGGCGAAGCAGTGGGCGTGCCATTTAACTTTCTTCCTACACCTTGCATTCGCCTTGGTCAATCTACGTTGCGAATTTGAAGCTTCTACGCCTTGTACTTCACAAGTTACGATAAACCCTATCCAGTGATGGGAACAGAATTATCCCGGGGTAAGGCATGCCTGTCGTAAGAGGGGACTACCGGCTGGTTGGCTTAGTCTGGACAATTCATGGAGTAGTAGGCTAGTGTTTACACACATCAGCTGAGGTCCAGCCAAGTGGCCAGCCTTGCAAAAAAATGTTCGATTATCTTAAAAGGCCAACTGCCTGATGATCTCTGTCTCTGGTTGATCATTTGACGTCTAGTAGCCGCGCGGGGGTAAAGAAAAACACCTTTGGACATGTAAGGAAGTTTGAATTTTATGCTTATGCATTGGGAGAAAGCTTACTTGAATGGTCACGCGCCTCGTGCAAGTATGAACCTTGAACCAAACAAACCCCCTAAACAGAGGTAGCTGCACGTCAG
>CM035808.1:53998631-54041188 GCA_020466095.1 Chlorops oryzae | reverse complement strand
CAATTGTAGAAAAAAGGTTAACTCTTATGTTTGGCACGAAAAGAACCTTTTCGAGATACTTCTTTTGCCATCCACATTCACCCATTATTAGAACATCAATTTGACCTTCACCACCGACTTCCAAAAAAGTACCGTCACCGATACGTACATGTCTTGAAGACGAAAATTCTGTAAAATTAGTGAACCATTCACGATGGTATGTCATATGCTCTGAGGCGCCGGAATCCACTAACCATGCTTCATCTGATCTTGATAATTGTCCAAGATCACCCACAAACGCGTCTTCAATTTTACGATTTGATTTTTGATTCGTCCTTTTTTGTAACAAAGGACAATCCTTCTTCCAGTGCCCCTCTTTTTTGCACTTAAAGCATTTTCCAGAGGATTTTCTTGGTGAATCCTTCTTTCTTTTTGAAACGAAAGCGGCAACTTCACTATTACCTTTAGTCAACCGAGACTGCTCCAGAATTAACCGGTTGGTAAGGTTTTCTAAGGTTTGATTTTCTTTAGGTGCTGCTCCCATGCACTTACGAAAAATGATTATACGACGAGGGCACTGACATCAAGACTTTAGTAATAATCATCTTTTCTGATATAGGCTCTTCCAGATCCTTTAACATTTCAGCTTTTTCCTCAACTTTCGAAATAAGGAAAACATCAAACAATGAATATATCTATGTTTACTAGCTGATATCAAAGCCCAACGTTACATAGTGACTGGAGTTGATAAATCAATTATTCAACATTTAGTCTGTTGTAAAACAGCAAGCAGTATGTGGAGCAAACTTCTTTCTCTACATGAATTCAAGTCAGAATCAAGCATTCATTTACTCCAGCAGCAGTTTTATGAACTGCGAATGTGTAAAGATGATACGATTGAGACATTTATTTCGAAAGTTGAGGAAAAAGCAAAAAATATCTGGACCCATGGAAGAAGAATCTGTGGGAGGATCCAGATATTTTTTGCTTCTGAAGGATGATTTCTCAAGATACAAATGGATTTATTTCCTAAAATATAAGGACGAAGTTGAAGAAAAGTTACGAGAATTTTTGATGATGGTCAAAAACCGAAGTCGTTCAGTATTCGTTTTTCGAAGTGACAATGGAACTGAGTTCTGTAACAAACGGGTTCAAGAACTGTTTTCCAATGAAGGCATCCAGCATCAAAGAACTGTACCATATACACCAGAACAAAACGGTTGCGCAGAAAGAGAAATTCGAACAATTGTAGAACTTGCTCGCAGTGTGTTATATTCAAAAGAATTACCAAAGAAGTTATGGGCGGAAGCGATACATTATGTTGTTTATACTTTGAACATCAGCGGACCTAGTTCTGAAACTGATAAAAGTCCATTAGAATTATGGTTTGATAAAGTTCCGAACATCTATCAACTGAAAGTGTTTGGAGGTAAAGTTTTCTGTCATATACCGAAGCAAATAAGAAGAAAAGTTGACAATAAAAGCAAAGCAGGCATTTTTGTGGGTTATGATTACAACACAAAAGGTTTTAGAATTTATTTCAACGAAACACACAAAGTTGAAATTCATCGTGATGTAATATTTGGAAATGAATTAGCTGATGATAAAAGTTCAAATTCTACAGCAGAGAATAAGATAGTTTTTCGGATTCCAGACCTCGAAGATGAAAATCAACTCCGAAATATACAGGTAGACGGATCAAATCAACAAGTAAATCAAGAGAACTCTAATCAAGAACTGATAGTTCAAAAAGAGGATGTAACTTCAAATCAGAAAGTGGGTGATGAGGATTCGATTCAACTCTCAACTTTTGTTGAACATCAAGAAGAATCTCAAGGAAATAGACAAGGATCAGGGTATAATCTGAGATCGAAAAGAAATCTCAATATTTTCAGTATGTTCTTGAGTGTAGCTGAAGCAGATGAACCTTCATCATTTGAAGAAGCAATGAAGTCAAAGTATTCGGAAGAATGGAAATCTGCAATGGATGAGGAATATGATGCGTTGATGAAAAACCAAACATGGGAGTTATGTAAGATACCTAAATGTCTCAATCGTATCATCTTTACACATTCGCAGTTCATAAAACTGCTGCTGGAGTAAATGAATGCTTGATTCTGACTTGAATTCATGTAGAGAAAGAAGTTTGCTCCACATACTGCTTGCTGTTTTACAACAGACTAAATGTTGAATAATTGATTTATCAACTCCAGTCACTATGTAACGTTGGGCTTTGATATCAGCTTTTTCCCATTCTGTTTGGCTTATTGTGGAAGCTCCATCACCACTTCCGTCCTGCGGTTTTTTCCAGGTACCATCTGCAACTCCATATATACCCAAAGACTTCAATACAATCGACATTTGGAATTTCCACGAAGTCCAATTCGCTTTTCCAAGTAACTTGTCGATCTTGACATCCTCCATGGTAGATCAATATATGAGTTTCGCAGATACAAACTTTTAAGTTGAAACTTGAGTTATTCTTCAGACATGCCAGGCTCTAAGCTCTGGGCCCATAACCTAATAACGAAGATAACCTCAGAGTCCTTTTTCTTGTAGATATCCTCAGTATCCTGATATCCTCAGTATCCTTTGTCTTTTGGTAGACCAATATCCTCAGTAAATATCCTCTGAGATATCCTCGGAATAATCGAGCAAAAAAGAATAGTCCTTATAAACTATTAAAAACTATTTCTTTTTATTTTTCAACTGACTAACTTCTACAAATTCAGAATAAGGAAAACATCAAACAATGAATATATCTATGTTTAATAGATATAAACATTTTATAATCAATATGAATGCATTCGAATTTTTCGATTCATTTTGAATGCATTCAAATCTTAATTCAATTCATAGTTTTGGTGAATCGAATGCATTCTAATTTTCTTAATTCATTGTGAGTTAAAAAACAATAATGAAACATTCGTTTACAGCTCTGTACATCATATGGCCGATTCACCAAACTGGTCTTCGAGCTTAAGTTACTTAAGCTGGTCATCTTCTCTTGATTGCCTTGGATTAACGACTTCCTTGGTGAATTCCGCATTTTTCGATTTCACCTCATCAACTGTCACTGCTAGGGTAACCAGCTTTTCCAATATTGCTTTGTTCGCTTCATTAAATAGCCCCATTAGATCAGCGACGTCTAGCTCACCCACTTTCTGCCTTCTAGTTACTTTTGCATCGAAGATTTCGGTTGAAGTTTCCGATTATAAACATTTGAACGCGAAGCTTGCTACAATTGCTGATTGTGAATCGGTTGCTTCAGATCCTCCACCACTTTTTGCTCTTTTTGATTTTGGTGGCGAACGCCTTATATAAGGCATACCTCAAAGTATCGTGTTTCCAATTGGTGTTTAACTTCAGCTACAATTTGTGCCTAAAAGTATACCCTGAGATTTTTAGTTTCAAAGTTTTAAGCCTTATAAATGACTCGAACCAGTTAACTCGAAAGCTTTGCTGCAACGCCGCACAGTGTCGCGTCTCCATACATCTCGTATCCAAAAATAGTAGGAGTTGTGCTAGAACAATGAAATTTGGCATGGACGTTTATTTTCATAAAATTAAGAAATTTTGAAAAAATTTGTTAATCGAACCACGATAAACCCCACCCTTCATGTAAAGGGGGGGAACCCAAATTACGCATTTTTAGTTCTAGAGACTTGAAATTCGGAACAGAGTTTACTGTTGTGCTCCAAAATTGTAAAAACCTAATTTAAATTAGCTACCACGCCCACTATTTGTAAAACTTAAATGTGTATTTAGCAAAAAAAAAAACAAAAAATTAAAAACACGGTCCATCCCTAGGGGATGTCTTTTAATTACGTAGCATTTAATTACTCACATTCGCGTCTTAGGTCTTCGCGTACACAGCTCTAAAATAAAAAGCGAGAGAAATAGAGCAAAGACTTAAGACGCGAACATGGTCTTTCGTAATAAATGTACAGCCCCATTACCCAAGTAAAAATGTGAGATGCTGAAACTTTTGGTATAAAATTTGCATTTATAAGTGTTATAACAACAAAAAAACTTTTTTCTAAACATGTATTATTATTATTATTGGTGGAGGGTACGAGCGTTTTCCGTTCGTGGCACTGCGTTTTCCCAGACTATTGTGCCCCCTGAAAATAGCATTGTTCTCAGTTCAGATCTGCTTAAACAAAGTAGATATTCGGATTTATTTTCCATGTATCTAGGAAAGAATAGTTTGGTACATGTTTGACCAGCCGTGCGAGACCAAATCCGGTTCGCTTTGTCCAGAAACTCCAAGTATACGGTCCGTATGAAGTGCGATCTGCTGACACTAAGTATTGGCTCGGGACCATAGGGAGGTCTTGCTGCTCCCTCCTTCGCCAGTCTGTCCGCTTCTTCGTTTCCTTTGTGACCGCAGTGTGCAGGTATCCAGTGTAACGTCACTTGATTCCTGCTTGATAGTTCCTGAAGAACATTAACTATTTCCCAGACTAGCACCGAGTTCACTGTAGGTGACAGCAGGGTCTTTAAGGCTGCCTGACTGTCTGTCATTATGTATATGGTTTTTCCATCCATACTTAGGTTTATAAGATGTCTGGTGCATAGGTTAATCGCTAGCATCTCTGTTTGGAAAACCGTTGCATATTCTCCGAGCCTGATACTTTCTGCATACCCCGAGCTATGTATTCCCGCTCCTGCTCCGGTATCGGTTTTGGATCCATCGGTATACCAGACTATTGCATCGTCAAGGGGAGTGACTCTATTTACACTCCATCTGTCCTTTTCCGGAATCACGATGATGTATCTCTTGTTTAGAGAGTGTTTTGTGAGGATTTTGTCCAATGGCATCATGAAGTCTTTATTATTCATCCTATTCTCTAATAAAGACAGATGGCCCGTGGAAGTCTTTTTGAGCTTCACTCCGCCCAAATGAAACAGTCTGTGCAGGGCCAGCATTGCAGTTTTTTGTACTTCCAGCTCCAGTGGCATCATATGTAATATGGTGTTCAATGCTGCCGAGGGATTGGTCTTCAGACATCCTGTTATGCTGGAGTTGGCCAATCTTTGAACTCTACTCAACTTAGTGACTGTAGCTTTCTCTTCCGTCTTAACCCACCAGACGAGTGCTCCGTAGGTGATTAGTGGCACTATGATCAAGGAGTAAAGTGTAAGCAGCCATTTCGGTTGCACTCCCCAATTCCTGCCACAGAGTCTTTTGCTGATCCAAAGTGCATTAGTCGCTCTTTTCGTCAGCCTGTCAATATGGGAACCCCAGTTCCGTTTGCTGTCTAGTGTAATCTCATGGTATTTAACCTCATCTGTGTATTTTATGTTTTTTGCATAAATCATTAGGTGTTTAAGGTGATATTTCCTTTTCATGGTGAAAGGATCAACGTTGGTTTTGTCCGGGTAGACAGATAGTCCCCTTCGTTGACACCAGTTCATTCTCGTTTTCAGTGCCGATTGCATTAGATCCGATAAGATGTTCTCGTCCTTGCCTCTCACAATTACTGCTAGATCATCGGCATAGGCTATTGTTTGGAATCCCTTCTGCTCCAGGGAGCAGAGAGGTTCGTCTACCACCAAAGACCACAACAGGGGTGACAGAACCCCTCCCTGTGGGCAGCTTCTTGCTGTGGTAGCTGTTATTTTCGTACTTCCCAGTCTGGATTTTATGATTCTGCTTTCCAGCATCGCCAAAATCCAGTCAGTTAAGATTTAAGGAACGTTGAAATGTTCTAAAGCCATCTGCATGGCTTCGAACGTTGTGTTGTTGAAGGCTTATTCTATGTCCAGGAAAGCTACCATACAGATTTCTTAAGACTGAAGGGTATCTTCAATGGTTCTAACCAGAGTCGATAGGGCCATTTCTGTGGATCTTCCCTTACGGTAGGCATGTTGACATGAATTAAGGGGGCTCTCCTCAGGATCTCCTCTCTTATATATCTGTCAACGGTTTTCTCAAAACCCTTCAGTGCAAACGGCATAAGGCTTATTGGTCTGAAAGATTTGGGATTGTTTTTATCTGCTCTTGCAGGCTTGGGTAGATAGACGACGTTGACCGTCGTCCATGCGTTAGGTATATAACCGAACGCCAGACTGCTAGAGTAGATACGTCTTAGATGGGATAGCAGAATCTGTCCCCCCTTCTGTAGTAGTGCGGGAAATATATTATCAGCTCCCGCCGCTTTGTAACGCCTAAAACTGCTTATAGCCCACTCCACCGCTTGCAGCGAACAAATGGAGCTCGCCAGTTCCCAGTCCTCTTTCCCCGGACAATTCTGTCCTTCACGAGGTCTTGGTATTGCGACCTCCGGTATGATCATTGCGCCCGGAAAGTGGACTACCGTGAGTAGTTCCAGTGTTACTTTCTCGTTTGTGGTATTGCGGCCGTCCCATCCGCCAATGTGCCGATTGGAGTCGACCGCTCCGTGCTGAGAATCTTTTGGATCCGACAGGTAGTTGGCGCATCCGAGATTGATTCGCAGAATCTTTTGAAGGACTCCTTTTTCGACTTCTTTGTTGTAGTTGGTGAGAGCCCGAGCGTAGGACGGCCAGTCATTATCCCGCTTGGCCCTGTTGAACAGTCTCCTCACCTCTCTCCTTAGCCGTTCCAAGTTTCGGTTCCACCACGGTGTCTGCCTCCGAAGAGTCTTTGTCTTCAGTGGGCAGTTATTTTCATAGGCATCAATATGGATTCGGTTACGATATAAGTAGCCTGTTCCATGCTGCCTATGGAGCCTATAGTTTCTATTGCATATTCGTTAAGTTTGAGACTGAGTTCGGTACAGTAACTGTCCCAGTCAGTCTGTCTCTTAGGTTTAAATGATATTGAGGTTTTGGTTTGAGTTCCTAGCTGGAACCTGATATGCCTTTGGTTTGAGCATGAAGGCTCAGAAGAAACTCGCCTGTTGCTGACAAGGGTTTTTGCAAAGGAGGTTGTGAGAGTAAGATCTAGGACCTCCTCTCTTGCTTGCGTGACATATGTTGGACTGTTCCCCTCATTGCAGATATTAAGATCTAGAGATAAAATACTGTTTAGCAGTGACTCACCTCTTGAATTTATGTCGGAGCTGCCCCATGTGCTGTGGTGGGCATTCGCATCACAGCCTAGGATCACCTCCAGCTTGTTCCTCCTGGCGTACCCAATGAGCTGTTCCACTTCATTAGGAGGACAAAAGTTCGAGTCTCCCGGGAAATAGGCTGAAGCTACTATCGCTTTCTTGGAGTCGATTATTATCTTTGCCGCACACAGATCTGGTGTTACAAAATCTGTTATCGGAAAGAAGGATATGTTATTAAAAACAATGCAGTTTCTGGGTCTACTGTAACCTGGGCAGAACAGTACATAACCTGCTTGGGACAGTCCCAGAATTTTGTTGCTCGTGCTGGTCCAGGGTTCCTGTACGAGCAAGATACTAGGACCAATCGTCACGCTGGTCCTAGTTAGTGCAGCAGATGCTGCTTTCGCCCGGTGAAGGTTGATCTGAACAACCTCCACCATTATTGGCTGCTCCGAGGTGGATTGGGCTTCGCCTCGCTCTTCTTCTCCTCGTTTCCCTTCTCCTTCTGCTTCCGACTGACAGTGACTGTCTGCCTATTGGGAGTTAGACCCGTACTGCTCCTGCGGCTATTAAGACCTGTCGCTCGAGCCGTTGTACGGGTTATGGGCTTGGTCCAACCTCATCGATGACCATGGGAGTCTCACTTTCGGAGGCTCTCATAGTCTCCTCACGAGTTGGCTCCCTTTTCTCGCTCTCCACTGCCTTGGATGACTCCTTCTTGTCTCGTCTTACCCGGAACTGTACCCTTCCCAGGTTGAAAAAGGGAAGGTGGTTTAGTTCCGCAAAGAGCTTGACAGTTCTGTCGTCCACTGCAATGGTTAGCGTGTAGCCCTGTTGAGCGTCCGATCTGCTCGCCACCTTCAAGTTGCTTACCGGAAGCGTTCTGTTCTGACTCTGAACCAATTTCAGAGTCTCCGTTGTTGGTAGTTTGCCCGGGAAATGGGCAACAGCGATGCATGGCTTGGGGATGTGTTCCCCTTCCACCAGCTTCAGCTCTTTCTCTTCCGGTTTTATGCTGACTACCAACGAGCTTAGCCACTGCTTCCACTGGTCTTCCTGACCCCATCAGCCTCCTCAGCCTTTTCTTTTGAGAAGTCGTTAGCATCAATAAACATCTATACAAACGTTACGTTTGAATAGGTACTTTTTTAACTCCTATGCTAAATTTAAAGCGTATTTTATGACCCTCAGAAAAAGTCTCATAACTTTTGAATCTGAAAGGCTTTTAACTTAATTTTTCATTTTAAGATCGCACTATCAGTAACAATATATTTAAAAATAGAGAAGGTGTTTTTTATACCTTTTCCGAAGGAAAGGGTATATTAAGATTGGCATGGAGTATGTAACATACCAGAGGAGTCGCGATAGATATAACCATATATATATTTTATTGATCTGGGTGACAAGAGGAGTCGATCTAGCTATGTCTGTCTGTCCGTCTGCCTGTCGGTCACACTTTAGTTTTTCGTAATTTACTCCTAAGCCATGAAAGATGTCATATTTAAATTTGGTATGGACTTGAACCAGGAAAATGTCCGAAAAACTGCATACAAATTTTTTTCGTAGTCCCTTCTTGGGTCGTGGGAAGTGGTTCAGAAGTTTCAAAGATCACGATTTTTAACGTTTTTCCTGGAAAACTTTTTTACTATACATTCCAACTCATTGAAATTTGGTGTGTATATAGCTAATATGTAGAATTAAGCTTTCGCTAAAAAAAATTGCGACATCGGTAAAACTATGGTCATCATCCCACACATAAGAAAAAAATACTCTCTCTCTTATTCTCATATCTATTCACTATATATTCATATATATTTAACTATTTTTAATTGAGTAATTCGCAGCTAGATATAATGTCCTCTAACGGTTAAAATTTGATCAAGACCACCATCCGCAAAATTCGCGAAAATTTGATTTTCACTATTTTGAATTGGGTATTTCGCAGCTAGACAAAATGTCCTCTAACGGTTAAAATTTGACCATGACCACAATTCGCGAAATTCGCAAAAATTTGACTTTCACTATTTTGAGCTGAGTATTTCGAATCTAGATATAATGTCCTCTTACGGTTAAAATTTCACAATGCTCACCATTCGCAAAATTTTTCTAGTTAATAAAAATTTTGAGATTGTGAAGCTTTATCGAAGCACAGATAAGGTGTAACTATATATCCAAGCTAGAACAACGAAAACAGCAGAAATTTTTGTTAGGGTAATATTTTAACATATTTAAGGCTGAGGAAAAGGTATGTGTGCAATCGGCTTTGCGGATGTAAATTTCTTTACTTGTTTTTTTTAACTCGATTTGAAAATGATCAAAAAATTGTAATATTCCCTTGCAACGCCCACAATTCAAACTAAAATTTCGCAATTTTGGGCTTTATTTTTAAAAGGTATTATTTTTCTTCAACAGGATAGATTTTTATCTTTTGACTAAAATATACTTTATTTAGTTCTATAGTGATCTGACACGCAAAATAATTTATAAGCATAAGTTATATTTTCGCAAAGTTACATAGTGCATTTTAAGGCATCTGAAATAGGCATCATAGCTTGCGAATCTGCAAGCAAATTCTTTCAATAAGTATTTTGTTTTGTAAAAAAAATAGTAGTAGAAAAAATATATAAAAATCTGGGAGGGGCTTTTTTCGTAAAAAAATTTTCATCTTTTTTAATATTTGTGAAGTTTTAATCTTTTACTCCCAAATACTCAATTTTTCTAACTAAAATGGCATTCAGACGGCATCGAAATCCCGGGATTTCGGCACTCTTGAGGATTTCAGCCGATTTCTAGTCGAAATCCAGCGGATTTCCTATACAAATGAATGTCAAACGAAATCCGCTCAGTAATTGGATTTCAACGAAATCCCAAGAGATATCCGGAACAAACTGAATGCAACTCTGTGTTTTTCGATATGTATCGAAGAAATGCTGCAACACTACTGTCAAATTTTGAAAAAATCAAAGTAAACAAACACATCTCAAACGAAAAATTCCCCACAAACTAAAAAAAATTCCCCACAATTCTTTACGTTTTTCCCTACCACAAATATCGTTATATATTTTTTTTAAATAATATGCCTCTTGCATACAAAAATGTGTGAGTAGCCATGAATATGGTAGGCTAATATTTTTGAGAATCTTTTAGGATAGTCGTACTAGAGTCATTTGAAATTTAGTTTTTTTTTTTCAAAAATAAAAATTTTGTTCAAAAATTAAGTTTTTTTGTTGTGGTTCAAGTAAAAATGATTTCATTAAAAATATGAATAGGCCTTATCTTGTAGCGGTAAATAAAACAGTTTTCAATTTATTCAAAAAAGCCTACACAAATACTATTTCAATTTTCAAATTTGTACACTATCGACGCTGGGGACATGACATAAGGCACATATGACATAAGTCACAAAAAAAAATGACATTAGGCCCAAAAAAATTCCATACAAAATTGGGTCTTATGGCATATGACATAAGGCCCAAAAATTTGGGTTTTATGTCATAAAAATATTTGGGTCTTATGTCATTATGCCATAAGGCCCAAAAAAGAAAAATGACACAAGGCCCAAAATATTAAATGACGAAATTGTGCCTTATGTCATATGACATAAAACCCAAATTTTTGGGCCTTATGTCATTTTTGGAAATTTTAGTTTTAAGAGGCAGTGTGTGTTCATTGATTTTATTAATCTGGATTGGAGATGGGCACGCGGACTACGCGGAAAAAAGGGGTTGAAGCCCTTGGTCAGGACAAAATTTGGGGAAAAACTAGATCTTTATGCACGAAAAGCTGTAAAGGTCAATCAATGGGTCAATCGGCGGTCAAAATTACACAAAAAGTCGAATTTAAAAAACGCGTGCAGAAAGCGGGGTCGCGAAGCGGAGCGAAGCGAGCGAGCAGGGGGCGAAGCCCCCTCATCACAATAGCGTAAAACATTAAGTCTGTGTCCTACATTTAAATAAAAGTTTTTGAGTATTTTCTATTTTATACCCGACAGACGTCGTCAAGTACCAATCGAGATAGACCATATTAAATTTATATAGAAAATATTAGCGTCACCAGGAAATTCAGACGCAAAATTGCGGAAAGACCGCATTTGCGAAATATCGGCGGTCAAAGTTACACAAAAACTCGAATTTAATATTTTTGGCCGTGTGTCATTTTTTTTTTTTGGCCTTATGTCATATGACATAAGTCCCAAAAATGTTTAAAAATTAAAATTGGGTTTTATGTCATACGACATAATTATGATATAATTATGATATATTATAATTTTAAAACAATCAAATTTACACAAAATTTAATAAATATTTTGGAATACATCACAAATTCCGTACATTTGCCGATTTTAAGAAATCTGTTCTTTTGTCCCTACAAGGGATATTTTGTTTTAAAAATTCCCTAAAAATTTTTAAAGAAATTTCCCTACAATTGGCAGCACTGCAAACAGATAAATGGCGGTCAAACCAAATCCTCTCAAGTCGATATTGTCCACGATATTGTCGTGTGAACGCTTGGATTTCGATGTGGATTTCATGAAATCCAAGTGCCGAAATCCCGGGATTTCGGTGCTCGTCTGAATGGCATTTAACGCTACTTTTTATGATGATTTAAATTCGAAAAAATCTTTTTGGAATTACATTAAATTTTTTTTATATTTTTCATTGATATATAACACATATATATTTGTTAACGTTTGCTGAAGAAATTTTATTAAATATACGATACGACTTGCAAAATTGCTTCGTATTAAGATATTCTTAAGGATTGCAATAAAAAATTTTATCTAAACGTACACTTGAAATTTGCATTTCACTTTTTGCGAAGAGTACTGCGCCGATTCTGTAAAAAAATTTTGCCTATGCAAGACGAGTATCAGCTTGCAGTTGATGTTGTTTCTTTTTCGCATCGACAAGATTCTTGAACAACAATGTGCCCAGAGTCTGCGATTTTTGAAGCGAAAAGTTAAATCCTTGTCCTATTAGAAACCGATAACCCAGTAATGAAGTCACCTCGTGTCATATGATTTCTTTTTTGCTTCACTTGATCTTTCGAACGTTCTTTTCATTCGCTTTCAGATTGCAGGAATTTCTGGATATAATGAAATCACTGATCAGCCTTATAACGAAAAATACAAAATCAAATGACTTCTCTTAGCTAAGCAGAAGAAATCATATTTTCAACTCGAAACGCCATTTATAATTTAATGGAAAGCAAACATTTTTGCTTGCACTTATCTTTATCCGGCTTCTTTTAATTGCAAATAATTATGCTAGGGTCTTCTGATATAATCAATTATCCACAAAACAGATCTCTTATTCAAGCTGATTATTTTTTTGTAAATTATCAAAATAACTAACAATGAGCTTTTCTTATTAGTAAGAGCTAAGAAATCATTTATTTAGTCGACTGAAATATCATTAAATAAGTTTGAAGAGTCGAAACAAAATCGAACACACAGTTTTTTTTATTGTGGAATCACCAGGGCCCACAGTTAAATGAAATATATCTTAATGTCCTTTCCAAAATTCATTAATAATTGCTTAGACGAGGATCTGGATTTTTTTTCGCTGCTTATTCTTATAATTAAAGAGTTCGATTCAAAATAATTGCTTTTGAAAACCTAAGTAGCTAATAAATTAAATTAGAAATTTTATTCGTTAACGTTTTAATGCTTTAGCTCAGTTCGATAAATGAAATCCATATAAATCGAAGATTTGCAGAAATTGAGCGCATTAATCTAATAGCCTCGCTTAGAACACAAAGTCATTATTTTCTACTTGGAAATAGGAACATTAAACCACTTTCACAGCAGAAATAAGAAGCAATTATTTCATCTTATATATCTACCATTGTGCACACAATAATTCTGCCAAATAACCACTTAGGAGGCTTTGAAAAGGCAATTCTACAGTTGTAAGAGTTTTCCTGCATCATTTGTAAATTATCTTTAAAAGTACTTCGAAAATAATTTGTATTTACTGAAAATTAGAGTAAATAAAATGATTAATACTTGCAAAAATTTTATTCGAATTTCAACTCGTTTAATAAGCTCTTAGCCATCAGTTCGTGCTATGGAATGGAACTTTCCTGAAAAAATAACTAGAATTCCGCAGATTTCACGAACGGATTTCTAGGCTTACCTAAAATACTTAGGAAAAAAATGTAAAATTTTCGTAACTTTGCCGCAGTGTCATATTATGACTAAAATTCGAAAAACCATTTTGTCGCTGTTAGAAATATATAAGTCTACAACAAATATATTTTAACTTTTAGTATCTCATTTGTCAAATAACTTCCTTGGAACCAAAACTGGCAACACGCACAATTTCGGTAGCCTGTTGAAGACTCGTCTAAAGTATTTTCCGAATCATCATTGAACAGTTCGCAGAAATATTTGAACAATATGGAGCTTTAGTATAATTGACGCAAAATAACGTGATTCAACGAAAATTAAGCCGGTATTGTTCTAAATTCTCAATGACGTTTAAATACTTGCAAGATAGTTTTCATTACAAATTTCATCAACTGAAATTTGTTTAAATCAGTGGTTTAAATGCGCAAATAAGGGTTCAGTCAATATTTCAATGATAAATTTATTTTCCTTTTTGCATAATACTAGAATTTCAGCGTATTAATTTCTCTACCTAGAACTTCGGAGTCTCAAGGCAACTTACCTAAAATTACTCTCTGAAAAATAATGAAACATCGTAAATAATTGCCGCAGTTCATAGTTATGACTAAAAGTCGAAAAATCATTTTGTCGCTTGTTAAATTTATATCAGTAAAAGTCCTACAAACAAACTATATTTTGAACTTTTGTATTCCATTTTCAATTTTTTTCCTTTGTCCTATTTAAGTCACTGGCAACGCGCAAAAATTTCTACCTGTTGAAGAACCGAATCAAAGAATTATTGTTGAGACCATCACTATGACCACAGTCGCAGAAAGACGAACAATATGGGAGGCTTCTGAAGATAATAATAACGGCAACATAACGGGGTCGATCAACGAAAATAAGCCGGTATTGCAATTGTGCAATGAGAAACCTACGTCGCAAGATGAGATAAACAGCTTACAAATTTCATCGCCGAATGAAATTTCCCTTTCAGGAATGAGTGGTATTCTTAAAGGCGGCAAACTTTGGAAGCGGGATTCAGTACCACAGGTATTTGAATGATAAATTTATTTTGCCTTTTTTATTTTTATATGAACCACTTTAGCGTATTAAATTTTCCCTGCACTTCAGGAGTCCAACAACAAGTTTTGAAAACACAAAATTAAGAACAATTGATTGAAAATAAATTATTGTTACACATCTTATTAAGTGGGTTAACGATATCATAAAAAACACAGTTTCTGAAAGTACATTGGAGT
Source organism: Chlorops oryzae (assembly GCA_020466095.1). NCBI lineage: Eukaryota > Metazoa > Arthropoda > Insecta > Diptera > Chloropidae > Chlorops > Chlorops oryzae. The sequence continues at coordinate 54,026,798 of CM035808.1, read as the reverse complement.
GCGCGCAAAAAATACGATGTGCATTAGCATCTATTGGGGAATGTCAAATAAGGTGTTCGTCTTATCGTCAAAATTTCGTAAGAACACAAATTTGGAAACGCATTGAATCAAACCCTGCTGAATGGACTTTTTATTATTTCAAACGCTTTATAGGGTGATTTATTAATTGAAATTTTCCAGAAGCCGGTCTTCGAATAGCCCGATATCAAAAGATCTTAAATAACCGAATGAGGAAATAAAGTTTCACTAAAAACGGCAAACCTGTTATGTTAGAGTCCATATAAACAGAAATTTTGGACAGGTGGTATTTGTTTGTGACTGTTTTATTCAAAAGGAATTTTTTAAATAAAACTTTAAACATTATATGGGCATTTCCAGAAATGTCAACCACAACTTAAAAATTTTATGTGCTGCTAAGTAAAATTTTTTTTATATATTAGAATACTCTTATACATGAAGCTTTAATTCTGAAAGTTTTAATATCTTACATAATATTTAAACCCAAAAAACCTGTCGAACTTGTGGCGAAATTTTTTGATAACTTGATATAGTTTTTGTATGAACATTTATAAGCCTACGGCTGGTTAAAAGGAATGGTATTGGGTAAAATTTTGTCTAATAATTTTGAATGATAGCCACACTATGCGAAGAGAGCGAAGAGAGCGCTTGTTTATGGAATAACTGTAAATTTTTTATATTGTTTTAATATCTATTCATCAATACGCCTCCATGTTATTGCCAGATTATCATTCAGGGCGACTAAATCATCAAGTTGATCCCTCTACATTAAAATCTGACGCGCTCGAGTATCTCAAGGTAACCGTTTTTTTTTTCATTTTCAAAAAACGGGTTTCTTATTTCGGTAGTAACTCTGTTTACCTGTTCAATAGTACCATGGTTTTTTCGAAAACCAAACTGGTGCTCGGGGATTACTCTGGAGCTTTGCAAAGTCGGTAAAATTTTTGCCAAGAGACATTTTTCAAAAACTTTTGAGAACACTGGCAAATCCTATTCTTAATATAGCATTAAATATGAGGAAAATTAGTCTTGTGGCTGCGGCCGGGAGTTGTTGTATCATCTGTGGCGTGATAAGATCAAAGCCTGCTGCCTTTTTTGGGTTTAGCTCTTTAATGATAGTTTGAACGTCTTTATGCTGAAATGCACGTATATTTTCGTTTAGACGTGGGTTAGTTTGTGGTAAACGGTAGTGGTTGGTAGGTGGATTAGGCTTAAAAACGTTTTCTAGGTACTAAGCAAAAAGATGAGCTTTTTTTTCATTCTTTCTAGCCCAACTTCCAGTGTTGGTACGCAGGGGTGATACGTTTATTTTGGGTGCCTTCACCTTTTTGTTTGTTTTCCATAGAGAGTAGTTGTTTTCGGCTGTTGGGCTCAATTTTCGTGTGAAGTTTTCTAAATTAGTTCTCAGATCATTATCAAGAGCTTCTCTTAGGCGCTTAGTTGCTTGTGTTAAGTTGTACTTTGCGGAGGGTGATCGTTGACGCTGCCATTCTCTTCGTAGGCGTCTTTTTTCTCGAACAAGGGTTTCGATCTCGCTTGTAGTATATCTTCGAGGTATTATTGGGTTTCTGATTGATTTTGGGGTAGCGTGAACTGCGGCCGATATTATGATATCGTTTAGTTCTGTTATGGCTTCCTCAATATCACTTTCGCTCCGGAGGATCGTGTTCTTGTTCAAATGAGAGCTAATATATTTTTTAAACTTGAGCCAGTCGGTTTTCTTTGTTATAATTCTCCCGGGTTTTTCAGTGAGTGTGGGCACGTCCATCATTGTTATTATAATAGGGGAATGATCGGATGACAGATCGAAGCTGGGTTCAGCATGTAATTCGCTACGATCACAGTTTTTGCTGACTGCAAAATCATTGAGGTCGGGTTTTTTTTTGCAAGTCGGAAGGCCAGTAAGTGGGTTGACCTGTTGAAATACAGTCAAAAATTTCACGACTATTTATTATAAGTGAATATAATTGTCGCCCTTTGGGGTTAATTAATCTAGAGCCCCAGTGTGGGTGCTTAGCATTATAATCCCCAGCTGCTATAAATTTGTTGCCAAGCTTTTGGAAGTACTCTAAAAATTGTGTACCAGTAACAGAAAATCTCGGTGGGCAGTAAACTGCACTTAAAGCGATAATGCTGTTACCATAATGCAATGAAATAGAGGTTGCTTGTAAGTAATTTTGGGAAAATGCATCCATTAAATTGTGTTTTATTCGAGTTTTAATCAAAACACCGGTGCCGCCGTGTGCCTTTCCATCTGGGTGATGAGTGCCATAAAACGTATAATTTTTAATAGTAAAATTATTTTTGCTTGTAAGGTGGGTTTCACTGACGAGCATTACGTCAATTGAATGTAATTCAAGAAATGTTTGAATTTCAAGCTTGTGTTGTCGAATGCCGTTAGCATTCCAATGAAAAATTTTTAAGACTTTCATTTCTTTGCAATTAGAATTTGCATGAGTTGGCTTTGAGCACGCATCATCTCTTGCAGCATTGTTTTGCACAGTTGAAGTGAACTGCATCATACAGTTAGTCAAATTCGAGATCATTGATTCCAAATTCGATATGGCACCTTGAGGGTGTACCGCAGTGTTCGACCTGACAGCGTCAGCGTACGAAGTAGTCATAGGAGTACGACCAGGATGTGCTGCTGTCGCAAAAGATGCTTGAGGTTGGGTCGCAGTGTTAGACTTTACTGCGTCAGCATATGAAAATGGTTTGGGAGGAAGAGCAGCTGATGCTGTCCCTTGCTGGCTCGGCAAGAAGTTCGGAACTTTTTGGTGAGTTTCCGTTTGGGTTGGTCTTTTTTTTTTATTGCCATGAAGATTGGGCATCCACGATAACTCGCTTTATGGTTACCACCACAGATGCTGCATTTTCTTACATCAGGGTTGTCTTGATCAACTTGACAAGAGTACGAAGAATGCCGATCTCCACATGTAGGGCACACGGGGTGCAAAGTGCAATAGTTTTGCGTGTGACCAGATTCTTGGCAATAAGAGCATGGAACCGGTCCTTTACGCTTATGAGGCTCTTCGACCGTAATTTTGCGGTGTAGCAAAAATTGCAGATTGTATATTGGGTGGACCTCGTTCTTTTTTAGTTTTTGGGAGGTAGCTGAAGGATCAAGCTCAATGCGATATAGGAGTTGCGGAATATTTTGGTTGTTTTTAATATAAAAAACGGTTTGCGTTGGAAAACCTGCAGCTTGCAGAGCGCCTTTGATCTCTGCTGGGTCAACTGAGGGCTCGATGCCTTTTATTACTACCACTAAACCTTTGCTTGCTTTAAGCTGGTAGGTATAGTAGCTTTTTTGAGTGCATCAAAGTGATTCACCAGGGTACGATAGTGGGTTTTCGTATAAATTTGTATTTTATGTTAGTTTCTTTCACGTTACCCCTTTTAATGGAAACAACGTGAAAGTTGCTACTGCCAATGGAACGAGCGATAGTTGCTACTAGAGCGTTGGAACATTCCTCACGCAAGTAGATTGGGGGAGGCTTGATTTTCTTGATGGGGTTTGGTGTAGATCATTCATTATCATATTTGCTAGCAAGCAGCGCAAATCTATTTTGGCTTGGGGGTAGTAGCAGTACTCGTTGATGCATTGGGTTTCAATACTTTTAGAGCCTTCTGTCCATACATTTTATGGGGACTCAATTTCTGCTAACTATTGACAACACTGTTGTCGCGTTCGGCTGTGTTGTTTTAAGCGCTCCAGGAAACTTTTAAATTCGGACATCCGATTAGACAGAAAACTACAAGTTAAGTCGTATTTCCTCGCGAACGGCTGAGTATTGTTGTCCAGCCGATTCCCTGCTTTTGGGCAGTGAGTTGAGAAATTAAAATCAAATTTTCCTCAAAGTTAAGTATATTCCAAAATCCATTCATTCCTGTTTGTTTACAAAAACACTTTTATAGACAGAGACATTTGTTTGCTGCAGCTAATTCAGCTGTCAGCTGGATCAAGTGATGCCAATATCTCGTTCACCTCCAAAAAATAGCGTCGACACAAACCATGGGTTCTTAGCTACAGAAGATGCTATAAATCAAGTTTCACAACTACCCAACAAACAATTCCTTTGCGACAACGAAAGTTTTCAACAGTTCGCAGCTAACAGCCAATTTTCTATGTTGAAAAGCCATTTTCAGAGGCAACGTTCCAATTCCACCGGCGAAACAGTTCCAAAATTCATTAAAAAAGGCAATTTAAATCTATCTGATCCTACAGCACCTCCCATTACCAGCACTACAACAACAACAAACGCGTCGACCTCAGGTAACGCAGCTTTAGAAGAATCTTTAAACTCAAACAATAAGTCAAAAGAACAAATCGAGCAGAAGGCGATGCTGATTGGCATGCATCGCTACGTTAATATAATTAAACGTAAAAGAAGTCCAACTGGAAAACACGCTAATAGGGCTAAACTAAATAAACGGAAGTCATATCCACCCCCACTAATATGTTATCGGGTAACCGTTTTGCTCCACTAGCTGACAAATCGAATGATAATTCATCCAAAAATCAGCCTACTAGAGAATTCAAACCGCCTCCAATTTATTTGCGTGAGCGGAGCTCTAATAGCCTCGTTGCCAGCCTCATTCGCCTGATAGGCAAAGATAGCTTCCATATCGTGCCATTAACTCGTGGGAATATTCACGAGACAAAAATCCAAATTTATAATGAAAGAAATTATAGAATTGTCGCTAAAAACTTAGAAGACAGCAAAAAGAGTTTTTATACTTACCAACTAAAGAGCAGCAAAGGCATTTCTGTTGTAATAAAAGGCCTTGAATCAGATATAGAGCCATCTGAAATTAAGCAGGCCTTGGAAGAAAAGGGCTTCCAGGTCAAGCATGTAATTAATATAATAAATAGACAGAAAGTCCCTCAGCCCATGTTCAATATTGAACTCTGCCCTGCTGCTGTAAAATTAAGGAAAAATGAGAATCACCCTGTATATAGTTTACAGTATCTTCTTAGCCGTAGGATTTCAGTAGAAGAACCGCTTAAACGTAGCGGACCTGTGCAATGCACAAATTGCCAAGAGTATGGTCATACAAAGACATACTGCACCTTACGCGTAGTATGCGTCATATGTGGAGAGTTTCATCACTCTTCCGTCTGCAATAACAAGAGTAGCAACGATCTTATTTTGAAAAGTGTAGTAATTGTGGCGGAAACCACACAGCTAATTACAGGGGCTGCCCTATTTATAAGGAGCTTAAAAATCGTTTGGTTTTACAGAAAGAAGCCGCCTGTAATTCTCAAAAGCAAGTATTTCCAACTCGTTCATCGGCTCAAACGCAAGCCAAATCAATTCCGTCCGTCAATCCCAGCTTATCCTACGCTGATGCTTTAAAATCTGGTGTAAATAACGCACAGAATGTACCAAAACAACTGAATAGCAGTTTGGAAAATATGATTTTCAATTTGACGCAATGTATGTCACAATTTATGGCATCAATGCAAACTACACTACAGGAGTTAGTGCGGACGCAAAACCAAATGCTCCAAATTCTTATCTCCCAAAAATGAGTATGTTGAATATATGTTCATGGAATGCTAACGGTATAGGCCAGCACAAACTAGAATTAATGCACTATCTCTCCGATAAATCAATTGACGTAATGCTCATTTCAGAGACACACCTGACAGATAAAAACAATTTTTATATTCCCGGGTTCAACTTCTATAAAACTAATCACCCTGATGGTAAGGCTCATGGTGGTACAGGTATATTAATTCGCAGCAGAATTAAACATTTCTGTTTAAATTCATACTCTAAAACCTACTTGCAAGCAACATCCATCTGCTTACAAACGAACGGCAGCAACCTAACTCTGTCAGCTATTTATGAACCACCCCGCTACCCTGTAAGTGAACAGCAGTTTAAAGAACTATTTAGTTCGTTAGGCAACAGATTTTTAGCTGCAGGTGACTATAATGCAAAACATACCCACTGGGGCTCACGGCTGATCAATCCAAAAGGTAGACAACTATATAACACTTTAATTAATAGTGGTGGTAGGCTCGATTTCTTGTCACCCTCCCAACCAAACTTACTGGCCCACAGACCAAAGAAAAATTCCAGATCTTATTGACTTTGCCATTGTCAAAGGAGTAGATAGGTCAAGTGTTTCAACCACGACTAGCTTTGATCTTTCTTCAGATCATTCTCCTGTGCATTTTCGACTTTCGGAATCATCCACTCACTCCAAGCCAGTCCTCGGACTAACGTCTTCCAAAACAAATTGGCTCAAATTTAAAAAATATATAGCCACTCATATACACACAAGCTACACAATAGAGTGCAAAGATCACGTGGAAGATGCCGAAAGCGTACTTAATTCTATTTTAACGTCAGCGGCAGAAAATTCAACTCCACCATATAATAAAAATACAAAAAGAGATTTCACCACCAATAGTGAAATACAAAGACTTGTACTAGAAAAGCGAAAGAAAAGGCGCGAATGGCAACAAAATAGGTCCCCAGAAGCCAAACATAGATTAAAGGCAGCCACAGAAGAGCTGAGAAAAGCGCTGCAAAGAGAAAAAGATCAGGAATGTCAAAATTATGTTTCTAATCTTTCACCACATAAGTTAGGAAAATTGTCGTTATGGAAAGCGAACAAAACCTTAAAAACACCCATACAGGGTAGAATCTCCGATTAGAGACTCCAATGGCAATTGGGCACGCAGTAGTGAAGAAATAGCGGCTACATTTGCAAAGCACTTGAGCTTTGTGTTTCAACCTAATCCACCCCCAATTCATGGTGAAGCTCCTTCACTACAACAAAATTCTCATAATTTTCCGATTCGCTTCCACGCAAATGAAATAAAGGAAATCATTAAACACCAATTGTCCCCGAAAAAGGCACCAGGTCATGATCAGATAACACAAAAAATGATTATAGAGATGCCGTTTATTGCTATAATTTTTGTCACAAAGCTTTTCAACTCAATAATTAAATATGCACATTTTCCGGCTGCATGGAAACGATCATTAATCACTATGATTCCAAAGCCAGGCAAGGACGTTACAATAGTATCGTCCTATCGACCGATAAGCCTCCTTCCATGCCTCTCAAAGCTATTTGAAAAGGCATTGCTCTCCAAGTTGACTCCTTACATTAATGGAAGCAATATTATTCCATCTCACCAATTTGGTTTTCGAAAAAAATCATGGAACGATTGAGCAGGTGAATCGTGTAACAAACGAAATAAGGAAAGCATTTGAATATAAAGAGTATTGCTCCGCAGTTTTTCTTGATGTGGCTCAAGCCTTCGACAGAGTTTGGCACGAAGGCCTCATTCTCAAGATTAAGAGCCTTCTCCCTCCAAATACACATGAAACACTTGCGTCTTACTTAAAAAATAGATCATTTCGGGTAAAATATAAGGATCATATAACACAAGACATTGAAATAAAAGCAGGCGTCCCCCAAGGAAGTGTTCTTGGCCCCTTCCTATACTTATTATACACCACAGACTTTCCCTTAAGCAGTAGCACCACAATATCTACTTTTGCTGATGATACAGCAATTATAAGTCGGCAAAAATGCCCAATTTCAGCTGCTAGGAACCTTCAAATGCATTTAAAATTAGTTGAAAAATGGCTAGCTCTTTGGCGTATAAAAGTAAATGAGCAAAAATATAAGCACGTCACATTCACACTTAAAAGGGGAATCTGCCCATCCGTATCTATTAATAATATTTTAGTACCACAGGCCGACAATGTAAACTATTTAGGTTTCCATTTGGACAAACGTCTTACTTGGCGCAAACACGTTGAAGCCAAACGAACTCTCATGAAATTAAAAGCCTCTAAGCTTCATTGGTTAATTAACTCACGCTCTCTTTTGAACATTGAATACAAGGTGCTTTTATACGTAAGTGTTATCAAACCGATTTGGACGTATGGGCTACAGCTATGGGGCAACGCTAGCTCCACGACTGTAGAACTAATACAAAGAGCTCAATCGAAAATTTTAAGATTAATTACAGGTGCTCCATGGTTTATCCGAAACGAAAACATCCACCGCGACCTCAATGTACCCATGGTTAAAGATGAAATTTCGCGATTTAAGGCAATCTATAGCGAGAAACTTAGAAGTCATCCTAACGAAATGGCTAGATGCCTAGCCTCCACTTCTTCACATTCCCGGCTACGAAGAAATGATCGCCACACCACTGTGGAAGCAACTGAGTAGCCTCTGCTATAAATCGGTACACAACAGATTCCGGTAAATTCCTTCACTGGCAAAAACTGTTTCGCCATGCAAATAAAAAATAAAAAATAAAATAAAAATTTTATTATCTAAGCCCGATCCCGTGGCACATATTATGTACAAACAACTATATATGAGTTCTTAAGCCCGCTCCGAGGCACGTTTATCTTGTATAAAAATTTATTATCTAAGCCCGATCCCGTGGCACATATTATGTACAAACAACTATATATGAGTTCTTAAGCCCGCTCCGAGGCACGTTTATCTTGTATAAAAATTTATTATCTCAGCCCGATCCGTGGCACATATTATGTACAAACAACTATATATGAGTTCTTAAGCCCGCTCCGAGGCACGTTTATACAAGAAACTTTACAACCGAAAACTTTTGTAAAGTTATGTAAAATTAGATTTAAGATTCTACAACTTATTGTTAGTTCTTTATAAATAAGAAGATTCAATAAACAAGTCCCGTTCAAAAAAAAAAAAAAAAAAAAAAAATTTCCGCTTAATGTTCACGTAGCGATCCATGCCTGTCTGCACTGCCGACCATTTTTGCTTTGTGTGGACGCCAACGTTTTTTGCTATAGCGGCAGCGGCGCTAGCATTCACTTGAGCAGAGCGCACGGCTGAGCTCTGAGCAGCAGTTTGAGCTGCAATTTCGATTTGTCTGCTATATTCTTCTTTTGACTTAGTGTTTGTCAGTATATCGGCTGTTTCTTCGTTTTGCAGTGATGCTGTTGTTGTTAAAGAGGTAAGGCTGGCAATAAGAGCAGAAACCGTTGACGTTGTAGCTGTGTACTTAGGACTAGCAAAAGTATTAGTTAGCGTACTTACTGCGATCGAGCAGGGAGTATTGGAGCTTGTAGGCAGAAAGGGTAGTGCATTTACTGCATTTGTTTACTGCGGTGTGCGGGAAAGCTTGTCTGAAGTCACCGAGTGAAAGTTCTGCAGAGCATTTTGTTGTTGGAACAATTCGGTTACACTTTGCGAGCGACGTCGGCCGCACGGTGGCGAACGTTGAACACTTTTTTTATTTTCAATTTTTTTTTTCTTCCTTCTCTTTTTTTGTTTTTTTTTTTTCACGTACACTTTTCGCGCACTAGAAGAGTCTATGTCTCTAATTTTTTATTTGATTTTTTGTACTATTTTTATTATTATTAATTTAATTATGATTTATTTCGGTTGATTTATTTAATTTTTTTTTTTTTTATTTAATAATGTTTAATTTTGTGTTTGTTTTGTGTTTATGTTTATTTTTGTTTTGTTTTTTGTTTTTCTTTTTTTTTTACGAAAACTGCGGATCAAAGTAAAAACGCGTCCGACCGAATCGAACGCTTGAACGTGATTGAAAAGAGACTTAAAACTAAAAGAACTTATCTGGCGATTTACACTGCAAGTAGCGGAAGCGCCAAGTCAGCGCAGCAAGTTATCAAATTGCTTATTAATGTGTTTGCATTTTCCAATGCAAGCACCAATTGATTTTTGGGTTAACGAACTGATTTCGCGTAAACTCCTCCCCCTTTAAAAACGATTGTCCTCAATCGTTAAAAATAGGTTAGGTCGTCAATTTTCTGTGGCCTTGGTTCTTGCAATTTTGTTTGGATAACCGCTTCTTGCATTGTCTTTATGCTCGGACTTATTGTATGGATAATAAATTTCTCATTTTCCTTCGTGAAAAACTTTATTAGTGACACGCAAATGAGCAATAGAATAAACAAAGAGAAACTTGTGTACTTCGTAATCGCAGAGTCAGACTTGAGTTCATGGATACTTTTAGTGTTGTTAATGTGCAAATGGTTCAACATTTCCAAAGATAAAAGGTTTACGAATTCATCTTCGACTAGCGTTTGCTGAATTATCGGTTGTGAAACTTCCATAAGGGGAGCTTCCAAATTTCTGTATAATTTGTTGTTTATTTTGAGAGTCGTGTTATAAAAATTGATCAAAAATTTTCCGTTAGCGGTTGCATTGTTTATTTTTCCGTAAAAATCGTTAAGTAGAATAACACCAGGAAAGATTTCTTCTATTTCTGGTATATGATACCCTTGAGTAATTGGGCAAGATGAATTCATTCCGCTAAGAAGCGGTGGGATGCAAGTATCGTTGGATATGTCGACCAGCTGATTGATTTTACAAATTTTCACCTGATTTATTTTAGAACATTTGTCTGAAATACCGAATATTTTTTGATTATTTTTATTACATCCTTAAACTAAATGCTAATAATTTTGGTATTTCTTTTAACCGGTTTAATAATTATGCTAGAGTAGTTTTCATTGCTAGTAAGAGGTGTTACGATAATATAGAAAATTTTTCCTTGATTGTACAAAATTTTAATATTTGAGAATTCGAGGGCTTCTTCTATTGAAGCAAATAAAAAGTTTTCGTCTGCCAATTTATTCAATGCTTCTTTTATCTCTTCTTTGTTCAAAGGGTCTGAATTTATAACATTTTGTTTTGCCCATTATATTGCATATCTTATATTAGTAAGCTCTTCTTTCATAAACCTAAGTTTTATTTGCATACCGATTGAAGCTTCGCTTACAAAGTCATTGTTTTCCTTTATGGCATTATTTATTTGATTTGTTATTTGTGTAAGATTTTCAAGCCTCTCAGTAAAAATTTCATTAATGACTACTTGCTGATTATTATTCGAAATGGTTTTATCTAATATCCCTGTGATTAACTCGAAATCGTCGTGATCCGGAGATCCGGCGATGTACTTCCAGGCAGTTCCTATTATGTTAATAGCTCTCTTATCTCTAAGCTGTTCCTTTGGTTCTATCAGCTCAGGAATATCGTGGATTTGGGATAACTCCTTGTTTAGAAGTGGGAAAAATGGGTTGTATTCGGGGATGATGCGCTTGATTTCTGATTCGACGTTGTCTATGAGGTTTCTATATTTGTCTTGTTCCACAATGTGTATTATTTTGAACGTACCATTCTGAATTTTTCCAGGACCATCGTTGATTGTCACGAGATGGGACAAAGTATAATTAAGGATTTGCAGCTCGCTTATGGCAAAAGGGTAGAGAGTTAAGAAGATTCTGTAGAGGAGAAATAAAAAGGAAAGGTCATTTTTTTATATTGCTTTTGTGGACGATTTTTCCTGATTCCGTAGTGACTGTAGTGGACCCATTTTCCTTGACAACTTCCTTCCTAAATTTCGGTGATAATTTTGATCCCAAACATTTATTGATTCTTACATAAATGACGTTTCCCGGCTCATATTCCTTAATTGGCTCTCGATTTTTGTTATGATTTCTAAGATCGATCGCCTGCTTATCTTTTAGTCTCTGTATGTTATCCTGTCTGGCCTTTTCATACATTTCAGGATCCGTGCTGACCTTTCGTCCAAAAAAAATTTCAGGTGGTCTTTGTCCTGTAGTGGTGTGTATCGAGTATTCATAAATTGCCCTGTCCAGGAGTTCTAGGAATGTGGTGTTTGTGCGTTGACTTCTTAAACAGCGCATTATTTCTGTCAGCGTCGAATGAAAACGTTCGACTTGTCCGTTAACAGTGTTCGTGTATGGCGGGGCTTTATAAATTTCTATTCCAAGCTGATCGCGTAACATGAAATTTATTGTTGCCGAATTGAAGGACTTTTCATTGTCAAATACTACCACTTTTGGGACCCCATATGAGAAAAGGAGTTTTCTTAAGGGTTCTTTTACGTCTTCTATAGCTCTTGATTTAATGACCTTGCACTGAGCGTATTTGGAAAACTTGTCTAGAGCCGTAAGGACAAGATGTTTTTCGGTGCTATAAATGTCAATATGGAGATTTTCTCCGGGGTATGATGGTATCGGAGTTTCTTTTAATTCAGGTTTCGGTGGATGCCTGTCATACTTATTTTCCTTACATACCGTGCATTGTTTTACAATTCGATTGATCTTATTGTTCATGCCGGGAAAATAGAATCTATCAAGGATTTGCGCCCTATTCTCTTTGCCATTCATGTGGGCTCTGTTATGGGTGCTGATAATTATTTCCTCTTGTTGAAGCTCAGTTTTGATGTCTTCCACTTGGATGTTTGTGAATCTGATGCGATATTTCGCAAAGTGGTGTGGGTAAATTTCTTGGATTATTCCCATTAATGACTCCGGAGCTTTAACACCATTTATTACTGAAGGGTTAAGGTATTTCTTGAGGATTGAAGCTAATTTTTCGAGGGAATATTCTATTTCTGCTATTGAGTGCCTATGGATGGATGGAAAAACGATTTTGAATTTGTATGAGGATGTTAGATTCGGGTCGAAAATAATTTGGTTTTTGAAGACATTTATTGGGGTTTCGACACTGTAAATGAGGTTTTGTGAAGAACTATCGTCACTATGTGTCATTTCGGACATTGAATTAATTGGCGATAGCGCTGGTAATCTGGAAAGGGCATCAGATACTACATTGCTTTTGCCTGGTTTGTAAAATAGCTCATAATCGTATTCTTCCAGTATAGCTTTCCATCGCTTCATCTTGCTGTTATTGTTTTTGGTGCTAAGTGCGTAGGTGAGGGGCTGATAGTCGGTAAAAATTTTCACCTTTGCTGCGCCATATAGGAAATTTCTGAGAGAATTAAGGGCCCAGATAATGGCGAGCATTTCTTTTTCATTCGCTGCGTAGTGCTCCTTAGCCTTACTTAATATTCTTGAAATAAAAGTGATTGGTTTATCCCTCTGTGAGAGGACTGCTCCAAGAGCAAAGTTTGATGCATCTGTTGTTAACTCGAAATATTCTTCATAGTTTGGATAAGATAAAAGAAAATCTTTCGATTAAAGAAAGTTTATTATTTTAAAAAAAGCTTATATTGCCTCCTCATTGAGTTCTATAGTGACTTTTGATGACTGTCTTTTGGACACGTGACCTTCTTCTCCTCTCAGGAAAGTAGTAAGGGGTTTTGTCAATTAAGCGTAATCTTTTATAAAGCGTCGATAATAGCCAGATAGTCCTAAGAAGGATCGAAGCTCCTTAAGAGTTCGGGGCTGTGGAAAATTTGCTATAGCTTCAACTTTTTTAGGATAAGTCTTAATACCCGATTCAGATATTATGAACCCCAGAAACTCCACCTCGTGTTTAAAGAAATGACACTTGTCCAATTGGACTTTCATATTGGCATCTTCTAAGGTTTTGAACACATTTTCAATGTCTCTGATATGCTCTTCTTCGGATTTGATATAAATGACTATGTCGTCGATATAAACGTAGCATATCCTGCCTATTAAGTCGCGAAGAATGTCGTCTAGCGCACGCTGAAATATCGATGGTGCATTTTTTAAGCCAAAAGGTAAGCAAGTGAACTCGTACTTACCATTATTAATAGAAAATGCTGTTTTTTCTATATCTGAGCTTTTGAGTGGGATTTGGTGAAATCCACTTTTAAGGTCTAAGACTGAGAAATATTTACTGTTTCCTAGTTTTCCTAAAACGTCTGATATTTCCGGAATAGGATATCGGTCCGAGATTGTTACAGAATTCAGTTTTCTATAATCTATCACCATTCGAAATTGTTTATTCCCTCGAGAATCCGGTTTTTTGTCGACAATCCATACCGGGGAGTTGTATGGTGATCGTGACGGTCGTATGATTCCATCGTTTAGTAATTTTTCGACTTGACTTTCAACTTCATGTTTTAATGAAGCTGGGTAAAGATAAAATTTTGTGTAGACTGGGGAGTCGGTTGAGGTACGGATCTCTCCTATTACTTTTGTGGTAAAGGTTAATTTTTCGTCCGGTTCTGAGAAAAGTTTGGGAAATTTGACAACTATGGAGTCCATGATATCTCTTTGTTTGCTATTTATTTGTTCGTCCTGCAACTTTATTGAATTTACGGTTTAACTAACGAGTTGTAGAAGCTGAATTTTGGTTTTGTGACGAGCTCCCATGCAGTTCTGACTTGTGTAAATGATTGCGTCTAGTGCTTTCAAACTATGGTTACCCAAAATACCATGAAATGATTTAAGAGTTGGCATTAGAAAGAATTTCAGATTATCGCTCTGGCCAAAAAGATTAAGATATGTATGTGATTTTATTTGGACGTTCCCTGCCACTGATTTTGCATAAAATATAGTCCTGTTAGGGATAAGTTTCTTTACTAGGTTGGGCTGAATGTAGTTCTTGCTTGAACCAGTATCAATGAGGATTTTGAGAATTTCTCCGCTCTTCTTGGTCAACTTTTGCAGTGTCGTAATAGCTCTCCGGGGTCTGATAACAGTCTAGGGCCTCCTCTTTATCAACTACGTTATCGTAGTCGAACTCGTCAGCGCTTTTGGTATTGATGTGAAAGGTGCGTTGGGCCCTAGTAGGTTGGATATTTTGCTGCGAAAGTGGGTTTGATAGCCTTTTCCCTAAGAACTGATGCTGGGCTGGTCTGTTGGCATAATTCAGTTGTTGCGAGCAAATGCTTCTATTAACATCCATTGGCGCTGGTGGCTAAGGTGCTGTTGGTCGCGGTGGTGGCTGTCTTGATTGATATTTCAGATTTTGTTCTACCACGTTGTTATTGAGTCTCACGGGGAACGGATTTTGGGGGCGTGGAATGTAAGCTATTTGGGGGTAGAATGGTTGTCTGGTCCTTTGTGAATTATATTTCTGTGGTAAAGGAGGTGGTGCATTTTGACAATTTTTCTTCGCCGGCTGACTATTAAAATTTTGTGCGTGATTGGTACGAAACTTTTGATTTTCTAACTTAAGACATAAATGGAGGGTTTGGGGTAGATCAGATGGTTTCCTCATGCCTAGCAATCTTGGCAGATCACCGTTAAGGCCTCTTATAAACGTGTCGAGTGCCTTACTTCGGTATGTTTGTGTTAACAAGTTAAGGGCTTCGCCTCCTACATCTAGACCGCCAAATTTGTTTAGAATGAGCGACAAGTATGAGTACACAGCTTGATAGAATCCTTGCACTGTTGCGTTGCCCTGAATAAGTCCTGTCAACTGATATTTGAGTGTCGACACGTCCCTTTTATCTGCATAGTGCAAAGTTAAGCACTTGGAAATGGCTGGCCAGTCTAACGGCGTATTGTAGGACTCCAACGCCATGTCCGCGTTCCCTACTACTTTGTTCCTAATAACGTTTAGGATTTCATAGTATTTCGGTGTTCCTTTAAAACTCTCATAGATTTTCAATATTCTTTCTACGCTCTTTTTCGAGGAATTAAACTTTCCTGGCTTACCTGAAAATTCCCTTAGACATTTGACAACATCTGGAATTTTATCTAGATCCCCCAAGTTGTCTAAATGACGTTCATCTATTGTTTGATCTACCGCATTCGCGTAGATAGCATTTGGGTTAAGCGAAGACTGCAACATTCTAGGTACCTGGATATTTATTACCTCTAAAATGACCGTCCGGAGATCCGCTAGATTGAACTGTCCCAGCGCATCCCCATTTGGTTGATTAGGAAGGTTGGGATTGGGATTAGGGTTAGGTGGAGGAACATTTAAAACGGCTGGACGTACTAGGTTGTTGGGATTCGACATCTTGAGCTTTAAAGTATTTTATTGTTCTTTTAGTTTTTTGGTTTAAAAAGAATTACTTTGATTTCCTAATTAATTTGTTTATTTCCGATTTATCTTTCAATAGAAGTGGTAAATTACAATATTTTTTTTTTTATTATTTTCAATTACTTTTTCCATAAATAATCAAGAAATTAATAAAAAGTTTTTGGAAAATAGTACTTAAGTTAATAAGAAAGATTATTTGAATTTTTTCAATGACTTACAACAGTACTAAAAACGTTGACTTGGTGGTGATCCCTTCCAACAACTGCTTTATCAATCCTTTTTTCTGCTGTTCCGTTTTAATATTTTTATTCCTCGTTGCTTAAATGTCTTTTATTAACGATGGCTTTATAGTTGATGAGTCGGTCTTTGTTTTAAATTTCTAGATGAAATTTTTGTAGGTAAGAGCCGTCACCCTTTTGATTTTTGATTTTCAAGGATTTTGTATGAATTCGTAAAAGTCACTTTTTGATTTTTAGTTTTAATTTTTTTTTATTTTTTGGTTGACAATATTATTTAACAGTTCCTCTTGGTAATTGTAGCTTTTTGAATTTTTTGATAGTTTAAATTTTTCTTTTTTAATTATGTTTTAATACGCGGGTAAAGCGGCGTGCGTTCTACGCGTCCTTTTTTCCGAAAGGATACTACGCTGCCTCTTTCTTTACAAATTTTGCGACGTTACTTTTGTTGTAAAAACTTTGCTCGGGCGCCAGATAAGTCTCTTAGTGTTAAGAGACCCAAAAATTAATACGAATTCACCTTTTTGAGCTTATCGAAAGCTTCAAAATTCAAAACGAATTTAAATGTTTTTTTCCCACTGCTTTTCAAAAGCACGAAACGATTTATTTAACTGCTTGTCAAAAGCACGAAACGATTTATTTAGTGGTCAAAAACAGAGTGTGCGCTTTAACAATTTTGACTTAAAACGAGACTTAAAACTAAAAGAACTTATCTGGCGATTTACACTGCAAGTAGCGGAAGCGCCAAGTCAGCGCTTTCGCGTTTCAAGCCAGACGCTGCAGGTTTTGTTAAATGTTCAAACTTAAAAGGGAATTGCGAAATTTATATTCGAAAATATTTCATGTAATTGGAAATTGAAAACTGGAAAAAAGTGTCGATTAAGTTGTTTGCACTTTTTGGGCCAATGAGTTGCGAAAGACAAGTTATCAAATTGCTTATAATGTGTTTGCATTTTCCAATGCAAGCACCAATTGATTTTTGGGTTAACGAACTTATTTCGCGTTAACTTATATATTGGTTATCAGGAACATAAAGCGCCTTTACTGTAGCCATTCTTACACGCTCTCATCCCCATTAAAATGGAAAACTTTATATAGACTTTTTTTTGTAGAAGGTAAACTTCACAGCCCAACAAGTTTCCATGACGCTTTAGTAACTGCAAATTTAGCATCTCAGGCTCTTCTACTAGAACAAAATATCCAATAGAAAACGAAAAAATTGCTGCCCTGCGAGTAAAATGTTTTGAGTGTATGGGAACTTGAAAGGCAAAAACTGAACGTGTGGATGCCGTGTTAAAGAACTCTTTAAGCCACTTTGAAATTGTACGCGAATACTTTGTCTAAGGGCCAATATTACCAAGCATATTTAAGAATTTTTTAAACTAAAAATCCGCTTTTGGTTTTTACCATTTCAATTTTTAAAAAAAGTTAAAAAATATTTTAAATCACCTCGGCACTGCGTTTAAATATGATATCACATTTGAGTTCAATTTTTAAAAACCAGCTGTTTGGAAAAATTCAAAGAAATTATTAAAAAAAAAATGCAGTTTTGAAAATAACACAATACGATAGACAGGACTAAAAGCTTTGAAGTCACAGGGCAGCAATTTGAAGTACGAAACAATCGTTAGAATGACTCTTTATAGAATCCGTTTTTAAAAATAACGATCTAATCAGCTGTCAAATGTGCTCACAGCCCTGAAAGTAGACGGTGCTGCCGTAAGTGTTGATGCTTAAAAAATTGCGATATTGGAAATGAAATTTATTTTTAAAAATTTTTAATTTTAATATAAAAAATTTTTTAAATATGCTTGGTAATATTGGCCCTAAAGGATTCGTTGTTTTTCTTCTTCTTGTTCTTGCGTGTTCAACTATCCCGGTCCATCCCGGGGTCCGCAAAACGCGACCACTTCCTCCATATTGTTCTGTCGGTTGCATCATCCGAGGTAAGTCCTACAGCCTCTAGGTCCCATTTAATTGTGTCCATCCAGCGCTGTTTCGGACGCCCCCGTTTTCTGCAACCTTGAATTTTCAATGCGTAGCCTTTCTTTGCCAAAGTCTCCTCATTTGCTCTAAGGACGTGTCCATACCAGCGTAGCCTTGCTTCCCGCATTTTCGTTTTTAAAGTTGAAATTTCACCATCGCATATATTTGATTTTATGTTGCGGTTCACGCTATTTAAAACTTTTTGTATGAGAAAAAATGTTTTAAAAAAACTACTATAGATTGCTTTTACTGTATCAACGAAATTCTTTAATACTTCTCTAATTACATTTAGATTATTGAAGATAGCTGACGTGTCAATAAAATCAATTTTTTAATTAAAATGGTCGCTTTATGATTTTTAACTCTTTCTTGATCTTCCTGCCAGGGTAAATGTGGTGCCTTTATTGCGGAATTATGTAGCCTACTCAGTGGGTTGTCTTTAAAATTTTCCTTTGTAATGAATTGTAATTAGGGTTTTTATTCGGGAATTCCTTTCTCGGGATTTCCCGGGTTACCCGCTGATTAAAAATTCCCGCAATCCCGCCAAAATTAGCGGGAATTCCCATAAAATTTAGCTGGCAACATTTAAAAAAAACAGTTGTGTTTGATCATCTGTTTTAAAAGTTTGTTTTCCTTAAACAAGTTTTTTTATCTTCTGTAAAATAATAATTGCATTTTGGGAAACTCTTGAAATGCGCATTGAAGTTTCTATATTGCAAGGTATCTAAACAGTTTTGATATTGGTATGCCAAATTATAAATATTTATATATCTTATTAGATGGAGACTTCGGTTGTATGGTCTTATTTTAAAAAGGAATCAATGGATTCAGCGGTGTGCAATATCTGTTCTAAATCAATTTCATGCAAGGGGAAAAGCACGAGCGGGCTATTGCGACATTTAAAAGGAATCCATCCAACAAAATTTGAAAATGTGGAAACAGACAAGCCACCGGAAAAATTGAGAAAAGTTCAAACAACATTGGAAAAATATGTTACAAAAGAAGAAGATTTGAGTACTATAGTTTCTAAGCTGGCCACAGTTGATGGATTATCTATAAGAACAATAACAAGAAGTAACTTTATAAGAGAATCAATAGCTTATCGTGGCTTCCATCTACCAAAAACCGAAAAAGATGTGCAAAAATTGATTGTTCAAAAGTTTTTACAGGTTAAACAAACAATTGTACAGAAAATTAAAGACCAATTGGAGCACCAAAAGAGATTTTCTTTGGTTATGGATGAATGGACCAGCAATAAAAACAGGAGGTATTTAAATATTTGCCTCCTAGGAGATACAAGCAATTTCTTTAATTTAGGAATGGTTAATATTCCTGGTAAGAGTGGTGCAACTGAAATCATGAATTTAATGGAAAATCGTCTAGAAGAGTATGGAATTAATTTTGAAAATCATATTGTGTCCACAATTACTGACGGTCCCAACGTGATGAAAAAATTTGTGAGTGAAAGTCCCGTTGAGGGTGTATTTTGTCTTAGTCACGGACTGCATTTAGCAGTATGTGATGTTTTCTATAAAACAAAACTTGTCACAGTTCCCCGAAGTGATTCTGAAACAAGCGATAGCGACGGAAATGACGATGACTTTGGAAGTGTGTGCGAAAATGTTGCCAACAACAACAATAACTGTGAAATTTCCTTTAAACAAGAAAATTACAAAAATATTTTGGATCAAACCCGTAAAATAATAAAACTCTTTAAAAGAAGTCCATTGAAAAATTGCCTGCTACAAAAGTACGTGGTCGAAGAACATATGAAAGAAATATCTCTCGAACTCGACATTGTTACGCGATGGAACTCAATGGTTCCTATGATATCTAAGTTCTTACTATTAAAAAATTCTATTAAAAAAGCTCTAATAGACTTAAATATGCCAGAATTATGGGTCGAAAGAAATGTTACCACACTACAGAATTTGGCGAATATTTTACAGCCAATCAAAATAGCTTTGGAAGCTCTTTGTCGTAGAGATACGAATTTACTTGCTACTGACGCTATTGTTCTTGCTCTTTGTGAAAAAATAAAATCAGTTTCTACCCCTTTGGGGCAAGTCATGTACGAAGCCTTATTAAATCGAATCGAAGAACGCAGACACAAAAAATTGTATTCACTTATACAATACTTAAAAGATTCAAATTTTTTTAACATAAGTTATGATAATTCCATATTTTTATACGCAAGTAAAAACATTGTAATTTCTTATGCTGAAAGTTTGTTTATTCGTCTTTTCGGGAATATTGATGAAGTTGACGAAGTTACAAGCTGCGATGAAGATGATCACTCACATATTCCATTTCAAGAAATTTTAAATATAGCAATCAACAAAGCCAATGAAACAAAGAAAATTACATCAAAATTGTCTTTAAAAAAAGAATTTAAGTATTTCGAGGGAACTGGTAAAAGAACCACAAACCTTCAATATTTGTTTGATGCAATATTAACAATGCGTCCTTCTTCTATTGAAAGTGAAAGAATGTTTTTCT
The DNA here is from genome assembly GCA_020466095.1 of Chlorops oryzae. NCBI lineage: Eukaryota > Metazoa > Arthropoda > Insecta > Diptera > Chloropidae > Chlorops > Chlorops oryzae. The sequence goes on along the minus strand of CM035808.1, from coordinate 54,006,327 downwards.
TTAACAGGTCTTTTTGTAAATAAAATAAGAAACAGACTTTCAGACGAGTCTATAAACGCTCTGTCAATATTAAAAACCTATTTTCTTCAAAATTTAAATTAACTCTTCTTATATTTAACATTCATTTATGCTGTACAAAAAAGACTGAATTTTGATCTCTTTTTTGTGTTCTTTATGTATTTTTTTCCATTTTACAATACGAAATATTGTTTTTGTTTAAATAAAAACTGGTTTATCTTAAAAATTTTATATTATTAAAAAACAAGTGATTTTCGGTAATTCCCGGGAGTTCCCGGGATTGCATTTTTTTTCCCGAATTCCCGGGAAATGAAAAAGTGCGGGAAAAGAAAAACCCTAATTGTAATAGTAGGAAATAAGTTAGTGTAGACATAGCGTAAGTCATTAGTTATAAGCACAGCTTTAGACACCTCATATAAATAAGCCTTTTAAAATCAGCTGCAGCGTATTTTGACAGCAAGAAACGCCATTTTTCATGTAACGCGCTTTTTTTTTTTTTTTTTGTTCAAAAAAGACGTTTTCCGGCGAGGACGCTAGCTAAGGAGAATAGTTTTATTATCAGCTAAAACCCAAGCCATCCGGCCAAATAAAGAACTATTAGTCTTTTCACCTTTGAATTTTCTTCTTTAGATGAAACATCATCTTTCCTGTTCACTAAACTACCATTACGATTTCTATCGACTTCCTCGTCAAATTTATAATCTTCTTTAGTACCTGACTCTCTATTAACTTGCTATGGGAAAATTGTTGGGTACGGATGTTCAATGCTTTGTACCTCTTAAACTAATAGAGATCCCATTTTCAAACTAACATGATATATTCTTAACACCTGCAGCTAAAATTCGAAAAAAATAAAAAAAAAATCAAAAAGGTCCAAGTTGTTGTAATTGTGCTTTAACCATTTCACCACCAGTGTTACACTAAAAAAAAAAATTTTTTTCGATTTTTTTTGCACCCTTGAATAGCTCAATAAATTTTCTTTAGAAACCGTTACTTTTATTTTTTGAAAAAAAATTTTTTTATTCGAAACATTGCATGAAAAAAAAGCTTTTTTTTCATTTCATAAATTTTTACAGGCCTATATCTCGAAAACTAACGGTGATATATCAAAAAAATTTTGCCTATTAGCTCACACTTTATAAAGGTGCAACTGATCCAAATATGAACGATTTTCAGAACATGACCTTTTTTTCGCAGCCCGCTTTACGTGAAATGCCCCATATTATTTTTGTAGAAAGAGATATCCTTACTTCTTTGTCTAAAAAATCCTCCTCTTGCTTCTTCTCTGATTTCTGACAATGCATAACTAGCTTTTTCTCTACAATATCTTCTTGAGACCCGTTTTCTAATACTGATTTTTCACCTTCGATAAAATGCACGACGATTTTGTCATTAAAACGGGCCTTCTTCTTCCTGAGACTATTATTATTAAACAAAATATTTCTTTTCTTCACTATTTTACTTGACTTTCTGCAAATAGCATTTTCATCTACACTGAAAAAAATTATAGCACCATGTGCTATATTTTGTAAGCGCTAAGTGCTATAACCATAGTAGAAAATGGGGTAGTAGAATTTTGTTACTGCATCTGCTATATTTTATACAAAACTTTACTGCTATTGCTATAATTCAGTGTTGTGCAAGCCCTTTGATCTCCATAAGCACCCTGCAGGAAATGTCATTAGTGAATCTATACTCTTTCTCTACTGACTGCGTCAACAGTATTACTGACAAGTTATACCCGTCGCAATGCTTTGCGTTATTGACATTTAACATTGAGTTGTCATTGAATGTCAATAGTATTCCGAAAAACTATTGACGAACTATCGACAAACTATTGACGTCGATACTTTTATGTAGACCAAAGGAGTACTCTCTCGTTTTACAAGGAGACACGTTGTTGACATGGTCAATAAAGATGAACTATACCTCTTGACAGTACAGTTTCTCTTATGACACCGCCTATAAATACTGTTGACGTTGGAACTAGTTCTCTGGTCTTTGTTGACGTCAATATAGACATGGAGCCATATGACGACAGGCTTCCTGCAGTGCAAGGATTTTTTCGCATTTGTATTAGTTTCACACGGATAGAGTACCCCAGCCAACCATTGGAGTCCGCACGGTGCACCTTTAGGACTCCCAATGCGGTGTGTTTACACTCCTAAGGAGCCTCCTAAAAGGATCCTAAATGAGCGTGTTTGCAGGAGAAAAGGGCCTTTTCAAAATATATAGAAAAAGTGTGCCCTGCGGACTCCTAAATGGAGCGTTTTCGGTGTCCTAAAATGCTCCCTCAGATAAACCGCAAGGATTCCGTGCGGACTCCACTATTCGTCTACAATTTTTAAGAAAAGGACTCCTAAATAAATCCAAAGATAACCCAGGAGGAGTGTTTTAGGATTGCTTGATTTCCTGAACATTGAGAAATAATCAAAAAACAACCATTTTCCTTTTTAAAAATTTCTAAGGCATTCCAAAAAAATATTTCTTATTATTTTTATCAACTACTTTTACTTAGGACATTGAAAAATGTTAGCTTCTAAAAGTTACCCAAAAAGGTTTTCTCCCGCAAATCTTTATTCCATTTCATTAAGGAAATTCCCGTAAAAATACATCGCCAAAAGTTGCATAAAGTTGCAAACCATAAAGAATGAAAAAAACCATGCCAACTAGATACTGCAATTTTAAAGCATGACTCTCTAAACGCTCCTTGACGGTGCTCTTGAGGAGCCCATTGCCGGAGCACTCCGAAATCGCTCCTTCAAGGAGTCCAAGTGGAAGTCCTTTAACACTCCTACTTCGGAGCGCTTCGAACGATCCTTCAAGGTGTCTAGGTGGGAGTCCCTTAAAACTCCTGTTTCGGAACGCTCCGCATATGGTTGGGACGATACAAATTCTCGTTGCCCCTAGCAACAATCATCGGGTACGTGTTTAGGTACGTTTTTCCTTTTTTAAAGTCCACATTTTCCATTCGATTATCGTTGTTATCAAAAGATTTTCATGACGGAAACTGTTGACTTTTTTTTACTTTTTCGGTTCGTCTTAATTAAGGACGTAATGTTTTTCAAGTTAAAACAAATAATTTGTATCTATCTATTATCGAAATATATTTTTTATAATAAAACTTATATGGAAAAACGTAGGTCCAAAATGTATGAAAACTGTATGTTTTTAAGACTATTTAGGATTTTTTGAAAAAATTTAAATTTCACCCATGCAACAGACGTTTTATTTTGAAAGCAAATAAAACGAAATGCTTCATAGATTTTAAAAAATGCTTTATTTTGTATGTGTTAGTGTTAGCACATCACTCCTATAATTTAATATAACCCATGCTACACCAAAAGCAGCTTACGCTGCAATTCCTAATAGTTTTTGCTATATGAACATTATATCTACAGATATAAAATAAAGCTACTCCTTGCTATAGCATTTGGCAAATGGCCTAGCACCAGTGACTGAGAAAAAATAAAAATTTTATTTTGTGTTTTGACTTTTTTATTTATTAATTTGTTTTAATTGTAATATTTTTTTTGTCTATTTTTTATTTTTTTATTTTAAATCTTTTTTATCTTATATCTTATATTTCCTTCAATTTTCTCGCCTCCACCGTGCCTGGAAGTTCCAGGCTGGAACCGCTGACCACCAGTTTGCTGGGCGAATGTCTTAACCATTTCGCTAAACGAACGAATTTAATGTCTTGGTCAAAATGCTCACTTGATTTTGTGGTTGCTCAGGTCTTGGGAAACGTGCTTAAAGAATTTTTTCACTCCAAAACTTGTTTACTTGAAAATGAACACATTACAAAAAAAATAATAATAATAATAATAAAACCTTAAAAATGTAGGGGAAAATTTTTGTCTTCCCAACAACTGAACTGAACAAAAAAAAAAACTGTAATTTATAAAAAAAGGAAAAAAAATTTAGGAAATATTCTCGCTGCCAACATGGATCGAACCCCGATCCTCTCGAATATTGAGTCATAGTTTGCACCACTGAGCTATCGAATGCTTATCGGGCAATTTATCAAAATGCGAACTTAAAACAGACAACAGGGAGGAGCAGATATAAGGGAGCATGGCGAAAATGATAGCACATTTCAGGGCATAGCAGAGAGCGAGAGAGAGTAAACGACAGCAAATTTGAATAGAAATAGATTAAAATGAATATCATTCGGGCATGTGATTGGATTCCCTTTCCCCAAATTTTGGGGAAAGGGAATTTCGTTACTCCAATATTTTATGAAGAATGTGAGGCAATTTTGAAAGAAATGACATTGTCAAAAACAAAAGAGCGGCTATACGATAAAATTTCGAATTAAAAAATTTCGAACATATTTAAATTTCCGAGTATTTATTTCAATTTCCCGGGGAAATGAATTCCCGGGAATCCAATCACACACTGATTTACTCATTATAGCTGCATATGCTATGCAAATTGCCGCAGATTTCTTTAAAATCATTCTTCTACAGCTATATTCATTTACTAACAAAATAAAGCTTAGGTGGCTATGTTTGTTTCCAATCAAGACATTTCCCCAACTGAAATTCATATAAAATATAGCAAATGCAGTAATAAAACTGTTCCTATGTTATAGTTTATAGCAAGCAAGTAGTAGTTCTGTTTTTTTAGTGTAAATATATTGGTTTATCTTTATTACAGCCGACACACTCTGTGACGAGGGTATATTGCGTTTGTGTGGTTGTGTGTAACACCCAGAACCAGTTGAGATAGATTATGCAAAATATATATAGAATTGATCAGCGTCACCAGGAGATTCGATTTAGCCATGTCCGTCTGTCTGTCCGTCTGTTTGTCCGTCTGTTTGTATACAGTTTTCTTATCGAAGGCGTTGAGCTATCTTGATGAAATTTGATATGCGTACTCACAAGCACATGAGTAAGAACAAGTTCGAGAATGGAGCCGATCGGACCATTTTTAAGGATACCTCCAGTACTAGGGTCTGTTACGAAAATCACAAAAACTGATCTTAAAGCGAAGTTTTTCAAGATATTTTGATGAAGTTTGATAGTTGAACATATTTGAAGTCAATTTATTCAATTTCAAAAAATTGGAAAAGTGGGCGTGGCCGAAGGGCGTTTTAAAAAAATTGCCTCCTACACCCGAATTTCAAATGGGACTTGAACGAAATTTGGCAGTTATGCTTCCTTTGTACCCATAAACATCCTCTCCAAAAATTTCTTTGATAGGTCCATTATTAAGGGTACCGCCAGTACTAGGGTCTGTCACAAAAATCTCAAAACTGCCCCAAAACCGGATTTTTTTGAGATATTTTACTGAAACTTAGAATTTGAACGTATATTAAGGCCTCCGATTAGAAAACAAAAAAATGGGAAAAGTGGGCGTGGCAAAAGGGCGGTTTTCATAAAGAAGTTCAATAAAAGTCGGTATATGGGGCCCCTTATGGCCTTAAACACCTCTTGATATTAAAAATTATTTGAAGATGTTAGTCTGTGTCGGGTATTTTATTGTCAGGCTCACCTGACTATAACACGCTTACTTAGTTTTTCTTTCTTTTTTGCTTTTTTTTCTTAAATTTTTTTTATTCTGAACTAGGTACGGCCTTTGAATTTTGATATTTACTGTGGCATTCCGGTCTATTGGCCATGACTGAGCCACTGGGAGTTTCCCTGGCCACTATCAACTTGCTATTGCGCATAACAAAATCTCGCTATATGTTATGTCCAAACTGAGAGCATTTGTAGCACTGTATATCAGTGCGGTTATTTTCAGAAAAATTATTTATCAAACTTAGTAGTTACTTTCGTGACCTTTCGTTCTACATATCGTCGTCCCGGAGTTATTTCCTCGTATATCACAATCAACCTTTTGTTGGGAAATTGAAGTTTAAAGTTTAACATGGCATATAAAAAAAAATGGCTCGTTGGAAATCGTTGATTCTGTTTTCCTTATATAAAATGCTTTACTTTTTATTATTTCTGATCATTAATTTAAAGTTACTTGGAAAATTATTTAAGTTATAGGGTTTTTTTCATTCCAAGAATTTTTGACAATTCATCGTATACGCCACTTTTTTGGCAACCTGTGTTGGAAAGTGGATATACGAGCAAATGAATTAATAAAAATTTGATGATGTTTTTTTGTTTTATTTGTTTTGACACGAAAATCGACATAACAAAAATTTTTTTAATGAGTTCATATAGGAAATTTGTTATTTAAGTATCCGTTTTCCATTTAAAAATAGAAAAAGGAGTCCAAATCATTATCTTATTGTTGAAAAATGACTTAACTCCGCATTTCCTGAGAAAAACGACTTGCCACTGCATCAAATAGCGAAATTTTTTTTATACATTAAAGGTAGCATTCAAAAGTCATACATGATACCTTAAAAATGTGCCTATTTAAATGATACACATTTCTCTTCTTATTCTTTTTCCGTGACCTAAACATTTCCAAAAAAAAATTTCTAAAAAAAAAATTCGAATTCTTATTTTTGTTGGGGAAATTAAATTATTATACGTTATGTAATCAACTAAGCTACAAAATAAAGAATTGATTTGGGTATTGTTGTTGGTACAACGAAACTGTACCTTCCACGTTTGTTTTAAGGAGCTGAACTACCTGCATTAGCTTTGTTGTGCTGTTTTGCACTCATTTCCATTTGACTTTGAACAAGTCAGGAATCTATAATCGGTCTAGCCCGACAATAACACAAACCAAGAAAAATAATTCAAAAGCATCTTATAGTATTCTATTTAAAGGAACAATAAGCGTGAGGACGTATTTACAGCGCTTGATCGAGCGGCGTGATCTGTAGTGCTACAAGATGACGTTAAACATTTTAAAGAAATGCAATTTGTTATATTATAATAAGCATTCCACACTATTTTCAGAATGAAAATTTTTGTAGGAGTGTTACTATGAGAATTTTTTTTTTTTTGCTTCTTTTGTTTTTTTTTCACACGAATAAATCTTTTTTATTTAAAATTAACATAAAAAAATGTTTCTTAAAAAAAATTTTTTTTTGTTACGATGAGATAACACAACAACTTTTAACTGCGCAAATTTCATATATAAATCATAGTATATCCACAAAATATGGATATACGATGTTATAACGCGTAGAAACTATCATTTTAAAGGATATACAATTATTTAGCTCACAAATATCACGTAAACTATATGGTATAGCAACCTGGAGACTCGACAGATGGATAGATCTTGAAAAAGTACGCGGGAAAACGTGCTTATCTCAAATTTTTTGATTTTGTGATATACGAGGAGATAACTCCGGGACGACGATATATTGCAAAATAGATTTCTAAGCCTGCCGAAACAATTAATTTCTAAATGATCTTCTTTCCCACAATACGCGCAGGTTAATCGATCAAATCTTGGCTTTGTTCTATTTTCACCGCAATTTGCGTTCTGCTCATGGCCATATTCAAGGCAAATAATGCAGTAAGCGGTATTTTATCCTCTGCTGGCAAATATCTCGTGTATGGCCTGCTACATTACAAAAAGAGCAAATAATTGTTTGCGGAATGTTAACAACTTGTTTTAACTTCCTATTTTCTGCATAAAGGTTTTCGGAGTCTTCTGCTATTTTAATCAAAAATGAAAGAGGCTTAACCCTATGGCCTTTTAGACGGAGTTGCATACACTGATCCTTTACTCCGAAAATGAACTTATTTTA
>CM035808.1:53926695-53998531 GCA_020466095.1 Chlorops oryzae | reverse complement strand
ATCAACCGAAATAAATCATAATAAATTAATAATAATAAAAATAGTACAAAAAATCAAATAAAAAATTAGAGACAGTGACTCTTCTAGTGCGCGAAAAGTGTATTTGAAAAAAAAAAACAAAAAAAGAGAAGGAAGAAAAAAAAATTGAAATTAAAAAAAGTGTTCAACGTTGGCCACCGTGCGGCCGACGTCGCTCGCAAAGTGTAACCGAATTGTTCCAACAACAAAATGCTCTGCAGAACCTTCACTCGGTGACTTCAGACAAGCTTTCCCGCACACCGCAGCAAACAAATGCAGTAAATGCACTACCCTTTCTGCCTACAAGCTCCAATACTCCCTGCTCGATCGCAGTAAGTACGCCAACTAATACTTTTGCTAGTCCTAAGTACACAGCTACAACGTCAACGGTTTCTGCTCTTATTGCGAGCCTTACCTCTTCAACAACAACAGCATCACTGCAAAACGAAGAAACAGCCGACATACTGACAAACACTAAGTCAAAAGAAGAATACAGCAGACAAAACGAAATTGCTGCTCAAACTGCTGCTCAGAGCTCAGCCGTGCGCTCTGCTCAAGTGAATGCTAGCGCCGCTGCCGCTATAGCAAAAAACGTTGGCGTCCACGCAAATCAAAAAGGGTCGGCAGTGCAGACAGGCATGGATCGCTACGTGAACATTAAGCGGAAATTGAGTCCCCATAAAATGTAAGGACAGAAGGCTCTAAAAGTATTGAAACCCAATGCATCAACGAGTACTGCTACTACCCCAAGCCAAAATAGGTTTGCGCTGCTTGCTAGCAAAGATGATAATGAATCTACACCAAACCAAACACCAAACCCCATCAAGAAAATCAAGCCTCCCCCAATCTACTTGCGTGAGGAATGTTCCAACGCTCTAGTAGCAACTATCGCTCGTTCCATTGGCAGTAGCAACTTTCACGTTGTTTCCATCAAAAGGGGTAACGTGAAAGAAACTAACATAAAATACAAATTTATACGAAAACCCACTTTCGTACCCTGGTTAATCACTTTGATGCACTCAAAAAAAGCTACTATACCTACCAGCTTAAAGCAAGCAAAGGTTTAGTGGTAGTAATAAAAGGCATCGAGCCCTCAGTTGACCCAGCAGAGATAAAAGGCGCTCTGCAAGCTGCAGGTTTTCCAACGAAAACCGTTTTTTAATATTAAAAACAAACAAAATATTCCGCAACCCCTATATCGCATTGAGCTTGATCCTTCAGCTACCTCCCGAAAACTAAAAAAGAACGAGGTCCACCCAATATACAATCTGCAATTTTTGCTACACCGCAAAATTACGGTTGTAGAGACCTCATAAGCGGAAAGGACCGGTTCAATGCTCTAATTGCCAAGAATCTGGTCACACGCAAAACTATTGCACTTTGCACCCCGTGTGCCCTACATGTGGAGATCGGCATTCTTCGTACTCTTGTCAAGTTGATCAAGACAACCCTGATGTAAGAAAATGCAGCAACTGTGGTGGTAACCATAAAGCGAGTTATCGTGGATGCCCAATCTACATGGCAATAAAAAAAAAGACCAACCCAAACGGAAAACTCACCAAGAAGTTCCGAACTTCTTGGCAAGCCAGCAAGGGCCAGCATCAGCTGCTCTTCCTCCCAAACCATTTTCATATGCTGACGCAGTAAAGTCTAACACTGCGACCCAACCTCAAGCATCTTTTGCGACAGCAGCACATCCTGGTCGTACTCCTATGACTACTTCGTACGCTGACGCTGTCAGGTCGAACACTGCGGTACACCCTCAAGGTGCCATATCGAATTTGGAATCAATGATCTCGAATTTGACTAACTGCATGATGCAGTTCACTTCAACTGTGTAATCAATGCTGCAAGAGATGATCCGTGCTCAAAGCCAACTCATGCAAATTCTAATTGCAAAGAAATGAAAGTCTTAAAAATTTGTCATTGGAATGCTAACGGCATTCGACGACACAAGCTTGAAATTCAAACATTTCTTGAATTACATTCAATTGACGTAATGCTCGTCAGTGAAACCCACCTTACAAGCAAATATAATTTTACTATTAAAAATTATACGTTTTATGGCACTCATCACCCAGATGGAAAGGCACACGGCGGCACCGGTGTTTTGATTAAAACTCGAATAAAACACAATTTAATGGATGCAGTTTCCCAAAATTACTTACAAGCAACCTCTATTTCTTTGCATTATGGTAACAGCATTATCGCTTTAAGTGCAGTTTACTGTCCACCGAGATTTTCTGTTACTGGTACACAATTTTTAGAGTACTTCCAAAAGCTTGGCAACAAATTTATAGCAGCTGGGGATTATAATGCTTAGCACCCACACTGGGGCTCTAGATTAATTAACCCCAAAGGGCGACAATTATATTCACTTATAATAAATAGTCGTGAAATTTTTGACTGTATTTCAACAGGTCAACCCACTTACTGGCCTTCCGACTTGCAAAAAAAACCCGACCTCAATGATTTTGCAGTCAGCAAAAACTGTGATCGTAGCGAATTACATGCTTAACCCAGCTTCGATCTGTCATCCGATCATTCCCCTATTATAATAACAATGATGGGCGTACCCACACTCACTGAAAAACCCGGGAGAATTATAACAAAGAAAACCGACTGGCTCAAGTTGAAAAAATATGTTAGCCCTCATATGAACGAGAACACGATCCTCCGGAGCGAAAGTGATATTGAGGAAGCCATAACAGAACTAAACGATATCATAATATCGGCCGCAGTTCACGCTACCCCAAAATCAATCAGAAACCCAATAATACCTCGAAGATATACTTCAAGCGAGATCAAAACCCTTGTTCGAGCAAAAGACGCCTACGAAGAGAATGGCAGCGTCAAAGATCACCCTCCGCAAAGTACAACTTAACACAAGCAACTAAGCGCCTAAGAGAAGCTCTTGATAATGATCTGAGAACTAATTTAGAAAACTTCACACGAAAATTGAGCCCAACAGCCGAAAACAACTACTCTCTATGGAAAACAAACAAAAAGGTGAAGGCACCCAAAATAAACGTATCACCCCTGCGTACCAACACTGGAAGTTGGGCTAGAAAGGATGAAAAAAAAGCTCATCTTTTTGCTAAGTACCTAGAAAACGTTTTTAAGCCTAATCCACCTACCAGCCCCTACCGTTTACCACAAACTAACCCACGTCTAAACGAAAATATACGTGCATTTCAGCATAAAGACGTTCAAACTATCATTAAAGAGCTAAACCCAAAAAAGGCAGCAGGCTTTGATCTTATCACGCCAAAGATGATACAACAACTCCCGGCCGCAGCCACAAGACTAAATCTCCTCATATTTAATGCTATATTAAGAATAGGATTTGCCAGTGTTCTCAAAAGTTTTTGAAAAATGTCTCTTGGCAAAAATTTTACCGACTTTGCAAAGCTCCAGAGTAATCCCCGAGCACCAGTTTGGTTTTCGAAAAAACCATGGTACTATTGAACAGGTAAACAGAGTTACTACTGAAATCAGAAACCCGTTTTTTGAAAATGAAAAAAAAAACGGTTACCTTGAGATACTCGAGCGCGTCAGATTTTAATGTAGAGGGATCAACTTGATGATTTAGTCGCCCTGAATGATAATCTTGCAATAACATGGAGGAGTATTGATGAATAGATATTAAAACAATATAAAAAATTTACAGTTATTTCATAAACAAGCGCTCTCTTCGCATAGTGTGGCTATCATTCAAAATTATTAGACAAAATTTTACCCAATACCATTCCTTTTAACCAGCCGTAGGCTTATAAAATGTTCATACAAAAACTATATCAAGATTATCAAAAAATTTCGCCACAAGTTTCGACAAGGTTTTTTTGGGTTTAAATATTATGTAAGATATTAAAACTTTCAGAATTAAAGCTTCATGTATAAGAGTATTCTAATATATAAAAAAAATTTTACTTAGCAGCACATAAAATTTTTAAGTTGTGGTTGACATTTCTGTGGAAATGCCCATATAATGTTTAAAGTTTTATTTAAAAAATTCCTTTTGAATAAAACAGTCACAAACAAATACCACCTGTCCAAAATTTCTGTTTATATGGACTCTAACATAACAGGTTTGCCGGTTTTTAGTGAAACTTTATTTCCTCATTCGGTTATTTAAGATCTTTTGATATCGGGCTATTCGAAGACCGGCTTCTGGAAAATTTCAATTAATAAATCACCCTACTAAATGCGTTTGCAATAATAAAAAGTCCATTCAGCAGGGGTTTGATTCAATGCGTTTCCAAATTTGTAGTTCTTACGAAATTTTGACGATAAGACGAACACCTTATTTGACATTCCCCAATAGATGCTAATGCACATCGTATTTTTTGCGCGCACTCCAATGTACTTTCAGAAACTGTGTTTTTTTATGATATCGTTAACCCACTTAATAAGATGTGTAACATTAATTTATTTTCAATCAATTGTTCTTAATTTTGTGTTTTCGAAACTTGTTGTTGGACTCCTGAAGTGCAGGGAAAATTTAATACGCTAAAGTGGTTCATATAAAAATAAAAAAGGCAAAATAAATTTATCATTCAAATACCTGTGGTACTGAATCCCGCTTCCAAAGTTTGCCGCCTTTAAGAATACCACTCATTCCTGAAAGCGAAATTTCATTCGGCGATGAAATTTGTAAGCTGTTTATCTCATCTTGCGACGTAGGTTTCTCATTGCACAATTGCAATACCGGCTTATTTTCGTTGATCGACCCCGTTATGTTGCCGTTATTATTATCTTCAGAAGCCTCCCATATTGTTCGTCTTTCTGCGACTGTGGTCATAGTGATGGTCTCAACAATAATTCTTTGATTCGGTTCTTCAACAGGTAGAAATTTTTGCGCGTTGCCAGTGACTTAAAAAGGACAAAGGAAAAAAATTGAAAATGGAATACAAAAGTTCAAAATACTTTTACTGATATAAATTTAACAAGCGACAAAATGATTTTTCGACTTTTAGTCATAACTATGAACTGCGGCAATTATTTACGATGTTTCATTATTTTTCAGAGAGTAATTTTAGGTAAGGCCTTATCTCCAGTTCTGTAAGAAATACTCGCGGAAATTCCTAGGCTATTTTGCCGAGGAAAAAAGGTATCATTAACATATTGCACGCAACTCTGATGGCATAAACAGCTGATTTAAATTTCAAATTGAGTTTGAAATTTGAAATGAAAACTTATTTGCAATTATTATTAAACGTCATTTTTGAGTTTAAACAATACTAATTTCAGTGAAATACAAACTTACTTTTCGCAAAACTAACTCCTTTCAAAATCCAATTTCAAATGATGATTGGAGAAACTTTAGAACGAGAAGCTTCAAAGCGCTATCCGAATTGTGTGTGTTGCGTTTGGTTCCCACGAAGTTATTTTGACATCAACTGTCAGATATCTAAGAGAAATAATTGAGCTTCAATTATTTCTGCTAGGAAAGCCTGGGTTTCAATGTTCATATTTCCGCGAAAGAGTACGAAAATATTATGACACTTTTTTTCCTAAGCTGAGGCTAGCCGTCAGAAATGCCGCGTGAAATTTCTGACAGGAATTTTCTGAAGTTTTTTTTATATGGAGTTTACCATTCCTAGCCGAACATGAGGCTAAGGCTTAAAACGTTAACGAATAAAATTTCTGTTTAATTTATTATTTCTTAATTTTCACAAACAAATTTTTAATTCGAAGGTCTTTAGTTATAAGATAAGACAGGTGGGCCAAAGGGAGAACTCTTCCCTTACCATTGCCCTTTTCGCCTCCTAAGTCGATTATTTGGAAATGAAAATTTGTGTGTGGAAATTGGGAATATATAGATATATTTTCTTATTCTAGACTTGTGAGTGGAAGATTCCACTCCTAATAAAAAAACTGTGTGTTACAGGAGGTTTTAGATTAAACGAGCTCAATGCTGCCAACACTTCGCATTTAATGATATTTATCGTTAAGCTAAATGCATTTTACTTACCTTTTCTAATTTTAAGTAAATAAGACTACAAATAAGGTTTTCAAAAGTTATTTTGAAAGAACTTTTAACAAAAAAATAACAGCGAAAAAAAAAGAGATCATCGTGTTAACAAATGTGTTAATTGAAGTTTATAAAGCACACCTTAAAGCATACTTATTTGCAATTATATGTGGGCCCTGGTGATGACAGATATGCAAAAATTGCTCTTGCTTTCCTCTTAAATTATTTAAATGCCTTTTCAGTTTGACAAATATGATTTCTTATGCTGCTCACTAATCCGAGAACGCTCATTTGTATTTTGTCCCATTTCGTTCGTCTTATAAGGTCTTGATTTTGTGGATATTCATTATATCAGAAGTCTCCTGCATATAATAAAAGCGAATGCTAAAAGAACGCTCGGAAAGAAAAGTGAAGCAAAAAGTTGCTCCAGAAATATATGGCGTTCGAGGTGGATCTTCGATTAGCTGGAGTTCATCGGTTTTTCTAAAGGGGACAGGATTTAATTTTCGCCAGAAAATCGCAGACTCTGAAGGTGAAATTGTTGTTCAAGAATCAAGTCGATGCGAAAAAGAAATCAGACACAGGTGACTGGCAACTTTAACTCCTCTCTGCATAGGCAAAAAACTTTTCACTTTCACACCAGAGGGCGGCGCACAGTGTCACTCTTGCGGCCAAAAATGAAACAAATCAAAAGTGTTCGTTTCGAAATTTTTTTATTGCAGAATCCTTCAGAATACTCTTAATAAGTAAAATGCAAAATTTCAAGTCCGTACGTATTTTAGATAAAATTTTTTACGCCCTTAAAGTTACGCATTATACGAAGCACAGTTTTGCTAAGGCGAGTATCGCTAGGTAAGGTTTAATAAAATTTCTTCAGCAAACGTTAACAAATATATATGTGTTACATAGCTGTGAAGTAATGATTACTAATCGTAGTCATTAGTAATTTGATTACTTTTATCCAAAAGTTGAAGTAATTGATTAAGTACGATTCTTTTCTGTTTGGCCCAATAATCCAAGAATTACGAATACAAATAATCAAATTGGAATCACGATTACTGGCGATTACGAAAAATAATCAAAAATAATCAAAAGTAATCAAAAAAGTAATCCGACTACTTTTGAAAATTATTTTTGATTATTTTTGATTATTTTTAGGGTTTTCGTCTGTTCAACTAGGAATTTTCAGAAATTTGATTCAAAAACAAATACAAATATATGTAATATAAATATTTTATTATGAAACAGAACGAAAACACACAATGCATGATAAAACAAAGAAACCATTTTACTTCAAACTGCTATTCGCCTTGAGTTACTATGCCGGCAAAAGAATATATTCTTTCAACTGGCGCTGATGATGTCAAAGACGTATTAAATGCTACAAAGGGTTCCTTCAACAAGTTGTACTTTTGCAAAATAGTTTCAGCACTTGAATTATCGTTCAAGTACTTAGCAGAAGAGTTGAACAGACAAAAACCCTAAAAATAATCAAAACTAATCAAAAATAATCTTCAAAAGTAGTCGGATTACTTTTTTGATTACTTTTGATTATTTTTGATTATTTTTCGTAATCGCAAGTAATCCTGATTCCAATTTGATTATTTGTATTCGTAATCAATTACTTACCAGAAAAATCTCATATTAGGATTATATAATCATTATAATTCCTTTTAAAATGTAATTTAATTGATTACTAATCGTAATCGCAATTTCACAGCTATGATGTGTTATATATCAATGAAAAATATAAAAAAAATTTAATGTAATTCCAAAAAGATTTATTCGAATTTAAATCATCATAAAAAGTAGCGTTAAATGACGAGCACCGAAATCCCGGGATTTCGGCACTTGGATTTCATGAAATCCACATCGAAATCCAAGCGTTCACACGACAATATCGTGGACAATATCGACTTGAGAGGATTTGGTTTGACAGCCATTTATCTGTTTGCAGTGCTGCCAATTGTAGGGAAATTTTTTTAAAAATTTTTAGGGAATTTTTTTAACAAAATATCCCTTGTAGGGACAAAAGAACAGATTTCTTAAAATCGGCAAATGTACGGAATTTGTGATGTATTCCAAAATAATTATTAAATTTTGTATAAATTTGATTGTTTAAAAATTATATCATAATTATATCATAATTATGTCATATGACATAAAACCCAATTTTAAATTTTAAACATTTTTGGGACTTATGTCATATGACATAAGGCCAAAAAAAAAAAATGACACACGGCCAAAAATATTAAATTCGAGTTTTTGTGTAACTTTGACCGCCGATATTTCGCAAATGCGGTCTTTCCGCAATTTTGCGTCTGAATTTCCTGGTGACGCTAATATTTTCTATATAAATTTAATATGGTCTATCTCGATTGGTACTTGACGACGTCTGTCGGGTATAAAATAGAAAATACTCAAAAACTTTAGAAATTTTAATGTAGGACACAGACTTAATGTTTTACGCTATTGTGATGAGGGGGCTTCGCCCCCTGCTCGCTCGCTTCGCTCCGCTTCGCACCCCCGCTTTCTGCACGCGTTTTTTAAATTCGACTTTTTGTGTAATTTTGACCGCCGATTGACCCATTGATTGACCTTTACAGCTTTTCGTGCATAAAGATCTAGTTTTTCCCCAAATTTTGTCCTGACCAAGGGCTTCAACCCCTTTTTTCCGCGTAGTCCGCGTGCCCATCTCCAATCCAGATTAATAAAATCAATAAACCCACACTGCCTCTTAAAACTAAAATTTCCAAAAATGACATAAGGCCCAAAAATTTGGGTTTTATGTCATATGACATAAGGCACAATTTCGTCATTTAATATTTTGGGCCTTGTGTCATTTTTCTTTTTTGGGCCTTATGGCATAATGACATAAGACCCAAATATTTTTATGACATAAAACCCAAATTTTTGGGCCTTATGTCATATGCCATAAGACCCAATTTTGTATGGAATTTTTTTAGGCCTAATGTCATATTTTTTGTGACTTATGTCATTTGTGCCTTATGTCATGTCCCCAGCGTCGATAGTGTACAAATTTTAAAATTTAAATAGTATTTGTATAGGCTTTTTTGAATAAATTGAAAACTGTTTTATTTACCGCTACAAGATAAGGCCTATTCATATTTTTAATGAAATCATTTTTACTTGAACCACAACAAAAAAACTTAATTTTTGAACAAAAATTTTTATTTTTGAAAAAAAAAAACTAAATTTCAAATGACTCTAGTACGACTATCCTAAAAGATTCTCAAAAATATTAGCCTACCATATTCATGGCTACTCACACATTTTTATATGCAAGAGGCATATTATTTAAAAAAAATATATAACGATATTTGTGGTAGGGAAAAACGTAAAGAATTGTGGGGAATTTTTTTTAGTTTGTGGGGAATTTTTCGTTTGAGTGTTTGTTTACTTTGATTTTTTCAAAATTTGACAGTAGTGTTGCAGCATTTCTTCGATACATATCGAAAAACACAGAGTTGCATTCAGTTTGTTCCGGATATCTCTTGGGATTTCGTTGAAATCCAATTACTGAGCGGATTTCGTTTGACATTCATTTGTATAGGAAATCCGCTGGATTTCGACTAGAAATCGGCTGAAATCCTCAAGAGTGCCGAATTCCCGGGATTTCGATGCCGTCTGAATGCCATTTTAGTTAGAAAAATTGAGTATTTGGGAGTAAAAGATTAAAACTTCACAAATATTAAAAAAGATGAAAATTTTTTTACGAAAAAAGCCCTCTCCAGATTTTTATATATTTTTTCTACTACTATTTTTTTTACAAAACAAAATACTAATTGAAAGAATTTGCTTGCAGATTCGCAAGCTATGATGCCTATTTCAGATGCCTTAAAATGCACTATGTAACTTCGCGAAAATATAACTTATGCTTATAAATTATTTTGCGTGTCAGATCACTATAGAACTAAATAAAGTATATTTAAGTCAAAAGATAAAAATCTATCCTGTTGAAGAAAAATAATACCTTTTAAAAATAAAGCCCAAAATTGCGAAATTTTAGTTTGAATTGTGGGCGTTGCAAGGGAATATTACAATTTTTTGATCATTTTCAAATCGAGTTAAAAAAAACAAGTAAAGAAATTTACATCCGCAAAGCCGATTGCACACATACCTTTTCCTCAGCCTTAAATATGTTAAAACATTACCCTAACAAAAATTTCTGCAGTTTTCGTTGTTCTAGCTTGGATATATAGTTACAGCTCATCTGTGCTTCGATAAAGCTTCACAATCTCAAAATTTTTATTAACTAGAAAAATTTTGCGAATGGTGAGCATTGTAAAATTTAAACCGTAAGAGGACATTATATCTAGATTCGAAATACTCAGCTCAAAAAAGTGAAAGTCAAATTTTTGCGAATTTCGCGAATTGTGGTCATGGTCAAATTTTAACCGTTAGAGGACATTTTGTCTAGCTGCGAAATACCCAATTCAAAATAGTGAAAATCAAATTTTCGCGAATTTCGCGGATGGTAGTCTTGATCAAATTTTAACCGTTAGAGGACATTATATCTAGCTGCGAATTACTCAATTAAAAATAGTGAAATATATATGAATATATACTGCATAGATATGATAATAAGAGAAAGAGTATTTTTTTCTTATGTGTGGGATGATGACCATAGTTTTACCGATGTCGCAATTTTTTTTTAGCGAAAGCTTAAGTCTACATAGTAGCTATATACACACCAAATTTCAATGAGTTGGAATGTATAGTAAAAAAGTTTTCCAGGAAAAACGTTAAAAATCGTGATCTTTGAAACTTCTGAACCACTTCCCACGACCCAAGAAGGGACTACGAAAAAAATTTGTATGCAGTTTTTCGGACATTTACCTGGTTCAAGTCCATGCCAAATTTAAATATGACATCTTTCATGGCTTAGGAGTAAATTACGAAAAACTAAAGTGTGACCGACAGGCAGACGGACAGACAGACAGACAGACATAGCTAGATCGACTCCTCTTGTCACCCAGATCAATAAAATATATATATGGTTATATCTATCGCGACTCCTCTGGTATGTTACATACTCCATGCCAATCTTAAAAGGAAAAGGTATAAAAAAAACCTCCTCTATTTTTAAATATATTGTTACTGACAGTGCGATCTTAAAATGAAAAATTAAGTTAAAAGCCTTGCAGATTCAAAAGTTATGAGACTTTTTCTGAGGGTCATAAAATACGCTTTAAATTTAGCATAGGAGTTAAAAAAGTACCTATTCAAACGTAACGTTTGTATAGATGTTTAACGATGCTAACGACTTCTCAAAAGAAAAGGCTGAGGAGGCTGATGGGGTCAGGAAGACCATATTAAGAGGCCCTGAAGATGGTTCTGGAAGAAGAACCGGAACGTCCGGCTCCAGATAACGGAGCATCAAAAAGGCAAGGGGAGCCGGTAAGGAAACCTGTGCCGAAAAGGACAAAACCGTCCTATGCTGAAACTGCCAGCTCGATAAGCGTTGGCCTACTACTGCTGAACTTCCCATCAGTTCAGCTGAGCCTCGAGAAGCAGAAGGAATTGGAGTGGCAAATATGCAAGGAACTGCTAAAGATCCCTGCTGACGGCCCTCAAGTCAGATTCCTGGGCTGCTCATTTAAACCCGGATGGGTAACTTTTAACTGCGCTGACGCTGAGACAAAGCAGTGGCTAAGCTCGTTGGTAGTCAGCATAAAACCGGAAGAGAAAGAGCTGAAGCTGGTGGAAGGGGAACACATCCCCAAGCCATGCATCGCTGTTGCCCATTTCCCGGGCAAACTACCAACAACGGAGACTCTGATTGGTTCAGAGTCAGAACAGAACGCTTCCGGTAAGCAACTTGAAGGTGGTGAGCAGATCGGACGCTCAACAGGGCTACACGCTAACCATTGCAGTGGACGACAGAACTGTCAAGCTCTTTGCGGAACTAAACCACCTTCCCTTTTTCAACCTGGGAAGGGTACAGTTCCGGGTAAGACGAGTCAACAAGGAGTCATCCAAGGCAGTGGAGAGCGAGAAAAGGGAGCCAACTCGTGAGGAGACTGTGAGAGCCTCCGAAAGTGAGACTCCCATGGTCGTCGATGAGGTTGGACCGTCGACGAGCAGGCAAGCCAGAGAGAGAATGACCGCTAAGCAGACAGCCAATGTCAAAGCAACACATCATCCGATCTCGCAGAGGAAAAACGTGGAAACTCGCTACAAGCCCATAACCCGTACAACGGCTCGAGCGACAGGTCTTAATAGCCGCAGGAGCAGTACGGGTCTAACTCTCAATAGGCAGACAGTCACTGTCAGTCGGAAGCAGAAGGAGAAGGAAAACGAGGAGAAGAAGAACGAGGCGAAGCCCAATCCACCTCGGAGCAGCCAATAATGGTGGAGGTTGTTCAGATCAACCTTCACCGGGCGAAAGCAGCATCTGCTGCACTAACTAGGACCAGCGTGACGATTGGTCCTAGTATCTTGCTCGTACAGGAACCCTGGACCAGCACGAGCAACAAAATTCTGGGACTGTCCCAAGCAGGTTATGTACTGTTCTGCCCAGGTGACAGTAGACCCAGAAACTGCATTGTTTTTAATAACATATCCTTCTTTCCGATAACAGATTTTGTAACACCAGATCTGTGTGCGGCAAAGATAATAATCGACTCCAAGAAAGCGATAGTAGCTTCAGCCTATTTCCCGGGAGACTCGAACTTTTGTCCTCCTAATGAAGTGGAACAGCTCATTGGGTACGCCAGGAGGAACAAGCTGGAGGTGATCCTAGGCTGTGATGCGAATGCCCACCACAGCACATGGGGCAGCTCCGACATAAATTCAAGAGGTGAGTCACTGCTAAACAGTATTTTATCTCTAGATCTTACTATCTGCAATGAGGGGAACAGTCCAACATATGTCACGCAAGCAAGAGAGGAGGTCCTAGATCTTACTCTCACAACCTCCTTTGCAAAAACCATTGTCAGCAACAGGCGAGCTTCTTCTGAGCCTTCATGCTCAAACCATAAACATATCAGGTTCCAGCTAGGAACTCAAACCAAAACCTCAATATTATTTAGACCTAAGAGACAGACTGACTGGGACAGTTACTGTACCGAACTCAGTCTCAAACTTAACGAATATGCAATAGAAACTATAGGCTCCATAGGCAGCATGGAACAGGCTACTTATATCGTAACCGAATCCATATTGATGCCTATGAAAATAACTGCCCACTGAAGACAAAGACTCTTCGGAGGCAGACACCGTGGTGGAACCGAAACTTGGAACAGCTAACGAGAGAGGTGAGGAGACTGTTCAACAGGGCCAAGCGGGATAATGACTGGCCGTCCTACGCTCGGGCTCTCACCAACTACAACAAAGAAGGCGAAAAAGGAGTCCTTCAAAAGATTCTGCGAATCAATCTCGGATGCGCCAACTACCTGTCGGATCCAAAAGATTCTCAGCACGGAGCGGTCGACTCCAATCGGCACATTGGCGGATGGGACGGCCGCAATACCACAAACGAGAAAGTAACACTGGAACTACTCACGGTAGTCCACTTTCCGGGCGCAATGATCATACCGGAGGTCGCAATACCTAGACCTCGTGAAGGACAGAAATGTCCGGGGAAAGAGGACTGGGAACTGGCGAGTTCCATTTGTTCGCTGCAAGCGGTGGAGTGGGCTATAAGCAGTTTTAGGCGTTACAAAGCGGCGGGAGCTGATAATATATTTCCCGCACTACTACAGAAGGGGGGACAGATTCTGCTATCCCATCTAAGACGTATCTACTCTAGCAGTCTGGCGTTCGGTTATATACGTAACGCATGGACGACGGTCAACGTCGTCTATCTACCCAAGCCTGAAAAAGCAGATAAAAACAATCCCAAATCTTTCAGACCAATAAGCCTTATGCCGTTTGCACTGAAGTTTTTTTAGAAAACCGTTGACAGATATATAAGAGAGGAGATCCTGAGGAGAGCCCCCCTTAATTCATGTCAACATGCCTACCGTAAGGGAAGATCCACAGAAATGGCCCTATCGACTCTGGTTAGAACCATTGAAGATACCCTTCAGTCTTAAGAAATCTGTATGGTAGCTTTCCTGGACATAGAATAAGCCTTCAACAACACAACGTTCGAAGCCATGCAGACGGCTTTAGAACATTTCAACGTTCCTTAAATCTTAACTGACTGGATTTTGGCGCTGCTGGAAAGCAGAATCATAAAATCCAGACTGGGAAGTACGAAAATAACAGCTACCACAGCAAGAAGCTGCCCACAGGGAGGGGTTCTGTCACCCCTGTTGTGGTCTCTGGTGGTAGACGAACCTCTCTGCTCCCTGGAGCAGAAGGGATTCCAAACAATAGCCTATGCCGATGATCTAGCAGTAATTGTGAGAGGCAAGGACGAGAACATCTTATCGGATCTAATGCAATCGGCACTGAAAACGAGAATGAACTGGTGTCAACGAAGGGGACTATCTGTCTACCCGGACAAAACCAACGTTGATCCTTTCACCATGAAAAGGAAATATCACCTTAAACACCTAATGATTTATGCAAAAAATATACAATACACAGATGAGGTTAAATACCATGAGATTACACTAGACAGCAAACGGAACTGGGGTTCCCATATTGACAGGCTGACGAAAAGAGCGACTAATGCACTTTGGATCAGCAAAAGACTCTGTGGCAGGAATTGGGGAGTGCAACCAAAATGGCTGCTTACACTATACTCCTTGATCATATTGCCACTAATCACCTACGGAGCACTCGTCTGGTGGGTTAAGACGGAAGAGAAAGCTACAGTCACTAAGTTGCGTAGAGTTCAAAGATTGGCCAACTCCAGCATAACAGGATGTCTGAAGACCAATCCCTCGGCAGCATTGAACACCATGTTACATATGATGCCACTGGAGCTGGAAGTACAGAAAACTGCAATGCTGGCCCTGCACAGACTGTTTCATTTGGGCGGAGTGAAGCTCAAAAAGACTTCCAAGGGCCATCTGTCTTTATTAGAGAATAGGATGAATAATAAAGACTTCATGATGCCATTGGACAAAATCCTGACAAAACACTCTCTAAACAAGAGATACATCATCGTGATTCCGGAAAAGGACAGATGGAGTGTAAATAGAGTCACTCCCCTTGACGATGCAATAGTCTGGTATACCGATGGATCCAAAACCGATACCGGAGCAGGAGCGGGAATACATAGCTCGGGGTATGCAGAAAGTATCAGGCTCGGAGAATATGCAACGGTTTTCCAAACA
The DNA here is from genome assembly GCA_020466095.1 of Chlorops oryzae. Lineage (NCBI taxonomy): Eukaryota > Metazoa > Arthropoda > Insecta > Diptera > Chloropidae > Chlorops > Chlorops oryzae. Next base: position 53,983,285 of record CM035808.1, on the reverse strand, counting down.
AAGATGCTAGCGATTAACCTATGCACCTGGCGCCCTCTTGTTTTAAATTAGCCTTTTCTGGATAATCCTAAACTCTGTCCGGACCGACCAACTTTCTTCGTTACTCGTGGGAATAAAATTGAATAAACAATTAAACCCAACAAGCGCGGCAACGCCAAGGTCCCTGGATCGGTGGAATCCACACAAAATTTAGCTGAGAAGGGGCACGATCAGCCAAGAGGCGGATCTCAGGGTGAGGTGGACGATGAGGCACCGCAAGGCGCCGAGCTGATTATCTCACCGGTAGACATCGAGGTTCCGCAAGGAACCAAGACGTCGACCACAACCATGCCCTCCTCTGCTTCTAGCGTCTCTCTGAAAAAGAGGGAGAAGAAAAAGCGGAGAAGGGCTTGGAAAAAGGCCTCTAAAGAGGCAGTTGAGCACTAAGCCAGTCGGATAAGCGGTCTCACACACGGGTAGTCAACCCTAAAGGAGGAACAGCAGACGAAGAGACCCAGGGGTGCCAGCCCCAGTGTCCCTTCAGTCAGCTCGACTCCTAAGGGGATGACACCCCAAGAAGGACGCGCCATAGAACAGCGGGCGTTGGCATGTATTTCGAGGTCAGCGGATCCCGCCACACCGGGACAACCAGGCGGACCACCAGCAATGGAGATAAAGCCATCTGTTAAGGTTGTGACGGGAGCCGGCGGCAAGGGAAGACTGCTAACAAGCTCTGCTACCTATAGCCGACCCAAAACTGGGCGTAAAGAAAAGGTTGGCAGAGAGCCCAAAAAGGCTGGCAACCAAAGCAAGCCAAAAGATTCACGCAGTGGAAAACCTGCAAGGGTCGTTACCGTTGGTGAATCTGCGCCCAGATTTGGTGAGCCGCAACCGAGCACCAGCCAGTGCGTTCAAAAGCGTAAGGCAGATGCTCGGGATGTGGCGAACCCAACAGGCCCTGTCCATAAAAAATGCTCTTTCGCTCGAGTAGCAGGTAAGGACCTTATTATGGGCATCACCGATCTCGGAATCGAGGGACCCTTCACGGAGGCACACCTGAATACCTTTAAGGCTGCTCTGTTGTGCGCCGTAGAATCCCTTGAGAACGGAGGTGATATAGCGTTCATCGCCAGGACTATGGCCTGGAGCTATACTGACGATTGATCGACTGTCAGTGCTGTGTGATGAGAGGAGAATATTAATTTTTGTCCACGAACCGCCCGTAGGCAAACAAATATTCTCGTTAGGCTGGAACGCCAGAACAATTATGTGAAAGATACCTCCAAATGGAGGGTGTCCAAATTCACCAAACTTAACGATCCGGCGCAGGAAGGAGTCATGCTCGCAGAGTGGGTCCCTACGGAAGACGCCGATGCTATTAAGCTCGCAAGAAGGAGACTCAACTGCGGACTTGATCAAGCCATGGTGAAATTCTGAACGGATGACCGCTGAGGATGACACCGCCTCCGGTACAGGGATAATGGGTCTACCTAGGCAAGGCAGACCGTAAGGGTGGTTGGTGGCTCCGTACCAGAAAACTAAGGGTTGGACAGGTGAATATTCATCATAGTAGAGCAGCATAAGAAATGGTGCTGCGATACTTCTTTAAGGAAATGCTGGACGTCATGCTGATTCAAGAACCCTGGATCGTGAAAGACGCGATAAGGGGGCTTATGACGTCATAAAGAATACCACTGAAGCAGGAAGACTGCAGAAGATGGTAACCAAAGGTCCAATCTCTAAACTTGGCTTAATCCAGAAAAAGGATGGACAGAGTCAATTGGAGAGTAACTAAAGATTCTCATGGAAATGAAAAGTCGCTGGGGCCGGACGGAATATTTCCTGGTCTACTGGAATGGGGAAGTTACCTTCTTGCAGGTAGATTCACGGAAATATGCAGGACGTGCCTGGCTATTGGGTATGTTCGAAGGGCTTGGAGAGAAACAAAAGTGACAATCTTTCCAAAACCAGGAATAAAAGGACTACACTATTGCGAAATCTTTCAGACCCGTCAGCCTCACGTATTTCATGCTGAACGCTTTGAAAAAAGTGATGACTGCTAACCTGGAGGATACAGTTCTTACAGCATGTCCTCTGAGTAGATGCCAGTATGCGTATAGGGCTGGAAGATCTACCGAAACCGCCTTACATGAAGTGATAGGGACGGCAGAAAGAGAGCTATATTCCGCAGGCATATCAATAGCTCTAACCATTGACATTGAGGGTGTCTTCGACAAGATAGGCTTCTGTAAGTTGGTTAACCCACTTGTTATTAAGTGGCTGGACTTTATGCTAAGGCAGAGAGCAGTGAACCTACAAAACTAAAGGTACAAGCTAAGGGGTAGGGTGGTCAGAGGATGTCCACAGGGAGGTGTTCTCTCACAAACTCCATGGATTAAAACAATTGACTGTCTTCTTCACAAGCTTGACTCAAAAGGCATACATACGATAGGGTATGCAGACGACGTAGCTTTGATGGTGTGTGGTAAGTTTCTAAGCACCATTAGAGACGTGAAGAGAGGTGCTCTCAAACACGTCGAACAATGGTGTAGGGAACAAGACTTCACAGTTAACGCTACTAAATCGAAGGCAATTCTTTTCACAAAGTAGAAGACCACTCGAGCCATTACACCTCTTTGGATCGAATATTTCCGCGTCGGGGTCGGTTTTGTACTAAGGAGTGATCCTGGATACAAAACTGACCTGGAATCAACACGTGGATTATAAGATTCAGAACGCTAAAAGGGCTCTATTTCAGTCTAGAATAACCCCAAAATCAGTACACTGGATCAACACGATAATGATAAGACCTGTCCTAACCTACGCTTCTGTAGTGTGGTGGTAGAAAGCCACACAAAATACAGTTAAAGTAAAGCTCGACAGAGTTCAGAGGCTAGCCTGTGTTGGAATTACGGGTGCAATTTGCACCACACAAACACCAGTGCTTTAAGCGATGCTGGGACTACTTCCGTTAGATTTATTTATAATGAAAACGGCAGCATTAACGGCAGTTCGCATGTACCGCAATTCCACTTGGAATAGGTACGGCGATACGCAAGGATACCGTAAGATACTTGACATCGTCCACAACGAAGTCAAGGAAACGCAAATGCCAACGGAGACTATGAGAAAAGTCAGTCTGACCGCAAAGTCACACAGAACGCTCATAGACGACGGCCGTCTGCAGGATGAGTGCAGATAGCATGACATTTGCTTCTTCACGGACGGTTCACTATTGGATGCAAGAGGGGGGCCGGGATCTTTTTAGAAGAAATCGGCATCGCCGAAGGTATCCATCTGGGAAGGTTTGTGACTGTCTGTCAGTCCGAACTTTAAGCGGTCATACGCGCACTGTACCACCTGCTTGAGAGGCGGGCACATCAGAGTCATATTCTGATAAAGCTTGACAATCAAGCGGTGATCAAGAGCATGGAACAAATGACCATACACAACAGTCTGGTACAGGAGTGTGCTGTGTAACTACGTGAGTGCGCTTCTGGCAATGAAGTTACACTCATGTGAATTAAATGACACTCTGGTATCGACCAAAATGAAAAGGCAGACGACGTTGCCAAGCAGGGCTCGAGCCAGGACTATCATGGCCCAGAGCCATATGTTCCACTAAGGTGGAGCAGGATTACTTCGGCTGTCACAGTGGATAAACTCAATGCATCAACGTCGTTGGTGTGGGTTGAGCACTTGCAAAGAGAAGAAGCTGGCCATAAAGAAGCCTTGCGTCACGGAGGCAACGAAGGCGCTTAGTCTTAAACGGAGCACCCTCAGCTGGTTGACGTCATTGTTAACAGGACATGGTTACTTCATGTGCCATCTCAAGAAAATGAGTCTTGCTGAAGATGACACATGAAGACTATGCCTAGAAAACAGCAAGACGGTTGTACTCCTTGTGTGCCACTGTCCTGCTCTGTCAAGTTGGCGATCACGGGACACCATTGGATTGGTGAGGACGGGACTGCCAAACTTTAAGTCAAAGACCTGCTTGCACTAACAGATGGCGTACTCATGAGAGTTGAGACCGAATTATTTTCGACACAACCAGCAAGACGACGCTTTTAATGAAGTTCTAATTGGGGAAGGCTAGGTTTTCTGTTATCTAGCTCACACCAGTTAGCAATCTGGTATTGAAGTGCTAATTGGAACTCCGCAGGACGAGCATGGCGGTTATTGTTTGTAGTCCCATAGGAGGGACAAAGGGCAACCGTCAGCCGACTTTACTTAACTCAATATAAGGACGGAAGCCTTGTAAAAGGCTTTAGCCCTCTAAGAGAGTCATGAAAGACGAAAAAAGACCCAACGATACCGTGGTCTCCTTTGGCTAATCCTTCAATTCGGGGGGGCCGATTGACGGAAGCCGAGGCTTTCCAACGTCCCACATTATTATTACGATAAACACTTATTTGTGAGCTTATCTCTGGGCGTGGCTCTAGGAGGACAGCATCCATTTTTTCCAGGATATGTCCTTATTCGTAGTTTCCTAGTACACCAAATATCAATGAAATGTGTCTAGTGGTTCGCAAGTTACAAGCATTTTACTAAAAACGCAATAAATTCATTTGTCGGCGTATGTCTCCCATTTTTACTTAGGATCTCGATACACCTGTGTTCCAAATTAAGACTTGGTTTGTCCAGCTGACAACAGACGGATGGACAGCCGGACAGCACAAAACTAATATACCCTACTTACGCTGGGTATAAAAAAAAAATTTTAATGAATTGGATTTTCCTGTATTTAAATACAAATGCCTTCTCTTTCTTCCGGGAATTGCTGTCGAAAGTTTTAAATTTTTTTTTTAAATACAGAATACTACAAGGCCGGTAGCAATGTTCAGAACAAAACAGTATGATCAAAACAAACATCGAAACCCTTATAAGGACAAGGTTTCTAATGCACCATTTTTAGTACTATATATATTACTAGCTTTATTTCGGTCAAGGTATAACACTTATTTATTCGCGGTGAGAAGTAAGCTCGACTTCCGTTCGGACTTGCTCTCTCACGTTCGTGAGCTCCAGCAAAAAATGTATACTCATAAAGCATTCCCGTGCTAACCAAATTCAATACTTTCGTGTTTTATTTCTAATTTGATAAATTCTGATTTATTGCTGTTCTTCTTTTCTGTCATTTACTTTGAATCGAATCTTCCTGTACGAGTCTAAGTAAAGTATATAATTTTACAGTCCACTTAAACATTTTGGGACATCAGAAGGATTCGACGACACACATATATGTTGGGATATGGGGATTAAAAGGTATGTCTCCGTGGCACTTGGGTAGGTACGCACGTCATACATTCCTATATTCCTTTTAAACAAAAGACAAGATTGACAATATTCAATCCTTTTATTTATAAAATGATATCCTTATGTCTAAACAGAAATTTATGTGAATCCTAACTCTTGACATTTACTTGAAACTTCCCTTTTCTAGATCTAAGCGTCGTGGCTTTGTGCTAGTACGTGCGCGTAGACGAGACTTCTGCTGGAACGGTCACAATCAGTCTCCCTTGCCGTTGATCGAGACTCAGCTATTATGCAGTGAAAGTGCTGACCTTGCTTTGTCGCAATAGTACATTGATGTGATGCAACTTTCTTCTTCTCGTTATTGTTTCTCCGCTGTGATATTACCACAGAACAATTGACCCAGTTGTTAGTGTTAAATTGCACTTCCGCGTTGGTGGTGTCGTTGCCTTTTATTGTTCTTTCTTTATATCTGTCTTTCTCGTTGAGTTGATCGTTGCTCGTCGGTCGCCGGGCACGATACTTGTTTCTGTTATTGTTGAGTATCTTATATCACGCTCGACCGACGCTTTTAGTTCTTGTTACGTTCAACCGCTTCTATGAGTTTGCAGAGGTGGAGCAGGAGGGGACCCTAATGTTGGAGTCAAGGCGTGACTCTCAACATCCCTCCCCCTTTGAAGGAAATCGTGACCTTATTGATGATAATAACCCTCAGAATTGCTTGTTGTTATGCCACGTGCCAGTAAGTTTATATGGTGGCTACTGCTGTTTCGACTGCAAATTGTTGTAAGCATAACTTCAGATTTGTCGATGTGGTTATGTCAGCATGAATGAATAATTTGTGATGACTGTGTAACTGATAACGCTGCAAGTCCGATTCGGCCTTGTAATTAGCCTAGAAGACACAGCTAATGGATGCTTAATCAGTGCAAAATATTTCAGTTCGGAAGTCATTGTTGGCTCCCTACTCTCCCCTTCTTAAAGAAGTAGCTCCTCTGTGTTGATGAATTGATGTCCAATGAATGGTGTTTGTTCTTTAGGGCTAAGTTGTGTTGAAGTTCTAATCTTCATGCGGTTGGAGTGGCGAAGAAGACAGGCAATTTTGAGACGTTTGCCTGTTGTTGTTGGAGAACTGTTGATGAAAAAAAGGCAATTTCGCGATTTTTGGCAGTTGTTGTTGGCGAGTTGTTGACTTCGGCACGTACTTCGTTATTTATTCTACCCTTTTACATAGAGCCCTCTTACATAAATCCAACTTTGGAACTTCAAAACATATAGATATTGTCTTTTTGAATCATTATCTCTTTTTTTTCTCTTATTCTTTCCTTTACCATAATTAAGAACTTGATATTATAATAGTTATTCATACATTGCTTCTTATAAATTTTATTTTCTCTTAATTCCTGTATTTTATATCTGACTTAGTTTCTACCCCTCACCATAAGATTTTTTCGTTACATTTTTGTGTAATACTATAATTTTTCATATTCTTACATAAAGCTTTGTTTAAAAAAAACTTTAATTTTTTGTATTGTCTTCGTCTGATATAAAGTTATTAAATTGTATGCAATTTAGTTTTGTTATGTTTGACTCTTTCAGCGAATGGCGTCTATCAGACAAAATGTATTTGTAAATAGAAAATGACCGTTCAACGTCGACGGATACCAGTGGTGTGTAGTCACATATGATTTTTTTCTCAAGGGAAATGTCATCAAAGAAATTTACATCAGGGTTTTTTGTCAAACTCTCTCCAGCTTTTGCAAAACGGCACCTTTTAACTTAATTTTCACAACGGATAAAATTGCCATTTGTTCGGGTACTGTTAAACCATACTTCTCTAAGGATGTTATTGCTTCGGTCAAAAATTTATATTTGCGAATTTCAAACAATGATTTCTGCAGGTTCGAATTCTTGATGGCTTTTTTCAACTTTAAAACTGCTTCAGAGTTTTAAGCTTCTAAAGCAAGGGCGAAATTCTTAATTGCTGAATAATTTTCTGCATAATAAAACGAAGCGTTCAGCCAGATGTTCCAGCGTATTTCGATCACAACTGGTGGCAATGGGAGCTTGCATGAATCACGAAACTTTTGGCGCCGATCGTTTGATTTCATGCTGGCAATCAGCTTATTTACTGCGTCATATTGCTCTTTGATAAATTCGCACACTCGGTTGAGTCCATGTTTCAAACAAGATATGTATATGGTTTAAATTAGGGAACATTTCCTTGAGTCCCCTTCCAGCCATTATCATGTGTTATGGTGCTTGATCCAAAATTAAGAACCATACCTTTTCATACGGTATATCTGGCCCGTAAAGTGTACCGCATGCTTTACCCAGTAAGGGTGTTATAGTCAGGCGAGCCTAACAATAGAATACCCGACACAGACAAATATGTTCAAAAAATTTTTAATATCAAGAAGTTTTTAAGGCCATAAGGGGCCACATATACCGACTTTTGTTAAATTTCTATATGAAAACTGCCCCTTTGCTACGCCCACTTTTCCAATTTTTTGAATTCATAGTAATTGCCTTTAAACATGTTCAAATACCAAACTTCATCAAAATGTCTTGAAAAACTCCGATTTCAGAGCAGTTTTTGTTGTTTTCGTAACAGACCCTAGTACTGGAGGTACCCCTAAAAATGGTCCGATCGGGTCTATTTTAGAACTTATTCTTACTTATGTCCCCGCTAGCACGCATACCAAATTTCTTCAATAAAAGCTCAACTCCTTCGATAAGATAACTGTATACAGACAGACGGACAGACATGTCTAAATCGAATCTCCTGGTGACGCTGATCATTTCTATATATGTTCTGTATGGTCTATCTCGACTGGTTCTGGGTGTTAAACACAACTTCACAAACGCAATATACCCTCGACACAGAGTGTTTCGGGTATACATAATTTTGGCTTGCTGCACTGTTGTATTGTTTGCGGTCTCCAAAAAAATTGTGTTTAGTAACATCGGTTTTGATTTTTATGGCGAATCCAGTGTTTCGAGCTGAAACACGTTCCGTCTGAAAATTCGACACAATAGATTGGGAACAGAAATTGCATGAAAATAAAATAAAAAACTCTGAACAAACATGAGGGAAAATGTTAAAAATTCAAAAATCGCTAAAATTGTTGTTATTTCAAAAAACTACCAAAAATTTTTAAAAATTGTTGTTATAATATTTTAACATTTTTGACAAGCTCTAATCATAACCTTTGTTTTTTCAATATAAAAGTTTCATCAAGAACTTACTAAATATAGATTATTTTAGAAACATTCAGGCCCGATATTACAGTGCATACTTAAGGTCTCCTTAGCACTTAAGTAAAGCTTAAGTCTGTAGAGCATTTTAACAGTACAAATTTTAAGTGCTCCTTAAATAAGTTTTCAATTTTATTTATTTAAGGAATTTCACTAATTTTACGAATTTTAAAAAAGTATAAACAAAATATATAGGCTTTTTCAAATGTTGCCTGTCGAAAACAATTTTCGTGAGTTTTGGATAAAAATTGACTGTTAAACCGCTTGACACTTAAGGTGTTCTTAAGTCTTCAGGCTTCCTTAACTTAAGTATGCACTGTAATATCGGGCCTCAGTATACTATTTTTCAGTGAAAAATTTCGAATGAATGTTAAATCAATTAGAAAATCATTAGTTGTTTTAAGGCACGAAGTATATTTTTATTGAAATTTTAAAACAATGATGCTGAAGCGAGGCACTTTCAAACATTTGTATATTTTCGAGGCTTTTAGAAGAATTCACGCAGAATTTCTTCTTCGCTAAGTGCGATTCCTGCGCGAATATTTAGGGATGGAAGACCATTCAAACGCTCTTGTCTCATTGTGTTTCTTAAGTAAGACTTTAGTCGTCTTAACGTCGAAAATGACCGACCTTTTTACGCGGGGTATATAAGTTTTTGATGCGCATCAAATTTATACCTGCACAACAGACAATGGTCGGAATATGATAAAAGCAGTTGAGCTGTTGTCCATATCGAGCGAAGAAAATGAATGCGAAATCGATGAAGAAATTTTGACTGCCGATTTAAATATAAAGAATAAAAAATCTGAAAGGTGTGCAGCACATAGTCTTCAGCTTCTAGTGAAGGATTTTTTGGCAGAAACAAATGCAAATGTTGTAATTGAACGTGCCCGAAAACTAGCAAAACTTTTAAGAACGCCGTCTTTCAAGTAAATCTTATATATTAATAGGCGAGCACAAAAAGTTTAATGCTTATAACTTTAGTTATATACTTTCTTTTGAGCTGAAGTTTTAACAGATGGTAGATATTATCAAAATCTATTGCGGGGAGTATAAATGGGCTATATCTGACTTCTATATATACTTTTATCGGCGAAAGAGTTTTTCAATAAACACATTTTTGCTCTTTCCGTGCTCTTAATTTTCATGTGCAAATTTCAGCGTTGTTTTCGTTGTTGTTTCATAGCAGAGGTTGCTTCCGTGCTTGGAACGTTAAGAGTAAAGGACAAAGAAAATAGAATATCACCATTATACAAGAAAACAAGATAGCGCCACTTCAGCCCGATGATGTCACAAATACAAAATGAGAGCTTCGTTGTTGTTGTTTTGCATGTTAAGCCCAACGTCACAACTATACTTTAGCATTGGAAACAACAACAATGCGAATGCTTTGAAATAGCGGTACCCGAAGTGGCGCTATCTTGCTCTCCTTGTATCATGGAATATCACAAACAATTATAAGCAGTGCTGCCAACTCCTCAGAAGCAAAATACGCTACAACTGAGTGATTTAACATAAAATTTTGAAAACGTTTCTTGAACATTTATTTATTAGAAATCACTAAATCTATAATATTAACAGTTTTAAAAAATTGCTTTTATTGAGAAACAAAAAGTGTGCACGCAAACAATAATGGTTGAAGATAACAACAGCAATATAAGTATGCACATTTGGTATGAACGCAACAAAAATAGCTAAGCGCTAAATGCGCTAGATCTAAAAAGCGCTAAGTTGGCATCACTGGCTATTTGCTTTCATACGCTCTCAATTTATGTATGCATTTAAGTATGTCCCAGCCGGAAATGTCCCAGTGAAACAATCAATGATTTCAGCGTGACATAGAGCCGCGACTCCTCCTGATTATACACCAACTTTCAAATGAAATTAACACACAAGCGGCATTGGCAGTCATAAGAGCATATGTCACGAGTTGGTCATCGAAAGTGGAGTAGATCTACTCCGTCGTACCGATACCTCTATCGATGACAGTGCCATTGGAGTTGCGATGAATAGCATTACCTCTCGATGACACTGCCATTGCAATTGCGATAAAAAGCACCTTCTCTCGATTGCAATTGAGAAGTACTCAAATTTTCCCCTTGATATTCTTGGTGAAAAAATTCATGAATTTGTCCTTTATAAGAATTTTTCCGGCTGGGATTGACATACTTAAATGCATACATACAGTGTTCGGACTAAGGAAATCCCATTTCGTAGTAGAAGACCGCAAAAATCGGAGTAGAAATGAAAATTTTGGTAGTAAATTGGAATTTCTCATTTTCGCACCAAAAAAAAAAAGGTCAAAAATTTATTTGAAGCAAACATTTATAACTTACATTCACATATTACTTAAATTTTTTTATTTCCCTTAGTCTAGATTTAGATACAGGTACATCTGTATGGAAAACAATTTTTTTCGAACGAGGGAACACAAAAAACTCGTTCTCATTATGTCTAAATCGCTAGATAGACAAAGTTATTTTGAGTTTGGTGAAGTGAAAAAATGGGAGTAGATTTCAAGTAAAGGGTAGTGGCGGAGTAGATTTAAAAAATTTTTTAAAAACAGAGTATATCTACTCCGATCGGAGTATAGCCCGAACCCTGCATACATACATTGAGAGCGTATGAAAGCAATAAGCTTTTTGCTACTGCAGAGAAGAGCAGAATGGCGTTCTTCGGAAATAGTCTCCTACTCCAGTAATTCAAATATAAATTGAACGAAATTTGGCACTGATGCTTCCTTTGTAGCCATAAACATTCTTCCAAACAATTTTCTTGATCGGTCCATTATTTAGGGTACCTCTACTACTAGGGTCTGTCACAAAAATCCCAAAACTGCCTTAAAATCGGACTATTTCGAAATATTTTAATGAAACTTAAAATTTTGAGCGTATATTTATGCCTCCGATTATAGTTCAACAAAAATTGGCAAAGTGGGCATGGCAAAGGGGCAGTTTTCATAAAGAAATTTAACAAAAGTCGGTATATGGAGCCCTTTATGGCCTTAAACACCTCTTGAAATTAAAAACTATTTCAACGTGTCTGTCGGGTTTTCTATTGTCAGGCTCACCTGACTATAACACCTTTACTTGTTATTTTTTTAAAGAAAGATACATAAATTTTAAAATATATAACAGGTTGGCTGATAAGTCCCCGGTCTAACAAAGAAAAACACATTTTTTTGTCAAAATTCGTTTTTTTTAAACAAAATAGTTCCCTTCAAGAGCGATACAACGATTATAACGACCTTCCAATTTTTTGATACCATTTTGGTAGTACTCCATCGGTTTTGCCTCAAAATAGTCCTCAGTTTCGGCGGTCACCTCTTCATTGCAGCCAAATTTTTTCCCTGCGAGCATCCTTTTGAGGTCTGAGAACAAGAAAAAGTCGCTGGGGGCCAGATCTGGAAAATACGGTGGGTGGGGAAGAAATTCGAAGCCTAATTCATGAATTTTTGCCATCGTTCTCAATGACTTGTGGCACGGTGCGTTGTCTTGGTGGAACAACACTTTTTTCTTCTTCATATGGGGCCGTTTTGCCGCGATTTCGCCCTTCAAACGCTCCAATAACGACATATAATAGTCACTGTTGATGGTTTTTCCCTTCTCAAGATAATCGATAAAAATTATTCCATGCCCATCCCAAAAAACAGAGGCCATTACTTTGCCAGCGAAATTTTGAGTCTTTCCACGCTTCGGAGACGGTTCACCGATCGCTGTCCACTCAGCCGACTGTCGATTGGACTCAGGAGTGTAGTGATAGAGCCATGTTTCATCCATTGTCACATATCGACGCAAAAACTCGGGTGTATTGCGAGTTAACAGCTGCAAACACCGCTCAGAATCATCAACACGTTGTTCTTTTTGGTCAAATGTGAGCTCGCGCGGCACCCATTTTGCACAGAGCTTTTTCATATCCAAATATTGATGAATGATATGACCAACACGTTTCTTTGATATCTTTAAGGCCTCTGCTATCTCGATCAACTTCATTTTACGGTCATTCAAAATCATTTTCTGAATTTTTTTGATGTTTTCGTCGGTAACCACCTCTTTCGGGCGTCCACTGCGTTCACCGTCCTCCGTGCTCATTTCACCACGCTTGAATTTTGCATACCAATCAATTATTGTTGATTTTCCTGGGGCAGAGTCCGGAAACTCATTATCAAGCCAAGTTTTTGCTTCCACTGTATTTTTTCCCTTCAGAAAACAGTATTTTATGAAAACACGAAATTCCTTTTTTTCCATTTTTTTCACAATAAGAAAAGTTGCTTCACAAAAGACGCTCTATCTCACAAACTAATTGACTTACAGACGTCAAATTTTGACACGCATCATTTGAAGGTTGCCACTATATAAAAATAATATGCATTTAATACTAGAGACGCCATCTATGTGTCAGACCAGGGACTTATCAGCCAACCTGTTACATACTTCCTGAGATTTTGAGAAAAGTCTAGAAACTGCCGCTAAAATTTCAATTTCAGATATAATCTGATCTAGTGAGCCAGAAAACATCCATAAGAAACCAGAAACAAAATTAAAGTTTCATTTTGTCGACTTGTGTTATCAGCAAAATGGAGTTTTGCAATAAATCTTCCCTGTTGATTGCTCAAAACGGTGTTGACAAAATGATTTTCGCATAGTTTTCCAGTTGCATTCATGTGTTTTTGATCGTGATTAGTCTCATCAATTTTCCAAAATCTTTCTATTAACTCCGATATTTTCTCTTCTTCGTTTGAAAAGATGGCCCAGGTTCCCGGTGATTCAATGTGGACTTCTGTTTTTCCTATCACAGCCCATCCTAGTACTGTGTTTTGGAGTAATGGTAAGCATTTGCCCAAAGTTCGTTGTTCTGGACGTAGCAGATGATGATAATGATCTGTTCGAATGAGGACATCAATTTTTTCTGATTTGTGGACATACAGATCAGACAACTCTATGCCTTTAGGTATTTTCCTGGTTGACATATTAAGGTTTCTTGACGGCAGTGGTGATATTCTTTGGGGTATTACAAATGCTTCGAGTCTAGCTGTAAAGGATCCAAAACATGATTGAAGATTGACATTGACTTTTGCAGTTGAATTTTCAGTTTGCTGACCGACTCCTTCAATAAAAAGCTTCGCCTTCGTTGTTAAAAGTGATAATTTATTAATAAGTCTTTGTGAGACTAAGTTCATTTGTGATCAGGGACCGAACCAGTTATGACTTTTATAGTAAAAGTTAGAAAAAAAAGTTCTTTTTTGACTTGAATTTTATTTGAAAAAAAATTACTGTAAAATAATAAATTTTATATTTTCAGTCAAACAATAACAGTTAAACTGGGCCAAATATTTTTTTTGTGGCAAAAATAAAAAGCTTTGCCAAATAACAAATAAACCGTTACTCCAAATTAAATAAATTTGATACCAATTAATAGGTATCAGTTTCTAGAATCCAATTTTTCTACTCACAAATGCTAATGTATTGTTGGCTGATAAAAGCTTGTTCGATGATTACGTAGATGTTAGTTTGGTATCCGTGCTACGACGGCTTAAAATTCGCTTAGTGCGATTCACACTTAACTTTGAAGTATTGATGGAGCGGCAATTGTGACCGACTATCAGGGAATTTTTTATTTTGTTTTAATAACAATTCAGCACATAAATTGATTGTTTGATATTAGAAAAAAATTAAAACACTTTAAATGGAACTAAAGTACTGACTGCTTATAAAAAGTCAATTTCTTAGATATATCAATATTGCTCGCTAGATATACTTAAACAGGTAAACTGCTTAAGAAAAACAGAAAAAAATATATCGGAAATTAAAGTGTTAAATTCACAAAATTCAAATATTTAGAAATACCGATTGTTTTGATTGTAACATGAGACATTGAGAAAAGCATGCCTTGCACTTGTCTTTTATAAACGGGAGTGAGTTCAATGCATTTTGTTTATACATATCATTATGAAGTCAATGATGTGACTGAAATATGTTAGGCTGAAACCTAACAAGTATGTTCATTTTGTAATGACCAAAAATTATCTTTCTTTTTTCGATTTGATTGATTGCGAACAAAGCTAACGAACTAACTTGAAATAATGGATAATTAAAGTCTACGATTTTGAAACCGAATTGACCTCCTGGTCGTAAGAAAGAGACCCTTGACGCTTTTTTGAAACAAACCGAAAGTTTTTCACAAGGCCCTTCCCAGTCGGACCAAAAGAGCTTATAAGCAGCAATAAAGCGCTTTTTTTAATCAGGAAAGGGCTTATCTCTCCTTTTAAAAAGACATGATTTTTTAATATATGTGTCCTCAAAACAAGCGCTTTATTCCAGCAAGTAGTTGGCGCTTGTCAAGCGCTTAGCACTGATCTAAAATAACGCACGTTTGCGCTTGCGCCAGTTGAAAGCAAAATTGAAGTCCTTATAAAGCGTAAAAAACAAGATTATTTTACACTAACGAAAGCGCTTTGATTGCGCTCAAAAAACTTTACACAAACTCTTTAAAGGTGCCTAAATTGCTTTAAAAAATAGCTTTCAAAATGCTTTAAAACTGTATATAATTAAATTTTTTCTTGTTTTTATTATTGTAGCGTGAGCAGACGAACGCACAAACACTTCATATCGCGCACAAGCGAGCACGCAACAAAAGTTATAAAAACAAGTAAGAAAGCTAAAGTCGGTCAAGCCCGACTTTGAAATACCCAGCGTCCCGACATTATGAGCGCACTATGTTTTACTTCTCTATTTGTGGGCGTGGCAGTGGGAGGGCAACATAAATTATTTCCCTACACCTTTCATTCGCCTTGGTGAACCTATGTTGCGAATTCGAAGCTTCTACGCCTTTTACTTCGGAAGTTACGAAAAATCTTCATTTGTGGGCGTGGCAGTGGGCGGGCCGCATAAATTTTTTTCCTATACCTTTCATTCGCCTTGGTGAATTTATGTTGCGAATTCGAAGCTTCTACGCTTTTTACTTCGGAAGTTACGAAAAATCTTCATTTGTGGGCGTGGCAGTGGGCGGGCTACAAAAATTTTTTTCCTACACCTTTCATTCGCCTTGGTGAACCTATGTTGCGAATTTGAAGCTTCTACGCCTTTTACTTCCAAAGTTATGAAAATTCTCTATTTGTGGGCGTGGCAGTGGGCGGGCTACATAAATTTTTCTTCCTACACCTTTCATTTGCCTTGGTCAACCTATGCTGCGAATTTGAAGCTTCTACGCCGTTTACTTCGGAAGTTACGATAAGACCTTATTTTTGGGCTTATTTGTGGGCGTGGCTCGAGGAGGGCGGCGTCCATTTTTTGCCAAAAAATGTCCCTTTTCGTAGTTTACCAGCACACCAAATATCAATGCAATGTGTTAAGTGGTTCGCAAGTTAAAAGCATTTTATTGAAAACACAATAAATTCATTTGTGGGCGTGGCAGTGGGCGGATGTCTCCCATTTTTACTTAGGATCATACTCGGATTCCGATATACCTGTGTGCCAAATTTCGACTTGATTGGTCCAGCCGTTTCGGAGGAGATCCGACCACGGACGGACGGACAGACGGACAGACGGACAGACGGACGGACGGACGGACAGACGGACATGTCTAAATCGATTCAGTTTTTGATCCTGATCATTTCTATATATATTTTTCTATATCTCCGGAGCTTAATTCTCCCTGTTACAAGATTTGCACAAAACTAATATACCCCGCTTACGCTGGGTATAATTAGCGATAAGCACTTTGCTGACGGCCCAATATTTTCAAGTTCAAGGGCATACAAGCATTCATCGACTCTTGGTCGAATGATTACATAAACATTGCTTTCGACCGCTTATCCGATCACTGCGCGTGGTAAACAATTGATCCACGCTTAAGCTTCGGTCGTTTGGACAAATGCGTTATTGCCGAATTGGCAAGAATGCTACTGCATACGTTTGGTTGATGAGCGTTGCGTAGCTCAGCCGTGCTTATGCTTGTGTTGTTTAATTTGAGACGCTGTTGCTATGCTTTCCCCGATTTCCGAATTTTAGCTGATATCGATTTTGTTTGTTTTAATTGAAATTGCAAATGTTATCAATATTGTAAGTTAGCTGTGTAAGCAATTTGTAAGTATAAAAGTAAGAAATATTCAATAAAGAAATCAATCTGATTCTAACACTCAAATCCATGCCACGAACTCATTTGGACTACATGGCGATCCTTGCCAGTCTAAAGAGTGAAACCTCTGGAATTTGAGAAATAAAAAGTGTGTTAAATAGTTTAAAGTTTTAATAAAGGACATATAAATGCCTTTAATAATCTCGATATTACTTTCGAGAATATCCTTGACGCCAATTATCAAGGATAAGAAAAGCCTTAAGGAGGCTCTGCAAGCTGACGTAACAGCAGGTCCTCGCCCAATTTCAATTCGGGAATACCAAGCCCGGCAACTGGCAAATATCAGCAAAGCACACCGTGCAAAGAAGCATGAGGAGCGACTAACCACAATTCCAGCAGTTAAAACACCTAAACGAAGAGGAGGAGAGAAAAACAGGCTTCGACGGCTAAGAGCACAACTAATACGCCAAGCAGAATCCACAACCAATGGAAACATAAAGAAGACCAACTGGAAGAGAGTAGCAGAAATTGAAGCGGCGCTACAACGCAAGAGTGCTTCACAGCACCTTTAATATTTAAGCGAGTTAAATTATTTAGCGTAGCAAGACGCGAATTTCGCGGCTACCTGAATAAACCATTGTTTGAAAAAAAAAAAATAATAAAAATGTGCAAAATGTAAAATTTTTCAAAAAATTTTTTTTTCCATCAATTTTTCCACCACTATGGGTGGACAGCAATCAAAGATTAGCGATCCAAAGGCAAACGTTGTCAACGAAGTAGAGGTGACACAGCCTAGTCTAGGATCAATAGAGATTTTTCTTGTGATTCTAATTGTAATCGCATCCTTAGAACTTGCTCTTAAAATTTACTTAATGCACAATAGAAGCCTTAAAAAGAAATATGTTAGTAGGGCAAATGACTTGGACAAGGTTTAGATATGGAAAGATGGTCACTTTATAGTACATATCTTGAAAGCGAAAAAGAAAATTTTAAAAGAATTTACAAATTATTGAGTAGAAACCGAAACTTTAAACGAGAAACGCTAATAAAACATCTTACAGAGCTCATAGAAATTACAAACAAAATTAGAGAGTCTTTGAGTGCTCAGTGTGATAAATTACGCAAGGAGCATAGAGAATTAGCTTTGAAAACGTATTGGGATCTGAGAGATAAATTATTGAGAATTTTGGTCAAGCATAACATATGTGACACTATTTCACATTCTTTAACAGAAGCAATAGTGGTAGACCTAAATCAAATGAGCAGTGGCACAGAAGAGATAGAAACTGAAAGTGAAGCCGATCCTATAGGCATCAATCCAAATATTCCAATTCAAAAAATCAATACAGAACTTAAAATGTCTCAGCAGGAGTTTTTACGGTTAGCTGCCTCAGTGGTCAGTGACTTCGATGGTCGACCTCAAAACTTACAATCTTTTATTGACTCCTTAGAAATTGTGAAAGAAATTATGGGTCAACATGAACGTACAGCAGTCATTCTGGTTAAAAGTAAATTGAAAGGTGATTCCCGTAAGATCATATCAAACGAATCCACAATTAGTGAAATCATAGACAAGTTGAAATTAAAATGCAAAGGCGAATCAACAAAAGCACTGCAGTCACGAATAAAAAACATTAAACAAGAAAAGAAAACAGCAAACGATTTCAGCACTGAAATTATTGAACTTACAAAACAGTTAGAAAACTCATACATTTCCGACGGTGTACCGTCAAGTCTTGCATCCACATACTCAACTCAAGTAGCAGTTGATGCATTTAAGAGTAGCGCTTCAAACGCGGAAGTTAAAATGGTCATGAAAACTGGCCAGTTTGAATCCTTGGAATCAGCTATTTCCAAATTCATGGAGGCCAGCAATGACGCGGTTAACCAACCGAGCAATATAATGTTTTATAGGAACCAACAACGACAAAGTTATAACCAAAACTATGGCTATAACTATAACAGGCGTGGTCATGGTGGCCACGGACGAGGAAACTTTCGTGGACGCGGAAACTTTCGCGGACGTGGACGAAATTATAGCTATAACAATAACAACAACTTTAACAGACAAAACCACCAGAACAGACAGAACACTTACACTCAGGGACAAAATAATAGAAATGTACGAACCCTGAACAGTGAACAGCAATCGGAAAACCAAACAGCTCCACCACAGAATTAAATAGTACAATAACAAAACATCTTTACTCCTTTAATTTACATCTTAATAGCTTCATTTCAACTAGGACACTAATTAGTGACACACTTAATACATTTTTAATCGACACAGGAGCAGATATATCAATATTTAAAATAAATCATACAAAAAATCAGGTACAAATAGACACTTCAAATATAACTTCAATAAACGGCGTAGGGCAAGGAACAGTAAGCACACTTGGAACTATTGAAACAGACCTTCTCTGCGAAGATTTATTAATTAAACATACATTTCATATTGTTGACAGCGATTTCCCCATACCATGCACAGGAATCTTGGGGCTGGACTTCTTAAAAAAATACAATTGCATAATTGATTACCAAAAAACACAAGACTGGCTTATTTTGAGACCACATGATTATCATGAAGACATAGCTATTCCTATTCAAAATTCAACAAGTATTTATTCAATATCTGTCCCGGCTAGATCTGAAGTCATTCGTTTAATAAAAATTGAAAACAATTACCCCAACGTACTAATACCACAACAGCAAATTCAGGAAGGAATTTTTATTGCTAATACAATTACTAGCCAAAACCAGGCATTTATAAGAATTGCCAACACAACAGATGAAAATACAACAATTCAAAATTTAAAAATCAAGACTGAAAATCTAGATGACTATGAAATTGTTCAACCTACAATAAAAGTTCAAAATTCAGCCAAAATCTTAGAAAAGCTACGAAAAAATTTTCCACCATTTGCATCTAAACAGCTAGACGAATTATGTACAAAATACATTGACATTTTTGCTTTAGAGTCAGAACAGGTTACAACAAATAACTTCTACAAACAGGAATTGCGTTTGAAGGATGAAGAACCAGTGTATATCAAAAACTACCGTATCCCTCACGCACACAAAGAAGAAATCACCCGACAAATAAATAAACTAATAAAAGATGATATCATTGAACCATCAATGTCGGAATACAATAGTCCAATCTTATTAGTACCTAAAAAGTCAATCCCAGGTAACGAATCCAAACGATATAGACTAGTGGTAGACTATAGGCAAATAAATAAAAAACTCACAGCCGACAAATTCCCTTTACCACGAATAGACGACATTTTAGATCAGTTGGGTAGAGCAAAGTATTTTTCCTGTTTGGATTTAACCTCTGGATTCCACCAAATTGAATTGAAAGAAACATCAAGAATTCTTACATCCTTTTCAACCGACACTGGATCATACAGATTTAAACGATTGCCATATGGTCTCAAGATTGCTCCAAATTCATTCCAGCGAATGATGACCCTTGCATTTTCCGGACTATCACCTGCACAGGCATTCCTTTACATGGATGATTTAGTGGTGCTGGGATGCTCAGAAAAACACATGCTTAGAAATCTGAATGACGTGTTTTCCACGTGTCGAAAATATAACTTAAAATTACATCCTGAAAAATGTCTTTTCTTTAAAACCCAAGTCACATATTTAGGCCACACATGTACAGACAAAGGCATCTTGCCTGATGAGAGTAAATTCAATGTTGTAAAAAACTACCCAATCCCAACAAAGGCCGACGATGTCAAAAGATTCGTCACTTTTTGCAACTACTATCGAAGATTTATACCTAATTTTGCCACATATTCAAGAATACTCACTAGACTTTGCAGAAAAAACATACCCTTCATTTGGTCCGAACAATGCCAAAAATCATTCCAGTATTTAAAAGACTCTTTAATTAGTCCCAAAATTCTACAATATCCAGACTTCAACAAACCTTTTTATATTACTACAGACACTAGCGGCTTTGCCTGCGGAGCAGTGTTAAGCCAACAATATGAAGACAAGCAATTACCTGTTGCATACGCATCGCGCTCCTTCACAAAAGGAGAATGCAACAAAGCCACTATAGAAAAAGAACTTGCTGCCATTCATTGGGCAATAAAATATTTTAGACCCTACGTCTACGGAAAACAATTTATTGTCAAGACCGACCACCGACCATTAACTTACTTATTCTCAATGAAAAACCCATCTTCCAAACTAACCCGTATCAGACTGGATTTAGAGGAGTACGATTTTGTGGTGGAGTACATAGCAGGAAAAGAAAATTCCATTGCAGATGCACTTTCACGTATCGATATTGACGATCTTAAAAAATTAACAACTGAAACTACCTCTAACATTTTTATTACAACAAGATCTATGAACAAAAACGAAATCTATAACACTGAGAACAACAAATCAAGAAAACAGCCCAAAATTAAAATATATGAAGCGCTATATAAATCAGAAGTAAAACGACATGTCCAGCTCATCTTTCTTCCTCCAAAAATAATATTAAAAAAAAGGAAAAAGGATTTGTAGCATAATTAAATGCGATGACCTGATTGTTAACGGAAAAATTGACTTAGGACAATTATTTTCTAGGCTAAATGAAGAAGCCGACAGTTTAGGCATCGATAAAATGCAAATATCATTAAACGATACAATGTTTGAATATACTCATCTAGATGATTTCAAAGAAAAGGGCAACAAAATTTTAAAGCAACTGATCATTGCATTAACACCAAAAGTCACTCAGGTTACTGATAAAGAAATAATTAACAAAATACTTCACAAATTCCATGACGATCCCGTTCAAGGTGGCCACCCGGGCGTAAATCGCATGACAAATAAAATAAAACAAGAATACATATGGAAAAACATGACAAAAGATATTCGACAATACGTAAAGAAATGCATACAGTGTAATAAAAACAAAACAACAACGCATATAAAAGAACCGATGACAATCACTGAAACGCCGGTTTCGGCTTTCGACATCGTCCAAATCGACACTGTTGGACCGTTGCCGAGATCCGAGGCGGGAAATGAATATGCAGTTACAATTGTGTGTAATTTGACGAAATACTTGATCGCGGTGCCAGTTCGCAGCAAACATGCTAAAGTAGTAGCAAAAGCTCTTGTTGACAGTGTGATACTTGTTTATGGTCTCATTAAAACGATAATGACAGATATGGGCACTGAATACAAAAGTAACGTATTTGAGGAACTGTGTAAGCTTTTGAAGATCGACCACCGAACATCGACACCCTACCATCATCAGACATTGGGATCGGTGGAACGCGTTCACAGAACTTTCAACGAGTGCCTTAGATCTTACATTTCGGTGGATAAATCCGATTGGGACGAGTGGTTGAAATATTTTTCATATTGTTACAACACCACCCCCTCAACTGTTCATGGCTACTGCCCATTTGAACTAGTCTTTGGTAAAAAACCACCAAAATACGATTTTGTTGAGCAAAATAATGTTTCACCTGTTTATAATATTGAAGCATACGAAAAAGAAGTAAAGTTTAGGCTTCAAATGGCACAGGAACGAGCAAGTAGAATGCTCCTTAAGAGCAAAATTGAACAGAAAAACTTATATGATAAAAATAAAAATAGTATTGAAATTAAAATAGGAGACTTAGTGTTAGTTAAGGATGAAACTAGGCATAAATTAGATAGTACTTACAAGGGCCCGTATGTAGTGGAAAAGATCGATCGTAGAAATAACTTTCATCTTAAGAATGATAACAAAAAATTAATTGTTCACAAAAACAGTTTAAAACTTTTAAATTAATATATTTTCATACACATAAAGAAAAAAAAAAAAAAAAAAAAAAAAAAAAAAAAAAAAAAAAAAAAAAATTATTTATAATTACATATACTCATATTGTATAGTATTAATAAGATACTGTTAAATTGAATCAATTCGCACTCACTAAAGCACTAAAATTTTTATTCATCAAAAAGAATGATCTATCCCGTGTAAGATCATTCTTCCAAAAGAGGGAAGGTGTAGCGTGAGCAGACGAACGCACAAACACTTCATATCGCGCACAAGCGAGCACGCAACAAAAGTTATAAAAATTAGCGATAAGCACTTTGCTGACGGCCCAATATTTTCAAGTTCAAGGGCATACAAGCATTCATCGACTCTTGGTCGAATGATTACATAAACATTGCTTTCGACCGCTTATCCGATCACTGCGCGTGGTAAACAATTGATCCACGCTTAAGCTTCGGTCGTTTGGACAAATGCGTTATTGCCGAATTGGCAAGAATGCTACTGCATACGTTTGGTTGATGAGCGTTGCGTAGCTCAGCCGTGCTTATGCTTGTGTTGTTTAATTTGAGACGCTGTTGCTATGCTTTCCCCGATTTCCGAATTTTAGCTGATATCGATTTTGTTTGTTTTAATTGAAATTGCAAATGTTATCAATATTGTAAGTTAGCTGTGTAAGCAATTTGTAAGTATAAAAGTAAGAAATATTCAATAAAGAAATCAATCTGATTCTAACACTCAAATCCATGCCACGAACTCATTTGGACTACATTATACTTTTTTTTATACTTTTTTATACTTTTTTTATACTTTTCATTAAATAACATATTTACAATTGTTGTAAATTAAATTGAAAGTAATTCAATTTCGGCTGTTAATATGTGCTTTGGAGTATATTTTGTTTTTCATTTTCCGAAAGCCGATTTTCATGTCCTTTTCATATTCCGTGTAATTGAAATCTTCGGTCTTAACTGCATCTATAAGCAGATAAAGTGACTTAAAGAAAGTTGCATTAATCATAATATTGTAAACTTACTAAAAATAGTGGTGTTAAAAAGCGAAATAGTTTTAACTCCTTTCTTTTTTTGTTTTCCATCCCAGTTTATCTGAAGAACAAGTTCCTCGGAAAATATTTGGTTGAATTTCTTGGAGACGTGGCCCAGCCCCAAAACGGATCTTATGTAGGTCATCTGGAAAAATAAGTGAAGTAACACCGTAACCACATATAAAAAAGAGCTTTAAAGTGTGCAATCGAAAAAAATGTTTTGAGATACATTTCCTACTCAGCGTTTTTTTTTTTACCATTTCTATTTCCGGTATGCTTTTTGCTTTTTCGTCCACTTCCAACAAATCTTCCAAGGACTTAAACGGAAATATGTTGAGTTCCGGTATTTCAGGAAACATTTTAGCCGAAAGTTTTTGCAGAATAACGCCTTGTGTTGATAGACAATCCTTTATGGATGCGATGTCCCCTCTCACATTATTTAGGGTGCAGAGTAAGTTTTCATTAGTTTTTTCTAAGAAAATTGGAAAGTTTTAATATATATACGTATAAGTGTGAACGCCAATCATTTACATACCTAGTTGATTGCATTTCATTTTTAATTGGCGATTTTCCTCCAACACGTCAGCAATTTTTTTCGACATTATGCAGTATTGGAGTAAGAACTGCTCCGTTTTCGAATGGTAGATAAAAAAAAACTTGAAAATAATGTCTTCGACAGTGAAAGTGGTCTCCTCCGTATTTAGGTCTGAAACAAACGCGATTCCCAAGAGGGATAGTGAATCTTAAGTTACAGAATAAAAACTTTTAACAGTTTTATAAGTATGTCCCACAATAAACTTCTTTCCTTCAGGATTTTCAAAATATTTCAAAATTTTTACTGGCACGAATGGTTCTCCACAGCAAAAGTTATCAGGGCAGTGACAACTCAAGAAGCAATCTTCAAAATAACAACATTCGTGGGCCTTTTTTGTTTGCTTTTTTGCATCGATTAGATTTGTTGTGTTAAGGTTAGCTAGTTGTCGCATTTCAAATCGCCTATTTGATTGCTCCAAGATTTTATTTGGTTTTCGACAGTCTTTTTTCAATATTTGTAGGAAGTTCTCAAACTTATAAGCCGAAAAGCAATCAACGTTTCCATATAGACGTACACAATCTGAAATGTGCAGTAAATTATGCACATTCCCAAGCAGCAAAATAGAGCGATTCGACCAGCAGGAAGTCGAATCGACCTATTTTGGTTGAAAATACCCTATTTCTGACCTATTTTCCGGCCTTAAATATGACCTAACTTAAAAGTCCGTTTCGAAGGTCCAAATTACCTCTATTCTACCTATTTCATGACTTCAAAGTCGCTTCGACTTCCAAGTCGATTTTTGGTCGAAAATAGGTAAAAAATTCCCTATTGAGTGACTTAAAATTGACTTAACTTTGAATTCCAAATTAGGTAATTTTTCAAGGCAAACAGACCAATTTTTTGACTAAAATTCGACTTTAAAGTCCGTTTGACTTATAGGGCGAAATAGGGTCAAAAATTGACTTATTTTGTTGCATGCTTCGACTTCAAAGTCGAGCGGACTTGATTTTTGGACTTCATAGTCGGTTTGACTTTAAAGTCGAAATAGGTCAAAATAGGTCGAGCTCCGCCATGTTTTTCGAATGGCAAATTGAGAATTATTCTTCTGCATATGTTTTTTCTTTAAGAAAAACAATTTTTTTCAAGCAATATTTATTTAATTTCCATCAATGAGAAAGCCCCTTAAAAATGAAGAAGTAGAAGGAACACTTTCACGAAAAATCTCAGCGGGCATATGCTTTTGGGACTTATTAAGCGCAAAATAATTTTTAATGAAGTCCATATTTTATTTATTATTTATTTCTTAAGACACACGAAGAAGAAAATCTCTCGTTAATTTCTGCTTTCGAGTAATACGAATGACTGAGTAAGATATTATGTATTTATATCTTTCTCTGTTACTCTCTCTCTCACTTTTTTCGTTTCCTTTTACGTTCTCTTTCGTTTTACTCATAAGTCCAATTAGGTCGAAAATTGGTCATTGCGACTTCTTTTCGACTAATATTAGGTAAACGGACTTCTTTTCGCCCTGACTTTGAAGTCGAAATGCCCTATTATGACCTATTATTACCGCCAATCGACTTCCAATCTATTCCCCACTTACGTCGACTCGACGTCGAATCGACGTAATTTCGACCTATTTAGGTTAGGTCAAGTAAATATTCTGACCTAATATAGGTAAGAATTTACCAATTTTCGACCTATTTTGCTACTTGGGTTGTAGCTAATTTTATTAGCACCATATAAAAACTGAAAATTTTGGACAAATTTTTGCAACATGTCTTGTACGCAACTTAAGTACGATCTGCAGGTCTTTTCACAAGATATCAATCGATACGAGCTATGTAACAATAAAAAGTGGTTATACAAGTCTTCTTCCATGAAGTCTTTAAATAACACGTGACCAGTATATAAAATTATTTACCGAAACTCTATAGCTTTCCACCTGCCCAATTCATCAAAGCTTCGCGGCTTTCGATTGAATTCTTTTGGAATGAATGCCACATACGATTGTAGGGTCAAATCCATACCATCCTTGTCAATTCGTTTATGGCTGCATATATGCATTAACATTTTTTTGGTAACTCCGAGGTCCATCAATAGCATAACATCAAGAGGGAATTGATTAATCATTTGTATGCCAAGCTTCTCAAGAACATGCTGCGAGTCAAGAAATGATGTTTTGTGAAATAGTTTGTCCTTTCTTTTTACATAATCGCTGTCTGTTCTCATATCAGAAGACGTTGTTGCGTATGGTAGCGTTTTATTTTTTCGAATGGCTTTCTGATAACACTTCGAGTGTCCTACTGTCCCAGTAACAAAGGATCGAGCTGGGGCATCGCATATTATCGTTCGTATCTTAAGTTTCACATTTTTAATCGTTTATTGAGAGCCTGTCACGATCAATTTCCATGAACTGTGATGCGAAAACATCGAGATATTCGTTTATATTCTGTGGTTTTTTAGATCCAACGTATGCCCCAATCAAAAACGGCTTTATTTCAAGACAGTTACAAATTTACCATAAAATAGGCCACAACGATGTTGATGAGCTTTTGTATAGAGGCAGTCCGTCAATATTCAAGTCTATCTCTATCACATCTTTGACGTCTTTTAATGAAGAGCTTACGGAGTCAATGCATTTTTTTAGCCCATAATGAAAATACATTCCTGGCTCAACAACACGAGTGCATATCGGAGCATCTTGTATTAAATTTCCAAATAAACCTTTCGTAGGCAACGGTGTTTTCACTCCTCCTTGGTTTAATATTAACAAAAGCGCATTCATAGCGTCACGTTTGATGTTAAATTGTACAAACGCATATTATATTTCCTTAATTCACTGTCCAAGTTAAAGTTATTTGATCCCTCACATGTGTCCCTCATACTTTCAATATTAGAAGCCATCCCGCCTCTTTGCGTGATCCAATTGCTGTATGCATTTTCTTTTCGCCTGTTGTTGCTACCATCATTTTTATTTTCATTGCAGTTCTGGTTTATACGAGTTACTTCCTTTTTATGCATTTTTTGTTTTTCCTGGGCAATTATGCGTCGAAAATGCCTCTTGCTATAGTTGCACGTATTCATACTAACATACGCCTTTGCAATCTGGAGAACGGCAGTGTTCAATATGTTCAAGAAACTAATTCTTTGCGCCGATTGGTTTCTTTTTGACAAGTTTCAAAACTTTTATTTGATAAATACTCAGCCTACTTAATAATTTTTTTAATGTGCTTAGTACTTGCTTGAAAACTGCTCAACTCAAAGCGCCTTACAATAACGGGTTATTAAACGCAGTAAAAAGTGCTGTTAATGAGCGCTTAAATATTATATTTAGAAAAACACAATTTTTTTTTTCTTTTGTGTTTTTTCATGAAAAAAATTCTTTGTGCTTCATAGTCCTTTTAAAATGAGATTGATACAAGCGCTTGCAGAAAAGTGCAAATTTGTATAAAAATAAAGCGCTTTTTTCTTGCTTTGACAGAAAGCGCTTAAAAAAGTCCGACTGGGTAAATTCTCAAAAACTTGTAGTCATATAAACAGTCCAGTAATACTTTATGTGGGCTGTGGTGTATAAGAGTATAAAATAATATTTCCAATGTATTTGAAATACATACCTGCGGATGTTGCACAGGGCTTCGGTCGTTCCTCACCAGCTATAATCTCTTTTTGCGTTATGCGGTGTTCGGGTGAATTCGAATTCAGTGGAAGGAAGGCAACGCGTGAAACTTCAAGAGAAGTCAGTTGCTCCGGGAATTTTAATGAATTGAACTCTGAAGGAAAAATTTTAAGAGAAAAAATGTTAATATTTTGAAGCATATTATATTATATTATATATATAATACCAATACAGTTTCTAATCCCTCAAAATCATTAGGTTGAACTTGCCGTACGTTATACAACCTTAAAAAAAATTGATATTCGACTTTCCACTCTTACAGCACTTAAATGATAAAATATTTCCTGAGAACCGTATAGGGTTGATAGGTAGGACAAAAGAGTTTCGATATAAGAAGAGATTTTAAAATTGAAAAAGCTTTTATAAAGCTGTTTCTCTAATGTAACCGTCTCGGTTATGAATCGACATGTAAGTATTTTGTTGTTGTCCAGTTGTACGCACGAAAACAAAAACCGAAATCCGACATCTCGTTCGACCTTAGGGAGAACAGTCAAATGTACTCCTGTTTTACGTTGATCTTCGATCCTTTTGTGTGTTGCTTTTGTTCGAACCATATACGCACGGACAACCAAAAATATTTCTTGTTCAAATTTTTCACTAAAAAAAGGAATCTTGACTTTAAAGCTAGTATCTACTAAAAAATGATGGAAATAAACCAAATTTAATAACTATTCTTTAAATTATAAATATATCTATATTTTTCAGTGACCAACAAATAACTTCATTATGTTCTCAAAGTCGACCAGACTTTAACTTATTCATGATTCGCTTAGGGAAAATCACGTTACAAACGCCGAACGGCAGCTTCTGGCACAAGTCGTGTGGCGACAACTTAAGACTACTGTGAGACTAAGCAAAAACTGCTTAAGTCGACTTAACCTCAAAATGAGTTATTCATTTCAATAAATTCTTTTCAGAGAGAAGTATATTCCAGCAAAATTTTACAACCCTGGCTCAAATAGAGAAAAACTAAGTGAAGAAATGAAACTTCATTCAATATGGAAACACATAAGAATTGCATATCTTTAAAACGCATTCCCGCAATAGCAAATTGTGACTTATACTGTTATTCCTTTTTGACACAGAACATAACTCGAAATATGATTTTTCAATTCTCGACTCGTGACGTACACTACCGTTGAAGCACCTAGGTACGTTGATGTGTTAACACACACCACCCAGTTTCCATATATGTACGGCGATATAGGCTCAATCAAAAAACGCACGCTAAAGGATCGAAGATCAATGTGAAAGAGTGGTAAAGTTGACTATTCACCCTAAGGGTGAACGAGATGTCGGATCTCGGTTTTTGTTTTCTTCCGAACAACTGGACAACAACAAAATACAAGCATATAGATTAGGGCTGCTCTTAATTCCCGAAATGGAATTTCAATCGGTCTCAGGGTCCAGAAGTGTTCCATTGGACATGGAGGAGAAACGTGAGAAATTTGGAAGCAATCGGATAACGGGAACCCGTGGCAGTTTTCAATTGAAGTTTGGGAAATTGGCAAAAATAGAGAGGAAATGGCTCTTAACTCCCCACAAGGCGCCCCTACGGATATATAACGTATGGCCAACCCCCATTATTTTTTTACTCCGAACATTTTTTCTGAACAAACCTACCCCCTATCTCCCCTCCTTAAGGGGGCTCCCATACAAAAATAATTTTTTAAAAACTTTTCCCCCCATCTTCCTAACTAGCCCCAGAGTGCTCCTAGAGGAGTCAAATGTATGACCGACCCCCATTAACTTTGTCCCCCTAACATTTTCTCCGAACATACTTAACCTCTATCTCCCCCCCTTAAGGGGGCTCCCATATAAAACTACCTTAATTTGAGCAAAAATTCATACAAAATGGCCGTCACTACAGTCAAACCCCTCCTAGGAGGCTGATATATATGACCGACCCCCATTATTTTTTTACCCCAAACATTTTCTTCAAACATACCTACCCTCTATCTCCCCCCCTTAAGGGGGCTCCCATATAAAACTACCTTAATTTGAGCAAAAATTCATACAAAATGGCCGTCACTACAGTCAAACCCCTCCTAGGAGGCTGATATATATGACCGACCCCCATTATTTTTTTACCCCAAACATTTTCTTCAAACATACCTACCCTCTATCTCCCCTCGTTAGGGGGGTCCCCATACAAAATTAGGCTTTAATTAAAGTAAAATGCCTCACGAACTTCAATCTATAATATAGATGCCGTAGGAACAAGAACGAGCATGTTCAGCATGCATATTCGAAAAATTTACAAAATTACCTTTTAAACGAGCCTAATATGAAGAATATTGGATTCGTTTTTGGAGTGTTTTAATAATATGATATATTTTATTACCTTTTTTTTTAAACTGAATTTTGGGTTCCACCCCTAACTGGCCCAATAATGACCCTAGTAGAAAAAAAATATATTTTCGAGTCAAATGCCGCAAACCTCAATCTATGACGAGTTTTTTGAGACTATAACCATTAAAATCGGTTAGTAGTTTCTATTCATAAAATTAATTCAAAACAAATAATTTTTTGAAACGCATTATTCACTGTTTTCACGTTCGTTTCTTAGGTCTTCGCATGTCTCTCTCGGTCTGTACGCATGCAAAGACTCAAGAAACGAACGTAAAAACAGTGAATAATGCGTTTCAAAAAATATTTGTTTTGAATTAATTTTATGAATAGAAACTACTAACCGATTTTAATGGTTATAGTCTCAAAAAACTCGTCATAGATTGAGGTTTGCGGAATTTGACTCGAAAATTAATTTTTTTTCTACTAGGGTCATTATTTGGCCAGTTAGGGGATGGAACCCAAAATTCAGTTTTAAAAAAAGGTAATAAAATATATCATATTATTAAAACATACCAAAAACTAATCCAATATTCTTCATATTAGGCTCGTTTAAAAGGTAATTTTGTAAATTTTTCGAATATGCATGCTGAACATGCTCGTTCTTGTTCCTACGGCATCTATATTATAGATTGAAGTTCGTGAGGCATTTTACTTTAATTAAAGCCTAATTTTGTATGGGGACCCCCCTAACGAGGGGAGATAGAGGGTAGGTATGTTTGAAGAAAATGTTTGGGGTAAAAAAATAATGGGGGTCGGTCATATATATCAGCCTCCTAGGAGGGGTTTGACTGTAGTGACGGCCATTTTGTATGAATTTTTGCTCAAATTAAGGTAGTTTTATATGGGAGCCCCCTTAAGGGGGGGAGATAGAGGGTAGGTATGTTTGAAGAAAATGTTTGGGGTAAAAAAATAATGGGGGTCGGTCATATATATCAGCCTCCTAGGAGGGGTTTGACTGTAGTGACGGCCATTTTGTATGAATTTTTGCTCAAATTAAGGTAGTTTTATATGGGAGCCCCCTTAAGGGGGGGAGATAGAGGTTAAGTATGTTCGGAGAAAATGTTAGGGGGACAAAGTTAATGGGGGTCGGTCATACATTTGACTCCTCTAGGAGCACTCTGGGGCTAGTTAGGAAGATGGGGGGAAAAGTTTTTAAAAAATTATTTTTGTATGGGAGCCCCCTTAAGGAGGGGAGATAGGGGGTAGGTTTGTTCAGAAAAAATGTTCGGAGTAAAAAAATAATGGGGGTTGGCCATACGTTATATATCCGTAGGGGCGCCTTGTGGGGAGTTAAGAGCCATTTCCTCTCTATTTTTGCCAATTTCCCAAACTTCAATTGAAAACTGCCACGGGTTCCCGTTATCCGATTGCCTCCAAATTTCTCACGTTTCTCCTCCATGCCTAATGGAACACTTCTGGACCCTGAGACCGATCAGAAACTCGCTACAAAATTTCTCCATAGAGTTAAGAGCAGCCCTAATATAGATTCATTCCCAAAACGGTCGCTTTAGAGAAAAAGCTATATAAAGGCTTTTTAGATTTTTTAATCTCTTCTTATATCGAAACTCTTTGGCTAGGTCCAGTCAAATGAGTAATTTATTTCATTTTATTTATTTCCTCTACAGGGATTTCCCTTAAAAATAAAAAAATAAAAAACGATTTAAAAAAATTTGTTTAGTTAGCTTAAGCTCTCTCCCTCTCTCTCTCTCTCTTTCTCTCTCTCTCTCTCTCTCTCTATCTCTCTCTCTCTTCCTCTCTCTCTCTCTCTCTCTCTCTCTCTCTCTACAACAGAAACAGCTAAAGCACTAAAAATAGTTTACACTTCAAACAATACACAGCTTCATCGAAGGATATTCCTTTACCAATGCGGTTGCACAGGAAAAGACATCTATGAAGCCGTTTATAATTGTAATAATTTGTTCTATGGTCGCTTATAAATAATAACTCTCTAATACTAAGAGTTTGTTGGGAGTCACGCCATGACTCAAACATGAATGTTTCGTCTGGTTCCGCCTCTGCGCACTCACAGAAGTCTTTAAGTCTTTAACGTATGACAAGAACAACAAGCGTCAGCACATCGTCCGGGCATGGTATTAGATACACAACAATAACAAAAACAAGTATCATGCCCAGTGAGCAACGACCACCGATCAACTCGGCGGAAAGAGAGACATAAAGAAAGAACAATAAAAGGCAACGACACCAGCATCGCGGAAGTGCAATTCAGCACTTATAACTGTGTCAATTGTTCTTTGTCTAATAACTGGGTCAACTGTTCTGTGACAATATCACAGCGGATAAACAAGAACGACAAGAAGAAAGTGCTTCACATCGAAGCACTATTGCGACAGAGCCGAATCAGCACTTTCACTGCATATAAGCAGAGTCTCTATCAACGGAAAGGGATACTGATTGTGATCGTTCAAGCAGAAGTCTCGTCTAAGCGCACGTACTAACACGAAGCCACGACGCTTAGATCTAAAATAGAGAAGTTTCAAGTAATTGTCAGGAGTTAGGATTCACATATATTTCTGTGCAGACATATGGATATTTATTTTATATCAGGGATCGTAAATAAGTGTTATGGAAAAAAAGAGAGGCAAAAAAATCATCACTTTCAAGACATCGGAGGCTGAAGATTAATATATGGAAGGGGTCGCATTGAAACTAACCGTCGAAATCCGTGATGATATTAAATAAAAATCCTAAAAACCAACTAAAACAGTTATTTTTCAACTGAAAAGAAAAAAATTAGAATGAAAGTCTTAAAAAGAGATTTTTATTTTTCGAGCCAAAAATAACAGTTATTAAAGATTTTTATTTTTTCAGTCCCATTTAACTGTTATTTTGCAACTTTTATTTAAAAGTCCGAAAATAAAAGTTATTTTCCGATTTTTATTTTTTCTTTTGAAAATAAAAATCCTTTTTATGTAATTTCTAAAATAACGGGAAAAATTAATTTTTGTTTCTTTCAATGCACAAAAAAAGACATAAAGTTTCATATAATTAGGTGTTTTTCCCGAAAACTGAAATGCTGCCTGTCGTAGCTTAGGGGATGCGTATTGGCCTAACACCCGAGAGACCAGAGTTCAATCCTCAACAAGCGCAATCAGCAATTGTTCAAAAAAAAATCTATAAATAGAACCAAAACGAGACGCAGAGAAAAATAAAGAGAAGTGAGCACACGACAGCGAACAGCTCTCTGCGATGACAATGTCATTGGTGATGGCCTATCCCGTTTGTGAAGAAATGTCACTAAAAGTGTCTTACAAATTGTCAGGGGTATCGGCTCCGATGTCACGCTGAAAGCATAGGTGATGTCATGCGAACTTTTCCTGCTGGGTTGTTATCTTTGTATACCCCATATCATCCAGCCACGGAAAACAATTAGGGTATTCCCTTAAAAGTGAAAAGATTGAAAAATCGTAAAAGTGTAAAATTTTTCATACAAAATTTCGTTCATTAATTTCTAAGCCTTCCTGATTTACGATTTTTCGAAGTTTTCCAGGCAAATACACGTTTAAGGGAAGACCCCTAATGAATTGAAATCAGGGACCCGAAATAATAATTATTGAAATTTCAGATTTTAAAAAAGTTGCCTTTATTTCGAAGAAAAATTTTTTAATTCTTTGTATAACTTTTACAAATTCAAAAAATTCAATAAGTCTTTTCATAACTTTTTCTTTCCAATTTTTGGTTTTTACGTTTCTTTATAACTTTTATTTTTCATGAGAAGTTTTTACGTCTTTGAAAGTTATTATTGTTCAATTTTTATTCGCTTCACTTGTAATAAACTAACAAACTTTGTAACGGAATTTTACAATTTAAATTTGACTTAGTTCCCGATTTCTGATTGATCTGAAACTTTGCACATATGTTTGGTTTGGATGACAATGCATGAATATCCCAACTAGCAAAATAGGTCGAAAATTAGTAATTTCTTACCTATTTTAGGTCAGAATATTTCGTTGACCTAACCTAAATAGGGCATAATTACGTCTGTACGAAATCGATTCGTCGTAAGTGAATAATAGAATGGAAGTCGATTGGCGGTAATAATAGGGCATAATAATTCCCTTATCTAATTTGCTGACGACGTAAACTATTTTTCTTCAAACACAAAACTTCTAAGGCAACAAGAAAAAAATTTTCCCCCTATAAAAGTTTTGAAAAGACGTAAAAAATATTTCTCAAAAATAAAACTTATTTTTCAATTAATAAAATTTTTTCTCATCATAACAATTATATGGAAATTTAAAAATATAAAAATTTTTGATAATAATTATGAAATATTTTAATTATTTTAGTCACAAAATAATTATTATGTTAAGACTTTTTTCGAAAATACTTATAAAAGTCAGGTCCCTGATTGAAATAAAATAAAAAATCAAAATCCAATGCATATATCCAAGGCTAAGCTTTGACTTTAAAAGATGCTGCGAGCTGGGTATACCTAAAGCAGAGGTTGTCAGGGTAGGATACATACACATAACTGTCTATGTGTTGAAAGCTTTTAAAAGCTTACAGTGAAAAAAACTTGTACGTCAAATTGAAAAAACAATCTTCATTGACATTTTGTGCAAATTTTTCTGACTGAAAAAAATGTAGAGGTATAAGAAAATTAATGAAAGGAAATTTTAAAAAATATGAAAATATATGAAGAAGTAAATGAAGAAAAAATATGTGAAGTCATTTAATGCTGCGAAGAAGGAGTATGTTTAACAAAGCAATTGAGATCTATATCATTCTGACAGCATTTGATGCTAAGTAAATCCTGAAGGTATTTATTTGTCAGTTTACTTCTATGACGTGTTTGAATTAGTTTGAGGAAGGAGAAGGAACTTTCACATAAGTAAGTTGTGTAAAACATCGACAGCAATTTGTGCATAGCTTCCTTTGTTTGACCATACTTTCCTTCGTCAGTATTTTTCTAAAAATTAATTCCTATGTGAATTGGAACTGTAAAATTTGATTGCATCATTAAAATTTATTTTTGTAGTGGAATATCATATTTAGTATCGTCGCAATTGCATTCTGCTATGCAACAAGTTTTTTTAAAAAACGTCCGTTTCGCTTGAGCACTATCGAAGGAAAGAATTCGCCAGTGGCGACACGCCATGCTCATATTTTAGCGTGTACTAGCACAAAAACAACAAGCATACGAAAAAAAATAGCGTCAGTTGCGCTGCTCTCTCGCATTCTCTCGAAATTTAAAAAAACAGCTTTCGAACTCACATGTACACGCTGTCGGTGTGAAAGCTATAAAACAGCTTTTGAATGTCGCTTATGGACGTTTAATGGGCCTGACAACCTCTGACCTAAAGTAATTGATTTCGAAGTCTTTGCATTCTAAAAAAATCCGTATAGAAGTTTTCGGGAAAAACACCTAATTATATGAAACTTTGTCTTTTTTTGTGCATTGAAAGAAACAAAAATTAATTTTTCCCGTTATTTTAGAAATCACATAAAAAGGATTTTTATTTTCAACAGAAAAAATAAAAATCCGAAAATAACTTTTATATTCGGACTTTTAAATAAAAGTTGCAAAATAACAGTTAAATGGGACTGAAAAAATAAAAATCTTTAATAACTGTTATTTTTGGCTCGAAAAATAAAAATCTCTTTTTAAGACTTTCATTATAACTTTTTTCTTTTCAGTTGAAAAATAACTGTTTTAATTGGATATTTTTAAAAAAAGTTTTAAAATAATAATTATTAAATAACTTTTTTTATATCTCTTATAACAGTTACGGTCCCTGTTTTATATATAAAAGGATTGTAAATTGTCAATCTTGTCTTTTATTTAAAAGTAATGTAGGATTGTATGACGTGCGTACCTACCCAAGTGCCACGGCGTCATACCTTTTAATCTCAATATCCCAACAAGTTCTCTCAGGGACGTGAAATGGCACTAGCTGTAGAAGATCCGGAGAGTCAATTCTAGCATCGATAATATATTTGATGAACCCAACTCTCAATGCATCCCGTCTGTCGAAATTCGTAGCAATTCTAAGAGAAAAAGGCGCAGGTTATAGGCCAGCATGAGGTCATATGCAAACCTATTACGCAGAGCATATTTCGTGAATCTCCATTGTATGCGTTCAATTCTATTTGAGTGAATTCCATATGAAGCGTTCCACATCATGCTAGCATACTCTAGAATCGATCGAATATGAGCATTATAAAGAATTTCATTTGGAGTCGGATCAATAAATTCTTTTATGTTCCGTTTAAGGAAACCAAACTAAGAGCTTGCTTTATAAATTAGTTGATCGATATGGTATCGAAACGAAATTTTGGAACAAAAAAATAATCCAAAGTCTTTTATCATAGTCTTCCTAATGCAGATATGATTGCCTTCAAATTTAAATTCAAATATCATGGGGTTCAATTTCCGACTGTATGTCACGATTTTACATATTAAAAACTAATGCCGTTAGACCACCAATAACTTCTTGAAATTTAATACAGTCTTCAATATTAGATTCATTTGCATATAGCTTAAGGTCGTCAGCGTAAAACAAAATTTAAGGTTCATAGGTACATCATTTATGAAAAGTAGAATAAAATGGTCCTAAGTGACTTCCCTGAGGCACACCCGAGTTTACCAATTTGAATTCGGATTGCTTATTGTCAACTTTCACAACCAGTTTGCTGTTGCCAAAGCAAGATTTTATCTATCTTAATATATTTGAATGAACCCCTTAGCAGAAATTTTTGGCACAAAATTAAGAATTAAACCAATTTCGTTTCTGTCGACCTTCCTGGAAAGAAATCGTGATGGCCGGGCACAAAGTAGTTTTTAATTCAGCTAGAAGTCAATTACTAAAGTTTGTCAAGAATTTTAGGTAAAATCGACAATTAAGTTATCGACCGATTGTCCACCGCAAGGTGTTTTTGTCCTCCTTTGTGAATAGGCGAAATGTAAAAGAAATTCCATTCCTATAGCATAATTTCTGATGAGAGTGATTTTTTGAAAATGATGACTGCTGCTCGAGTCAAGACCAATGCACAATGCCTAAAAAGCGAGGGCGGGAGAAGGTCAAAACCTGCCGCTTTATTGCAAAGAGGTTGCATATATCCTGTGTGCTGTTTGCTGTTTTTCCTGCATATACTAAGGTTGGCTGGGCGACTTTCGTTTCGAATTATGGAATGACTAGAATTCTCTCGGATTTGCTTAAATTTTCGTTTCCATAGCAAGTTAGTAGTTCTTATAGAGAAAATTGGACAAAACTCAAATTCTTTCCTGAGTAAAATGAATCTACTCTTATGTTCAGGAAGTAGAATTTTTTGGAAAATCTTATGAGCCTTATTTCTCTTGTGTTTGAGTCCTTACAGGCTCTCGTTATACCACGGAAAATTGTACCATTTTACTTTTGACTTTATAGGAGCATACAAGTCTAGTCCTTGTAAATAGAAGAATTGATTTAAATACTTCATACATTTAGTGAAGCTCTAAGCAATCTAACAGAAGAGACCTGTTAATACCTTTCAGAAACCCATTCATGCCAATAAAAACAAAAATCTAAGGGTCATCCTAGACAAGACACTCAATTGGAACCACCATCTAGCGTATATCTCAATCAAAGCCATGAAGGCGATATTCGCATGCGAAAGGCTGTACGGTAAAGCTTGGGGAGTTCAACATAAGATGATAGTGTTGTCCTTTAAAACAGTCGCCTTACCTATACCCACATAAGCATCTTTGGTATGGTGGCCTAAAATAAATCAAATAAAATCTCAGAACATCTTAAACAGGATATAAAGAACAGCCTGCCTTATTGTGACGGGGGCCTGTCCACCTACAGGTTTGGCATTTGCTAACAGGGCTAACACCTCTACATATTGTGATTGACAACGAAGCAGCCCTTGCAGCACTCAGGCTCCCTTACTTGTGCAGTATGAAGGATGGAAACCTCATAGGGCATATGAACGTCCAAGAAATATTTTGGGACACCCCTTGTCTTGGGTTATAAAAAAAGTGCAGAAAAAACACATTTCCTACCGAGATTATGAGGTGGTGATGAGTGACCGCGACTCGTGGAGAAACAAGAATATAAAAATCGAAGAAGACTCGCAGAAATACACTGGCGATCATGAAAACCGCACCAATGGTAACATTGCCATTTAATATGATAATTTTGGGAATTCACCGGGTTTTTTCTACATTAATAACGGGGGTTCCCCGTAATTCAGTGTTTTTGATGTGTTGACAGAGAAAATTAGCTATTCGCGAGTGATAATCTGTTGCAATTGGGTTGAGTAGCGCAAAACAGCTCAATGGGTGCAAAATATACACAATTGGACCGTGATAAAAAAATTGCTTTTAATGCATTGGTGGCGATCAGTCTGTCATATAGGACAATTTCGAAGAGAGTAGGTTGCTCACATTCTACGGTAGTGCGTTTTTTTTACAAAAAAAAAAATTCTTCAGAGGTCCTAGAGCGAAAAAAGGATCTGGTCCCAAACGATCAACTGACAGCAGAATAGATGGCATAATAAAAGGGATCAGCTTAAAGGATCGCTTTAAAAGTGTTGTTTCTATACGGGCAGAGCTGGAAATACACTATGGAGTGAAAATAAGTGTGGAAACAGTGCGCAGAAGATTGCGAGAAGCCGGTTTGTATGGAAGACGTCCTGCAAAAAAGCCCATGCTGACCAAAAATATGAAAAAAGCACGTCTCGAATTGACTAAAAAACATAAGAACTGGGCACTTCATCAATGGCGAAATGTTTTGTGGTCAGACGAAAGCAAGTTCTACTTGCAGTGCGCTGATAGCTAGCCATACGTACGCCGCTTTCATGGAGAGTGAAATAAGGAACATTGTATTGTGAAAACCGCCAAGTTCCCTCAAAGTCAGATGATCTGGGGATGCTTTTCTTTTTACATCCGTGGTTCCTTGCACTTTCTAGGTGGTACTATGAATGCCCAAAAATATGGGCAAGTTATAAAAGACTTTCGGGTCCCGGCTCTTGAAGACCATTTTTCCTACACTTCGGACGCAATTTTTCAAGACGACTCTGCGCAATGCCACCGAGCTAAATCAGTAAGTAATGGCTTATATCGATTGCGTAGTCTTTGTTAACCATAAAAAGCCAAAGAAAGTGTTACCAAAAACCATATTTTTTATACAGCTGGGATAAGTGTTTGAAGAAATCGAAGTATCAGGCTTGACTTGGCGAGGAAACTGCACCGACCTGAACCCAATCGAGCACTTATGGCACGTTATGAAACGTAAAGTTGCAGAACAGAGACCCCACAATAAGAAAGAGCTAATTTCAGCCTTAAAAAACGTTTGGTATACTGTTCTTACGGAGAAAACACTTAAAGACCTTGTTGATTCGATGCCTTCAAGGATAAAGGCCGTAATACAGGCTAGAGGAGGCGTGACATCATACTGATTTATTCTTATTTTGATTAAACGATACACTCTTAACAAAAATTTGTGCATCAAAACGAATTTAACTGCTTTAAACGCTTAAAAAATATTGTTGAGCCCCATTGTTGTAGTATAGTGTGCACAGCGCTCAAACTGTGTCGAGCGCACAAATGTCACTAAATTACAACGTAGGGTACCAAGCGCTCAGACAATGTCGAGCGTATAATAGTCCCCGTATTTCCTTTATGAAATAAAAGACACCAACAAATAGGTTTTAATCCTTTTGTCCGTTTTTCCCGCTGTCGCTACGAAGCTAAATCCCACCAGCGGCGACAAAACGGGAAAAAAGAGGGCAACACTTCGAGCCCAGCTGCTCGCCACTTTTTCCCGCCGGGCTTGACTGGCAACACCGGTGGGTTTTTAAATAATATTGCAAAAAGAACAGTTGCAAGTGAAACACGTCCGCGATTTTCTACCACGTTCCGATTTAAAATACGAGTCAGTGAAGTGTATTGTGAAGTGCGGGCCGCGTTCGCGACACCTTTTTTTTCTGCAATAATCGTCGGTAAATTTGCCACGGGACTCTTTTAAAACCCACGAAACCAACAGCAATCAACGCATAAACAACGCCAACAACAACAGCAGCAGAAACAACAACATCCTCAGCAGCAGCAACCGTCACGACAGAACCACGACACCAATCCGCCCGACGCCACCAGTCAAAGGTACGAGCTTTTATTTCTTCTAAATACGATTTCCCTTTGCCCCATTTCGGTCGCAAGACCAATAATTCTTTACGGGCCCAAACATTGGCGATCCTGTGTCCAGGAGTCCTGGCTTCTGGGAGAAAAAATTCCATCCAGAGCCCATTCCAGTGCACGCGTCTAGTCTAGCCTAACGGACATTGGAAGTGCAGTGCTTGGAAGGTTTTTTTTCTTATTCGAACTAAAGTGCCTGTCTCTCTAGTGGCAAGGGGAAACCAAAAGGTGAGCGGCAGCGGGGTGACCAGTGCGTATATTTGCGTTGCTGTGTGTCTTCAGTTGATAGGCCTAACGGCGTTTGCACGTGAGCAAAGAGAAGACAAAGCAAATAAAAAGACAAGCACGTTGGTCAGCTATATCGCAGCGCTGCTACCGTTTGTCTGTTCGGTCGCTGTTTCGATCTTTCGATTTGAATTCGCAGTTGGCGTACGAAGCAAGGCGGATTTTTCTCGCATGCGATTTCTTCACTCAGAAGAATTGGAATTATTGCATACACCAGACGAAAATTATTAGTAGGCTGCACTGCCTAGCCTGTTGAGAAATAAAGTATTGACAATTCAATTTCGACTACTTATTTTATTTGCGTATTTTCTAAATTGATTGTAGTACTAGCTAACCAATTTAAATAAAGCCTGAACAATTTATAAACGATTTGAATTCTAAGATCAAGCGAATTAGACGAAAGAACGGTGGTCCGCTATATCGCAGCGCTGCTACTTTGGTTTTTTTCGGTCGCTGTTTCAATCGTTCGATGGAAATGATTTTGATTGGAAATTTCAACGATGCTTTTAATGGATTCATGGATTCATGCAGATTTAGTAGGAGGTATGATGAAAATTCACCGAGATTTCTGCTGGACGACGCGATGACGGACCTGGACTCAGTGTGGAGAAGGTTTCAAACGGCTTACGACGACGTCTGTCTTTCCGATGCTGTCAATTCGGACGAAGTTACAAATCTGTCGGTTACTGTAGAGGCGTGTAGGGGGGTTTATTACGAAGCCAAAGCCCATCTTCTTGAGTTGCTGGATCTTCTTAAAAACTCAGTGGATTCAACGTCTAGCATGCAATACCACACCTCTAATGTGAAAATTTCTTCACCACCTGCAAACATCTTTCTCGGTCGCGAGCAGCCGGCGAACGTGTGCCACCTGTGTGGAAATGATCACGCACTGCGACAGTGCCCACAATTTTTGGAAATGACGGTCGACGATCGTCATAGATTTATCACGCAAAATAACAGATGTTATAATTGTTTGACTGCCTCCCATCGCTCGGCAAAATGTACCAGCCCCCATCGATGTGCGAAGTGTAAGAAGCGGCACCACACGCTGCTTCATGGACATGCTCCCGCGGTCTCACCGAAAGATGTTCTTCCTCCGTCCTCCCAGACCCCCGGCCCGTCGACGACGAGCTCCGCTGGTGCATCATCGGCGACGTCACCGTCCCCAATTGGAGCCTCGATTTCCTCCCATCAAACCAACGCACATGTGGCTGACAGCCACACTCAGGTCCTATTGCCTACTGCCCTCGCGCACATTCTCCATCAGGGCGAGCGATTCACCGTGCGAGCGCTCCTGGATCAAGACTCTCAGCGTACCAAACAATCGCCGATATCGAGCTCTATTCCTGGGACGATCGTCTCCGACATCGTGACCGACAGCGACAACCAAGTTCTGCGGCCCAACGCCCCCTCGCATGGACACGGCCCTGCGGCATCAACGAATGGTTCATCTCTCTCTCCGTCATTCCAGACGCTAGGCTCGTTGACGACGAGCAACTCCGCACAACATTCGATGATGCTTTCTCCTTCGGAACGTACGTCCACACGAAAAGCAAACACGCATATGGCTGAAGGCCATACTGAAATACTTCTACCTACCGCCCTCGCGCATATTTTTCATCAGGGCAAGCGATTTACTGTGAGAGCGCTCCTGGATCAAGGCTCTCAGCGCACACTCCTCGACGACAGCAAACAAAAACTGCTGAATCTTCCCACACTGCAAAAATTTCGCAAATTCTCTGGCATTGGCGGGCAGAAATCAACAGTGGAAAAGGAATGCGTTTTCACCTTGGCCTCTCCGCATTCTGAGTTTCAAGAGGAGGTGGCTGCCGTCGTCCTGCCAAAATTAACAAATTGGCTTCCATCATTGAGAGCAGCAAATTCCATCGCGAAAGAGCTACCTTCCCTGGAGCTTGCAGATCCGCACTTCATGGAACCAGGACGTATCGATTTAGTTATTGGCTCCGACATCCTCCCGCGAGTAATGCTATCAGGAATTCTATTTAACGTCGGTGGCAGTCTACTAGCACAAAGTTCAGTCTTCGGGTGGTGCTTGAGTGGTCCCATAGCCAGCGAATCCTGTGAACCATATGCCAGCTGCGCAAACATTATCCTGCCGTTCGACCCAGGAGGAGCTTTCAATAAGTGATAAAAGAGCCAAAGTATTACACTTTGGCAGCACGATACGCTCCGCGTATCACCAAAGGAGCGTCGACGCGTGTTACTTACTTACCGTCGTCGCTCACCATCGCCTCGCCCCTTTGAATCTGTACGTTACCAGCCACGCCCCTTCAAGTTTCTTTGCGTAACGCAAGGCGGGCAGTCTGTCCGTTTTTCCCGCTGTCGCTACGCAGCTAAACCCCACCAGCGGCGACAAAACGCAAAAAAAGAGGGCAACACTTCGAGCCCAGCTGCTCGCCACTTTTTCCCGCCGGGCTTGACTGGCAACACCGGTGGGTTTTTAAATAATATTCCAAAATTAACAGTTGCAAGTGAAACACGTCCGCGATTTTCTACCACGTTCCGATTTAAAATACGAGTCAGTGAAGTGTATTGTGAAGTGCGGGCCGCGTTCGCGACACCTTTTTTTTCTCCAATAATCGTCGGTAAATTTGCCACGGGACTCTTTTAAAACCCACGAAACCAACAGCAATCAACGCATAAACAACGCCAACAACAACAGCAGCAGAAACAACAACATCCTCAGCAGCAGCAACCGTCACGACAGAACCACGACACCAATCCGTCCGACGCCACCAGTCAAAGGTACGAGCTTTTATTTCTTCTAAATACGATTTCCTTTTGCCCCATTTTGGTCGCAAGACCAATAATTCTTTACGGGCCCAAACACCTTTATTTAACAAAATGAATCCTATACTTCCAAATACAAATATCCCAATTGCT
This sequence comes from Chlorops oryzae, assembly GCA_020466095.1. Classification (NCBI taxonomy): domain Eukaryota; kingdom Metazoa; phylum Arthropoda; class Insecta; order Diptera; family Chloropidae; genus Chlorops; species Chlorops oryzae. The sequence goes on along the minus strand of CM035808.1, from coordinate 53,939,993 downwards.
TGCCTATTTACTTCTACGTCGTGGCCCTTGGATGAGTACATGTGCAGAAGTCCTCCTCCAGTCGTCGAAGCTCCGTTTATATAGATCAATATTGCTGATCTTACAATATTGAATATTCCCATGGTCCGCGATCGTCGTCGATTCTTCCCGAACATATTGCATAAGCTTGACCGCGACCTTCACCCGCAATTGTACCAACATGCCATATTGTTACTACATACAGCTATTCCGAAAAACTCTTGACGTGTGTTGTTGTTGTTATTGCCAGCGATCGGATTGCAATTGTGCATTCGCTGCGCCAGCGCTGATGTTTGTCAATCGGGCATATACTGTGCCGGTGTTGTTGTTGTTGCAAGCGGCCGAACTGCATGTTTGCATTTGTCAGCAATTTACGCTGGACAGTGCTTTTGAGTAGCATGGAATCACCTTGAAGTAGAAATTCATAAATGCAGGTCACTGCCTTTTGCTTTTGGGTCTTTTAGCTTTCTTTCCTTTTGTTTATGCTTCATTCGCACTTTGTTGTTTTGATTTAGTTTGCGAGCGTGAAGAAGGAGGAGGAAAAATATGTTTGTGAGTCTAAGCGAGATCGCGACTCACAACACCATGAAATAAATTTTGGGTTTTTCCTAACAATTTTGTTTTTAATCAAAATTAAAATGTCAACAAAATGCAGCATTGCGAATTTTATTCCGCTACTTCGTATTCGAGGTGAACAACCCTAATAATAACTCAAAATTGGTTTTCTTTAATTAATATATGCACCATTAAAAAATTTCACGAAATTTTGAGGTGGTGCGGTTTTCATGACCGCCAGTGTAGTACACTGACGGGTCCAAAATGGATGATGGCAGCGTGGGAGTGGGAGTTGCTGAGCCAAACTTCCAAAAAGCAACTGGGTAAGAATTCGTGAAACGGGCCACCCATTTCATGACATTTTCAAATCTAGACAACAAGAATGTTTTTTTACGTTATTTAACGCAATTACCCTCTCCTAAAATTTCAAAGAAAAATTAGAAAAATTGCAAAATTTATTAAAAATAAAGAATTTTGCATACTCTTTTTTCAAATATTTATATAACATAAACCAATAATTTTCATTAAATTTCACCTTATTAATAATTGTTTAAAATTTGATGAACTTTACATAAAAAATTTATTTAAAAAAGTAAGTTTTAATATTAATTCTGCTTAGGTTAAGTATAACTTCCGCCCTGACGTATGAGCCTCTTTGACTGCCTCATGCCCTTGTGGGCTCTCCAGTATAAATTGAGGCTACGTTCTTCCCATCTTTTAATAAGGTCGTTTCTGAAGGTATTGTTAACTCCGCAAAAACGTTCTGGCCCAATGAAGGGATTCGTCGCGGCCCTTTTGGCCAGACAGCCCACCCTTTCATTGCCTTCGTGTCCTTCGTGCCGCGTATCCAATAAAAAGCTAACTTATTCCTCTTGGATAGAGTTTGAAGGAGCCCGTGGCACTCATAAACTTGTAAAGAGTTCATGGTAAATGCCAATAAGGCTCTTAGAGCCGCTTCATTGTCTGAGAAGATACATATGCAGGAACCTAGTATAATAACTAGTAGTATATATAATAATTCAAAATTTTTCCGTTATGCATTCTTATGGTAATCTTTTTGTACATACTTATAACTGATACTTTAAGGAATAAATAAGCATCATTCTTTTTGTGGTTGTTGTTGTTTTACAAAATTTATAGCGTAATACGTCACAAATTTATATGGTTGCGTATGTTTTGCACAACACTGTACCAACCTACACGTCTATATCTTAATGTCATGCTTTTTTGAATAAAAGGTTTTGGCGAATGCAATACTAATTTTGTTGACAAATGAAAAATAATGATTTTTTTTATTCCCACAATATTACGAATTTTGACCATCATCTTTTCTTAAATTCGATCTCCACTTCTTCATTCTTTCCTTGACTTTGTTGTTTTATTCTTTCTTTTCCATCTTTTTGTCCAAAATATAAAAACATTAAATATTATTGAAGCTTTCGTATTCGGATTTGCTCTTACTGTAACTCACGCGACAGATTTCAACAGTAAATAATAGATATGTAAGCAAAATATATAGAATTTTTTTTTATCACTTTTAATTGTTAAACTTATTCTCTCTTTATCCGCAAAAGATCTTGTACTGAAATTTTTTTTTTAAACACTGGTCAAAAATTACATATATTCGTAACTCACGCGACATAAAAATAGATATTAAAACAATATAAAAAATTTACAGTTATTTCATAAACAAGCGCTCTCTTTGCATAGTGTGGCTATCATTCAAAATTATTAGACAAAATTTTACCCAATACCAATCCTTTTAACCAGCCGTAGGCTTATAAAATGTTCATACAAAAACTATATCAAGATTATCGAAAAATTTCGCCATAAGTTTCGACAAGGTTTTTTGGGTTTAAATATTATGTAAGATATTAAAACTTTCAGAATTAAAGCTTCATGTATAAGAGTATTCTAATATATAAAAAAATTTGACTTAGCAGCACATTAAGTTTTTAAGTTGTGGTTGACATTTCTGTGGAAATGCCCTTATAGCTTACTAGAATTATTAATTCATTAATGGCAATACCATTTAAGTTACTTAAACTAACCGCTACGCATAATTGTTCAACAGATGATTTATCTCGTGGCAGAATTATTTGTGTGCAATACAAACAAGTACAAGTACGTCTCCACCTCTATTTAAGCCCGCCGATGAACTGCAATCTCTTCTAAAGTCATTATAGCTTATATCCGAAATCTCAGATGAGAGAAAATAAGACGTAACCCAAGTTTCTACTAAAACAATTATAAACACTGAAAATAAGTCGACGTGTAAAGTTGTTTCTTTTTTGTGCGGAGACCACCGACATTTTAAATATATATAGCCAACTTATGCAAAGAAGACCGGCACTCATTCCTAAAGGCTGGTCTCCAGTTCGGCAAGGAATGTCAGCAGAAATTTTCTATTTTTTCCTCCGAGGAAAAAAGGTAGTACTACAGAACTTTTTAGTGCAACAGAGGCAATCTGTCATATGTCACATGTGTCCAAAAAGTGAAACGAAACACAGAAATTAAAAAGGCGCGATTATAAACGTTCAGAATAAAAAGCGCGGAAATTCTTCTACTCTCTTTAACAAGCGATATTAATTCGCGTTTATTCTCGTTTGAGAAATTTATTAAGCGTTTTTTGGTTTTTTTGGGGTTTTTCTCCATGTTTTTTGAAAAAACCCGAAAAATGGATGCACTATTTCTATACAATCACAACTGACCTACCTCACTTGTCAAAATTTCTCCAAGAAACAATTCATTTGCAATTATTTCTGCTGATAGCCTGGGTTACCGTGCACATTTTATGTCAAAAAAACGTATTAAAATATGTACTACTTTTTTGCCGAACTGGGGACTGCATGCAGAAAATTTCTTGAAGAAATATTTCTTAAGCATTTCTTTGGCTTTTTTTTATATGGAGTTTTTCATTCCTTGGGGAACTGGAGACCAGCCTTAAGATAAAAATCACTGTTTTCTAATGAAAACTAATGGTTCGATGTCGCAGTCGTCGAGTCTGCTCTGTTGAGTTTTTTTCAATAACAATATCCGTTGTTAGTGGCGTATCATTTCACGGCAGTGCTTGCTCCGTCGGTAAAGTTGTAACCGTTTCCAATTTAGGTTTCGATACAGAGTCAGACAATTTGACAGATAGCGGCCATAGATCCTTATTGAACGCCTTATCAAAGACGTGGACCGGCACGTCAAACTTGAAATTCACATGAGGAAGATTTGATAACTCAGTATCTTTCTTGACCAACTTTTAGCAAGTGAAGAAGTTAGCCGGAACTTTCAGACCTTTTGTGATAAACTCTATGATAGCTTCAGCCTTTCTTTGTACACGGTATTTAGAGACATGGATGTACTTAACGCTGTCATCTCCCAAGTCATCACAGTCAGTCGCCGTACCAAATTCCTTTTTTATTTTTTCTGGTTTAGATCTTCTTTTCTTTCTCTTAACAGTCGACCAATGCATACTTTAACCATCCGCCGCTACTGAATTGAAGTCAACGGCGTCCACAAATAGCCCATTGTCGACTCTATTAGTCTGCGAAATAACGCAAATATCAGGAAGAGAGAGAGATACCGAAGAAGCTCTCTAGTAAGCAGTAGAACAACTCCGCCTTCCTCGCTGCGAAGCCGCGAAATACTGCCTAGGTTATTTTGTGCACACGGCGTACACTGCCACAGCAGTTGCAGGACCATTTCTTGCTTACGCTCGCGTTTTTTGTAAAAAACGTAAAGGGTAATGTGCCCTCAGTGCAAACTGTTAAATTTTTATTTAATGTATTCAATTCTTCTTTTTATTAAAAAAAAAAAATTCTCTTTATAAAATCTTGTTTATCCGTTGCTTTGCGCGAAGTTTAAAAAATGCTCAAAATTTTATGTATCTTACTTGAAAATAGTCATTGCTTTTTAATCATCATTTATTCAGTAAAATATTTTAAGGTACACAGAAATTGTGCGCGAAAATTTTGCCTAGAAAGAATGTAACAATTTTGCATCTGCTAAAAAGTTCTTATATTGTGTTGGATGTCATTCCATTCAAAAAATTTGCTGCTCAGAAATAATTTATACATGTCGTGTTTCCTATAATACGATTTGTTCAGACCACTAAACGTTTATTCATCTTTATGAACTCTATTTCCGATGCTCATGTTTCTTTTTATTGTAATTTTATACTCTAGTAGTCCGTCAGCGTTTGGAATTATTCTCGTTTGAGAAGGAGGAATTGTTACAGCGCTTTCTGTACGAATCATATTCCTTCGTCCTAACAATTGAACCTGGTTTCCGTAAATCCTATCGGTAAACCTATTGCAATTTTCAATTTTTGATATTTTCCTTACAAATTTTGCTTTCTTGGCGTCCGTTGCCATATCTTCAAACAAATATGTTTCTGCTCCTGAATCAACCAAACGAGATATGTTGTAATCGATAGCCTTGTTGCGAGGTAAGTCGATCCACACATTCTGTTTAATTGCATTCTTCTCTCCATTAACGTTTCTCTTAAAAGTCTCCTGCAATATAATATATTTACGGTCTTTTTGGAGTTGATTATGTAATTTCATGTTCGATGTCTTGTTAACAAATTCTTTTTTCTGCCTGTGTTTTTCCTTGCGCAAAATTTTTCCCTTGGAGTACAAATACTTTCACTGACGTTGGGTATCGGAAGTGAGAGTGATGGTACATGTTTAGTTTTTTCATTACTTTTGCTAAATGTGTAGTTAATTTTATGTTCAATTTTTCCAACAGGGTCATCTATTTGGCTCTTGTTATCAGTTTCCTTGAAAAGTATGTCCAGTCCTTGAACGGACAACGCGCGCGGACAACAGCCCACGAACGGACTTACTGCATTCTATGACATTAAATCTGATTCGTTCGTTTTGAGAATTGTCTCAAGATCATTTAATTTTCCAAATGAATTTTATTATACAATTTTGGACAAATCTTGCATTTCTTACACAACCCTAAATAAGTCGTATTGCTTAGGTGTCCATTAGAATACTCAACTCTTCCGGACCCTGTTGGATTTGGTATCACCGCTCACCATTAGTTTTAAACAGTACAACTTAAATAAGGTTAATAAAAAAATCTCGTTGTTATTCCGCCCACTTCACACCGCTTTTACCAAGGTGTCCTGCGGAGTTATCAACTCTCCCAGACCCCGTTGGATTTGGTATCACCGCTCTCCAAGAGTTTAAAGTAACTGGTTCGAAAAAAGGTGGAATATTCACCAACTTTAACCCATTATCAGGATTGTCGTTTTTGAAAACGTCACAGATCGTAGTTCGTTCCCGACTAACTTTATTTGAAACTCGGCTGCGCCATAAATGTTGTATCGACGATATCGTTGATTTTATCTCTAATATTCCTTTTATTAAATTCTTTTTAAAGATTATCATTAAATACTTAAGCTAGCTTACTTAACTGAGCTATTCCCTCGGTAACGCAGAAATTTACACTTTAACGTCCTGGCTCGTAAGTGCGCTAAGGTTGAGATCTACTGAATAACAGGTTGGCTGATAAGTCCCCGGTCTAACAAAGAAAAACACATTTTTTTTGTCAAAATTCGTTTTTATTATTCAACATAGTTCCCTTCAAAAGCGATACAACGATTATAACGACCTTCCAATTTTTTGATACCATTTTGGTAGTACTCCTTCGGTTTTGCCTCAAAATAGGCCTCAGTTTCGGCGATCACCTCTTCATTGCAGCCAAATTTTTTCCCTGCGAGCATCCTTTTGAGGTCTGAGAACAAGAAAAAGTCGCTGGGGGCCAGATCTGGAGAATACGGTGGGTGATGAAGCAATTCGAAGCCTAATTCATGAATTTTTGCCATCGTTCTCAATGACTTGTGGCACGGTGCGTTGTCTTGGTGGAACAACACTTTTTTCTTCTTCATATGGGGCCGTTTTGCCGCAATTTCGACCTTCAAACGCTCCAATAACGACATATAATAGTCACTGTTGATGGTTTTTCCCTTCTCAAGATAATCGATAAAAATTATTCCATGCCCATCCCAAAAAAACAGAGGCCATTACTTTGCCAGCGGACTTTTGAGTCTTTCCACGCTTCGGAGACGGTTCACCGATCGCTGTCCACTCAGCCGACTGTCGATTGGAATCAGGAGTGTAGTGATAGAGCCATGTTTCATCCATTGTCACATATCGACGCAAAAACTCGGGTGTATTGCGAGTTAACATCTGCAATTGGCTTTTCGATCTCATCACTGCTGCCTCATCAGTTGTTCAATTTTCTACTAGAGCAGGTAAAGATGAAAAAAACCAAACGGTAGGATTTCACGAAAGTGTCAGTGAGAATAAAAAAAACCGAATCAGAAAAAGGGAAAACCACTCGATAGTGTACCATGTGTTACGTAAATGATTTCATTGCTAATTGCGATAAATTTAAAACCTTCTGTACCATGAAAAATTTGAATAAAAAAAAAAACACAAATTACGTCGATCGTGTCTCAAGAATCATGATTTGCGATTTTGTAAAGGAAAACAAGAATGTGGGTTACATGAATGTAAAGCAAAGCACCGTAGTTGGTTTCATGAAATAGAGGCAAAGGAAAAAACTAAACTAAACGTGGTGAACTTGTGGGTTTCTAAGACCTCACATATCTTGTTTAAAATTTTTCCATTTACTATACACGGGCATAGTACTAAATCCTGATGAATGTGGTCCAACATTAATAGAAGAACACGCTATTCCCAAAATAAAATTAAAAGAAATCGGATCTGAGTTGTGCCTACGTCGGACGGACGGTTCGATACGACTAGAGAAAAACTCTCAGAGCTTGGATTGTAAAATTTTGGCCCTAGGAAAAGAAAATAAAAAATTCAACCTGCATAATGTAGATAAGTTAGATCTGCCCACGCATCTACCACGTTCAAGGAAGGTGAAATCCATGAATCAGCTTCCAATGAGACGAACATTTACAGGTTGGTAGTCGACTTTCAACTGCAAGTATGTGAATGCGACAATGACATGGCCTTGAATAAGCTCTTGATTGACGCTTTGAGAGTTGAGTGTACCGACATAGAAAAGTCGGAAAGTACTCTTACTTGTAGCTTTGCTGAGTATCTTCAACGCATTGGTGATTGTTTCCCGGCAAAATTATTTTGGCGATCAAATAGTATAACTCTTTCAAACAATTTTGACATGGCCAGGCAAAGACTTGTATGTTTCAAAAGGAAACTTATTAAAGATATTGACCTTAAGGCTCGAGTTATTAATTGAAGTCGATAGCATCCCCAACATTCGTCGTCTGACCTACGTATCACTGGATACTACAGAAGCAGAAGCAATAACACTCAATTATATCCTGTTGGGCAGCTTGAATGGACAAAAGCCTGGATGCTCATTTAATCCTAAATTTCTTATCAAAATTGATCCCACCAGTCATAGCTTAAAAAGCTAATTATCTTTGTTAGGATACAAAATAAGCCAAGTAAGAGTACTAGCCTAATCATATCATTTTGAATATACCTATTCATATAATCTTTTTGAAATCTTAGCTTTTAAGTTGACATTGGCTTTACACGTACGCACCGAATTTAAGGCATCGAATTTGATCAAGACCTTAGGACGACTGCAAAAATTTGTATTTTCTACCATTGGATTCAACAAAAACATCCACTGCAAGTTAAATTTTGCGCCACTTACCTGAATCATTTTCTGGCTTTGCTGCACATTCCGCACACTCCGCACATTCGGTACAAATCACAGTACTTTCTCCATCCAATGAATCATCGTCTTGTAATCTAGGACAATGAAGCACTTGTTCCTGAAACTGGTTACAGCCCTTATAAGGAATGGCAGGGGAAATTGAACGAATTTTTCCATTACGAGCTGCCAACATAGATGCTCGCTGGTGCTGTAGATGTTGAATGACTTGTAGCTGCTGTAAATGTTGTGCCCCAAACACATGACCATTAAATGTATCTCCCAAAGTTTTGGCTAATGAATTATCCTTATATCCATCGGGCGGGCTCAGTGCTGCTTCATCTACAAGCTCCATTTGAGGAGTAAATTTTGAGCCCTGAAAAGAGAAACTTACTTAGTGGCATATGTATTAATAAGACAAAAACGAACCAAACGAGCTGGGTCGTTGTTTTCTGTTATAAGAAAAGAAAAACATAGGAGGTCAGTAAAATTCTGCTAGATTCATGCCACAACCACACTCAAGCTAGTTGTAATATGAAGCCCGGTTGTAATTTCGGCACCATATTTGACAAATAGCTTAATAACTAGTTCGTTTTCAGATGTTTTGTGATTTTTTTGCTATTATGGATGACAACGAATGAAATTTCTATTTGTAAGAACTATCAAAATCATACACTATACTTGATTTGGTTGTAAGACATAGTCAGATAATGAAGTTTAGTTGAGTTGTCTACAAGTAAACTTGACTCAAAAGGTTGTTAATATATTATCAGGGCATTAGTCGAGCAAAAAAATCCCAGAGTATATAAAAAATCGATAATTAATAACACTACACAACAAAATCGAACTTTTTGCGTGCCGTTGACTTTAAGCCAATTTCTTTTTTGTAGTATTTGTTTCGCGGAATCTAAATTTATCCTTAAAATTTGAAAGTTAGCTCGCGTTTTTTAAATATTTGTTAGGAAAAGTTTTGTGATTTTTGGTCAATATTTTTTAATCGTAGCCCCATTATCGTTCGATCGTTTTAATAATCTTTAATTTATATGAAAGGAGAGTAAAAATACAACATATTCCTTATACATATAGATGAAATCGGTTCAACAGTTTAGGCGCTATAGGTCGATAAACGCAAAAATTTTATGAAACTTTTCACAATTTTGTACAAAAACTTGATTTTTAACCAGAAGTTGTCAGGGTACGATACATACGCATAAGTGTCTATGTGTTGAAAGCTTTTAAAAGCTTACAGTGAAAAAATGATTTTCTGGCGAAAAAAAAGTCGTCTCATTTTTTCGAAAAACCCAATTAAAATATGAACCACTCATCGCATTTTTTTTTATTGGTCTTGAAATGCTCTAAGAAATCCACTCTTTTATGTAAGATAGCCTGAACTTGAATACCGTTTTTTTTTTTTGGGAAATTTTATGGGTTTGAAATCAAGTTTTTGTACAAAATTGTGAAAAATTTCATAAAATGTTTGCCTTTATCGACCTTTAGCGCCTAAGCTGTTGAGCCGATTTCATCTATATGTATAAGGAATATGTTGTATTTTTACTCTTCTTTTATATAAATAAAAGATTTTTTGAAACGGTCGAACGATAATGGGGCTACGACTAAAAAATATTGACGAAAATTCGCATGATCTTTCCTAGCGGATATTTCAAAATCGCGATCCAACTTTTAAATTTTAAGCATTCATTTAAATTCAGCGAAACAAATACATACTACAAAAAAAATGATTTCAAGTCAAAGCTAATGAAGTGTTGAGTAGTGTAATAAAAGTCATTTTGTAATCACGAGCCCATATATTCTGGCGACGAAAATAGAAGGAGTTGGGCTAGAGCAATGAAATTTGGCAAGGAAGTTTTTTTTTATAAAATTGAAAAATATTTAAAAACTTGCGAAAAGCGAACTGCACCACCCCCTATGTATAGGAGGGAACCGAAATTCCGCAATTTTGAACCTACACACTTGAAATTCGGCTGCCACGCCCACTTTTTGTTGGTTGCAAAAGCGCAAGGTTAAAATTCACATTTCATCTATGGTTTTTTCGGCATAATAATTAACTATGGGCCATAGTATAATGTTCTGCTAGGGAAATTGGGGTTTAAAAAATCGATCTACATTAATATATGGGCAATTTCGCCAATACTGTCCCACCCATGACACTCATTTTTTAGGTTTGAGGTCATAATAATTGAAAAAAAGGACGTTAACCCCAAGGATCTAAATTTTTTAAAACGTTTAACAATCGTTAGGCACTGAAGTTACACAATTTGTGCTCAGAATAGCTGCCGCGGGTGTCCCGGGGGGCAGAGTATCTCGTGGAATTGCCAATATACATACATTAGTATTAAGGTTGATCGTTTTGTTCGAAAAAAAAATTAAAATTGCCCTAATGAAATAAGATTCTAAAATTTTTTTGCAGTAAAAATTCCCAGGAAACCATAGGTCAAAGCCGCTTTTAAAAAAGAAGGCCCATCTTAAATATGCCCAAAAGCATGCTACAAATTATTGAAATTTGTACATAATCAAAAAAGTTTTTAAATTTAATTTTTCTTATATTGATTCTTAGTATAATTTTAGGCATGAGAAATATAAAATTTTGGTTGAAAAATTATCATAAATTGGCCATTTTAAGATAGTTATTAAAGAAAATGTAAAATTTTTTCTATGGCTTCAATTTTGAGGGACGTTGAAGTGATTGTTTCTCTGCCTTTTAAGATGTTTTTACCAACAATGGTGAACAATATGGCATGAAAAACCTATGTTTGCAAAAGCGGAAGGTTAAAATCACCTATACCTTTACTTTCTTCGGCATAATTATTAAGTATGGGCAACAGAATAATATTCTGCCAGGAGGTTACAAAATCGATCCACCTTAATAATAATGTGTAATATATCCAAAAAATGTTTGGAGTTATTCTAAAATGCGATAGCTCATGTTAAAGGCTATATTTTTGGTTTGTGCACCACTTTTCTACGAAGTACCGTTATTGAGTTATAACCCTTTAAAGAGGGATGCATTTTTGATGCATTTTTTAATATTCCAAGCAATTTAAATATAAATTTTCGAAATTAATTTCTATTTTCTTTGAAAAACCTGTAAAAAAAAAAAAAAAAACAAATGTTTTTATCGTTTTTTAAACGATCTTTTGAGTTTTAACATTTGCCTAATGGAGAATATGCATGCAATTTTTTATTTGCTTATACGTTTCTACTAGTTATTACATTACCAAATATACAAATATCAGGTCTGAAATCGAAACCATTACGACAAAAATCAATATTAAAATTTTAGCTCATTCAAACGCATACGTTTTTGCGCCCTTGCCCGTGACGTCAGTTTACACTATTTCCATATCGACAGTAGATATGGAAAAGTTTCAACAGTCGAAGTCGGAAAATTATTTTCAGCGCCACATAAGTATTCAGTCTGACTGATCATTCCCCTGTAAATTCTTAGATTCGTACAGGGATGGAGACCACTTGAATTTTTGAACTGGTTCACTTTAGTGGTTCAAGGAAACATCCAACCGCTGGTTTGATTCAAAAAAAATATATATATATATATATTTACCTTTTCGAACCGCGGTTTCGGATCGGTTTATACGCTTCAACGAATTGGTTTTTCTTATAAAATGAAAAACGTTTAATTAGTTAAACGTAACAATATTTCTATGAGCTAAGTATTCTCAAGCCTAACTTAAGACTTGGGGAAAATAACATAAAGCGTGGAGACGAAAAAGTGTTACCATTTTCAACGATTTTTGTAATACTGAGCCAATCCAAACGAACTTAAATAAAACCTTACAATTGGAAACCTTTTATTTCGACTCAGTTTTGGACGCCCATCCCTGGACTACAACAAGTCCCCCCGTTACTTGGAATTAACGCCAAAGACCTTATCGGACCTTAAAATGGCGATAATTACAAGCTTCGGCTAAGTACAATTTTATAGACACCTGAAAAAGTAAAAAAAGATGCATGTTACGGAATAAAACCGAAATCTATCGTTGTTGTTGTTATGCAAAAAACCTTTCTTATGTGCAGCTACTTTGATGGCCATTTTTTGTCTTTTTCCTTAAGCTTTAACATATCCTTTACTGAAAAAAAAAATTGGTAATGCCAATTACAAGTTGTTATTACGTTCTAGGACTTGCAACGGACATTATGTTCTGGCGTTATTCTGGCCTTTACAATGCACAGATCTCCGTCCCGTTTAACTTGCACATACCCGATGGCTGAATCTCCATACGACTGTCGTCCAGATCGGCCATAAAAATAATAAATTTTTTACAAAACCGCTTTCAGTCATTCTCGTCATTAAAAAAATAGTTGTTATCTCTAATTTAAAAGTTTTTTGACATATCTAGGCTATCGATTGCAATATTTTACTATCGCCTATCGCTAGTTTCGTGTAAACTGACGTGACGTTTTGCTATCAAACAAAATGTTGCGTCTTAGAAATTTGCCCGGAAATTTAAAAACAGCCACTTTTTGATGGTTAATTTTTAGTATTAAATTAAAGTAAATTTTAAAAATAATTGTATAGCGTGTTTTCAGGAGCACTAAAGATTATAAAAAATATATTTTATCCATAATAAAGTTACGTGCATATTTTCCATTTTTAATTGAAAAATGAAATTTTTGAACACAGACCACGCGGATATCATTTTCTCTTACAGAACAGCCAATGGTAACAACATCGCTGCGCAACAAATGTACGCTGAAGCTTTTCCAACTAGGCATCGTCCATCTACTTAGCATGACCTTTCAGGCCACATAACAGGTTGGCTGATAAGTCCCCGGTCTAACAAAGAAAAACACATTTTTTTGTCAAAATTCGTTTTTATTATTCAACATAGTTCCCTTCAAGAGCGATACAACGATTATAACGACCTTCCAATTTTTTGATACCATTTTGGTAGTACTCCTTCGGTTTTGCCTCAAAATATGCCTCAGTTTCGGCGATCACCTCTTCATTGCAGCCAAATTTTTTCCCTGCGAGCATCCTTTTGAGGTCTGAGAACAAGAAAAAGTCGCTGGGGGCCAGATCTGGAGAA
>CM035808.1:53902072-53926595 GCA_020466095.1 Chlorops oryzae | reverse complement strand
ATTTAAAATGCCGTTTTCTACATTGTATACACAAATAACTGATTTCGTCGGCGCTTTCGATGAACTTCCTAAAGCCGCTCACACTAATTTCACCATTGAAATTCAAAAAAAGGAACTTCAATCCTTATGGGATGCGCTCAAACGAGAATATTATTGCGCTCTGCAAAATGCAACTAAAAAGGGCAAAACCAGTGAAGAAATAAATGCGTTAAAAACCAAACATAAAGGCAGTTATGCTGTATATTTGAAGTGTGTTTCGGAGATGGAAGAGATTTCTTCGAAATCGTTGAACGTATCAGACACCACCAATTTTCCTGGGTTAAATGTTCCCACTGACCATTTTGAACCGCAAGCAAAACTACCTCCATACGATACTATTATATTTGAAGGATATCTTCTTTCGGTGCGACGAACATTGTTCGAGACAATTTTATGCCCACTTTCAAGGTAAATACTTCGTATGACACAGTTCATATTTATTTTGATGAATATATATCCCGTTCATTTGCGAAATTATTGATATTTTACAGATACAAGGCCAAGTATACCATCTATTTGGTTCTTTATTGCCTTTTGCGGAACAAAGTTATCAATTCTTGCAAATATACTTTGTTGGCAATACATCTGTAGAAATTTATCTGCGGTGCGACGTTTCATCAAATTTGAGACGGCATATTGTTGAGCGATTGCAATCAATGTTGAGAGATAAAAATGAACTGGTGCACTTATTTCAAACTGCTTTGGATCGGATGCCTTCTGAAAATCATGCCATTGTCATAAGTGCTGATAAGAAACCGCCAGGATTGCATGCGGGACGTTTCAATGCACCGACAATTGATGATGTCGCAATAGTTATTGTTGGTGATGAATTCTTTTCACGCGACATTGTTTTGCATCGCCGAAGTAATAAATTGCAGAGAGTTTCCGAAACGCATCGGTGTTATGACGCACAACAATATCCGCTTTTGTTTTGCCATGGAGAAGACGGATACCATTTGAATATTAAAATGAGAAATGCGTTTTCCGGTTAGTTATCAGTTTTCCGTTTCTTTTGAATTTTTTTTTAATTTTATTTTAATTTTAGAATTTTTATTTTATTCAAATGCATTATTACTTCCAATTTAGGTACAGAAACAAATAAAAAAAGTTAGCGGAATGAATTTTTATTCATATCGACTTATGGCGCGTCAAAATGAGGTGAACTACATTTTGCATTCTTGCAAACTTTTCCATCAGTTTGTTATTGACATGTGTGCCAAAATCGAAACGGAGAGATTGAATTTTATCAGGTTTAATCAGAAGAAACTTCGCTCAGACGTAAACATTCATTTGCTCGATGCAATAAACAATGATGGAGATGTGAACGATGTCGTCAAAATGATTATATTGCCATCGTCGTATCAAGGCAGTCCACGGCATATGCACGAATACGCGCAGGACATATGTTCGTCATTATGGCCGCCCGGATTTGTTTATTACTTTTACTTGCAATCCGCAATGGATAGAGATGAAAGATAATATGTTTTTTGGACAAAAGCCAATCGATCGCCATGACATAACTGCCCGTGTATTCAACCAAAAGTTAAAGGCGTTGACGAATTTCATTGTGAAAAGTAAAATTTTTGGTACTGTGAAATGTTGGATGTATTCTGTTGAATGGCAGAAACGTGGTTTGCCACATGCTCACATCCTCATGTGGTTAGTTAATGAGATCACAACAGATCAAGTGGACACTGTGATTTCTGCTGAAATTCCAAATCCAGCCGTTGATCCCGAATTATACGATGTTATTGTGCAGAATATGATCCATGGCCCCTGTGGTAAACATAACATCAATTCACCATGTATGGTTGATGGAAAATGCACTAAGCGCTACCCTAGAGCATTAGTTTCGGATACAGTCACCGGTGGTAATGGATATCCACTGTACCGTCGTCGGTCTGTTGAAGACCATGGCCGATTCTGTTACTATCAAAGTACGAAATAAAGACGTTGAAGTGGATAATCGCTGGATCGTACCGTATAATCTGTTGATATCAAAAGTATTCAAAGCGCACATCAACTTTGAATACTGTAATTCCGTCAAATCGATTAAGTACATTTGTAAATATGTCAACTAAGTCAACAACTGATATGGCAGTGTTTGGTGCAACTGATCCGAATAGAAATGATGAATTGTACCAATATCAAATGGGGCGTTACATCAGCAGTAATGAAGCAATTTGGCGCATATTTTCGTTTCAGATACATGAAAGATATCCAACAGTTGTTCATCTTGCTGTGCATCTTGAAAATGGTCAACGTGTGTATTTTACAGTTGCAAATGCTGCTGATAGAGCTGTTTCACCGCCAAATACGACGTTAACTGCTTTCTTTAAATTGTGTGCAGTTGATCCTTTTGCGAGAACATTATTGTATGCTAAAGTACCAACATATTTCATTTGGATCGCATCAAAAAAGGAGTTTCAAAGGCGTAAGCAAGGAAATCCTATTGATGGATATACCAATGTGTTTTCCAGCGATGCTTTGGGACGTGTTTATACTGTGCACCCAAACAATGACGAATGTTTCTATTTACGTTTGTTATTATTTAATGTGCGTGGACCAAAATTGTTTTCGGATTTAAGAACAGTCAATGGAGTGGTATGTGCAACGTATCGAGAAGCGTGCCAAAAACTGAATTTATTGGAAAATGATAGTCATTGGGATGATACTATTGCCGATGCATGTGTAAGTGCCCATCCACATCAAATACGAATTTTATTTGCAATTATTTTGACAACATGCTTCCTATCAAATCCATTGATTCTGTGGACAAAGTATCGAAACAATTTGGCGGAAGATATATTGAATCGAGTTCGTCGGTCGACTTTTGATCCAGTGTTGGAATATACACCAGAAATATGTAATGAAGCATTGATTATAATTGAAGATTTGTGTTTGGCTATTGGTAGTAAAGCATTAGCACAGTTAGGACTAACTGAACCAAACCGTTATATGCATGATATTTTCGAGCTTGAGTTACAACGTGAACTGCGATATGATTGCGACGAATTGAATGCATATGTAGTGGAAAACCTTTCAAAATTAAATGCTGAGCAAAAGGTGGCATATGACACAATCACCCAAGCTGTCAATAGTGGAACTGGTGGCTTTTTTTCTGGACGCGCCTGGTGGCACTGCAAAAACTTTTTTGATTTCTTTGATTTTGGCAACGTTACGTTCCTCAAAAAAAGTCGCATTAGCATTGGCATCGTCCGGCATAGCGGCTATTTTATTAGATGGCGGCCGAACAGCACATTCTACGCTCAAGTTGCCTTTGAATATTCAAGTTACTGAAACACCAATATGCAATATTTCCAAAACATCAGGAACGGCAAAACTATTGAAGTGTTGTGACAGCATTATTTGGGATAAACTTACCATGGCACATAAAAAATCAGTGGAAGCACTG
Source organism: Chlorops oryzae (assembly GCA_020466095.1). Classification (NCBI taxonomy): domain Eukaryota; kingdom Metazoa; phylum Arthropoda; class Insecta; order Diptera; family Chloropidae; genus Chlorops; species Chlorops oryzae. The sequence continues at coordinate 53,923,141 of CM035808.1, read as the reverse complement.
GACCGAACTATGAGAGATATTCGAGATAAACCTGATTTATTTGGTGGTGCATTGATATTGTTGTCAGGTGATTTCAGGAAAACATTGCCAGTTATGCCCAGATCAACTGCAGCTGACGAAATCAATGCTTGCTTGAAATATTCGTACCTATGGAGATCTATATCAACGTTGAAATTGACCACTAATGTCCGTGTACAATTGCAAAATGATCCATCTGCAGCTGTGTTTACTGAGCAATTGTTGAAAATCGGAAATGGAGCAATGCCACATGATGATTCTGGTTTGATCACTTTGCCATCTGAGTTTTGTCATTTCACACAGTCCAGAGATGAATTGATTGAAAATGTTTTTCCGAATATTACGGAAAATTATAAAAGTTATGCTTGGATGAGCGAGCGAGCAATTTTAGCAGCGAAAAACACGGATGTCAATGATTTGAATTAAGCAATTCAATCAAAAATTCCAGGCGATTTAGTGTCGTATAAATCAGTTGATACGGTAACCAACCAAGATGTAGTAGTGAATTACCCTATAGAATTCCTGAATTCATTGGATGTTCTTGGACTACCACCCCATAAACTTCGATTGAAAGTTGGAGTCACCGTCATCATGCTTCGAAATATCAATCAGCCACGTTTGTGTAATGGTACGAGAGCTGTTGTTAAGAAGCTAATGACAAATGTTATTGTGGCAACAATCTTGACTGGCAAATTTAAAGGCGAAGAAGTGTTGATTCCACGCATCCCAATGATACCTTATGAGGTGCCATTCGAATTCAAACGACTTCAATTTCCAATTTGTTTGGCTTCTGCTGTTACTATCAATCAAGCTCAAGGTCAATCGTTAGCAGTTTGTGGTTTAAATTTGCAATATCCGGTGTTTTCACACGGTCAATTATATGTGGCCTGTTCGCGTGTAGGTAAACCATCCGTTTTATTCATTTACACCGACAATGTGAATGGAAAAACTAGAAATGTGGTGTACCAAAGAGCGTTACAATGAAAAAAACTTAAAGAATTTAATAAATTGATGTTACAGAATGAATTGTGGGATTATTGGTATTGGTGGTATTGGTGGTTTGGTGTTATTGGTGGTATTGGTAGTATTTGTGGGATTAGTGGTACAAGTGGGATTAGTGGTTCAAGTGGGATTTGTGGTACAAGTGGGATAAGTGGTACAAGTGGGATTAGTGGTACAAGTGGGATTAGTGGTACAAGTGGGATTAGTGGTTCAAGTGGGATTAGTGGCACAAGTGGGATAAGTGGTACAAGTGGGATTAGTGGTACAAGTGGGATTAATGGTACAAGTGGGAATAGTGGTACAAGTGGGATTAGTGGTACAAGTGGGATGAGACCGGTTAGAGCCTAGCTGGAGCGAAGGCTCGCGGAGCGACCCTTGGCGACAGCTAGTTCTATATAATTATTTGCTTTGTCGACTGTTGTTTTCAAAGTTGGAATTTGATTTGGCCCTTGATGTGCTCGCTCTGTCTGGGCATTCTGGTCTGTCGGCCAAGACCGGGCCGCTGGGGGTTTTCCTGATTGTGAAAATTAAAAAATCTTGTGCTATTTGAATAAAAATTGTTTGCCATAACCTTATTAAGATGATTTTCCCTGTTTCGACTTTCTCCTCTATTAGGTTGTGCCCCATTCTGGTACTGCCTTGCTTTCGTAATATTCTTCTTCTTTTTTCGTGTGCAAAATATGTTACTCGTGTGACCATTCATTCCAAAAGTTTAACAAAAAAGGGTTCTCATCTTACTGAAACACGTGCTCTCTAAGTGGCCATTTCTTCCGCAATAAGTTCATGATTTTAAAATTTGGCTTGTGGATCTCTTATTGCACCGTAGGCTATATTCATGACCATACTGGTCACAACTTGTGCAATAAGGTGTGGTCCTTCTTTTTAAGCATAAATCCCAAGAATGGCCTTCAATCTTGCAAAAGGAACAACGCATTTGTTCATTTTCTAGTAAGGGTGTTTTATCTACAAATTTATTAGTATAACCTCTTCTAAAATTTTCTGAATGATACTCCAAATCCTTTGCTATTGCTACCCTTGTAAAATGAAACGGAGACATTTTTTGATGTGTTGTAGGCGTTTAGTTCATAACCCGTTTCGAATTAATAAGGATTGTTCTATCAGACAGGAATCCGAACAATTAAATCGAATAAAAATTTTTACTTACCATTCTCGTTTTATTTATTCTGCGCTTCTGGAATGTGTTGATTGATCTAAACTCTTAAAAACCTTTATGCAATTCGACATCATAATAGGCCTATTATGATGTCGATTTTTAAATCATAATGAAGCATATTATGACACTAGATTTGAGAAAGTGTAAAAAAAAAATTTAAAACAAACAAAAAGCATGGCATACTACCAGGGTTTGTAATGAATTTCAAAGCGTGCAATAATAAATTTCAAAACGCACGCATTTCAAAAAATACAAGGCAAGGTGTGCAATAATAAATTTCAAAAAGCACGCATTTCAAAAAATACAAGGCAAGGTGTGCAATAATAAAATTCAAAATGCACGCATTTCAAAAAATACAAGGCAAAAATAAGCAGAGCATACTACGAAGTTGTATAATAAAGAATTTCAAATTATGAATCTGTCAAATAAAAATAAAATTTTGCTGCACAAAAAAAACGTTTTCTTAAATTTAGGTTAAAATCTAGTTTGATATCTTATTGCATAAAATATTGTTCGGCACTCGTGTCGAAACTCAGCTATTTTCGCACTCGTGGTATTGTAAAACTCGGCTGCGCCTCGTTTTACAACATTTAACACTCGTGCAAAAAAAAAGCTTCATTTCGACACTTGTATCGAAAATATCTATTACACTTTTAACTTTTCGACTTTTATGTATTTGTTTTTCTTTTCAAGCTAAAAAACTTTTCAAATTTTTAACCTGCAAACTTGTATTAAAATATAATTCAAAATAACTTACTCAATCCTTTATGGTTAAAATTTACAAAAAAAAAAAAGCAATAGAATATTTAGCTTCTTCGGTGTGTGACTTCGCCACTTTTTAAAACTGGAAACAGTTCCGTTTCGACCAATTATTCTTGCTTTTTATAACAATTGTTTTCACTGCCAAAAACTTTGAAAAGAAAATACTAACAGTATTCACTTTCTTTCGATTATGTTGAATATCAACAGAGTAAGACTCACAGGGTCGAACTAATCAGAATGTGCCTTCGCCACTTTTTAAAACTGAATACAGTTCCGCTTAGCTGGATTGAGTAACCCTATATTAACGTTTAAAGCAACCTTAAAAATTTTTCTCAGTGTAAACTCGCACCCAACTAACATTAGTTGAATACCGGCTGCGCCAATTCATGTTATATCCTACGGTGCAATTACCTAACGCCGTGGCACTTGGGTAGGTACGCACGTCAGGCAAGTACACTGTAGGATATAACGGGGTCCTTTAAACAAATAAAAAGGACCACAAAGGGTTTCAATTAATTATCCTTTTATTCAATTCAATTTAATACAAGTTTTCGGTTATTTTTTAAAATGACTACTCTATTAACATCTCCGTCGTTGCCCTTTGGTGAGTACGCTCGCAGAAGTCCCTTTCCAGTCGTCGAAGCTCCGTTAATATAGATCAATATTGCTGATTTTGCAATATTGAATATTCCCATGACCCGCGATCGTCGTCGATTCTTCCCGAACATATTGCATAATCTTGACCGCGACCTTCACCTGCAATTGTACTAACATTGCCATACTGTTGTTGTTGCCTTAACTTCCGTTCACTTAGTGGAGTTGTGTTTGTTGTTGCCAGCGATCGGATTGCAATTGTGCATTCGCTGTACTAGTGCTGATGTTTGTCAATCGTGCTTATACTGTGCCGGTAGTAGAAATTTATAAATGCAGGTCACTGCGTTTTGCTTTCGGTTTAAGGTGACCACATGTGCGTTTGGGAGAGATTCACAACATCCCTCCCCCTTTGAAGAAAGTCGCAACAAGGCGACGAAACTCTGAACTGGATGTTTTTTGTCATGCATCAGTTCAATTAAAATGTGGCGGTTGAGATTTTACTACTAAGATGATTTTCATGTTAATGCTGCTGTTGAAAGTTGTTTGGAGCACATAGCGATCGGAAGATAATTTGTTGAAAGCTATTTGTGTCGTAAGTCTGATTTTATTTTAAACTTTTTTCCTTTTAACCAATATTTGGTCATCCATCCGAAGACATCATCAGGTGTTTTTTTTCTTACACTGCAATAAAAAATTAATTTATATAAACATATACATATGCATTTCACATTAAACATTTTCTGTAACACTCACGGAATTTAAATTACATTTTTCTTAGAAAATTTAAATTGTTTAAACAATATCACAAAAATATTTTTTGTGTTGGTTTTTGTCCACCTGTAGGTCAATGCCTATCCACGTCATTCTCCTTGCTGTTTTTTTTTTGTCCCTCTCAATTTTCTTGATCAAATGTCTGTACATGTGTGCGATATTTTCGGTGTCACTTTTATACTTGATTCTCTTCTCTATTGGTATGTTGTTTATGTGGAGCATCTCCAGTGTTAGTCTATTGTTGTGTTTTCTCTCTTTCTCTGTGAGATTCTCACTGTGTCTGATTTATGTACTGCTATCCGCGTTTTTAGTTTGTTTTTTGTTGTTCTACATAAGTTTTGTCACAGTTTTCACCCACTTTTTCCCCGTATTTGATTTCGTATATTACGTTGTCCTTTTCCATTTTGTCAATTTTGCTTTTCGTGTTCGCGAAAAACCTCTTTATAGTGTTGTCCATTCTGAAAGCTTAATTTACTTTTTGTTCGTTGTGTAATTTTCCATATTCAATTCTTTCTGATAGTCCTGGGATGTATGTCATAGCTTTATATATTTTGGGTGTGTTGCTTGAGTTTTGTTTATTTTTGTTCTTGTTTTTGAATTTTTTGATGAGTCTCGTAATAATGTTTTTAAGGGAATTGTTGTCCATTTGTATTTTTCGTATCTTTTTTTCTTTTCCTTTGTGGAAAATTTTGTCGCTTTTTGTAAGAACTGTTCTTATAACATTATTCATAGTGTTGTATATAATTCTTTTTGGGTGTTTGGAGAAGAAATTTATCAATCGTCCCGTTGCTGTTGGTTTCTGATAACAGTCTGTTTTGATGATGCTGTCCTTTTTCTTACTTTTGCGTCAAGATATGGTAATGTCTCCTTTTTCTCCTTCTCGATGGTGAATTTGATATCCTGGTGGTAGCTGTTTAATATTCTCAGTGTTTCTTCTACATAGTCCTTTTTTACAATTGCGAAAATATCATCCACGTGTTTCGTCAATATTCTCGGCTTGTGCTCCATTATGTTTGTACATTTTTTAAGTATATCCTCCATCAGAATGTCCGCTATGACTGGTGACGCCGGTGAGCCCATAGGCAGACCTTTTTTTTATTGTAAAATTTGTCTTTATATTTAAAATAGCGGTTGTTCTTCCTCCATTCTCGCTGTTCGTCCTTCCTGTTTTCATAAGGCTTGGTGCATAGTGACGTGCAGCTGCTTACCACTAGACTTTGTTAAATTATTCCCAATCTGTATTTTGTTGCTGTTCTATTTTGAATTGGTCTGGCCATATGCAGTTTGGAGTAAAACATCATCTTCGGTTGACAGTTGAGGGCTGAAGTTCTAAGTGATGACTTATTGCTAAATTATTGCGTAATTTAGACGTTAATGTAAGAGTTAACAAATTTTCTCTTTTACAATTTTTTTTTTGTGTTCTACATCTTTCTTAATTAACATTTTATTTTGATCGGGTTTTAATAGGTATTTAATAAAATTCGTTTTGTAATCAATCCTTTTCCCCTCCTTGAGGAAGGTTGCAAATTTACTCTTTTTTTATTTTTAATTTTCTTTCTTCTATAAAATCTTGTATAATAAAAAAAAATTTTTTTTTTCCTTTTTAATTGATATAATTCAATGAAAAACTTAGATTATGTCAATTTTTCTTCACATAAAAAGTTGAACACTTATAATATTAAGGTACACATATTGAAAAAAAAATTTTTCTTTCATCTTCCTCTTTTAAAATTTTTAACATGGTTCGATTTTATATTGAATTAAGTTTTAATTCACTGATTTTAGGTTTAAATTAGTGTCTTTTTTATTTTTCGATAGTTATATAATATTTTTCTATTATTTTGAATATTTTCTTTTTTTGGTTTTTTTTTTCAAGTATTACCATGTTTGTGTTTTTTTTTACGAATTTAATTATAATTTTTTTTTTATATATGTACTTATGTTATTCTCTCAAAAAAATTTTTTTTATTTTTTTGTCATATTCTTTTCGTCCAAACAGTAAAAAGTGTTCTATAAGCGCAAAAATATCTATGCTTTCAAGGTATTGATTTTGAATTAAACGTTTTTGAGTATATAAAAATATGTTGTGAATATCTGTATATACTTGTTTATATTTACCAATTTATTTTGCTTTGCTTTCTCTACCGGCTCGCTATCGCTTTTGTGGTCGGACTCCTTGGTTATTATTATTATTATTATTATTATTATTATTATTCGGCAGTACACTAAGACATAGTCTTTTTTAGTACATCAAAAGAATACAGAGTCATTGGATTTTTTAAAGTAACTTAAGTAAAATTAAGTCTTAATCTAGATTGGAGAGAGAGAGAAAAAGAGAGGGAGAGGGAGAGGGAGAGAGAGAGAGAGACAGAGAAAGAGAAGAGACAAAAAAAAAAAAAAAAAAGGAGGAGAAGAGTAGAGAAAAAGAAAAGTTGGGAGGAAAAGATAGGAAATAAGAATCAAGGATAGAAGAATTTATTTATTTTTTATTTTTTTTTCTATTGATTACGGGATAATATATGTTTATAAAGAGATCGTTTGAAGCTGCTTCCTGAGGCAATTTGTCTTAAATTGTTAGGTAATGCATTCCACTGTCTAATGGCGCTAATGAAGAAGAACCTTGAACTGTTCAGAAATGTATGTCTAGGAATAATGAAAAACCTGCTCCTGCTAGATTGAGCAAAGTTCAGTTTTTCAAACAGGTACTCAGGTACACTAGAGGTGGTGAGCTTATGAAGGAATACTAAGCATCGAATTTCACAGTGAACCATCAAATCACAACCAAGGATTCCAAGGCTTCTATCAGATATATGCTCATAGCGCTGAACCCCGTAGACATATCTGGCTGCACTATTGAAAGCCATAAGAAGCTTGTGATATGAAACAGAATCGAGTTTACAGTAAACAGAAACAAAGTAGTTTATGTGTGGCAGAATCAGCTGAACAACAAGCCTGCGTCGAGTCTCAAGGGGAGTGTAAGAAACCGATTCTCGAAGATGTCGAAGGATCCCATAAATTTTCCCTATGACAGCATTGATGTGATCAATACAGGTCAGCCCAGAGTTAAGTACAAATCCTAGGCTTTTAATCTTTCTCACAAAATCCAGCTGAGTTGAACCTATAAAAAGGGGCGGAATATCCAAGCTTAAAACTCCTCTTGAAATAGGGAGCACTTTGGTTTTAGTAGGGTTGATTCGTAACATATTAGTGTCAGCCCACCGTTTCAGCATATCTAAGTCAGAGTTCAATCTATAGGACAGATCTTCGACTAGCCCAATTGGCCTCGAAAGATAGAGCTGTACGTCATCAGCATAGGCAAGAACATTAGCATATCTACAGACCCTAAAGACATCATTCAAGAACATAGAAAAGAATAAAGGGCCAAGAATGGATCCCTGAGGAACACCAGATTGAATAGGCCTACACAGTGAGACTTCGTTTCCAACCTTAACTTGCTGCATTCTACTCGTAAGGTAATTCGAAACAAATTCTACTGCATAATAACTAAATCCAAAGTAGTTTTTTAACTTGACACATAGCAGTGTGTGGCTCACAGAATCAAAAGCCTTGGAGAAGTCAACTAAGCACAGCAGAGTTAACATGTTTTGGTCGTAGCATTCTCTTATATCATCAACCACTTTCATCGTGGCAGTGGCACAACTGTTCCCAGGGCGAAACCCTGTCTGCAACGGTGAGAGTAGCTTATGAGTGTGAATGTGGTTAGAGATTTGCTTATACATGATCTTCTCTAGAACTTTACCTAAAGCAGGTAATATACTAATTGGCCTATAATCACTTGGAATCAAGGCATCGGAAGATTTAGCTATAGGAATAACTATCGCTATTTTCCACAGCTCTGGGAATTTCAAGGACGTCATGCTATGATTGATAATGTGGGTTAAGGAAGAAACTACATAAGGTAGAACTAACTTAACGAATCTTATGGGAATTTCATCAACCCCCACCGCGTTGGAGCTCAGAGACAATACGCATTCTGCAACTTCATCCTCATTGACTGGAGAGAATTCAAAGCAGGGTATATTAACAGAAAGAGGTGACTCCAAAGAATAATTAGTGTTGCACGAACTATCACCAATACCACTTGTCAGAAAAAAATTGTTGAGATCATCAGGGCTTAGTTTACACTCAGTATTGTCTTTGCTGTAGACTCTATATTTTTTTATGTTGCGCCAAAGTTGTTTAGAGCTTAGGTTAGGATTGAGCTTAGAACAAAAAAAATTAGTTTTTTCTTGTTTTAATAGCAGATTAACAGAATTTCGCTTTATCCTGTATTTTTCCCAGTTGTAATCAGAACGCTGCCTTTTCCATGTAGAGTGAAGGCGGTTTCTTTCCTTAATGGCTCTTAAAACCCTGTCTGTAAACCATGGACATTGGCTATTAGAAACTTGAACAGATCGGAGCGGCACATGACGGATAAAAGCAGCATGAAGCAGGCTCATGAAAAGGCCAAGTTTTTCATCAACCGAGTCAAGAAACCAACAATCATTAAACCTCATCCTCGAGATGTCATCAAAAAGACCGTGAAAATTAATGGATTTATAATCATGATACGAAAAGCAATATGGAGATATTCTACCTAATTGTATTCGTAAATTACAGAACATTAAGTCATGATCAGAAACAAAAGTAATCTGATCAAGTTTTCGAACTAATGATAAGTCAGAAACTAGACACAGGTCAAGTAGACTAGGCGAGAAATTTTGTGCATACCGCGTAGGCACATCCGAGTTCACCAGGTTTAAGCTGCACATGGCTATTTGATTAAGAAAATTTTCGGATACAGGGTCATTGCGCAACAAATCAATATTAAAGTCACCACAAACAAAAATAACATCATAATCAATTAACCTACCTGCAAGGTCAGAAAAAAATGATTCAATATTATTGCGTCTGTGCGGATTATAGACGCATGAGACTAGTACTTTAGTACTTCTATCAGAAATTTCAACATTTAGGAACTCACAGCAATCTATTCCTCTGTTAACAAGTTTAACATTTAGACTAGATTTACAATAAATAGCCACACCACCACCTCGGCTTCCAGTTCGATCACTACGAAACAGATTAAAATTATCAATGCTATAGAAGGAATCAGGAATATCACGCTTAAACCACGTTTCAGATACACATACCAAATCAATAGACGTATCTTCAAGAGTATACCTAAGGTAATCAAGTTTGTTATTGTGTAGGCTTCGCGCATTAAAATGAATCACATTTAAGCCATTCCATTGTTTACAGAGCATATTAATTAGTACTTTATGAAGGTTGATAGCACCATTAGACACATAACTACTACTTGTCATGCTTCTGCACTAGGGAGACAGCTTCAAACATCAAACAGGAAAAATAATAGGACATGAGGAGAGAGTAAGAGTAAAATGATATAAGTAGATAATAAATAGTATGAGTAAATAGTTTAAAATTTGGAAAAGGACAAAGCATCGAGATAGCAATTGGAAATGAATTTAACATAAACAAATAACTATGCATAAAACTTAAGAAATCTAGTCATTGCTTTTGAATAGTGCCAGCGGCAAGATCAACACTCTGCTTACTGGGTACAACGATAGCTTCAGATTCACGCGATGCTCTGATGTAGACCAAGCCACGAAGAGAAAAAACAGCGACAAACCGATTCTCACGTTTTTTTTGCAATGCATATGAGAAGATCGCTTGGTTTGTTTTGGTTAGGCTTTCATTTAAGAACAGTTTTTCACCTCCTCCACACCCGATATCACTAAGAGTAAGCTGCCGCTTGTTGGCCCTACAAAAGGCAGCAACGGCTCTCAATAGGCTGTTACGCTCATGTGCCGACGATAACTTCAGAATTATAGGAGATTTTTTATTGTTGTTATTGTTGTTAGTTTTTCTCACTCGAAAGATGTTACATAGACGAGGAGAATCATACTTGATAGCCGAGCATACTCTTCCGAAGATAGCGGCCAGATTTTCATTTGTAGCATATGGGACTCCGCTAATAATAATATCAGTGGCTACTGCGTCTCTCTCATATCTCTCAACTTTCGATTTTAAATAGTTCAGCTCCTCCACCAGCTCACTAGGCATAGGAGAGGCACTCAGTTTAGCACTGATATCTTCTACAGCACTCTTATAAGTACGCACATCCTCTTTTAGCACGTTGATCTCAGCACATACAGCTTCGACTACATCTACTCTTTCTTGCACCCGCTTAATTTCTAATTTTACATTAGCCAGCTCAGCAGACAACTCTCCAATTCTCTGCATCACCCTTCCCTCCGAGGCAGTGAGAGCCTCAGTAAGTTGAACCACAATAATTTCTCTCATAGAATTCAGCTTAGAGTCAAGGTCAGCGTCGACGTACACAGGTGTTGTTGGTACCGGAGAGCACTCAGAGCGAGAGTTTGCATATCCGAGCGGAGTGTTCGGAGCCGAAGGTTTGCGCAAAACGGCAGTGCTTCTAGTGTTGATTGCAGTTTTGGACATAATGAAGCTTCAATTACTTGACACTTTTCAGTTCAATTAACCAATTAATTAATAAAAATTTATCGGATCAGGCCTCGAAAGAAATTGACTTTATTTATAGCAGCAACAATTTGAGTTAACGAGTTGAAAATGGTGTGCTTTAAAATATAAAAATACAAAAAAAACTTCCGCACGATACGAAACACGTCCCGTTTTTTGATACAGTTCAGGAGACGACGGTTAACCTGAAAAATAATTTTAAAAAATAGATTATGTGCTCTGAGTCCCTCCTGGTTGTTTCAAAGTCGGGGCGCTCTTTGCCCATAAGGGAACCCTTACAATATGGGATCAAACTGATATAATATTAAAAAGAAAGATTTTGTGACAATAATGATAAAAACAGTCAGCTCTCATTTAAATCGAGATAAACATATGTTTTTGGAAAATATTTTTAATTTTGAATCAGACTACGGCACATTGTAGTTATGGGCGAAAAATTTGTTTAAATGTTTTAAATCCGTTGTATGTGTTATATTAATTTTCAAGTATTTTAATTTAGATTTTCTTTGTTTGAGAACAGACCCTTCTACAAATTTCTTATTTAGTGCTTTTATTGTGGAGAAAAACTTTTGCATTACATTCGGACTTTTGAAATACTCGTGGCACGTCAACTGTATAATTTCTGATTCTTCATTTAGGTTTACTTTTTTAACTGATATCTTCTCATGGGAATTTCTATCCCTATCTGGTGGAATTCCTTTCAAAATTCCTTCAACTACTTCTTTATTAGTACCATCTCTTCTAGTACCACAACAATTAATCTCGACCTCCTTGTCGAATTGAACTTCTTTATTACTATTTTTACCACAAAAATTATCCTCGAACTCCTCGTCGAACTCGTACTTCAACACATTCGACTTTTTATTCACAGCATCCCCACCGCTAGATAGTCCCTTTCTATCACTAATTTATTTTTTCTCAATTTCTTTATAGTCCAACACAAATTTCTCGCAGATCGGTACCACTTTGGCTTCCCTCGCTTTGATCGTAACTGCCTCTGCAATACAAATCTTATCGATGTTGGGAACGACGAGTTGAAGTGACTCTGATTGACCTAGCTCTGAATGCATAATCTTTAGGTTTTTCTCAATGTCAATATTTTCTCCAAATCTGCTTTTTCCTGACTTGTTTAAGCTAGCTCCTTCTTTTAACACTTCTGACTTAATCGAACTTTTATCCGGCCCAGTGTCCACTAACAAGGCAACTCTATCATCTACAGCTTGTCCACAAGGAAATACTATAAACGCGTCGTCTGACACTGAACTTGAACATTGCGTATTACAGATTTGGGGGATAATTCTATCAGGTACCTACAAGGTTCTTTATTTTGGCTAATTAACCATTTGTTGATTTCATTGCTCAAACTAAATAAATTTTTCTTTCAAACTGCGAAGATATGTAACACAAAAGATAAAAATAAAACCAAAAACTGGTTCTTATCTTCGTTTTTACTTTTTGCAATTTCAGCAGTTTTCTCACTTTGAGTTTCCACTTTTTGGGAATGAAAATAAGTTATTAAATGTGCTTCTTCATCTAATTTTGATGGTTTCAAAATTTTTGAAGTTCCGATTTCTCTGTTCATAACTGGTATATCACTTTCGCAAAAGTCAACCACGACATTGTCGTTGAAATGAGTCCTTTGTTTTTTCTTTTTCAATAAACATTCTTTTTTACTGTATATTTTTATACATTTGATCTGTTTTTCTTTTTCAAAATTCATGCCATTTATAGTTATCTGTTTCTCCTCTTCATCATCTAAGCAAATCCTATTTATGTCTTATTCCTCTAATCTATATATAATATTTAAAATAATGTTGCGAAATGTGTTTGTGTTGAACTTTCTCGGCACTGGCTGAACCGATTTGCATGCAGTTTTTTTTGTTTGAAAGGTGAAGTCTGCCTGAATGTTTTAAGCTATATGCGACATTGGTGCGGGTGCGACATTGGTGCGTGTGTCGTGAGATATCAGCATTTTTGTGAGTTGTAAGAAAACTGTCGATAATATCGACTCGATATTGATTTCGTTATTCACTACATTTGTCGAAATAAGATTTGTATATATATTCCAAAATATATTTCAGCAAGAATTTGTGAACCATTCAGCCTGATTTTAAATACTCCTGCGGATTTGGAAAAAATTATCCCATTCAAAGAACACTGGGAAGGTAATATGAAGCAAAGGTCATCGTTTCTTTTCTTAGTTATTGGCTTTGTAGACTTCCATTTTTCGCGGAGAAAATTTAAAGAAAGTGTTCGTTTTAATGTTTGGAAATCGATTTTCATAATTTTAATTGTTATTTTGTTTTATGAACATTTTTTTTGTATTCAATATATTCCATCAAGAATCTGTGAACCATTCAGCCTGAGTCTACATACTCTTGAGAAAATTTTTCGTGCGGATTTGGAAAAAATTCTCCCATTCAAAGAACACTGGGAAGGTAATATGAATGAAGTAAGAATTTCAAATGTTTTTAAGCAAAGGCCATCGCTTTCTATTCTTAGTTGGTGGCTCAGAAGACTTCCATTTTTCGCGTAGAAAATTTTCTCGAGATAAAATTCCTCGGGAATATGTTATTCATTTAAATTGTTTGTGGTAAAAATGCCCCGCGGACATCGTCGTTCTGCATTGGGGCGCCGTACACCCAACGTAACATTATATGCGGCTGCTCGAGCATTGCAAAGTGATGCACAGCAACGTGATATAAATGAAACCGTTAGAAATAATATGGCTCGCTTGAGAGCTTCGAGAAACAGAAATATTATTTTGGAACGTGCAGCATTTTCGTATGATGCCACTTTGAATTATGCTGAGCTTGATGTCGTTTCAATTGGATCAATATCTATTGTGTGCAGTCATTATAAGGCATTCAAATTTAAACATGAAACTCCTGGATTGTGTTGTGCAAATGGTCAAGTGAAATAGCTCGAATTGATTCCGCCACCTGAGCCATTGCGTTCATTGCTTATTGGCGGATCGCCCGAATCAGATCATTTTTTGAAGAATATTCAGTTGTACAATGGATGTTTTCAAATGACATCTTTCGGTGCGACGAACATTGTTCGAGACAATTTTATGCCCACTTTCAAGGTAAATACTTCGTATGACACAGTTCATATTTATTTTGATGAATATATATCCCGTTCATTTGCGAAATTATTGATATTTAACAGATACAAGGCCAAGTATACCATCTATTTGGTTCTTTATTGCCTTTTGCGGAACAAAGTTATCAATTCTTGCAAATATACTTTGTTGGCAATACATCTGTAGAAACTTATCTGCGGTGCGACGTTTCATCAAATTTGAGACGGCATATTGTTGAGCGATTGCAATCAATGTTGAGAGATAAAAATGAACTGGTGCACTTATTTCAAACTGCTTTGGATCGGATGCCTTCTGACAATCATGCTATTGTCATAAGTGCTGATAAGAAACCGCCAGGATTGCATGCGGGACGTTTCAATGCACCGACAATTGATGATGTCGCAATAGTTATTGTTGGTGATGAATTCTTTTCACGCGACATTGTTTTGCATCGCCGAAGTAATAAATTGCAGAGAGTTTCCGAAACGCATCTGTGTTATGACGCACAACAATATCCGCTTTTGTTTTGCCATGGAGAAGACGGATACCATTTGAATATTAAAATGAGAAATGCGTTTTCCGGTTAGTTATCAGTTTTCCGTTTCTTTTGAATTTTTTTTTTAATTTTATTTTAATTTTAGAATTTTTATTTTATTCAAATGCATTATTACTTCCAATTTAGGTACAGAAACAAATAAAAAAGTTAGCGGAATGAATTTTTATTCATATCGACTTATGGCGCGTCAAAATGAGGTGAACTACATTTTGCATTCTTGCAAACTTTTCCATCAGTTTGTTATTGACATGTGTGCCAAAATCGAAACGGAGAGATTGAATTTTATCAGGTTTAATCAGAAGAAACTTCGCTCAGACGTAAACATTCATTTGCTCGATGCAATAAACAATGATGGAGATGTGAACGATGTCGTCAAAATGATTATATTGCCATCGTCGTATCAAGGCAGTCCACGGCATATGCACGAATACGCGCAGGACATATGTTCGTCATTATGGCCGCCCGGATTTGTTTATTACTTTTACTTGCAATCCGCAATGGATAGAGATGAAAGATAATATGTTTTTTGGACAAAAGCCAATCGATCGCCATGACATAACTGCCCGTGTATTCAACCAAAAGTTAAAGGCGTTGACGAATTTCATTGTGAAAAGTAAAATTTTTGGTACTGTGAAATGTTGGATGTATTCTGTTGAATGGCAGAAACGTGGTTTGCCACATGCTCACATCCTCATGTGGTTAGTTAATGAGATCACAACAGATCAAGTGGACACTGTGATTTCTGCTGAAATTCCAAATCCAGCCGTTGATCCCGAATTATACGATGTTATTGTGCAGAATATGATCCATGGCCCCTGTGGTAAACATAACATCAATTCACCATGTATGGTTGATGGAAAATGCACTAAGCGCTACCCTAGAGCATTAGTTTCGGATACAGTCACCGGTGGTAATGGATATCCACTGTACCGTCGTCGGTCTGTTGAAGACCATGGCCGATTCTGTTACTATCAAAGTACGAAATAAAGACG
This sequence comes from Chlorops oryzae, assembly GCA_020466095.1. Classification (NCBI taxonomy): domain Eukaryota; kingdom Metazoa; phylum Arthropoda; class Insecta; order Diptera; family Chloropidae; genus Chlorops; species Chlorops oryzae. The sequence continues at coordinate 53,907,659 of CM035808.1, read as the reverse complement.
TTGAAGTGGATAATCGCTGGATCGTACCGTATAATCTGTTGATATCAAAAGTATTCAAAGCGCACATCAACTTTGAATACTGTAATTCCGTCAAATCGATTAAGTACATTTGTAAATATGTCAACTAAGTCAACAACTGATATGGCAGTGTTTGGTGCAACTGATCCGAATAGAAATGATGAATTGTACCAATATCAAATGGGGCGTTACATCAGCAGTAATGAAGCAATTTGGCGCATATTTTCGTTTCAGATACATGAAAGATATCCAACAGTTGTTCATCTGGCTGTGCATCATGAAAATGGTCAACGTGTGTATTTTACAGTTGCAAATGCTGCTGATAGAGCTGTTTCACCGCCAAATACGACGTTAACTGCTTTCTTTAAATTGTGTGCAGTTGATCCTTTTGCGAGAACATTATTGTATGCTAAAGTACCAACATATTTCATTTGGATCACATCAAAAAAGGAGTTTCAAAGGCGTAAGCAAGGAAATCCTATTGATGGATATACCAATGTGTTTTCAGCGATGCTTTGGGACGTGTTTATACTGTGCACCCAAACAATGACGAATGTTTCTATTTACGTTTGTTATTATTTAATGTGCGTGGACCAAAATTGTTTTCGGATTTAAGAACAGTCAATGGAGTGGTATGTGCAACGTATCGAGAAGCGTGCCAAAAACTGAATTTATTGGAAAATGATAGTCATTGGGATGATACTATTGCCGATGCATGTGTAAGTGCCCATCCACATCAAATACGAATTTTATTTGCAATTATTTTGACAACATGCTTCCTATCAAATCCATTGATTCTGTGGACAAAGTATCGAAACAATTTGGCGGAAGATATATTGAATCGAGTTCGTCGGTCGACTTTTGATCCAGTGTTGGAATATACACCAGAAATATGTAATGAAGCATTGATTATAATTGAAGATTTGTGTTTGGCTATTGGTAGTAAAGCATTAGCACAGTTAGGACTAACTGAACCAAATCGTTATATGCATGATATTTTCGAGCTTGAGTTATAACGTGAACTGCGATATGATTGCGACGAATTGAATGCATATGTAGTGGAAAACCTTTCAAAATTAAATGCTGAGCAAAAGGTGGCATATGACACAATCACCCAAGCTGTCAATAGTGGAACTGGTGGCTTTTTTTCTGGACGCGCCTGGTGGCACTGCAAAAACTTTTTTGATTTCTTTGATTTTGGCAACGTTACGTTCCTCAAAAAAAGTCGCATTAGCATTGGCATCGTCCGGCATAGCGGCTATTTTATTAGATGGCGGCCGAACAGCACATTCTGCGCTCAAGTTGCCTTTGAATATTCAAGTTACTGAAACACCAATATGCAATATTTCCAAAACATCAGGAACGGCAAAACTATTGAAGTGTCGTGACAGCATTATTTGGGATAAACTTACCATGGCACATAAAAAATCAGTGGAAGCACTGGACCGAACTATGAGAGATATTCGAGATAAACCTGATTTATTTGGTGGTGCATTGATATTGTTGTCAGGTGATTTCAGGCAAACATTGCCAGTTATGCCCAGATCAACTGCAGCTGACGAAATCAATGCTTGCTTGAAATATTCGTACCTATGCAGATCTATATCAACGTTGAAATTGACCACTAATGTCCGTGTACAATTGCAAAATGATCCATCTGCAGCTGTGTTTACTGAGCAATTGTTGAAAATCGGAAATGGAGCAATGCCACATGATGATTCTGGTTTGATCACTTTGCCATCTGAGTTTTGTCATTTCACACAGTCCAGAGATGAATTGATTGAAAATGTTTTTCCGAATATTACGGAAAATTATAAAAGTTATGCTTGGATGAGCGAGCGAGCAATTTTAGCAGCGAAAAACACGGATGTCAATGATTTGAATTAAGCAATTCAATCAAAAATTCCAGGCGATTTAGTGTCGTATAAATCGGTTGATACGGTAACCAACCAAGATGAAGTAGTGAATTACCCTATAGAATTCCTGAATTCATTGGATGTTCTTGGACTACCACCCCATAACCTTCGATTGAAAGTTGGAGTCACCGTCATCATGCTTCGAAATATCAATCAGCCACGTTTGTGTAATGGTACGAGAGCTGTTGTTAAGAAGCTAATGACAAATGTTATTGTGGCAACAATCTTGACTGGCAAATTTAAAGGCGAAGAAGTGTTGATTCCACGCATCCCAATGATACCTTATGAGGTGCCATTCGAATTCAAACGACTTCAATTTCCAATTTGTTTGGCTTCTGCTGTTACTATCAATCAAGCTCAAGGTCAATCGTTAGCAGTTTGTGGTTTAAATTTGCAATATCCGGTGTTTTCACACGGTCAATTATATGTGGCCTGTTCGCGTGTAGGTAAACCATCCGTTTTATTCATTTACACCGACAATGTGAATGGAAAAACTAGAAATGTGGTGTACCAAAGAGCGTTACAATGAAAAAAACTTAAAGAATTTAATAAATTGATGTTACAGAATGAATTGTGGGATTATTGGTATTGGTGGTATTGGTGGTTTGGTGTTATTGGTGGTATTGGTAGTATTTGTGGGATTAGTGGTACAAGTGGGATTAGTGGTTCAAGTGGGATTTGTGGTACAAGTGGGATAAGTGGTACAAGTGGGATTAGTGGTACAAGTGGGATTAGTGGTACAAGTGGGATTAGTGGTTCAAGTGGGATTAGTGGCACAAGTGGGATAAGTGGTACAAGTGGGATTAGTGGTACAAGTGGGATTAATGGTACAAGTGGGAATAGTGGTACAAGTGGGATTAGTGGTACAAGTGGGATGAGACCGGTTAGAGCCTAGCTGGAGCGAAGGCTCGCGGAGCGACCCTTGGCGACAGCTAGTTCTATATAATTATTTGCTTTGTCGACTGTTGTTTTCAAAGTTGGAATTTGATTTGGCCCTTGATGTGCTCGCTCTGTCTGGGCATTCTGGTCTGTCGGCCAAGACCGGGCCGCTGGGGGTTTTCCTGATTGTGAAAATTAAAAAATCTTGTGCTATTTGAATAAAAATTGTTTGCCATAACCTTATTAAGATGATTTTCCCTGTTTCGACTTTCTCCTCTATTAGGTTGTGCCCCATTCTGGTACTGCCTTGCTTTCGTAATATTCTTCTTCTTTTTTCGTGTGCAAAATATGTTACTCGTGTGACCATTCATTCCAAAAGTTTAACAAAAAAGGGTTCTCATCTTACTGAAACACGTGCTCTCTAAGTGGCCATTTCTTCCGCAATAAGTTCATGATTTTAAAATTTGGCTTGTGGATCTCTTATTGCACCGTAGGCTATATTCATGACCATACTGGTCACAACTTGTGCAATAAGGTGTGGTCCTTCTTTTTAAGCATAAATCCCAAGAATGGCCTTCAATCTTGCAAAAGGAACAACGCATTTGTTCATTTTCTAGTAAGGGTGTTTTATCTACAAATTTATTAGTATAACCTCTTCTAAAATTTTCTGAATGATACTCCAAATCCTTTGCTATTGCTACCCTTGTAAAATGAAACGGAGACATTTTTTGATGTGTTGTAGGCGTTTAGTTCATAACCCGTTTCGAATTAATAAGGATTGTTCTATCAGGCAGGAATCCGAACAATTAAATCGAATAAAAATTTTTACTTACCATTCTCGTTTTATTTATTCTGCGCTTCTGGAATGTGTTGATTGATCTAAACTCTTAAAAACCTTTATGCAATTCGACATCATAATAGGCCTATTATGATGTCGATTTTTAAATCATAATGAAGCATATTATGACACTAGATTTGAGAAAGTGTAAAAAAAAAAATTTAAAACAAACAAAAAGCATGGCATACTACCAGGGTTTGTAATGAATTTCAAAGCGTGCAATAATAAATTTCAAAACGCACGCATTTCAAAAAATACAAGGCAAGGTGTGCAATAATAAATTTCAAAAAGCACGCATTTCAAAAAATACAAGGCAAGGTGTGCAATAATAAAATTCAAAATGCACGCATTTCAAAAAATACAAGGCAAAAATAAGCAGAGCATACTACGAAGTTGTATAATAAAGAATTTCAAATTATGAATCTGTCAAATAAAAATAAAATTTTGCTGCACAAAAAAAACGTTTTCTTAAATTTAGGTTAAAATCAAGTTTGATATCTTATTGCATAAAATATTGTTCGGCACTCGTGTCGAAACTCAGCTATTTTCGCACTCGTGGTATTGTAAAACTCGGCTGCGCCTCGTTTTACAACATTTAACACTCGTGCAAAAAAAAAGCTTCATTTCGACACTTGTATCGAAAATATCTATTACACTTTTAACTTTTCGACTTTTATGTATTTGTTTTTCTTTTCAAGCTAAAAAAACTTTTCAAATTTTTAACCTGCAAACTTGTATTAAAATATAATTCAAAATAACTTACTCAATCCTTTATGGTTAAAATTTACAAAAAAAAAAAGCAATAGAATATTTAGCTTCTTCGGTGTGTGACTTCGCCACTTTTTAAAACTGGAAACAGTTCCGTTTCGACCAATTATTCTTGCTTTTTATAACAATTGTTTTCACTGCCAAAAACTTTGAAAAGAAAATACTAACAGTATTCACTTTCTTTCGATTATGTTGAATATCAACAGAGTAAGACTCACAGGGTCGAACTAATCAGAATGTGCCTTCGCCACTTTTTAAAACTGAATACAGTTCCGCTTAGCTGGATTGAGTAACCCTATATTAACGTTTAAAGCAACCTTAAAAATTTTTCTCAGTGTAAACTCGCACCCAACTAACATTAGTTGAATACCGGCTGCGCCAATTCATGTTATATCCTACGGTGCAATTACCTAACGCCGTGGCACTTGGGTAGGTACGCACGTCAGGCAAGTACACTGTAGGATATAACGGGGTCCTTTAAACAAATAAAAAGGAACACAAAGGGTTTCAATTAATTATCCTTTTATTCAATTCAATTTAATACAAGTTTTCGGTTATTTTTTAAAATGACTACTCTATTAACATCTCCGTCGTTGCCCTTTGGTGAGTACGCTCGCAGAAGTCCCTTTCCAGTCGTCGAAGCTCCGTTTATATAGATCAATATTGCTGATCTTGCAATATTGAATATTCCCATGACCCGCGATCGTCGTCGATTCTTCCCGAACATATTGCATAATCTTGACCGCGACCTTCACCTGCAATTGTACCAACATTGCCATACTGTTGTTGTTGCCTTTACTTCCGTTCACTTAGTGGAGTTGTGTTTGTTGTTGTCAGCGATCGGATTGCAATTGTGCATTCGCTGTACTAATGCTGATGTTTTTTAATCGTGCTTATACTGTGCCGGTGTTGTTACCAGCGGCCGAACTGCTTGTTTGCATTTGCCAGCAATTTACTCTGGACAGTGATTTTGAGCAGCATGGGATCACCTTGAAGTAGAAATTCATAAATGCAGGTCACTGCCTTTTGCTTTCGGTTTAAGGTGACCACATGTGAATTTGAAAGAGATTCACAACAGGGTTTTCTCTCATCAAACTACTTATTTACCCCTGCAAAAATGGCAGCCAATGGCGCCGAGCTGCCGATCGCTATGTCGGATTAAAGCTAC
>CM035808.1:53877306-53894805 GCA_020466095.1 Chlorops oryzae | reverse complement strand
AAAGAGAGTCAGGTACTAAAGAAGATTATAAATTTGACGAGGAAGTCGATAGAAATCGTAATGGTAGTTTAGTGAACAGGAAAGATGATGTTTCATCAAAAGAAGAAAATTCAAAGGTGAAAAGACTAATAGTTCTTTATTTGGCCGGATGGCTTGGGTTTTAGCTGATAATAAAAATATTCTCCTTAGCTAGCGTCCTCGCCGGAAAACGTCTTTTTTGAACAAAAAAAAAAAAAAACGCGCGTTACATGAAAAATGGCGTTTCTTGCTGTCAAAATACGCTGCAGCTGATTTTAAAAGGCTTATTTATATGAGGTGTCTAAAGCTGTGCTTATAACTAATGACTTACGCTATGTCTACACTAACTTATTTCCTACTATTAAAATTCATTACAAAGGAAAATTTTAAAGACAACCCACTGAGTAGGCTACATAATTCCGCAATAAAGGCACCACATTTACCCTGGCAGGAAGATCAAGAAAGAGTTAAAAATCATGAAGCGACCATTTTAATTAAAAAATTGATTTTATTGACACGTCAGCTATCTTCAATAATCTAAATGTAGTTAGAGAAGTATTAAAGAATTTCGTTGATACAGTAAAAGCAATCAATAGTAGTTTTTTTAAAATATTTTTTCTCATACAAAAAGTTTTAAATAGCGTGAACCGCAACATCAAATCAAATATATGCGATGGTGAAATTTCAACTTTAAAAACGAAAATGCGGGAAGCAAGGCTACGCTGGTATGGACACGTCCTTAGAGCAAATGAGGAGACTTTGGCAAAGAAAGGCTACGCATTGAAAATTCAAGGTTGCAGAAAACGGGGGCGTCCGAAACAGCGCTGGATGGACACAATTAAATGGGACCTAGAGGCTGTAGGACTTACCTCGGATGATGCAACCGACAGAACAATATGGAGGAAGTGGTCGCGTTTTGCGGACCCCGGGATGGACCGGGATAGTTGAACACGCAAGAACAAGAAGAAGAAAAACAACGAATCCTTTAGGGCCAATATTACCAAGCATATTAAAAAAATTTTTTAATATTAAAATTTAAAATTTTTTTAAATAAATTTCATTTTCAATATCGCAATTTTTTAAGCATCAAAACTTACGGCAGCACCGTCTACTTTCAGGGCTGTGAGCACATTTGACAGCTGATTAGATCGTTATTTTTAAAAACGGATGCTATAAAGAGTCATTCTAACGATTGTTTCGTACTTCAAATTGCTGCCCTGTGACTTCAAAGCTTTTAGTCCTGTCTATCGTATTGTGTTATTTTCAAAACTGAATTTTTTTATTTAAATTATTTCTTTGAATTTTTCCAAACAGCTGGTTTTTAAAAATCGAACTCAAATGTGATATCATATTTAAACGCAGTGCCGAGGTGATTTAAAATATTTTTAAACTTTTTTTAAAAATTGAAATGGTAAAAACCAAAAGCGGATTTTTAGTTTAAAAAATTCTTAAATATGCTTGGTAATATTGGCCCTTAGACAAAGTATTCGCGTACAATCTCAAAGTGGCTTAGAGTTCTTTAACACGGCAGCCACACGTTCAGTTTTTGCCTTTCAAGTTCCCATACACTCAAAACATTTTACTAACACCCTCACACTTTAAGAACTTGAACGTTCCCTGCAAGCATTTTCAGTTGCGGAAGATCCGAATGCGATTCGCGGCCGCGAACGTTTTGTTCGCCGCAACAGTTGCTTAAGAATCGCTTTCGGATCATAGCTGTGAGAATTTGTCCGGTCGAAAGCGATTCGCGGAGAGAATTCGCTTCTTCATCGCGGAGAAGATTCCCTTTTTTAATCGCGGAGAAGATTCGCTTTTTAATCGCGGGAGAGGATTCGCTTCTTCATCGCGGAGAAGATTCGCTATTTCATCACTTACCTTTATATATGTAATTGTATCAATTGATAAAAAAAAATAATTTCAATTACATATTATATATAATTCCGTCCAATTAAATATATAATCGGCTGCAATGATGTATGTAATTGTATCGAATTATATACATAATTGCGTCCAATTAAATTTGTGATCCCCTGCAAATTAAAATACATTCCATATAGCAATATAAAAAGGGGCATTCTCCACGATTGGGCGGAATATATTTTACCACGTCATATTCGTGGTCCACCTGCCCCTTGGAGTGCCTAAGGATTTTGAAAATTTAAAATTCCTATATACGATCGAAATTATAAACCATTTGAGAAATAAAAGAACAAAGTAATCAGATTTCCACTGCAAACGTTCGTATTACGGTCGTCTAGAATATGTTTAGGCGATTCTTCCACAAGATGATTCGGCGATGCACGTGTTTGCTATTGAATTGTTGGTATGAAATGAAAAACATCGTCTAACCTTCTTCCAGAAGAATCGCCTAAACATCTTCTGGACAAACCTTCTTCCAGAAGAATCGCCTAAACATCTTCTGGACGAACGTTCTTCCAAACATCTTCCAAATGCTTGCAGGGTTAACTTGACTTAAATATTTCTTTCAAGCTCCGTATCGATTTTACGTTCAAGTTTTTAACAGCTGATCACAGTTGCATAGCATTCAAAGTTGTTTCCTTGACGACGGCATTTCAAAAAAAAATTTCCTTTCAAGTTGCGTGCAGCCTACGTCATAGCTTAAATTTTAAAGAATTTCGACAACCAGTAAGGTTGGTCAACTTGAAAGCAAATTATTGAACATGAGGCTGCAGTGTAAAATATCAATAAAAAAACAAAGATTTTATCACGTAAGGTGAGGTCTAACTGTTTTTTAACTTAATTACGACTAGTATTTTGTTTTTAACATAGCTTAAGGCGATGTTTAAATAAGATTTTCCCAGCGAAACTTAAAAAAAAAACCAGAAATCTTGTAAATTATTTTAAAGGCACACAGTCAGTAATGTTTAGAGGAAGCCCTGGTATTCATTTTGAATTACATAAAATCTTTGCAATTAAAAGCATTAATTAGCACAAACTAAAATTGAAACAACTGAGCAATCAAATTCGTCAAGGCATAAGCTCAATGAAGCAACGCATTATGACAATTAAAACCAAACCAACGCGTTCCGAAAGAATGTCTCTATATATATAAAGCAAATGAATTTAAAATATGTCGCAAATTTATAACGTACTGCAACCTTCCTTAAAGAGGGATCAATCAAAACAACAAATAGTCATAAATAACCAAAAGAAATTGAAACTGATGAAATTTAATTTAATAATGAAGTAAGACATTTTGAAAAACAAAGCAAACGTGTAAGCAGAAAAGAAATCTTGAGATTGAAATTTAAAGTACTGATAGAATTTGAGAACTTCAAAGTTAGAATTTTAAGAGCAGAAATAAACAATTCTGCCATTCGATTAGAAACTTTTACGAATTGAGAAAAAGAAACAAAAAAATAAACGATTTTATAAGATAAGATTTGAAAACTAACAAATTATAAAAACAGTTGATTGATTTTAATAACTTTTGAAGTAGAGTTAAGAAATAATAATTTTATCGAAACACGCATCATTGAGATCGAACAACCAACATCAGCAGGACAGCAGTCTAAATTGCCAACAAATAGAGTAACCGCACCTATCAGCATCAGCAGTATCATCAGATGGGTACAACAATGTAAGTGGAATAGTACAAAAAAGCAGCGCCATCTATGCTCGATTCAAAAAAATTAAATTCAAAAAGGTGTCGTCAGCATACTAGCGACTCCTTTCAAAGGTCAAAAAGTCAAAACTCAACTGACGAGCATTCATAATTCCATATGGTCACCATAAAACCAAGCAGTTTATCCAAGACCGTCTGCAACAACAATATATGCAAGACGATCAATTTTGGCCAACGACGAAACAACAACAACAACCTTAACTGACTTCGAAAGCGAATTTCCGAATGCAAGGCAATTCGAGAAGAACAACAATTGTAACACCTGTTTCGGCTTGAAGTGCAAGCTGGCAGAGAACAACAACAACAAAACGATGGAACGCGCAGGTCAGGGCAGAACTTACGCAATAGTTCTAGAAATTTATGCAAAAGGGATCACCACCAAGTCAACGTTTTTTTTTTTTTTTTTTTTTAGTTTAGTTTATTATTATTTGCGCATCCTAGTACAAAAGAATATATATTCTTATAACTTTACTAGTCAATCATAAAGCAATTGGAGAGTTCTTAACAAAGGAGGAATAAAAAATAATAAAAAAAAAAAAAAAAAAAAAAAGAGTGTGTAATACTAAATCTATAAGATTGGGAAATAGGAAGAAGAGAAAAAGGGAGGAAGGAAAGAATTAGAATAGGTTTATTGCATAATAACTAGAGGGTTAATTGTGAAAATTAGTCTGTAGGAAAATTGTAGCAAGTCTTTTAAATGTTGTGGCGTTGTTTAAAATTTGAATGTTAGGTGGAAGTGTGTTCCAGAGGCGAGTTGTACTTATGAAGAACTGGCGTTCCGAATTCAAAGAGTTATGTCGTATTGGGACTAGTTTCTTACCTCTATTAGATCGAGTGAATTTGAGCCTGCTGTACAAATATTTGGGAGCCTTGTGAGCTACAATCTTTTAAAAACATCAAGGAACGCAGGCGCAACAGATTATTAAATGAAATGCCGTAAATTAACGAACTGAATTGGGAAATATGCTCAAAACGTCTACGTTTATAGACATACCGCGCAATGTTGTTAAACATGACGTTTAAATCTTCGTTTGCTTAAATAGTCACTGCTTGCATAAAGTTCAGAGCCATACAATAGGACTGGCATCAAACACGTCTTTGCTAAAAGTAGTCGAGCTTTGAAGGGAGTAAAGAGTTGCGATCGCCATAGTATACGGAGCAAACTATAGGTCTTCCCAATAGCGCAACGTATGTGATCACTCCAGGTGAGTGAGCGGTTAAAGATCACTCCAAGATTTTTAGCAGTTTCAACGAATTTAATTACTTCCCCATTAATTTTAATAGATGGAATTTGAGTCAAATCTAAGTTTCTCTTGCTTATGATTATGCATTTGGACTTTTTAGGGTTAATGCATAAACTGTTGTTTAGGGCCCAAGAGTGAATCTTGTCGAGATCGCTATTTAGCTCAGCAGCTCCGAGAGATAGAGAGTCAAACTTACAGCTTACATAGACCTGAAGATCATCTGCATAGATGTGTAATTTACAGTGAGTTATTTGAAGAGGAATCTCGTTTATGTACAGCGTGAATAGCAGAGGACCCAATATAGATCCCTGAGGTACCCCTCTATTAACGATTAAAGGCAGCGAGTGAGTATTTCCAACACAAACTTTCTGGATCCTTAGTGTTAAATATGAATTGATAAGAGCAGTAGCAGAAGTTGAAAAGCCAAAAAAACATGAGAGCTTTTTGCATAATGTATTGTGATTAACAGTATCGAATGCTTTACTGTGATCTAGTAACGTTAGAAAACTAATTTCATTGTTATCGAGTGCGCTTCTGAGGTCTTCCGTGACGTCAGCTAGTGCAGTAATGCAGCTTCGCTTGCTCCTAAAACCAGATTGGCAATCAGTTAGAAGAGATTTCTCAGTAATATGATTATGTATTTGCTCGTATATAATTTTTTCAAGGGCTTTAGAAAGGTATGAGAGAATAGAAATTGGACGTAGTTCCCCATTGGGTTTAGGGATTGGAATAACTTTGGCTCTTTTCCAGCTGCTTGGAAAGATAGATTTAGTGAGAATATTGTTGAAAATTCCAGTAATATAAGGTAGTAGTATTGGGTAGTAGTATTTAGTACTGTTGTAAGTCATTGAAAAATTCAAATAATCTTTCTTATTAACTTAAGTACTATTTTCCAAAAACTTTTTATTAATTTCTTGATTATTTATGGAAAAAGTAATTGAAAATAATATGTCAAGGTGAGGGGCACCAATTGATGGAGACGTACCTGATACTCCGTTGATGACCCTGGGGGTGCCGGGTACGTTGATTGATCTGTCGGTTTGCGCGACGCGGTTGATTTTATTATACCTTGCAACGGTATGTTGAATTTGTTGCCACTTCTCCTTATTTTTTTTTTTTTTTGTTTTTGTTTTTGTTTTTGGGTTTTTTGTTATTTCACCTTTTGATTTTATATATTTTTTGTTGTAGTTCACTTTGATTTTTATATTTTTTGTTGTAGTTCACTTTTAAAATTTAGATTTTTTTTTTCTTTTAATTTTAACGTTTTGCCGGCGCGTGAGCGAGTTGTTAACGCGAAGAGACTTTTTCGACAGTGAAGAGGGCAGCGCGCAGTGCTCCCAGGCAGCGCTGCCAGTTAGCGCAGTCGAACGCGAAAAGGGTACTCACTAAGTTTGGTTATTTTGCCGTTCTTTAAAGCCCCGGCTTCAAAGTGGCTACGGCGAAAAATCAACATACTGCCCGCCTTGCGCTACGCAACTATAATTTCTCAATCCAGTTCGCGTCTGCTAGACGATTGGTTTGGGCCGTGGCGACGTTGGTAGGAGAAGGCGGAGGCGATATTGTTGAGAAGATAGTGAACAATAAATGAAAAGGGGGAGGGGGAGGTGTTGCGATCAGGAGCAGCGGCGTGAGGTGGAAAACTCGCGTCGACACCTCGATAGCGAAAATTCAGGAGGAAAATCCTCCTGGATCGAACTGCTGGATGACGAATGCACAGCTGATCATACGAAAGACCAGATACGCTTGCAGCACCGCTCCAACATAAACCACATCGTTCAGCGATAAGGAGGAAGAGGTCTTTTGGATAGCGTTGAAAACGATTCGTATCTTCGTGGATGTACTCTCGGGCTTGATCACTGAATTAAAGGTGTCGCGCATAAGTGGCTGCCGTGCGAGCCTTTTCTTCAAGCTCCTGTATTGCGTCAGCGCTCCAAATCGCGACGAGTCCAAGCAAGGAGCGGCTTTAGAAAATACGATCTTAAACGGTGGACGCACAACGGGCCTGCCATCCGAATTTCTAGATGTGATTTGCGAATATATTTTTTCGCAATAGATGTCCTCTGGAAGAGGGAGAGGCGAGGCTGAAACTTCCTCTTGTTCTGGAAATGATTTGAGTGACTCGTGAAGTGACTCCTGGTGGTCTCCGGGAGGAGACTTGCGTCGTAAACGCTTCGATGGATTCGCTGGCGATTGGCCCACTCAAATACCATCCGAATATTGAATTTTGGGCAATAAGGCTTCCTCCGACATTCATCTTGACGCGCGGCCGCAATAGTTTCAGCATGATATCGGACCCGATGACCATATCGATGCGGGCTGGATTCATAAACCGGGGATCGGCGAGCTCCAACGATGAGTTTTCGTGGGGATCCAAATTGGAGACCCTTTTGGCCGGAAGCCAATTGGTCAATTTCGGCAACACCACGGCGTCGATTTCTTCCTTGAACGAAGAACGAGGCGAGTCGAGCGTGATGGTGCATTTCTTGTTTGCGATTTGGGTGCATGCCAGAGACGTTGCAGATTTTATGAGTCGTTGGAAAATTCAAATGCAGCTGCAGTCGATCAGTAAGAAATTTCTTCTGCGAACCTTGATCTAAAAGCGCCCGAGCCGTTGGCAAAGGCGCCTGAGTCTGGCGGATGGAGACGTGTGCGTGTGCCTGTGACGGGGAGGGGATGCTCACGGAGCTCGAAGCCTCTGGTTGCGCACGAAAATGCGGCGGTTGGCTCGTCGGAAACGGGCCCATCTGCGGGGGAGATGTCAAAGTGGGGGTAGAGACTTTGTTGTCCGGTGTTGCAGCCGCGCTCGAAACATCCAACAAAGTGTGATGTCGTTGGCACTTCGCACAGTTGTGTTGACTGGTGCAATTGGATCGTTGGTGACTGGTAGCGAGACAATTGAAGCAACGCTTTGGTTCTGTGATATTTTAAAAACGTTCCGCGACTGGAATCGTCAAAAATTGAGAGCATTGGCGTAGAGGGTGACTTCCATTGCACAAGGAACACGATCCTGGTATTTGCTCTTGTGTGTGGAACGCGTAGGTCGATGAAGTTGGCTGGTTTGTTGATAGAACCGGCGCTTTTACTTCCGTGAAGCTCGAAAGGCGTTCGACGACTTCATAACGATTGCTGAGAAACTCGTTCATCTGTTTCCAAGTCGGCAGCTCTCGATGCGATGAAAGCGACTGCTCCCAATGTGCGATCGTAGAGGCTGGCAGGCGGCTGGAGCAAATATGGACGAGCATGGCATCAAAAAAATCGGCAACTCCTTGACTTTTCATCAGGGTGATACAGCCGTTGACCGTCGTTTGTATTTTCAAAATTCCCTCGCTGGGTTCGTTTTCAATAGGCGGCAGATCGAACAAGGGTTTTAATTGATGATCGATTAAAATGCGCTTGTTCTCGTAGCGCGTCTTGAGAGCCTCCCAGGCATGTATAAAATTCGAGCCGCATAATGGATATCCTTTAACAATCGCAGCTGCGGCGCCTGTCGTTTTGTAATGTAGATAGTAGAGCTTATGTACGGGTGGCAGCCTTGGATTGTTGATGTATAAGGCTGTGAACATATCACGAAACGCTGGCCACTCATTGTACCCTCCGGAAAAACTCGCGACGTCACAAGGGGGCACTCGAATAAAATTATCTTCTGGCGGCATCTCAGCATATTGGGGAGGCGCCCGTGAGCTGGATAATGGTTGATGTGCGTGGGAATGCATCCGTAACATATCCTTCAGCTGCGCTCGAGCTGTAACATGGAGATCGCGACATTCATTAAAAGTAACTAGAGCACTGGCGGCAACCTCAGCAGTCCATTCGTCATGTGCGAGAGCGCGGCTGTAAGTCTCTTGAACACGTTGCCAACAAGAGTCAGTTTCCTCAATTTTAACTTCGATGAGCGACTCGGTTTGATTCAAGGGATTGGAGCGCATAATCACATCGCAGTAGCTCTTAAGCTGCTCCACCGCATCATTGAATTGTAAATTGAAAGCCATTTTTTAAGCGAAGATGAAACGTTAACACAGAGCTCAAGCAACGTGATTCCGGAGTGAAAAAACGAAAAAATTTTTAATGATATTTCAGTAAAATTAACGAATATACCCACGCTTGAATTTAATTTTACCAAACGCAAAATTATTGATGGCAATCTGGAGGTACTAGGCTTTGTCGGGTGCGGAAGAGACCGGTCGTAGGGCACGGTGATGATCGATGTCGTCTGAGCACCTTCAAGTCAGCCGTGATAAAGAAATAAACAAACTGGAGAAAATATATGCAACCGTGGCAGGGAATCCTCGATGATTCCTGCGCTTCGCAACACCTCCACAAGACTCCTGGTACTCCGAATCCAATGTTAAAAAATTCCAAATTATTTAAGAAATTCCAGTAAGAAAATATAGGTCAAATTCAATTAATTTGTTAGAAATTCAAGTTTTTTAACCAATTCGCAAAGTCGATGTGATGCACGTAAATCAAAAACAGCGTGCAGGCAGAGCGCAGGCAGAGCGACGGATCGTATGTATGAGGCCATGTGTTCTAATTGAGTTCACCCACGTTCGCTCGAACAGGCAATACGCGATCAACTTCTATGTTTGAAGTTCGATGCAACGCACAGCGTTAGAACTGACCTACGCAACACAATGCACGTATGCCCTATACGTTTATGGCTCGCTGTCTACTGGCCTTGAATTCGTATGAAATTTCGATGAAAAAACCAAAGTCGAGACACGGTTTCGCTGCGTGTCCAGAAACCAAAAGCAACAAAAGAAAAGAGAAAAAACTGCAACTCGTCCTCAAAGGGGAACGAGAAAACCAAATGCTGCTATGTGTTTGTTGTTTTGCACTATCGGCTGTGCACAAAAACCACCACCAAACGACACACGGGTGTGCGACTGAGACAGATGATTGATGTCGAGGAGGAAGGAGTTTGTCCCGCCGTTACGTTGTAATGCGTGACACGCGCTTTGATCTTGTCGTGCCCTTGAATTTGCACTAGGGTAAACAGAGGTCAAAGGCGACGTGCACGTGCCGGACTTTTTCGACCCTTTCTAACTATTATGGTCCACCAGAACCTATTCCAGGCTCCTGGCAGGATCGCCAAATGTCAAGGTGAGGGGCAACAATTGATGGAGACGTACCTGATACTCCGTTGATGACCCTGGGGGGTGCCGGGTACGTTGATTGATCTGTCGGTTTGCGCGACGCGGTTGATTTTATTATACCTTGCAACGGTATGTTGAATTTGTTGCCACTTCTCCTTATTTTTATTTTTTTTTTTTGTTTTTGTTTTTGTTTTTGGGTTTTTTGTTATTTCACCTTTTGATTTTATATATTTTTTGTTGTAGTTCACTTTGATTTTTATATTTTTTGTTGTAGTTCACTTTTAAAATTTAGATTTTTTTTCTTTTAATTTTAACGTTTTGCCGGCGCGTGAGCGAGTTGTTAACGCGAAGAGACTTTTTCGACAGTGAAGAGGGCAGCGCGCAGTCCTCCCAGGCAGCGCTGCCGGTTAGCGCAGTCGAACGCGAAAAGGGTACTCACTAAGTTTGGTTATTTTGCCGTTCTTTAAAGCCCCGGCTTCAAAGTGGCTACGGCGAAAAACCAACATAATAAAAAAAAAATATTGTAATTTACCACTTCTATTGAAAGATAAATCGGAAATAAACAAATTAATTAGGAAATCAAAGTAATTCTTTTTAAACCAAAAAATTAAAAGAACAATAAAATACTTTAAAGCTCGAGATGTCGAATCCCAACAACCTAGTACGTCCAGCCGTTTTAAATGTTCCTCCACCTAACCCTAATCCCAATCCCAACCTTCCTAATCAACCAAATGGGGATACGCTGGGACAGTTCAATCTAGCGGATCTCCGGACGGTCATTTTAGAGGTAATAAATAGCCAGGTACCTAGAATGTTGCAGTCTTCGCTAAACCCAAATGCTATCTACGCGAATGCGGTAGATCAAACAATAGATGAACGTCATTTAGACAACTTGGGGGATCTAGATAAAATTCCAGATGTTGTCAAATGTCTAAGGGAATTTTCAGGTAAGCCAGGAAAGTTTAATTCCTCGAAAAAGAGCGTAGAAAGAATATTGAAAATCTATAAGAGTTTTAAAGGAACACCGAAATACTATGAAATCCTAAACGTAATTAGGAACAAAGTAGTAGGGAACGCGGACATGGCGTTGTAGTCCTACAATACGCCGTTAGACTGGCCAGCCATTTCCAAGTGCTTAACTTTGCACTATGCAGATAAAAGGGACGTGTCGACACTCAAATATCAGTTGACAGGACTTATTCAGGGCAACGCAACAGTGCAAGGATTCTATCAAGCTGTGTACTCATACTTGTCGCTCATTCTAAACAAATTAGGCGGTCTAGATGTAGGAGGCGAAGCCCTTAACTTGTTAACACAAACATACCGAAGTAAGGCACTCGACACGTTTATAAGAGGCCTTAACGGTGATCTGCCAAGATTGCTAGGCATGAGGAAACCATCTGATCTACCCCAAACCCTCCATTTATGTCTTAAGTTAGAAAATCAAAAGTTTCGTACCAATCACGCACAAAATTTTAATAGTCAGCCGGCGAAGAAAAATTATCAAAATGCACCACCTCCTTTACCACAGAAATATAATTCACAAAGGACCAGACAACCATTCTACCCCCAAATAGCTTACATTCCACGCCCCCAAAATCCGTTCCCCGTGAGACTCAATAACAACGTGGTAGAACAAAATCTGAAATATCAATCAAGACAGCCACCACCGCGACCAACAGCACCTTAGCCACCAGCGCCAATGGATGTTAATAGAAGCATTTGCTCGCAACAACTGAATTATGCCAATAGACCAGCCCAGCATCAGTTCTTAGGAAAAAGGCTATCAAATCCACTTTCGCAGCAAAATATCCAACCTACTAGAGCCCAACGCACCTTTCACATCAATACCGAAAGCGCTGACGAGTTCGACTACGATAACGTAGTTGACAAAGAGGAGGCCCTAGACTGTTATCAGACCCCGGAGAGTTATTACGACACTGCAAAAGTTGACCAAGAAGAGCGGAGAAATTCTCAAAATCCTCATTGATACTGGTTCAAGCAAGAACTACATTCAGCCCAACCTAGTAAAGAAACTTATCCCTAACACGACTACATTTTATGCAAAATCAGTGGCAGGGAACGTCCAAATAAAATCACATACATATCTTAATCTTTTTGGCCAGAGCGATAATCTGAAATTCTTTCTAATGCCAACTCTTAAATCATTTCATGGTATTTTGGGTAACGATAGTTTGAAAGCACTAGACGCAATCATTTACACAAGTCAGAACTGCATGGGAGTTCGTCACAAAACCGAAATTGAGCTTAAACAACTCGTTAGTTAAACCGTAAATTCAATAAAGTTGCAGGACGAACAAATAAATAGCAAACAAAGAGATATCATGGACTCCATAGTTGTCAAATTTCCCAAACTTTTCTCAGAACCGGACGAAAAGTTAACCTTTACCACAAAAGTAATAGGAGAGATCCGTACCTCAACCGACTCCCCAGTCTACACAAAATTTTATCTTTACCCAGCTTCATTAAAACATGAAGTTGAAAGTCAAGTCGAAAAATTACTAAACGATGGAATCATACGACCGTCACGATCACCATACAACTCCCCGGTATGGATTGTCGACAAAAAACCGGATTCTCGAGGGAATAAACAATTTCGAATGGTGATAGATTATAGAAAACTGAATAGGCTATTTGACAAGTTTTTGAAAACCATTTTATGTTATTTAGATTTATTCGTTTACTCAATAAAACCTGAAAATTTTAAATTCTGGTGCGTATTTAATTAGAAAACCGAAGATAAAAATTCAATTTTTAAATGTGCCGCGAAAACGATAGTTTTCTCAAAGTGACGTCACTTCTTTCTTTAAGAAACTGTGAAGCTATAAACATATGTTTTAAAACCCAGTAAGCAAAAATAGAAGGGTTGGGAATTTTTTCCTTCAAATTAAATTTCGAATGTGATTCTTAAATCATTTTCAAATCAAGAAATAATGTTTGATATTAATGCTATCATTCTCAAATAGCTCTCAAATCGATGTAAAAAGTTTGTTTTTTGAGAAATATATTCTATATAAAATCATTCGAAAATGATTCTCAAACCTCAATGTTTGCTGGGCATGTGTTGAAGTGTCAAAAAATTGTTCGCGCTCACTGCAAGCAAAAAGAAAAAATGAGCTTTAAATCGTGCGCAGTACCGGGATGCAGGAATAATTCAAGAATCGCTCCCAGCAAAGTGTTTGTCTATGTTCCACATGATGCCGAAATAAGGAAAGAGTGTTGTGAACTTGCAGGGAGAAGTCCCCAGAATACGGCGCCACTACTAGCTATACTTCTGTGAAGAACACTTCATTGTGAGTAAGCAATTTTTTCCTTAATAATAATAGGTAATATTGAAGGCTTAAACTTATGTCTTCTTGAATTAGGGGCAGAAGATAAGGAGTATTCCTGCAAACTTTTTTTTATTCATTTGTTTGTTTGATTACTTCAGATACAGACAGACATGGCCAATTATTATCAATATCAAATGGGCTTAGCAAACAAGTGTTAATGAAAAAAGGAATAATGCCATTTAAATTGATTGTCAGCAAGGCACAGTAAAAAGCACCAGTCAGGCTGGATCTTCTCGCCATGCAGCACAAAAAAAGAAGAACTCATGAGCCATACTGAGGAACATGAAGATGTTAAAGCAACTGCAATTGTGGAGGAAAAATTTGGTAGCAAATAATGTTTTGTGACGCTGGGTAAGTAGAATCTGAAATTTAACTAAAACCACAAACATATTGCCTTTATGCCTGATTTTCCAATAACGACATAAATTCCTGTTTCAACACACCCAAGCATATGGAAATCAGTTTCAATCAACTACGCTTTGAATTGTATATTGTTATACATATTGTTACGCGCAGTAAATCCTGAAATATTATAAATCAGGCACTACGTTAAACGTGGAGGAAATTTATCAGTATTATTTTATTTATTTATTTTTTTAGTTAAGCTCAATAAGAAATTATTTTTATAGTCAGAATTATTGCAAACATGCACAAAATACTTCAACAGAGCCCTGTTGAAACAGCAAATAAGCTGCTAGTTTACACCAGGACCCAGGGGGGGAAAAAAAAAAAAAAAGCACTTCAAGAATCAAGGCGTCGCAAACCATGGTGCTCACACAAGACACTTCAGTGTCTCCTTAAAAATCTGGCACCACGTCAAGTTTTACATCTCCTTTCAAGGCTGATGATTTTCCTGTCCCAAAGAAGGCAATTAAAGTTGGATTTGATTTCGTCAAAAGAGGATTGAGTTTCATGAAAATGAGATATCAGACTGCTCTGTTTCATTGCCCACAGACGCTCCTGAACAGCAAGACTCCTCATTTGCGCATACCTCTTCATCGAAAATTTCTGACTCGGAACAACGGATACAAATGAAGATGTTGAAAAAATGAAGTCCCTACAAATGACACTGCGCCTAATTGCCGAAAAACCAGCCTTTTACATTGGCATC
This sequence comes from Chlorops oryzae, assembly GCA_020466095.1. Lineage (NCBI taxonomy): Eukaryota > Metazoa > Arthropoda > Insecta > Diptera > Chloropidae > Chlorops > Chlorops oryzae. Next base: position 53,880,340 of record CM035808.1, on the reverse strand, counting down.
CCTGAACAATCATACTTCATAGTCGAGCTTATACAGAAGCACACCAACATTCCAGTTGAGCATATTTTATTGTGTTTGAAAAAGATTAGGTTGAATATAACATTCTGTGAGCTGGCGACAATTTTGGTCTTTCACTTTCCTACAGCAGTAAAATATTTTTAAAGAATGTTCCACTGATTGCTAATGTATTAAGGCCATTCATTTTTAAGTTAGACAAGCATTCTATTAAGAAGACACTGCCTCTTTCATTCCGGCACAAGTACTAATGATGTAAGTTGTATTATAGACTGCTGGAAATCGACATTCAGAAGCCATCCAAGTCAATGTTTCAGTCACTTTACTTGGTCAGAATATAAAAAAGGCAACACCGTAAATATTTAATATCCTGCACACCTAACGGCTTAGTGAATTATATTTCGCCTGGCTTGGAGGAAGAGCAAGTGATACAATTATAATCGAAAATTGTGAATTCTTAAATAATTTACAGCCTAATACCCTGATATTGGCTGATAGAGGATTTAAGCATGTTGAGCAGTTGCTAAACAACAAGGAATAAAAATTATTGAGGCCCCCGAGTGTAGCATCAGGAACTAAACTTACAAAGGACGAAGTGCGACAAACAAAAATTATTGCCAGTTTAAGAATACATGTAGAGAGGGTAATTAGGCGAATTAGGGAGTTACACATGCTTAAACAGCACAGTGTGGTCAATAGAAACTTTTTACGCGTACTTGACGACGTGGTTACAATAGCATGCGCTTCAATTAACTTGCAGGACTCGCTTATAAGATAATTTAAAAAAATGTTCGCGCTCACTGCAAGCAAAAAGAAATAATGAGCTTTAAATCGTGCGCAGTACCGGGATGCAGGAATAATTCAAGAATCGCTCCCAGCAAAGTGTTTGTCTATGTTCCACATGATGCCGAAATAAGGAAAGAGTGGTTGGAACTTGCAGGGAGAAGTCCCCAGAATACGGCGGCCACTACTAGGCTATACTTCTGTGAAGATCACTTCAATGTGAGTAAGCATTTTTTTCCTTAATAATAATAGGTAATATTGCAAGGCTTAAACTTATGTCTTCTTGAATTAGGGGCAGAAGATAAGGAGTATTCCTGCAAACTTTTTTTATTCATTTGTTTGTTTGATTACTTCAGATACAGACAGACATGGCCAATTATTATCAATATCAAATGGGGCTTAGCAAACAAGTGTTAATGAAAAAAGGAATAATGCCATTTAAATTCGATTGTCAGCAAGGCACAGTAAAAAGCACCAGTCAGGCTGGATCTTCTCGCCATGCAGCACAAAAAGAAGAACTCATGAGCCATACTGAGGAACATGAAGATGTTAAAGCAACTGCAATTGTGGAGGAAAATTTGGTAGCAAATAATGTTTTGACGCTGGGTAAGTAGAATCTGAAATTAACTAAAACACAAACATATTGCCTTTATGCCTGATTTCCAATAACGACATAAATTCCTGTTCAACACACCCAAGCATATGGAATCAGTTTCAATCAACTACGCTTTGAATTGTATATTGTTATACATATTGTTACGCGCAGTAATTCCTGAAATATTATATTAGGTGTAGTAAAAAGAAATCCATTATTTTTGCATTAAATTGAGGGCTTTATTTAAGATAGTTAGAATGACCCGATTTAGGTCAAATATGCGCCGTTTTGTTCGATAACTTGTTGCCATTTTAAAGGTAATTTCATTATGCCTCTCTCATAGAAGCCCTCGTTCTTATTAGCAAAAAATTGAGACAGTCGAATTTCAGAAGCCTCTCTTGAAGCGAATGTTTCACCAGCAAAATTGTTCGCCATGGACAGGAACAGATAGTAATCACTTGGTGCCAGGTCCGAACTATAAGGTGGATGCAGAAGAACCTCCCAACCAAACTCCCGGAGCTTCTGGCGAGTCACTATCGATGTGCGTGGCCTGGCGTTGTCCTGATGAAACACAATTCCTCTCGTATTGGCCAAAGCTGGCCGCTTATGGGCGATTGCTTCCTTCAGACGGTCCAATTGTTGACAGTAGAGTTCCGAGTTAAGAGTTTTGCCGTATGGGAGCAGCTCATAGTAGATAATTCCCTGCCAATCCCACCAAACACACAGCAAAACCTTCCTGGCCGTCAATCCTGGCTTGGCCACCGTTTCCGCCGGTTCACCGTGTTTCGACCACGACCGTTTTCGCTTGACGTTGTCGTAAATGACCCACTTTTCATCACCAGTCACCAACCGCTTCAGATATGGGTCGATTTTGTTGCGGTTCAGCAGCGATTCGCAGATGGAAATTCGGTCTATGAGGTTTTTTTGCGTTAACTCGTGTGGCACCCATACATCGAGCTTCTTTGTGTATCCAGCCTTATTCAAATGGTTCCAAACGGTTTTTTGTGCAATCTTTAGCTCTTTTGCAATCGAAACAGTGCTAACATGACGGTCGGACTCGATAATTTCCATGATTTTATCGACATTTTCGACAATTGGCCTTCCAGTGCGTGGTGCATCCTTGACGTCGAAGTTACCGGAACGGAATCGACGAAACCAAAATTGCGCATGATTGGCTATTACAGTATCAGGTCCATAAACGCTATTCACATTTTCAGCCGCCTGGCTTGCGTTTTCTCCCTTATCGAAGAAAAACTGTAAAATGTAGCGAATTTCTCTTTGCTGATGTCCATCTTTGACAAGCTCTCAAACAAAACTGAATCAATCAATCAAAAAGGTGTTAAAAAAGCTTTTTTAGTAGGAACTGTCATCTTTCTAATGCCCCCTAGCGGAACACGATCGGACTTATACAACGCGAGATGCAGATAAATAACGCCATCTATTGGAAAAATAATGGATTTCTTTTTACTACACCTAATAAATCAGGCACTACGTTAAACGTGGGAAATTTTTAGTTTATTTTATTTATTTATTTTTTTGTAAGCTTCAATAAAGATTTTTTATTTCAGAATTATTGCAAACATGCGACAAAAGTACTTCAACAGAGCCTGTTGAAACAGCAAATAAGTCTGCTCAAGTTTA
>CM035808.1:53862206-53877206 GCA_020466095.1 Chlorops oryzae | reverse complement strand
CGAATGAAATTTCTATTTGTAAGAACTATCAAAATCATACACTATACTAGATTTGGTTGTAAATTATAGTCAGATAATGAAGTTTAGTTGAGTTGTCTACAAGTAAACTTGACTCAAAAGGTTGTTAATATATTATCAGGGCATTAGTCGAGCAAAAAAATCCCAGAGTATATAAAAAATCGATAATTAATAACACTACACAACAAAATCGAACTTTTTGCGTGCCGTTGACTTTAAGCCAATTTCTTTTTTGTAGTATTTGTTTCGCGGAATCTAAATTTATGCTTAAAATTTGAAAGTTAGCTCGCGGTTTTTAAATATTTGTTAGGAAAAGTTTTGTGATTTTTGGTCAATATTTTTTAATCGTAGCCCCATTATCGTTCGATCGTTTTAATAATCTTTAATTTATATGAAAGGAGAGTAGAAATACAACATATTCCTTATACATATAGATGAAATCGGTTCAACAGTTTAGGCGCTATAGGTCGATAAACGCAAAAATTTTATGAAACTTTTCACAATTTTGTACAAAAACTTGATTTTTAACCAGAGGTTGTCAGGGTACGATACATACGCATAAGTGTCTATGTGTTGAAAGCTTTTAAAAGCTTACAGTGAAAAAATGATTTTCCGGCGAAAAAAAAGTCGTCTCATTTTTTCGAAAAACCCAATTAAAATATGAACCACTCATCGCATTTTTTTTTATTGGTCTTGAAATGCTCTTAGAAATCCACTCTTTTATGTAAAACAGCCTGAACTTGAATACCGTTTTTTTTTTTTTGGGAAATTTTATGGGTTTGAAATCAAGTTTTTGTACAAAATTGTGAAAAATTTCATAAAATGTTTGCCTTTATCGACCTATAGCGCCTAAGCTGTTGAGCCGATTTCATCTATATGTATGAAGAATATGTTGTATTTTTTCTCTTCTTTTATATAAATAAAAGATTTTTTGAAACGGTCGAACGATAATGGGGCTACGACTAAAAAATATTGACAAAAATTCGCATGATCTTTCCTAGCGGATATTTCAAAATCGCGATCCAACTTTTAAATTTTAAGCATTCATTTAAATTCAGCGAAACAAATACTACAAAAAAAAATGATTTCAAGTCAAAGCTAATGAAGTGTTGAGTAGTGTAATAAAAGTCATTTTGTAATCACGAGCCCATATATTCTGGCGACGAAAATAGAAGGAGTTGGGCTAGAGCAATGAAATTTGGCAAGGAGGTTTTTTTTTATAAAATTGAAAAATATTTAAAAACTTGCGAAAAGCGAACTGCACCACCCCCTATGTATAGGAGGGAACCGAAATTCCGCAATTTTGAAGCTACACACTTGAAATTCGGCTGCCACGCCCACTTTTTGTTGGTTGCAAAAGCGCAAGGTTAAAATTCACATTTCATCTATGGTTTTTTCGGCATAATAACTAACTATGGGCCATAGTATAATGTTCTGCTAGGGAAATTGGGGTTTAAAAAATCGATCTACATTAATATATGGGCAATTTCGCCAATACTGTCCCACCCATGACACTCATTTTTTAGGTTTGAGGTCATAATAATTGAAAAAAAGGACGTTAACCCCAAGGATCTAAATTTTTTAAAACGTTTAACAATCGTTAGGCACTGAAGTTACACAATTTGTGCTCAGAATAGCTGCCGCGGGTGTCACGGGGGGCAGAGTATCTCGTGGAATTGCCAATATACATACATTAGTATTAAGGTTGATCGTTTTGTTCGAAAAAAAAAATTAAAATTGCCCTAATGAAATAAGATTCTAAAATTTTTTTGCAGTAAAAATTCCCAGGAAACCATAGGTCAAAGCCGCTTTTAAAAAAGAAGGCCCATCTTAAATATGCCCAAAAGCATGATACAAATTATTGAAATTTGTACATAATCAAAAAAGTTTTTAAATTTAAGTTTTACTTATGTTGATTCTTAGTATAATTTTAGGCATGAGAAATATAAAATTTTGCTTGAAAAATTATCATAAATTGGCCATTTTAAGATAGTTATTAAAGAAAATGTAAAATTTTTTCTATGGCTTGAGTTTTGAGGGACGTTGAAGTGATTGTTTCTCTGCCTTTTAAGATGTTTTTACCAACAATGGTGAACAATATGGCATGAAAAACCTATGTTTGCAAAAGCGGAAGGTTAAAATCACCTATACCTTTACTTTCTTCGGCATAATTATTAAGTATGGGCAACAGAATAATATTCTGCCAGGAGGTTACAAAATCGATCCACCTTAATAATAATGTGTAATATATCCAAATAATGTTTGGAGTTATTCTAAAATGCGATAGCTCATGTTAAAGGCTATATTTTTGGTTTGTGCACCACTTTTCTACGAAGTACCGTTATTGAGTTATAACCCTTTAAAGAGGGATGCATTTTTGATGCATTTTTTAATATTCCAAGCAATTTAAATATAAATTTTCGAAATTAATTTCTATTTTCTTTGAAAAATCTGTAAAAAAAAAAAAACAAATGTTTTTATCGTTTTTTAAACGATCTTTTGAGTTTTAACATTTGCCTAATGGAGAATATGCATGCAATTTTTTATTTGCTTATACGTTTCTACTAGTTATTACATTACCAAATATACAAATATCAGGTCTGAAATCGAAACCATTACGACAAAAATCAATATTAAAATTTTAGCTCATTCAAACGCATACGTTTTTGCGCCCTTGCCCGTGACGTCAGTTTACACTATTTCCATATCGACAGTAGATATGGAAAAGTTTCAACAGTCGAAGTCAGAAAATTATTTTCAGCGCCACATAAGTATTCAGTCTGACTGATCGTTCCCCTGTAAATTCTTAGATTCATACAGGGATGGAGACTAGGGTGTCCCAAAAAAAATTTTTTTTCTGGGCACAGGCGTTTTTTGAAAGCTAAAGGGGTAAAGTATTTTTCAGAATTTTTTCAGATTTTTTGGAAAACGTTTAGAGGTCCCCCAAAGCCGTTTTTCCCTAGTTAACAGAGCTTTTGGACTTCCATTAATTGTAAGCATATTTTCATTTACGATGCACTCGTTTTGAGTCTTGCTGCCATCGTGTCAAAAGAAAAATGTTTAATCTATCCGTCTGTGTCGAAAGAGCAAAAAGTTAGATTGTTCTCGTGGTCTATTTTCAGGGACAATCTCAAATTTTTTCAAAAATTTACTTTAACAGCATAAAAAAAGTGTCATAACTTCTTAAGTTACTATAAAACTATGAAAAAGTAATGATGCAGTTTGATAGACTGTGTGTTTGTTAAAGCGTGTAAATATTAAAATTTTTATTTACTTTCGCGGTGGTAACGTAATAACCTAAAAACAATGTGTTGCATACATAAAGGGGTATATTTTTAACAGTCTTTGCTTATGTGATTTAAAAATTTTCTCAGTTTTCTGTATACATAACAGAGTTCTGGAAACTTCTTGAAAAATTTATTGCATACTTAAAGTGAAAGTACAATTTGCATTTTTAAATGTACATTGATAATATCTGTGCCAATTGATCATAACTTTTTAAGTCAAAAACCGTTGTTTCGCGAAAATTCTCTTTAAATTTTGCACGCCTTCTCTTGCTAAACGATGTTTTATTTAGAAAATGATAGGAACACAAGTGTTAAACCATAACATGGGCCAGTTTAAAAAGAATTGCACCAGTACCAATGACTGTTATTTCTCATAAGTCACCTGGCACAGATATTATAATATTAATTGGTCAGTAATTATCATTCATTAAGCAGCCAACTATTGTGTTCTTTTAGAGTAAACACTTGTCCATCGCCACGATTCGCGAAATTCTCAAAATTTTAATTTTCCCTATTTAGGATTGCGTACTTAGCAACCAAAAAAAATCCTCTATTGAGATTAAAATGTTACCATGGACATAATTTGCAAAATTCTCAAAACTAAAATTTTCACTATTTGGGATTGTGCATTCAGCAGCCAAATATGCTGCTTTATTAGGGTTAAAATTCGACCATGGCCACCATTCGCGAAATTTGCAAATATTTGATTTTCACTAATTTATATTGTTTTTTTAGCAACCAAAAATAATCCTCTATTGAGTTTAAAATTTGACCACGGCCTCAACACGCGAAATTCGCGAATTTTAGATTTTAACTATTTTAAAGTGTTTACTCTAAAAGAACACAATAGTTGGCTGCTTAATGAATGATAATTACTGACCAATTTATATTATAATATCTGTGCCAGGTGACTTATGAGAAATAACAGTCATTGGTACTGGTGCAATTCTTTTAAACTGGCCCATGTTATGGTTTAACACTTGTGTTCCTATCATTTTTCTAAATAAAACATCGTTTAGCAAGAGAAGGCGTGCAAAATTTAAAGAGAATTTTCGCGAAACAACGGTTTTTGACTTAAAAAGTTATGATCAATTGGCACAGATATTATCAATGTACATTTAAAAATGCAAATTGTACTTTCACTTTAAGTATGCAATAAATTTTTCAAGAAGTTTCCAGAACTCTGTTATGTATACAGAAAACTGAGAAAATTTTTAAATCACATAAGCAAAGACTGTTAAAAATATACCCCTTTATGTATGCAACACATTGTTTTTAGGTTATTACGTTACCACCGCGAAAGTAAATAAAAATTTTAATATTTACACGCTTTAACAAACACACAGTCTATCAAACTGCATCATTACTTTTTCATAGTTTTATAGTAACTTAAGAAGTTATGACACTTTTTTTATGCTGTTAAAGTAAATTTTTGAAAAAATTTGAGATTGTCCCTGAAAATAGACCACGAGAACAATCTAACTTTTTGCTCTTTCGACACAGACGGATAGATTAAACATTTTTCTTTTGACACGATGGCAGCAAGACTCAAAACGAGTGCATCGTAAATGAAAATATGCTTACAATTAATGGAAGTCCAAAAGCTCTGTTAACTAGGGAAAAACGGCTTTGGGGGACCTCTAAACGTTTTCCAAAAAATCTGAAAAAATTCTGAAAAATACTTTACCCCTTTAGCTTTCAAAAAACGCTTGTGCAGCTATGAAATTTAAAAAAAAAATCTTTTTTTGGGACACCCTAATGGAGACCACTTGAATTTTTGAACTGGTTCACTTTAGTGGTTCAAGGAAACATCCAACCGCTGGTTTGATTCAAAAAAAAAATATATTATATATATATATATTTACCTTTTCGAACCGCGGTTTCGGATCGGTTTATACGCTTCAACGAATTGGTTTTTCTTATAAAATGAAAAACGTTTAATTAGTTAAACGTAACAATATTTCTATGAGCTAAGTATTCTCAAGCCTAACTTAAGACTTGGGGAAAATAACATAAAGCGTGGAGACGAAAAAGTGTTACCATTTTCAACGATTTTTGTAACACTGAGCCAATCCAAACGAACTTAAATAAAACCTTACAATTGGAAACCTTTTATTTCGACTCAGTTTTGGACGCCCATCCCTGGACTACAACAAGTCCCCCCATTACTTGGAATTAACGCCAAAGACCTTATCGGACCTTAAAATGGCGATAATTACAAGCTTCGGCTAAGTACAATTTTATAGACACCTGAAAAAGTAAAAAAAGATGCATGTTACGGAATAAAACCGAAATCTATCGTTGTTGTTGTTATGCAAAAAACCTTTCTTATGTGCAGCTACTTTGATGGCCATTTTTTGTCTTTCTCCTTAAGCTTTAACATATCCTTTACTGAAAAAAAAAATTGGTAATGCCAATTACAAGTTGTTATTACGTTCTAGGACTTGCAACGGACATTATGTTCTGGCGTTATTCTGGCCTTTACAATGCACAGATCTCCGTCCCGTTTAACTTGCACATACCCGATGGCTGAATCTCCATACGACTGTCGTCCAGATCGGCCATAAAAATAATAAATTTTTTACAAAACCGCTTTCAGTCATTCTCGTCATTTAAAAAATAGTTGTTATCTCTAATTTAAGAGTTTTTTGACATATCTAGGCTATCGATTGCAATATTTTACTATCGCCTATCGCTAGTTTCGTGTAAACTGACGTGACGTTTTGCTATCAAACAAAATGTTGCGTCTTAGAAATTTGCCCGGAAATTTAAAAACAGCCACTTTTTGATGGTTAATTTTTAGTATTAAATTAAAGTAAATTTTAAAAATAATTGTATAGCGTGTCTTCAGGAGCACTAAAGATTATAAAAAATATATTTTATCCATAATAAAGTTACGTGCATATTTTCCATTTTTAATTGAAAAATGAAATTTTTGAACACAGACCACGCGGATATCATTTTCTCTTACAGAACAGCCAATGGTAACAACATCGCTGCGCAACAAATGTACGCTGAAGCTTTTCCAACTAGGCATCGTCCATCTACTTAGCATGACCTTTCAGGCCACATATGTTACTTTTTTGCAGAATTAGGTTTTCAGATATTTGACCCTTTGGTTTTTTTTAGAAAGAAATCGAATTTTAATTATTTAATTTTAAGACACCCAGGTTCACTTTCTCATGGATTTGCCCCAATCTGTTTTTTTGAGACAGTGACTGCTTTATTTTGCATAGTAGGCTAGCCTTTATATGAAAGAAATATTTGAAAAAAGCAAGATGTATAGAAAATAAGATTACGTTTTGCGCAGGTCCGTTATGTTGTAAACAAAAATCAGCTGTTAATGTGACGTCACAGGGCACAAACACAAAGCAAACCATTAAAGCAACCAAATATTTTCGAACATTTTTGCTTTTCAAAAAATTGATTCGAAAAAAAATGTTCCCGCGTTTCTGTGTTCAATTTATTTTAGGTGGCTTGTGACATCATCCGCAGAACGATTCATTATTATTTTAATATATGCGCAATCTGGTTTCTATAAATCTTGTGAAGACATAATATTCGCCGAGAGAAAAAAGCTGCAATTTTTCTTCGGAAATACATAGTCCCCCATCATAGTTATGAAAAACATTTGCTCTGAGAGAGTGCATGATTCTTGATATACATACACACAGAAAAGAATCAACCAGAAAACTGGTTAATTCAAATGGAAAAACAATCACAACGACTTCAACAAGGAATTTTTTTAATTTTAACAATTTTACTTGTTGCAAAAAATAAAGATTTTTCTTTTGAATCAACCATATTTCAGGTGGAATTGACATGATAACTTTCAAAACTGGATTTCAATTTAAATTACTCTTTAACTACTAGTAATTTAAAACTTCTACTACTTTAAATTTAATTAAAACTAACCACGGACATAATTGAAATGACAGGATAATTTTTAAAATAAAACAAATTTCTAATATACCTATAAAAGAAGAAATGTCAAAACAAATTGAATGAACGTTCAAAGCAAATGGCCACAGAGCCCTCTGCTGAACATAACTCCAAATATAGCCTTCGGATGGACTTCATTTGGTTTTGCCACTCCGTTGTCGTGAAGTGCCATTTCTAATTATGCGTAAGCTGCGTTGCGTCATTTGAGGCAAATATTCAACACATGCAAGCATATGGGAGCAGTACAAATCTATTGCGTGCGTGCGGACGCAGCGTCAAATTTCTGAAAAATTGAATATTGCACGCAGCGTGAAAATGTGACAGCTGCGTATAACAGTTGAAAAATGGAATATGACAGTGTTGTCGAAACTATTGAGTACCTACTTTCGAGTACTTCATACTTGTGGGAATACTTTTCATTGAAATATGAACAATTTCTTCTTATATCTCTAAGTTCTCATTTAAAAAAGCGCATTTAAGTAATTGAAGTCTTTATTCTATTGTTCAAAATCAAATGTTGGTTTATATTTTTGCAAACGTCTCAAATACATCCCTTAATAAAAAATGTAGTGAGTCGATTACTCTTCACAATTGTCCTTCACTCAGAAATTTCAAGGCACCCCATATGCTGACGCACGCGCACTGTTGTAAATTGCATTTTTCACGCATTTGACGCTGCGTTCTGCGTCTGACGCATATATGGAAATGGCACTTGACTGCTTTCGAAATGCTTAAAAAGTTCTAAGATGAATGAACATCTTATATTGCCTATTCTATAAAACAGATGAGAATTATACCGAACGTAAAGAAATTTAATTAAACATATTTCATTTCAAATCAACCAAAAATGTTGTTGACTTAACCTTTTTCATTTGAAATTTTCGTTCTGCTCGAAAATCAAAAGGACTGTGAATAACAATGCGCCCTTTTAGAAAAATCATGGTTATGTTCGCACAGTGTCAAATTGAATGATATCGCGGCACCAAACGGAAATATTTAGTCTGTTGAGCTGTGTTAGTTTTGTTCAATGACTGTATTGATAAATGGAAATACAGATGGGAGCCCCAACCATTTACCGCCAATGTCCCTTAATGTCAAATATGATGCAAATTTTACACAAACAAGAACCAAGAGTGAACGAATAATCCTACAGTAGTGTATGATTCTGTTTGAAAAATACTAATTACGAATAAGAGAAAGGGAAAGCAAGAATTAACTGTTACATGTAATGCAGCGCAGCTGTTGCGTGTAATCTAGGTTCGACTTGCTTTCCTCTTCGCTGCAAGGTAACGTATAAGAGAGTCGTTATCCCCTACCGCCTAGGACATCTAATGCTAAATGTAGTGTTGGTGGTATACGGGGGGTAATGGATTCTGGAATGGATGTTCATTACCTGAGAATCGATAAGACTTCAATGAAGAATCCATTACGTTCGCTGCTGCGATACATCAAAACACTATTAAAACAATAGTGTTATACTATTAAACACCACATATGCATATATGAATTCGAATTAGAATTTCGAAGTTTAATAAGTATATTCCACTTTTGTATCAATAGCATCTTCATATTGATTTCTAATAGGACATGTCGGTTTAATTTCGCGGTTTAATAGTTCAAACTCTTTATTTTTAATAAGACGTGCTATTAAATTAAAACTGTAGGACTATTATAATAATAGTAAAAATGTACTATTATAATAACTATTTTAAAACCATTACAGTTATTTTCCGAGTCACATTGACTAATTTCAATCGTAAAAAACCATTGGAACAATGGGATTCGCATTAATTTTATGATACTTTTTCTCTGAGTGCGCCTTTCGGATCTGCATAAGAATTTTGATACATATAATAGCACTGACAGACATAAGTATTTTACTCCATGATGATGTGAAGTCTAGGTGACACACATAGGTATTTCTCAAAAGTCTACCTTAGCCACCATAGACTTTTTATAGACTTCACACTAGATTGAAAGGGAGGATTTATTATGGACTTCTTAGATTGATATGGCAACGCTGCACAAAATTAAACGAAAGATCGATTATTTTATCGGAAACCAGATGTTTAAATTTATAATTTCAAGTAATTTATGCGAAATGCATGAAATTAATTCCATCGTATGGATTTATATAACAAACAAACGATATTTTCATGGATTCTTTTGAGATAAAATCGAGTCTAAATGCTACCACAATGTTTTTATTGTTTTTGTTGTTGTTTTAATTTTCAATTATCAGCTGTTTTAAAGAAGTCCACAATAGAAATCCACATTCAATTGTAGTGTGTCACCCCAACATAGACTTTTTCCATTGTAGTGTGAAGTCTATAGACTTTACACCATATGTCTGTCAATGCTATAAAACTCCGCATAAGCTATTTGAGAGTTCTTAGTAGCAAAAGTACAATCTACCGCAATACCTGCATAGTGCGGAAGTGCTCTTATGTGCGGTAACAGAATTAACATTAACATTTTGCTAAAAAATATGGTAGTTTGTTATTTTTGTGCTAATTGTATACCTTTGATTTGGCAATATCTTCTGTGGTAGGTATGGCAAAGTCGCACTGGCATTCTTCCTGACAGCAAAGTCGAACAAGTTGGTGCTCTCCGCACGTGCACGATTCCTCTTCATCATCATATGAACAGTCCTCTCTTATAAGAATAATGTAATCCGCCTCAAAAAATTCGTTTCTAGTCTCGTCAAAAACGACTCGGTTTTTTCTCTCTGCCGGTGGGCGATTAGGCTTTTTTAGCAGTCCACGCAACTCCCCGTCTATCTCACGCATTTTTAAACATATAAATCAAATATATAAACACATATATTATATCACTATTTTTTGTCTTTCGAAATAACAAGAATTCCTTATATTTTTCACAGGGGCTGATCAGCTGTTGTCGTTTGATACCAATTACTTGCTTAAATGTGCTCACTTTCGCTGATTAAGCAGGCACAATCCGGCCTACTTGAAGCGATCCAAATTCTTAGTGACATATTTCGGTAAACATTACCAGATGTTATGCAGTAAGGAGCAATCTTTCACTTAAAATAAAATTCAGGTGCCTCATAAATTAAGGATGCCAATTTTTCCCGTTAGAAATTAACTCTGGTAGTTTTACCCACACACAAAATACAGTTTGGATTGCAAGCGAGGGTTGTACTCATGTTGTGGTGTATCCAATTTTTAGCAATCCCTATTTTGGACTGCTTGGCATCGAGTTCACAGTATTTATATATATAGATATATATCTACAAACACTTATTAGCAGTTTAATCACGATTGTTGCAACATTTTGGTTAAAGATTGGAAAGTCATTTACTTGTCTTAGCCATTAGCGGTCTGGGCATATAGAAAAATGTAATTTTATTATTTTAAGTTTTTTAAATTCAGGTTTGCTGACATGGTAGTAAAACGTTAAATCAATGCTATTCTTACACAAACGAACGACCACTTTGAACAAGATATGATGAAACAACGACTCAATGTGATTGTTGGGTTATATTTGAAAATTTATTAAAGTGATGGTTCTTCCAGCCGTCAGAAACAATATAAGCCCACTAGTTTTTGAAATAAAATTTTTTTAGATTTTTTTTTTGTCTCCCGCAATTATAGTTTTTGCAAGGACTGAAGTTGTTTTGCGTTATTTTTTTTAGTATTATTGCTTTGGGTTTTTTTTTTATTACTTTACAAAAGTTTTCATCTTTCACGGAAAAGATTTCGGGTTCTACTGAAATATTTTGCAGTAGCCAATGATGATTTTCAATATAATATCTCATGACATGCGTCAGTTTCCTGCTCTCCCGAATATAGTGAGATGTTTCGAACGTCTCCTTGGCTTAGTTCAGTAAATACTCGTTGGTAGGTAGTATGTAATACTACGCTTGCGCTGATTCTCTCATTTAACTCTTTGACAGTATGCTCTTTTTTACTTTCGTGTGTATTTCTTCTCCTCTTGTGTTTATTATGCCTTGCAATGTTGTGTTCACAATTTTCAATACCAAGCGGCACTGTTACTACATCGTTGAATCTATACCTTTTTTATTTATTTATATTTATTTGGCCATTGTAAAAATTTCTTTTGAATCTTCCTCTTTCCAATTGCAGCTAAGAAACTTGTGAATAACAGTTTGAGATTCAATTTTCCATACCATTTGCAATTTTTTACACAAGTTGTAAAACGTTTTTACTGGAAATTTGATTATATTAGGGCTACCAATCCCGCACCATTGTTTCAATCCCGTTATCAATGGGAATATAAATGCTCAATCCCGCCGGATCTCGGTATTTTTGGGATACCGCATACATCTTTATTATCGTATTTCAAATGAGTGAAACATTAAAGAAATTCACTATGTCATTTTGAGCAAAAGTTTCAAAACTAAAATTAATTTTTATTATTTTTGAACAATTATGCCAACAACCAACGTTTTTCATTAAGAAGGGACATTTTTTTAAATTTAATTTTAACCAAAATCAATCGATTACCAATAATTTTTATTTCATAATAAAAATGATTGACCCGAAGAATAAAAACACAAAAAGCACAAAATAACCATATTTTATGCTGTCCAAAAAGTAATAAATATATTCAATTCTACAAAGTTAATAAAAACAATAAAATAAAGCTGCACCCCCGTTTCCACGAAATAAAATTGTTTTCCTCAAAACTACGTGCTTGTTATATGCTAATTTTTAGGGCAACAGAAAATATTTACGAAAAACATTTAAAAAATTACTTTGAAATATTTTTTTTTGTCGAAAATGCTTTTTTTAAAACAAAATATTTTTTTTATATACTCAATATATGAAACTGCCTAGGGGCAAATTCAGGCCGTCAATAAAAGAGCGAAAATTGGGCTGTTGTCTGAGGCGGCAAAATCGCAACTGCCTAGGGTGGAAAAATGCCTCAATCCGCTCTTGCGGTCTTTTGTATCTAAGCAGATTTGAAAATCGTTTTTGAACACAATTAATTTTTCTCTTTTTTGTTTTTTTTTAGAGCACCATCGATATCATCCAACTCCAATGGAATTTGGAGCTGAAAACTTTAGGCTAAAACAAAAGAAGTTTCCTAGATGGGACCTCCACTTAATATGTTTATAGTTTATTATTTGGCCGTGAAAGAAGCGTATGTTGTGCAGACATGGAAGTAAAAGTATAGCAAAAGCTTTTCCCTATTGAGTGCTCTACGGTCCAGTTAATATTATAAAGTAAAAAATTTTACTAAGTCTTTAGTCTTTTTTATTGCAATAAATAATAACATATTTTTTGCATAATATGCAAAAAAGTCCTGAGCCATCCGTCCGAAGAACGTTCGAGTTATCCGCTTCGATGCGGCGAAAAAAGCTCGACATAAATTCTTTCAGTTTCGGCATCACAAAAATTGTGGCTAGTTTGGAGAAGTCTTTTTATTTTTGCTTCAAAAATGGCTTGGGTTACATTAAGTTAGTTTGGAGCAGTCAAAACTATTTTAAATTTCAAACAAAAAATTCTATGAAGACATGATTGATTTTTTAGAAAGTATTTGATATATTTGAGAAAAATAAAAAAATATTTTTTTTTTAAATATTTAATAGATATTTTCGATACAAGTGTCGTAATGAAGCTTTTCTTTGCAAGAGTGGTAAATGTTGTAAAACGAGGCGCAGCCGAGTTTTACAATACCACGAATGCGAAAAAATCTGAGTTTCGACACGAGTGCCGAACAATGTTTTATGCAATAACATTTCAAACTAGATTTTAGCCTAAATTTAAGAAAACGTTTTTTTTTTGTGAAGAAAATTTTTATTTTTATTTGACAGATTCATAATTTGAAATTCTTTATTATACAGCTTCGTAGTATGCCCTGCTTATTTTTGCCTTGTATTTTTAGAAATGCGTGCTTTTTGAAATTTGTTATTGCACACCTTGCCTTGTATCTTATGAAATGCGTGCATTTTGAAGTTTATTATTGCACGCCTTGAAATTCATTCCAAAAAAACCATGAAGTATGCCATGCTTTTTGTTTGTATAAACAATTTTTTATACTTTCTCAAAACTAGTATCATAATATGCTTCGTTATGATTTTAAAATCGACATCATAATAGGCTCATTATGATGTCGAATTGCATAAAAAATATTTTTTATGTATATAAATATTTTCTTTTGCCCTACTGATGAGCTCACTTAATTTTATATAACACAAGTTTAGGGGCTATTTTTACTATAACCGCATCTAGCATCTTTCAGCATTTTGGCAAGATGCGGAAAAATGCGGTGTGAATTTACATGCAATTGTTGTTGTATCCTGAACCTCATCTTCTGCACATCTTTAAAAGATGCGAAGAAAATGCGATTTTTTCCGATTATCTATCGATTTTAACGGCTCATGTCTAGTGAAACATATGTTAATGACCAGCATTTCAGGAATTGTCAGCAGCAAAAATGGCCGGAAACCAAGAAAAAATGTAACATTATTATGAGATATACATTAGGGCGTAGACATTTTTTTATTTTGTTGAAATGTTTAAATGTTGAGTCGGAATTCGAAAGATGTTTGCCTAAAAACATTTTGAGAAGTTTTGAAAGGGGTTTAGAGGTCGCCCAAAAGGAATTTATGGGGAAAAAAGCTCTTTTGAGGGAATGATTGCTATTTTTTTCTCAAATGGATGCATATGTATACAATTTTATGTGGGACTGCAATCATATCGAAAGCTTATTAGTTGAACTTTATTTTGGTATACATAAAAGGGGGTTAAAATTATTGTTCTGGTCCCCCTAGGCCAAAAAATTATTGTTTTTTCAAAAAAAATTGACAATTTTTTGAAAAGACCAAAATTTTTTTTTAATATTCCATTTAGATATTAAATATGAGTACTGGTATCCCTCGTACAACGCGGTAGATACGTTCCTTGAAAACGTCGTGTTGTGTGAAACCGCGTTGTATGATATTTACAGCCAATACGAAATGGGGGGTTGCGTTCCAAAACTTTTTTAAAATACAACTTTTCTTACCAGTTTCCTTATTTTTTATTAAATAAAACCGAAACTTTATGTACAAAACAAAAAAAACCGAAATTCATATACAAAAAAAAGACATATTTTTTAAAACACATCTTAAAAATTAAATTAAATCGTTTTCAAAGTTCTGAAAATACGCTCATAACACAATTTGGCAGAGAAACTTAATTTTTCGTGAGTATACTAATCGTGTTACACGAGTTTTTCCGCACTTCTGTCAACGTGTTAGAATGAAACCGTGTTGTAAGGAACCGTGTTGGACGAGGGTTTCCGCATTTTTGAAAACGTGTTAGAGTGAAATCGCGTTGCATGAAACCGCGTTGTACGAGGGTTACCTGTATTCAGTTATAAACTTTGATCAATTTTAAGCAAATTGAAAAAAAAAATTCCCATTTACCCTTTATTTCGACGAAGTTGTGCTACTTTTAAATTTTTACCCACCTGCGTGCGACCGATTGACCAGTATGAGGTTGGCTTTTGTACCACAACAATGAATAGCTTATACAATTTTTTTCATTTTTTTTTATGCAAAAACTATTTAATTATCTTCAGAAGATCATAAAAAACAAAAACAATAGATTTGTTGCAAAGTTTCAGAAAAAAAAATGTAGAAATTTATTTTTTCTTAATCGACCACTTGATGTAAGGTTGTACTGAATTATTTTAAACTGTATGAACAGCTGTTTAAAACAGCTAAAGCACATGTGGGGCAAAACACGTGAAGTGTACCACCGCAAAAATTTTTTTTCTCCGA
>CM035808.1:53844173-53862106 GCA_020466095.1 Chlorops oryzae | reverse complement strand
AAATATCGCCTAGTACTCGGAATTATTGGCTCATCGTAACTTTTATTGTGACTGACCATTCGTGAATTTCTTAGTTTGTTTAAAAGATGCCATGTTTTACAAAGAAAGAATTATTTAGATTGCCGTTCATCCTTTAAGCATGTCAGTTTGAAATCTAAATCAAATTAACTTACATATTTGCTTGCCGAAGAATCCACACCGCTGCCTTTTGCCTTAACATCTGTTGACTTGTATACCGAACGGATATTGCTAACTGCTGACGTAGTTTCGTTAGAAGTCTGTGGATTCTAGTCTTTGCCATTAACATCGTTGATACTTTTACATTTACATTTGTCACAGTGCACCATATGGTCCATATCGATGTATTGCCTACATAATGCAATGCCTCCTGATCACTGCTGACATAACCATCTTCCACGTTTTGCTTCCTCGTTACGGGAGCACTATATTTCTTCTTTTCTCTGCGTGCTGAACGAGGACTCATATTTTCCGGATGCCTGTACCTAAAATTTTTTTTTCAATCCCGTCACAAATTCAAAAAATTTGTAAAATCCATTGGTAGAAAATACCAATTTGTGTAGTCGTATTCAGTTTTTTATTAATTTCGATGCCTAAAAGGCGTTGCGAAGCGTGTAAAGCTGATGGCAACTTTAAAGCTAAGCTTTTACACAGATTATGTTGTAGCGTCGGGATGAGCGTCTAAGCTGAGCAGGAATGAGAAGTCTTTTTGTTTAAATTTGATTACAACTCTTTATTTAATTCCATTAAAATATTAATATGTTCTATTCTAGCTCACTTAACTACCCTAATCCATAGCTAACACGGAGATCCACACTTTAACGCCCTGGCTTGTGAGTAGGTGCGCTAAAGTTGAGATCCACTAATACTATTCGTAGTTCCAAGCGAATTCCCCTTCCATAGATCGATGATCAGCTTTTATAGCCAGAAAGTGCTTTTCATGCACTTTCTACAAGTCGGTTATTTCCAAAGTGCTCTTCTGCGTCTCTTCATCGTTCTATTTCTTGTCGCGCTGACCCAGTTCTTCTTCCGCGTTGATGCAATATTGAGTAATACTTGAAAAAATACGGCTGCTTTGTCAATAGCTATTGTTGCTGTTGCTATTGGCTATTGCTTATTTCCTCTATCGTCAGCTAAAATTCGGTCTTAAGCTGCGACCAGTTGTTGTTGTTATTAATCTTGGCATAGGTCAGCTTATGCAGTTACTTCTGCTGACTCGCTGACTCATTGCCTTACGTTATACTTCTGGTTCGCCCGAACCGATCGCTTGACTGGTGATCGTAAGCTTTAATTGTTTACGTAAGCATTTCCTCTTTGCGCTTTCGTATTCTGGGCGCAAATGGTTTTGTAGTTGCACTCTTCTGTTGATCGAGGAATGAGTAGAAGAACTTTTTAATTTGTATACCAACAAAGATAATAAGCTTTTTAATCTGGCTGGAGGGTTCAATTCAGAAAAAAAAATTTTTGGATGAAGTGGGCATCCGTTTGCTCTGGCGTGCAAAAAAAAAATTGAAGAAGGAAACAGGAAATAGTTTTGACACTGAACTCCAAATAAGCTGGCAATAAGGCTACGAATGCTGTATTTGGGCGTAGAAATTTAGAAATTTTCTCTACATCCTCGCTTCTGAAGTTTTGACAATTCGCTGTTCCACCGCAATCATTATTAAAACTTGTGCTGGACAGGAATTGCCCTGTCAATGAAAAAGCTTCATATAAAAATGTGAAAAGCCTGTTGGGATATGGGGATTTAAAGGTATGACGCCGTGGCACTTGGGTAGGTACGCACCTCATACAATCCTATATTCCTTTTAAATAAAAGACAAGATTGACAATGTTCAATCCTTTTATTTATAAAATGTAATCCTTGTGTCTAACAGAAATATATGCGAATCCTAGCTCCTGACAATTACCTCTTGTCACTATTGTTGATACGCTGTGCTCTTGCCACAGAACATTTGACCCAGTTATTAGCCAAAGAACAGTTGACCCAGTCATAAGTGCTGAATTGCACTTCCGCGTTGCTGGTGTCGTTGTCTTTTAGTGTTCTTTATTTCAGTCTGTCTTTCTGCCAAGTCGATCGCTCATCTTTGGTCTCTGGGCATGATACTTGTTTTTGTTATTGTTAAGTATCGAATATCATGCCGGGTTGATGTGCTGACGCTTGTGTTACAACATTTAAACACTTCTGTGAGTTTGCGAAGGTGGAGCAGGAGGTGAACTTAATGTTGGAGTCAAGGCGTGACTCCCAACAAGCCGTTAAGGGCTCCGTTTTAATTTTACTGAATAATGTCTGTTACAACTTTGATGTATGTGTGCAACAACAGAAGCACAGGCGGTCAGAATAAAATGAACGTAAAATCTGGCAAAATAACCAAAATACGCTTGGCAAGCATAGTCTGGGCACAAGAACGCATTAAGGGCATGGTATGGTTTTAAACCCGAAAAAAAGGCATGTTTTCATGATTTTTTTTTTGGAGACATGAATAATTTTGGTTTATTTTCTTCATATACATGTTGTAGTTATGTTTATTAAGTGTATTTGGGGAAAAAAAAAATTGAAATTATCGATAGATAAATACGTGGTATCGATTCTCCGGAGGCTCCTCGAAAAAAAGTTGGTTTGCCGTGAACATGATTAGAGGTTAGCGGTTCATCTGAAAAAAAAAAAGGAAACATGTTTTTAAAAGGTAATTTGTATCCCGAGGTATCGCCGTGGCCCTATTTTTTTTAATAATTTTTTTTTTTTTTGGTAGCGTTTTGAAGTCAAAAACGCGATTTTCGCTTAAAAATTGAGGTTACTTTATTATTTTAAAATAGGAAAAAAATAAAAAAAGGGCCACGGCGATACCTGTTGATTTATGTGTATAATAATTGAAAAAAATTTTAAAACGATCGGTCAAGTAGATTTTGCAGCATCGTGTTCACGGACTTCAAAAAAGTCGTTTTCCACAAAATCGATTTGAAATTTTTTTTCTACACTTTTTACACTAAGGTCCACTCACTTGAATCGCTGTATCTCCTTTAGTTTTAGTACGATTTACTTGGAATTCTTACACAATACTCTTGAAATGTTGTTCATTCAGAAAAAAAAATAAAAAAAAAAAAAAACCCAAAAATTTTTTAAAACCATACCATGCCCTTAAAAGACTGCCCTATATCTACAATAAGGACAACGTCAGCCGAAAATGTCGTTATAGTCAATACTGCCAGCACATCAGTAACAAAATAAAGGGAACACGCAACAACAAAAAGTGAGCTGTGGCTAGAGGTATTGAGGAATAGAAGTCCACAACAACAACGAGTAAGGTGACCGGATGGGAAATATATTGGAAATGCAACAACAAAAACGAAGATGACCCAGAAGAATGTCGCAACAAACAATATTACTAGACCAGCAATATCGCTCTATTTAAATCAAGCATCGTTTACTAAAAGGGGACTATGATCAGAACCGTTAGTATTCAGTAGATCTCAACCTTAGCGCATTACTCACGAGCCAGGACGTTAAAGTGTAGATTTCTGCGTTACCGAGGGAATAGCTCAGTTAAGTAAGCTAGCTTAAGTATTTAATGATATTCTTTAAAAAGAATTTAATAAAAGGAATATTAGAGATAAAATCAACGATATCGTCGATACAACATTTATGGCGCAGCCGAGTTTCAAATAAAGTTAGTCGGGAACGAACTACGATCTGTGTGGTTTTCAAAAACGACAATCCTGATAATGGGTTAAAGTTGGTGAATATTCCACCTTTTTTCGAACCAGTTATTTTAAACTCTTGGAGAACGGTGATACCAAATCCAACGGGGTCTGGGAGAGTTGATAACTCCGCAGGACACCTTGGTAAAAGCGGTGCGAAGTGGGCGGAATAACAACGAGATTTTTTTATTAATCTTATTTAAGTTGTACTGTTTAAAACTAATGGTGAGCGGTGATACCAAATCCAACAGGGTCCGGAAGAGTTGAGAACTCTAATGGACACCTAAGCAATACGACTTATTAAGGGTTGTGTAAGAAATGCAAGATTTGTCCAAAATTGTATAATAAAATTCATTTGGAAAATTAAATGATCTTGAGACAATTCTCAAAACGAAAGAATCAGATTTAATGTCATAGAATGCAGTAAGTCCGTTCGTGGGCTGTTGTCCGCGCGCGTTGTCCGTTCAAGGACTGGACATACTTTTCAAGGAAACTGATAACAAGAGCCAAATAGATGACCCTGTTGGAAAAATTTAACATAAAATTAACTACACATTTAGCAAAAGTAATGAAAAAACTAAACATGTACCATCACTCTCACTTCCGATACCCAACGTCAGTGAAAGTATTTGTACTCCAAGGGAAAAATTTTGCGCAAGGAAAAACACAGGCAGAAAAAAGAATTTGTTAACAAGACATCGAACATGAAATTATATAATCAACTCCAAAAAGACCGTAAATATATTATATTGCAGGAGACTTTTAAGAGAAACGTTAATGGAGAGAAGAATGCAATTAAACAGAATGTGTGGATCGACTTACCTCGCAACAAGGCTATCGATTACAACATATCTCGTTTGGTTGATTCAGGAGCAGAAACATATTTGTTTGAAGATATGGCAACGGATGCCAAGAAAGCAAAATTTGTAAGGAAAATATCAAAAATTGAAAATTGCAATAGGTTTACCGATAGGATTTACGGAAACCAGGTTCAATTGTTAGGACGAAGGAATATGATTCGTACAGAAAGCGCTGTAACAATTCCTCCTTCTCAGACGAGAATAATTCCAAACGCTAACGGACTACTAGAGTATAAAATTACAATAAAAAGAAACATGAGCATCGGAAATAGAGTTCATAAAGATGAATAAACGTTTAGTGGTCTGAACAAATCGTATTATAGGAAACACGACATGTATAAATTATTTCTGAGCAGCAAATTTTTTGAATGGAATGACATCCAACACAATATAAGAACTTTTTAGCAGATGCAAAATTGTTACATTCTTTCTAGGCAAAATTTTCGCGCACAATTTCTGTGTACCTTAAAATATTTTACTGAATAAATGATGAATAAAAAGCAATGACTATTTTCAAGTAAAGATACGTAAAATTTTGAGCATTTTTTAAACTTCGCGCAAAGCAACGGATAAACAAGATTTTATAAAGAGAATTTTTTTTTTAATAAAAAGAAGTATTGAATACATTAAATAAAAATTTAACAGTTTGCACTGAGGGCACATTACCCTTTACGTTTTTTACAAAAAAACGCGAGCGTAAGCAAGAAATGGTCCTGCAACGCTGTGGCAGTGTACGCCGTGTGCACAAAATAACCTAGGCAGTATTTCGCGGCTTCGCAGCGAGGAAGGCGGAGTTGTTCTACTGCTTACTAGAGAGCTTCTTCGGTATCTATCTCTCTTCCTGATATTTGCGATATTTCGCAGACTAATAGAGTCGACAATGGGCTATTTGTGGACGCCGTTGACTACAATTCAGTAGCGGCGGATGGTTAAAGTATGCATTGGTCGACTGTTAAGAGAAAGAAAAGAAGATCTAAACCAGAAAAAATAAAAAAGGAATTTGGTACGGCGACTGACTGTGATGACTTGGGAGATGACAGCGTTAAGTACATCCATGTCTCTAAATACCGTGTACAAAGAAAGGCTGAAGCTATCATAGAGTTTATCACAAAAGGTCTAAAAGTTCCGGCTAACTTCTTCACTTGCTAAAAGTTGGTCAAGAAAGATACTGAGTTATCAAATCTTCGTCATGTGAATTTCAAGTTGGACGTGCCGGTCCACGTCTTTGAAAAGGCGTTCAATAAGGATCTATGGCCGCTATCTGTCAAATTGTCTGACTTTGTATCGAAACCTAAATTGGAAACGGTTAAAACTTTACCGACGAAGCAAGCACTGCCGTGAAATGATACGCCACTAACAACGGATATTGTTATTGAAAAAAACTCAACAGAGCAGACTCGACGACTGCGACATCGAACCATTAGTCTTCATTAGAAAACAGAAATTTTTATCTTAGGAATGAGTGCCGGTCTTCTTTGCATAAGTTGGCAATATATTTTTAAAATGTCGGTGGTCTCCGCACAAAACCGAAACAACTTTACACGTCGACTTATTTTCAGTGTTTATAATTGTTTTAGTAGAAACTTGGGTTACGTCTTATTTTCTCTCATCTGAGATTTCGGATATAAGCTATAATGACTTTAGAAGAGATTGCAGTTCATCGGCGGGCTTAAATAGAGGGGGAGACGTACTTGTACTTGTATGTATTGCACACAAATAATTCTGCTACGAGATAAATCATCTGTTGAACAAATATGCGTAGCGGTTAGTTTAAGTAACTTAAATGGTATTGCCATTAATGAATTAATAATTCTAGTAAGCTATATGGGCATTTCCATAGAAATGTCAACCACAACATAAAAACTTAATGTGCTGCTAAGTCAAATTTTTTTATATATTAGAATACTCTTATACATGAAGCTTTAATTCTGAAAGTTTTAATATCTTACATAATATTTAAACCCAAAAAACCTTGTCGAAACTTATGGCGAAATTTTTCGATAATCTTGATATAGTTTTTGTATGAACATTTTATAAGCCTACGGCTGGTTAAAAGGAATGGTATTGGGTAAAATTTTGTCTAATAATTTTGAATGATAGCCACACTATGCAAAGAGAGCGCTTGTTTATGAAATAACTGTAAATTTTTTATATTGTTTTAATATCTATTTTTATGTCGCGTGAGTTACGAATATATGTAATTTTTGACCAGTGTTTAAAAAAAAAAATTTCAGTACAAGATCTTTTGCGGATAAAGAGAGAATAAGTTTAACAATTAAAAGTGATAAAAAAAATTCTATATATTTTGCTTACATATCTATTATTTACTGTTGAAATCTGTCGCGTGAGTTACGGTAAGAGCAAATCCGAATACGAAAGCTTCAATAATATTTAATGTTTTTATATTTTGGACAAAAAGATGGAAAAGAAAGAATAAAACAACAAAGTCAAGGAAAGAATGAAGAAGTGGAGATCGAATTTAAGAAAAGATGATGGTCAAAATTCGTAATATTGTGGGAATAAAAAAAATCATTATTTTTCATTTGTCAACAAAAATAGTATTGCATTCGCCAAAACCTTTTATTCAAAAAAGCATGACATTAAGATATAGACGTGTAGGTTGGTACAGTGTTGTGCAAAACATACGCAACCATATAAATTTGTGACGTATTACGCTATAATTTTTGTAAAACAACAACAACCACAAAAAGAATGATGCTTATTTATTCCTTAAAGTATCAGTTATAAGTATGTACAAAAAGATTACCATAAGAATGCATAACGGAAAAATTTTGAATTATTATATATACTAAGGTAAGTGTACCACGTAAGGCCCGGCTCCTCGTAAGGCCCACTTTCATTTTAACCAACTTCTAACTATCAAATGTTTCTGTACTTGCACATGTTGAAACATGTCCTCAAGTTATTTCGTAAAAATAAAAAATTAAGACAATCGCACTATATTTGCGGCGACCACAGTCAATTGAAAATAACAGAGGCGTAAAAAAGCCATTTTTATAGTGGACGATGCTTAAAAAATAATGATCTATAGTGAAATTGTGGGTTGCTTTCTTAAAATAACAAAGTTTGTTGTATTGTGAAGATACAGAGATATGTTTATTGTAAAAAAAATCAATAGCAAATTTTTTTTTCTTGGAAGGCCTATGAAGGCCCACCATAAAAAATTCAACAACGGTCATTAAGAAACTTTATATTGAGTTGCTCTGAGGTCAAAAGACGGCAACTATACCTTTTTTTTGCTTAAATAGCGTTTAATCTTTAATTCTTAATCAAAAATAGGTTAGTAACATTCGTTAAGTTTTTTTTTTTAAATAAACGAATTTTGTCTGATATTTTAATTTTTTTTACTAGCTTTTACAATATAAATTAACATAAAAGGCTTTCAAAAGTAATGAATGCAAGTTTGGGTTCATTATCTCAAACAAGGAGTAAGTGGGCCTTTTAAGGTACACATGTTCCTCGTAAGGCCCAAAATGACGTTTTTTTAAATCGCATTTTAGGAGCTTTTCCGATAATGATTTTTGGTAGAATTTTTTGTTTTTCTATAGAAAATTTATCAAATAAAACAACACAAAAACAATCGGGTTTCTATCATCAATACTTTGTACGCTGTAATCGAAAAGGTGTTAGGTGGGCCTTACGTGGTACACTTACCTTACTAGTTATTATACTAGGTTCCTGCATATGTATCTTCTCAGACAATGAAGCGGCTCTAAGAGCCTTATTGGCATTTACCATGAACTCTTTACAAGTTTATGAGTGCCACGGGCTCCTTCAAACTCTATCCAAGAGGAATAAGTTAGCTTTTTATTGGATACGCGGCACGAAGGACACGAAGGCAATGAAAGGGTGGGCTGTCTGGCCAAAAGGGCCGCGACGAATCTCTTCATTGGGCCAGAACGTTTTTGCGGAGTTAACAATACCTTCAGAAACGACCTTATTAAAAGATGGGAAGAACGTAGCCTCAATGAATACTGGAGAGCCCACAAGGGCATGAGGCAGGCAAAGAGGCTCATACGTCAGGGCGGAAGTTATACTTAACCTAAGCAGAATTAATATTAAAACCTACTTTTTTAAATAAATTTTTTATGTAAAGTTCATCAAATTTTAAACAATTATTAATAAGGTGAAATTTAATGAAAATTATTGGTTTATGTTATATAAATATTTGAAAAAAGAGTATGCAAAATTCTTTATTTTTAATAAATTTTGCAATTTTTCTAATTTTTCTTTGAAATTTTAGGAGAGGGTAATTGCGTTGAATAACGTAAAATAAAATTCTTGTTGTCTAGATTTGAAAATGTCATGAAATGGGTGGCCCGTTTCACGAATTCTTACCCAGTTGCTTTTTGGAAGTTTGGCTCAGCAACTCCCACTCCCACGCTGCCGTCATCCATTTTGGACCCGTCAGTGTACTACACTGGCGGTCATGAAAACCGCACCACCTCAAAATTTCGTGAAATTTTTTAATGGTGCATATATTAATTAAAGAAAACCAATTTTGAGTTATTATTAGGGTTGTTCACCTCGAATACGAAGTAGCGGAATAAAATTCGCAATGCTGAATTTTTTTGACATTTTAATTTTGATTAAAAACAAAATTGTTAGGAAAAACCCAAAATTTATTTCATGGTGTTGTGAGTCGCGATCTTGCTTAGACTCACAAACATATTTTTCCTCCTTCTTCTTCACGCTCGCAAACTAAATCAAAACAACAAAGTGCGAATGAAGCATAAACAAAAGGAAAGAAAGCTAAAAGACCCAAAAGCAAAAGGCAGTGACCTGCATTTATGAATTTCTACTTCAAGGTGATTCCATGCTACTCAAAAGCACTGTCCAGCGTAAATTGCTGACAAATGCAAACATGCAGTTCGGCCGCTTGCAACAACAACAACACCGGCACAGTATATGCCCGATTGACAAACATCAGCGCTGGCGCAGCGAATGCACAATTGCAATCCGATCGCTGGCAATAACAACAACAACACACGTCAAGAGTTTTTCGGAATAGCTGTATGTAGTAACAATATGGCATGTTGGTACAATTGCGGGTGAAGGTCGCGGTCAAGCTTATGCAATATGTTCGGGAAGAATCGACGACGATCGCGGACCATGGGAATATTCAATATTGTAAGATCAGCAATATTGATCTATATAAACGGAGCTTCGACGACTGGAGGAGGACTTCTGCACACGTACTCATCCAAGGGCCACGACGTAGAAGTAAATAGGCAAGCAATAGGGATATTTGTATTTGGAAGTATAGGATTCATTTTGTTAAATAAAGGTGTTTGGGCCCGTAAAGAATTATTGGTCTTGCGACCGAAATGGGGCAAAGGGAAATCGTATTTAGAAGATATAAAAGCTCGTACCTTTGACTGGTGGCGTCGGACGGATTGGTGTCGTGGTTCTGTCGTGACGGTTGCTGCTGCTGAGGATGTTGTTGTTTCTGCTGCTGTTGTTGTTGGCGTTGTTTATGCGTTGATTGCTGTTGGTTTCGTGGGTTTTAAAAGAGTCCCGTGGCAAATTTACCGACGATTATTGGAGAAAAAAAAGGTGTCGCGAACGCGGCCCGCACTTCACAATACACTTCACTGACTCGTATTTTAAATCGGAACGTGGTAGAAAATCGCAGACGTGTTTCACTTGCAACTGTTCTTTTTGGAATATTATTTAAAAACCCACCGGTGTTGCCAGTCAAGCCCGGCGGGAAAAAGTGGCGAGCAGCTGGGCTCGAAGTGTTGCCCTCTTTTTTCCCGTTTTGTCGCCGCTGGTGGGATTTAGCTGCGTAGCGACAGCGGGAAAAACGGACAAAAGGATTAAAACCTATTTGTTGGTGTCTTTTATTTGATAAAGGAAATACGGGGACTATTATACGCTCGACATTGTCTGAGCGCTTGGTACCCTACGTTGTAATTTAGTGACATTTGTGCGCTCGACACAGTTTGAGCGCTGTGCACACTATACTACAACAATGGGGCTCAACAATATTTTTTAAGCGTTTAAAAGCAGTTAAATTCGTTTTGATGCACAAATTTTTGTTAAGAGTGTATCGTTTAATCAAAATAAGAATAAATCAGTATGATGTCACGCCTCCTCTAGCCTGTATTACGGCCTTTATCCTTGAAGGCATCGAATCAACAAGGTCTTTAAGTGTTTTCTCCGTAAGAACAGTATACCAAACGTGTTTTAAGGCTGAAATTAGCTCTTTCTTATTGTGGGGTTTCTGTTCTGCAACTTTACGTTTCATAACGTGCCATAAGTGCTCGATTGGGTTCAGGTCGGTGCAGTTTCCTCGCCAAGTCAAGCCTGACACTTCGATTTCTTCAAACACTTATCCCAGCTGTATAAAAAAGATGGTTTTTGGTAACACTTTCTTTGGCTTTTTATGGTTAACAAAGACTACGCAATCGATATAAGCCATTACTTACTGATTTAGCTCGGTGGCATTGCGCAGAGTCGTCTTGAAAAATTGCGTCCGAAGTGTAAAAAAAAAGGTCTTCAAGAGCCGGACCAGAAAGTCTTTTATAACTTGCCACGATGAACCACGGATGTAAAAAAGAAAAGCATCCCCAGATCATCTGACTTTGAGGGAACTTGGCGGTTTTCACAATACAATGTTCCTTATTTCACTCTCCATGAAAGCGGCGTACGTATGGCTAGCTATCAGCGCACTGCAAGTAGAACTTGCTTTCGTCTGACCACAAAACATTTCGCCATTGATAAAGTGTCCGGTTCTTATGTTTTTTAGTCAATTCGAGACGTGCTTTTTTCATATTTTTGGTCAGCATGGGCTTTTTTGCAGGACGTCTTCCATACAAACCGGCTTCTCGCAATCTTCTGCGCACTGTTTCCACACTTATTTTCACTCCATAGTGTATTTCCAGCTCTGCCCGTATAGAAACAGCACTTTTAAAGCGATCCTTTAAGCTGATCCCTTTTATTATGCCATCTATTCTGCTGTCAGTTGATCGTTTGGGACCAGATCCTTTTTTTCGCTCTAGGACCTCTGAAGAATTTTTTTTTAATCTCATCTGAGATTTCGGATATAAGCTATAATGACTTTAGAAGAGATTGCAGTTCATCGGCGGGCTTAAATAGAGGGGGAGACGTACTTGTACTTGTATGTATTGCACACAAATAATTCTGCTACGAGATAAATCATCTGTTGAACAAATATGCGTAGCGGTTAGTTTAAGTAACTTAAATGGTATTGCCATTAATGAATTAATAATTCTAGTAAGCTATATGGGCATTTCCATAGAAATGTCAACCACAACATAAAAACTTAATGTGCTGCTAAGTCAAACTTTTTTATATATTAGAATACTCTTATACATGAAGCTTTAATTCTGAAAGTTTTAATATCTTACATAATATTTAAACCAAAAAACCTTGTCGAAACTTATGGCGAAATTTTTCGATAATCTTGATATAGTTTTTGTATGAACATTTTATAAGCCTACGGCTGGTTAAAAGGAATGGTATTGGGTAAAATTTTGTCTAATAATTTTGAATTATAGCCACACTATGCAAAGAGAGCGCTTGTTTTGAAATAACTGTAAATTTTTTATATTGTTTTAATATCTATTTTTATGTCGCGTGAGTTACGAATATATGTAATTTTTGACCAGTGTTTAAAAAAAAAAATTTCAGTACAAGATCTTTTGCGGATAAAGAGAGAATAAGTTTAACAATTAAAAGTGATAAAAAAAATTCTATATATTTTGCTTACATATCTATTATTTACTGTTGAAATCTGTCGCGTGAGTTACGGTAAGAGCAAATCCGAATACGAAAGCTTCAATAATATTTAATGTTTTTATATTTTGGACAAAAAGATGGAAAAGAAAGAATAAAACAACAAAGTCAAGGAAAGAATGAAGAAGTGGAGATCGAATTTAAGAAAAGATGATGGTCAAAATTCGTAATATTGTGGGAATAAAAAAAATCATTATTTTTCATTTGTCAACAAAAATAGTATTGCATTCGCCAAAACCTTTTATTCAAAAAAGCATGACATTAAGATATAGACGTGTAGGTTGGTACAGTGTTGTGCAAAACATACGCAACCATATAAATTTGTGACGTATTACGCTATAATTTTTGTAAAACAACAACAACCACAAAAAGAATGATGCTTATTTATTCCTTAAAGTATCAGTTATAAGTATGTACAAAAAGATTACCATAAGAATGCATAACGGAAAAATTTTGAATTATTATATATACTAAGGTAAGTGTACCACGTAAGGCCCGGCTCCTCGTAAGGCCCACTTTCATTTTAACCAACTTCTAACTATCAAATGTTTCTGTACTTGCACATGTTGAAACATGTCCTCAAGTTATTTCGTAAAAATAAAAAATTAAGACAATCGCACTATATTTGCGGCGACCACAGTCAATTGAAAATAACAGAGGCGTAAAAAAGCCATTTTTATAGTGGACGATGCTTAAAAAATAATGATCTATAGTGAAATTGTGGGTTGCTTTCTTAAAATAACAAAGTTTGTTGTATTGTGAAGATACAGAGATATGTTTATTGTAAAAAAATCAATAGCAAATTTTTTTTTCTTGGAAGGCCTATGAAGGCCCACCATAAAAAATTCAACAACGGTCATTAAGAAACTTTATATTGAGTTGCTCTGAGGTCAAAAGACGGCAACTATACCTTTTTTTTGCTTAAATAGCGTTTAATCTTTAATTCTTAATCAAAAATAGGTTAGTAACATTCGTTAAGTTTTTTTTTTTAAATAAACGAATTTTGTCTGATATTTTAATTTTTTTTACTAGCTTTTACAATATAAATTAACATAAAAGGCTTTCAAAAGTAATGAATGCAAGTTTGGGTTCATTATCTCAAACAAGGAGTAAGTGGGCCTTTTAAGGTACACATGTTCCTCGTAAGGCCCAAAATGACGTTTTTTTAAATCGCATTTTAGGAGCTTTTCCGATAATGATTTTTGGTAGAATTTTTTGTTTTTCTATAGAAAATTTATCAAATAAAACAACACAAAAACAATCGGGTTTCTATCATCAATACTTTGTACGCTGTAATCGAAAAGGTGTTAGGTGGGCCTTACGTGGTACACTTACCTTACTAGTTATTATACTAGGTTCCTGCATATGTATCTTCTCAGACAATGAAGCGGCTCTAAGAGCCTTATTGGCATTTACCATGAACTCTTTACAAGTTTATGAGTGCCACGGGCTCCTTCAAACTCTATCCAAGAGGAATAAGTTAGCTTTTTATTGGATACGCGGCACGAAGGACACGAAGGCAATGAAAGGGTGGGCTGTCTGGCCAAAAGGGCCGCGACGAATCCCTTCATTGGGCCAGAACGTTTTTGCGGAGTTAACAATACCTTCAGAAACGACCTTATTAAAAGATGGGAAGAACGTAGCCTCAATGAATACTGGAGAGCCCACAAGGGCATGAGGCAGGCAAAGAGGCTCATACGTCAGGGCGGAAGTTATACTTAACCTAAGCAGAATTAATATTAAAACCTACTTTTTTAAATAAATTTTTTATGTAAAGTTCATCAAATTTTAAACAATTATTAATAAGGTGAAATTTAATGAAAATTATTGGTTTATGTTATATAAATATTTGAAAAAAGAGTATGCAAAATTCTTTATTTTTAATAAATTTTGCAATTTTTCTGATTTTTCTTTGAAATTTTAGGAGAGGGTAATTGCGTTGAATAACGTAAAATAAAATTCTTGTTGTCTAGATTTGAAAATGTCATGAAATGGGTGGCCCGTTTCACGAATTCTTACCCAGTTGCTTTTTGGAAGTTTGGCTCAGCAACTCCCACTCCCACGCTGCCGTCATCCATTTTGGACCCGTCAGTGTACCTACACTGGCGGTCATGAAAACCGCACCACCTCAAAATTTCGTGAAATTTTTTAATGGTGCATATATTAATTAAAGAAAACCAATTTTGAGTTATTTTTAGGGTTGTTCACCTCGAATACGAAGTAGCGGAATAAAATTCGCAATGCTGAATTTTTTTGACATTTTAATTTTGATTAAAAACAAAATTGTTAGGAAAAACCCAAAATTTATTTCATGGTGTTGTGAGTCGCGATCTTGCTTAGACTCACAAACATATTTTTCCTCCTTCTTCTTCACGCTCGCAAACTAAATCAAAACAACAAAGTGCGAATGAAGCATAAACAAAAGGAAAGAAAGCTAAAAGACCCAAAAGCAAAAGGCAGTGACCTGCATTTATGAATTTCTACTTCAAGGTGATTCCATGCTACTCAAAAGCACTGTCCAGCGTAAATTGCTGACAAATGCAAACATGCAGTTCGGCCGCTTGCAACAACAACAACACCGGCACAGTATATGCCCGATTGACAAACATCAGCGCTGGCGCAGCGAATGCACAATTGCAATCCGATCGCTGGCAATAACAACAACAACACACGTCAAGAGTTTTTCGGAATAGCTGTATGTAGTAACAATATGGCATGTTGGTACAATTGCGGGTGAAGGTCGCGGTCAAGCTTATGCAATATGTTCGGGAAGAATCGACGACGATCGCGGACCATGGGAATATTCAATATTGTAAGATCAGCAATATTGATCTATATGTATAAACGGAGCTTCGACGACTGGAGGAGGACTTCTGCACACGTACTCATCCAAGGGCCACGACGTAGAAGTAAATAGGCAAGCAATAGGGATATTTGTATTTGGAAGTATAGGATTCATTTTGTTAAATAAAGGTGTTTGGGCCCGTAAAGAATTATTGGTCTTGCGACCGAAATGGGGCAAAGGGAAATCGTATTTAGAAGATATAAAAGCTCGTACCTTTGACTGGTGGCGTCGGACGGATTGGTGTCGTGGTTCTGTCGTGACGGTTGCTGCTGCTGAGGATGTTGTTGTTTCTGCTGCTGTTGTTGTTGGCGTTGTTTATGCGTTGATTGCTGTTGGTTTCGTGGGTTTTAAAAGAGTCCCGTGGCAAATTTACCGACGATTATTGGAGAAAAAAAAGGTGTCGCGAACGCGGCCCGCACTTCACAATACACTTCACTGACTCGTATTTTAAATCGGAACGTGGTAGAAAATCGCAGACGTGTTTCACTTGCAACTGTTCTTTTTGGAATATTATTTAAAAACCCACCGGTGTTGCCAGTCAAGCCCGGCGGGAAAAAGTGGCGAGCAGCTGGGCTCGAAGTGTTGCCCTCTTTTTTCCCGTTTTGTCGCCGCTGGTGGGATTTAGCTGCGTAGCGACAGCGGGAAAAACGGACAAAAGGATTAAAACCTATTTGTTGGTGTCTTTTATTTGATAAAGGAAATACGGGGACTATTATACGCTCGACATTGTCTGAGCGCTTGGTACCCTACGTTGTAATTTAGTGACATTTGTGCGCTCGACACAGTTTGAGCGCTGTGCACACTATACTACAACAATGGGGCTCAACAATATTTTTTAAGCGTTTAAAGCAGTTAAATTCGTTTTGATGCACAAATTTTTGTTAAGAGTGTATCGTTTAATCAAAATAAGAATAAATCAGTATGATGTCACGCCTCCTCTAGCCTGTATTACGGCCTTTATCCTTGAAGGCATCGAATCAACAAGGTCTTTAAGTGTTTTCTCCGTAAGAACAGTATACCAAACGTGTTTTAAGGCTGAAATTAGCTCTTTCTTATTGTGGGGTTTCTGTTCTGCAACTTTACGTTTCATAACGTGCCATAAGTGCTCGATTGGGTTCAGGTCGGTGCAGTTTCCTCGCCAAGTCAAGCCTGACACTTCGATTTCTTCAAACACTTATCCCAGCTGTATAAAAAAGATGGTTTTTGGTAACACTTTCTTTGGCTTTTTATGGTTAACAAAGACTACGCAATCGATATAAGCCATTACTTACTGATTTAGCTCGGTGGCATTGCGCAGAGTCGTCTTGAAAAATTGCGTCCGAAGTGTAAAAAAAATGGTCTTCAAGAGCCGGGACCAGAAAGTCTTTTATAACTTGCCACGATGAACCACGGATGTAAAAAGAAAAGCATCCCCAGATCATCTGACTTTGAGGGAACTTGGCGGTTTTCACAATACAATGTTCCTTATTTCACTCTCCATGAAAGCGGCGTACGTATGGCTAGCTATCAGCGCACTGCAAGTAGAACTTGCTTTCGTCTGACCACAAAACATTTCGCCATTGATAAAGTGTCCGGTTCTTATGTTTTTTAGTCAATTCGAGACGTGCTTTTTTCATATTTTTGGTCAGCATGGGCTTTTTTGCAGGACGTCTTCCATACAAACCGGCTTCTCGCAATCTTCTGCGCACTGTTTCCACACTTATTTTCACTCCATAGTGTATTTCCAGCTCTGCCCGTATAGAAACAGCACTTTTAAAGCGATCCTTTAAGCTGATCCCTTTTATTATGCCATCTATTCTGCTGTCAGTTGATCGTTTGGGACCAGATCCTTTTTTTCGCTCTAGGACCTCTGAAGAATTTTTTTTTTATAAAAAAACGCACTACCGTAGAATGTGAGCAACTAACTCTCTTCGAAATTGTCCTATATGACAGACCGATCGCCACCAACGCATCAAAAGCAATTTTTTTATCACGGTCCAATTGTGTATATTTTGCACCCATTGAGCTGTTTTGCGCTACTCAACCCAATTGCAACAGATTATCACTCGCGAATAGCTAATTTTCTCTGTCAACACATCAAAAACACTGAATTTCGGGAAACCCCCGTTATTAATGTAGAAAAAACCGGGTGAATTCCCAAAATTATCATATTAAATGGCAATGTTACCATTGGTGCGGTTTTCATGACCGCCAGTGTATTTCTGCGAGTCTTCTTCGATTTTTATATTCTTGTTTCTCCACGAGTCGCGGTCACTCATCACCACCTCATAATCTCGGTAGGAAATGTGTTTTTTCTGCACTTTTTTTGTAACCCAAGACAAGGGGTGTCCCAAAATATTTCTTGGACGTTCATATGCCCTATGAGGTTTCCATCCTTCATACTGCACAAGTAAGGGAGCCTGAGTGCTGCAAGGGCTGCTTCGTTGTCAACCACAATATGTAGAGGTGTTAGCCCTGTTAGCAAATGCCAAACCTGTAGGTGGACAGGCCCCCGTCACACTAAGGCAGGCTGTTCTTTATATCTTGTTTAAGATGTTCTGAGATTTTCTTTGATTTATTTTAGGCCACCATACCAAAGATGCTTATGTGGGTATAGGTAAGGCGACTGTTTTAAAGGACAACACTATCATCTTATGTCGAACTCCCCAAGCTTTACCGTACAGCCTTTCGCATGCGAATATCGCCTTCATGGCTTTGATTGAGATATACGCTAGATGGTGGTTCCAATT
>CM035808.1:53829021-53844073 GCA_020466095.1 Chlorops oryzae | reverse complement strand
CACCCCAAATGCCTCTCTTAGACTTGAACTAGGTTTAGTCAAAATATCGTTCAAAGTCTTTCAGTTAACTTGGAATTTTATTGTCCGAATTTTTAAAATGGAACCTATCCGCCTCCCAAAAATTTGACTAATTCGATTAATTCACCTGCATTTACACACAAACACCACCATGCAATACAATTGGGTAACACAGTTCAATCAAATTTTAAATCAAATCAATATGACATACATGTGGGATTCTACTGATCCCTTAGCGTGGGAGAATCAAAGAAACGTTGCCCTCGAACGTTACCATCGCCACCTTAAGTTCAAGGATATCCTATCCTCTTCTAACACCACTTTTATGAACTGCAGAATTCTCAGATCACTCGATGATCAAGTGGCCGAGTATCTTCAAAACCAAAATCATTTCCATGTAGCCAAGATAATTTGCCAAATGCGACTTTCCACCCAATTTATGCTCAGATTTTGTATAAATGGTAATTTTTATGTAATTAACCAAAACTTTCAATGTACGCTTTGCAATTTAGACAGCAACGAAACTCTAATTCACTTCATTTTTGAATGCCCGGCATACTCAGTAATTAGAAATAAGTTTTTAAGCCATCTCATCTCCGCCTCTTATGGTAACTTAACAGTCATTTTAAATTGCACTGATAAAAACTCTACCAAATTGTTATATAACTATATTGTAAATAGCCTAAGATTAAGATCCTTCTTATTCTTCTACATGAGTAATTAGTCTAAAGGTACAGCAAATCACTCTCATTTTCACTGTTTAAATCCCAAAAAATTGTACATCCATGCCAGTATATTATAAAATCTAACACTGCTACAGACAAATGTCTATAAGCAGTAAATAAATTGAATTGAATTGAAATTGAACACAAGAGAAATAAGGCTCATAAGATTTTCAAAAACATTCTACTTCCTGAACATAAGAGTAGATTCATTTTACTCAGGAAAGAATTTGAGTTTTGTCCAATTTTCTCTATAAGAACTACTAACTTGCTATGGAAACGAAAATTTAAGCAAATCCGAGAGAATTCTAGTCATTCCATAATTCGAAACGAAAGTCGCCCAGCCAACCTTAGTATATGCAGGAAAAACAGCAAACAGCACACAGGATATATGCAACCTCTTTGCAATAAAGCGGCAGGTTTTGACCTTCTCCCGCCCTCGCTTTTTAGGCATTGTGCATTGGTCTTGACTCGAGCAGCAGTCATCATTTTCAAAAAATCACTCTCATCAGAAATTATGCTAGAGGAATGGAATTTCTTTTACATTTCGCCTATTCACAAAGGAGGACAAAAACACCTTGCGGTGGACTATCGGTCGATAACTTAATTGTCGATTTTACCTAAAATTCTTGACAAACTTTAGTAATTGACTTCTAGCTGAATTAAAAACTACTTTGTGCCCGGCCATCACGATTTCTTTCCAGGAAGGTCGACAGAAACGAAATTGGTTTAATTCTTAATTTTGTGCCAAAAATTTCTGCTAAGGGGTTCATTCAAATATATTAAGATAGATAAAATCTTGCTTTGGCAACAGGAAACTGGTTGTGAAAGTTGACAATAAGCAATCCGAATTCAAATTGGTAAACTCGGGTGTGCCTCAGGGAAGTCACTTAGGACCATTTTATTCTACTTTTCATAAATGATGTACCTATGAACCTTAAATTTTGTTTTACGCTGACGACCTTAAGCTATATGCAAATGAATCTAATATTGAAGACTGTATTAAATTTCAAGAAGTTATTGGTGGTCTAACGGCATTAGTTTTTAATATGTAAAATCGTGACATACAGTCGGAAATTGAACCCCATGATATTTGAATTTAAATTTGAAGGCAATCATATCTGCATTAGGAAGACTATGATAAAAGACTTTGGATTATTTTTTTGTTCCAAAATTTCGTTTCGATACCATATCGATCAACTAATTTATAAAGCAAGGTCTTAGTTTGGTTTCCTTAAACGGAACATAAAAGAATTTATTGATCCGACTCCAAATGAAATTCTTTATAATGCTCATATTCGATCGATTCTAGAGTATGCTAGCATGATGTGGAACGCTTCATATGGAATTCACTCAAATAGAATTGAACGCATACAATGGAGATTCACGAAATATGCTCTGCGTAATAGGTTTGCATATGACCTCATGCTGGCCTATAACCTGCGCCTTTTTCTCTTAGAATTGCTACGAATTTCGACAGACGGGATGCATTGAGAGTTGGGTTCATCAAATATATTATCGATGCTAGAATTGACTCTCCGGATCTTCTACAGCTAGTGCCATTTCACGTCCCTGAGAGAACTTGTTGGGATATTGAGATTAAAAGGTATGACGCCGTGGCACTTGGGTAGGTACGCACGTCATACAATCCTACATTACTTTTAAATAAAAGACAAGATTGACAATTTACAATACTTTTATATATAAAACAGGGACCGTAACTGTTATAAGAGATATTAAAAAAGTTATTTAATAATTATTATTTTAAAACTTTTTTTTAAAAATATCCAATTAAAACAGTTATTTTTCAACTGAAAAGAAAAAAATTAGAATGGAAGTCTAATAAAGAGATTTTTATTTTTCGAGCCAAAAATAACAGTTATTAAAGATTTTTATTTTTTCAGTCCCATTTAACTGTTATTTTGCAACTTTTATTTAAAAGTCCGAATATAAAAGTTATTTTCGGATTTTTATTTTTTCTGTTGAAAATAAAAATCCTTTTTATGTGATTTCTAAAATAACGGGAAAAATTAATTTTTGTTTCTTTCAATGCACAAAAAAAGACAAAGTTTCATATAATTAGGTGTTTTTCCCGAAAACTTCTATACGGATTTTTTTAGAATGCAAAGACTTCGAAATCAATTACTTTAGGTCAGAGGTTGTCAGGCCCATTAAACGTCCATAAGCGACATTCAAAAGCTGTTTTATAGCTTTCACACCGACAGCGTGTACATGTGAGTTCGAAAGCTGTTTTTTAAATTTCGAGAGAATGCGAGAGAGCAGCGCAACTGACGCTATTTTTTTTCGTATGCTTGTTGTTTTTGTGCTAGTACACTCTAAAATATGAGCATGGCGCACAGTGTGCCGACTCCATACATTGCTTGGCCAAAAATAGAAGGAGTTGTCGTAGAGCAATGAAATTTGGCATGGAGGTTTATTTTTATAAAATTAAGAAATTTTGAAAAAATTGTAAAAATCCGACCACCCCAACCCCCATCCCCCATGTAAAAAGGGGACCCAAATTCCGCCATTTTAGTCCTACAGACTTGAAATTTGGAGCAGAGCTTAAATTCATGCTCTAAAATTGGAAAAATTTAACTTGGGTGGGCTGCCACGCCCACTTTTTGTGCTACGCCTACTCAAAGTTGGGAGATACAGGGGTAATGAACCCCCTGCAAATCGTATAAAATTTTTATAAAAATTGATGAATTTAAATTTAATTGTAAAATTCAAACATGTTTTCAATAGAAAAATTTAAAAAGACCAGCCCAGCCTTGCCAAAGAAAAAAAAGCGAGGTGGAAAAAACAGTGAATTTCAATGTATAAATCCCATATATTTGATACTGACGCTTACGTTATTCTTGAATTGTAGAGCTTTTTTATTTGATAAATTTCAAAGGAATAACTCACAATTAAATTTCTTTGCGTTTTTAACGTTCATATAAGGTGTAGTAAAAAGATATATAGCTTATTAAGCCATATAAAACTTGTAGTTATAATGCATATATCATCTAAATTAAAGAACAAAGTATTATTTGAAAGGTAATTAAGTTGAGTTTATTCTATTGGTTTTTTTTAAAGAGATATTAAATTTTTACTTATGCTTTTTTAAGTGCAGCTATGTATACATATACATTTTTATTTAAATTTATTCTAAGATTTAATCATCTGAAGAGCTGCAGTTATAATCTTCCGATAAAGAGTCTTCCAAATCTATTTCTAAAGAAGAATCCGAATCCGAATCCGTTTCATCTTTTTGTTTTACCAAAAT
Source organism: Chlorops oryzae (assembly GCA_020466095.1). Lineage (NCBI taxonomy): Eukaryota > Metazoa > Arthropoda > Insecta > Diptera > Chloropidae > Chlorops > Chlorops oryzae. The sequence continues at coordinate 53,840,062 of CM035808.1, read as the reverse complement.
ATATGCTTTAATTTCTTCATTGGAGATCTTTCCTTTTTGCTTCAATTTTCTATATTTTGAAATAAGTGGCTCCGAAGACAACAGTAAATTTTTTAAAACGTCTCTGTTAGCTGCCTCTCTGGAACATTTACGGGCTTTTTGCAATCTAGCATATCTGAATTCCTTATGCCGAGCCTCTAGTGCATCTTCCGACAGCATACCGATTGGGAGGGGAAAATGTTTTATAATGTCAATGTGTGATATACAAACTATATGTATTGTTTAGCAAAATACTAAATGTTTCAATATTTATAGCTGCACCACATGACAACACTGCACAACATTTATTTTGACACTTTTCGCGTTTTGTTTTTATACCATATTCTGCTATAGTTTATATATTGCTAAATACTTAATTATATTTAGTGTTGACAACCACCTTAAATTATAACTAATAATGTTAAATAAGTTAAACTTCAACATTTTAGCCGTTGTGTTTGAATATACGCTTTCGAACTGTGTTCAATTGTTGGTAATTAGTGCATTTCCGCCTGTATTTTGGACCTTTACGAAAACTTGTATAACTCCGAAATCGCAACGAATTTTAATATATTTTTTTTTTAATTTTTAGAAGATATCATAGGCAATAAAATATCAAAAATTTGAGGAGGTCATTTTTTTTAAAATTTTTTAAAAATCTTTTGAAATTTGCATAGTTTTTGCATTTTTCCCAATATTTTTACCTATTTCACATGCATATTTTTACATTGTTCAATAAAAACATTAACAAAAGCAATATAAATTATTAAATTTTAGGGTTTTTTCTTTCATACAATATATATTTTGTATAAACTTATTTGCAAAATTTCCTGGTATTTGTTTGTATGTGCAATTAATAATTTTATAACCTAATTTTAGTGCTCCATAACATGGAACATAAATCCGAAATCGCAACAAATTTGTTAAATTTTAACTTTTTTTTATGATAAGCGCCTATTACTTAATAACATATAAAAAAATTAGAGAGGTCATATTTCGCATAATTTTTGTTTTCAATTTTGAAATTCTGTGAAATGTTCAATTTTTCAGTATTTCACATATTTTTTTAACAGTAATAATATTTTGTATATAATAATAATTTATATACACGAATACGTTTTTATGATTGTAAATAAGCTACACTTCAATTTGATATATGATACTTGGGTATTTATAGTTGTATACTTACTCTTTATTCGATTTGAACCCGCGCATATGCAATAATTGTGCAAAACAACAAAAGTTCACATTTTGCATAAGACAACTTCAAAGGCGTGTTGTGATCGCAAAACTAAAGATATCGGCAAGAAAATTTGGGAATTTTTAATTCAATGTATTCTCTAAGAAGCCATAAAAAAAAATTATTCAAAATCTGCACTTTTATTTTTACTATTTTTGGCCGCACTCGGCACACTGTGTGGCGTGTCGCCACTGGCGAATTCTTTCCTTCGATAGTGCTCAAGCGAAACGGACGTTTTTAAAAAAAACTTGTTGCATAGCAGAATGCAATTGCGACGATACTAAATATGATATTCCACTACAAAAATAAATTTTAATGATGCAATCAAATTTTACAGTTCCAATTCACATAGGAATTAATTTTTAGAAAAATACTGACCAAGGAAAGTATGGTCAAACAAAGGAAGCTATGCACAAATTGCTGTCGATGTTTTACACAACTTACTTATGTGAAAGTTCCTTCTCCTTCCTCAAACTAATTCAAACACGTCATAGAAGTAAACTGACAAATAATTACCTTCAGGATTTACTTCGCATCAAATGCTGCCAGAATGATATAGATCTCAATTGCTTTGTTACATACTCCTTCTTCGCAGCATTAAATGATTTCACATATTTTTTCTTCATTTACTTCTTCATATATTTTCATATTTTTTAAAATTTCCTTTCATTAATTTTTTTATACCTCTAATTTTTTTCAGTCAGAAAAATTTGCAAAAAATGTCAATGAAGGTTGTTTTTTCAATTTGACGTACAAGTTTTTTTCACTGTAAGCTTTTAAATGCTTTCAACACATAGACAGTTATGTGTATGTGTCCTACCCTGACAACCTCTGCTTTAGGTATACCCAGCTCGCAGCATCTTTTAAAGTCAAAGCTTAGCCTTGGATATATGCATTGGATTTTGATTTTTTATTTTATTTCAATCAGGGACCTGACTTTTATAAGTATTTTCGAAAAAAGTCTTAACATAATAATTATTTTGTGACTAAAATAATTAAAATATTTCATAATTATTATCAAAAATTTTTATATTTTTAAATTTCAATATAATTGTTATGATTGAGAAAAAATTTTATTAATTGAAAAATAAGTTTTATTTTTGAGAAATATTTTTTACGTCTTTTCAAAACTTTTATAGGGGGAAAATTTTTTTCTTGTTGCCTTAGAAGTTTTGTGTTTGAAGAAAAATAGTTTACGTCGTCAGCAAATTAGATAAGGGAATTATTATGCCCTATTATTACCGCCAATCGACTTCCATTCTATTATTCACTTACGACGAATCGATTTCGTACAGACGTAATTATGCCCTATTTAGGTTAGGTCAACGAAATATTCTGACCTAAAATAGGTAAGAAATTACTAATTTTCGACCTATTTTGCTAGTTGGGATATTCATGCATTGTCATCCAAACCAAACATATGTGCAAAGTTTCAGATCAATCAGAAATCGGGAACTAAGTCAAATTTAAATTGTAAAATTCCTTTACAAAGTTTGTTAGTTTATTACAAGTGAAGCGAATAAAAATTGAACAATAATAATTTTCAAAGACGTAAAAACTTCTCATGAAAAACAAAAGTTATAAAGAAACGTAAAAACCAAAAATTGGAAAGAAAAAATTATGAAAAGACTTATTGAATTTTTTGAATTTGTAAAAGTTATACAAAGAATTAAAAAATTTTTCTTCGAAATAAAGGCAACTTTTTTAAAATCTGAAATTTCAATAATTATTATTTCGGGTCCCTGATTTCAATTCATTAGGGGTCTTCCCTTAAACGTGTATTTGCCTGGAAAACTTCGAAAAATCGTAAATCAGGAAGGCTTAGAAATTAATGAACGAAATTTTGTATGAAAAATTTTACACTTTTACGATTTTTCAATCTTTTCACTTTTAAGGGAATACCCTAATTGTTTTCCGTGGCTGGATGATATGGGGTATACAAAGATAACAACCCAGCAGGAAAAGTTCGCATGACATCACCTATGCTTTCAGCGTGACATCGGAGCCGATACCCCTGAAAATTTGTAAGACACTTTTAGTGACATTTCTTCACAAACGGGATAGGCCATCACCAATGACATTGTCATCGCAGAGAGCTGTTCGCTGTCGTGTGCTCACTTCTCTTTATTTTTCTCTGCGTCTCGTTTTGGTTCTATTTATAGATTTTTTTTGAACAATTGCTGATTGCGCTTGTTGAGGATTGAACTCTAGTCTCTCGGGTGTTAGGCCAATACGCATCCCCTAAGCTACGACAGGCAGCATTTCAGTTTTCGGGAAAAACACCTAATTATATGAAACTTTATGTCTTTTTTTGTGCATTGAAAGAAACAAAAATTAATTTTTCCCGTTATTTTAGAAATTACATAAAAAGGATTTTTATTTTCAAAAGAAAAAATAAAAATCCGAAAATAACTTTTATTTTCGGACTTTTAAATAAAAGTTGCAAAATAACAGTTAAATGGGACTGAAAAAATAAAAATCTTTAATAACTGTTATTTTTGGCTCGAAAAATAAAAATCTCTTTTTAAGACTTTCATTCTAATTTTTTTCTTTTCAGTTGAAAAATAACTGTTTTAGTTGGATTTTAGGATTTTTATTTAATATCATCACGGATTTCGACGGTTAGTTTCAATGCGACCCCTTCCATATATTAATCTTCAGCCTCCGATGTCTTGAAAGTGATGATTTTTTTGCCTCTCTTTTTTTCCATAACACTTATTTACGATCCCTGATATAAAATAAATATCCATATGTCTGCACAGAAATATATGTGAATCCTAACTCCTGACAATTACTTGAAACTTCTCTATTTTAGATCTAAGCGTCGTGGCTTCGTGATAGTACGTGCGCTTAGACGAGACTTCTGCTTGATCGATCACAATCAGTATCCCTTTCCGTTGATAGAGACTCTGATTATATGCAGTGAAAGTGCTGATTCGGCTCTGTCGCAATAGTGCTTCGATGTGAAGCACTTTCTTCTTGTCGTTCTTGTTTATCCGCTGTGATATTGTCACAGAACAGTTGACCCAGTTATTAGACAAAGAACAATTGACACAGTTATAAGTGCTGAATTGCACTTCCGCGATGCTGGTGTCGTTGCCTTTTATTGTTCTTTCTTTATGTCTCTCTTTCCGCCGAGTTGATCGGTGGTCGTTGCTCACTGGGCATGATACTTGTTTTTGTTATTGTTGTGTATCTAATACCATGCCCGGACGATGTGCTGACGCTTGTTGTTCTTGTCATACGTTAAAGACTTAAAGACTTCTGTGAGTGCGCAGAGGCGGAACCAGACGAAACATTCATGTTTGAGTCATGGCGTGACTCCCAACAAACTCTTAGTATTAGAGAGTTATTATTTATAAGCGACCATAGAACAAATTATTAAAATTATAAACGGCTTCATAGATGTCTTTTCCTGTGCAACCCCATTGGTAAAGGAATATCCTTCGACGAAGCTGTGTATTGTTTGAAGTGTAAACTATTAGGTGTAGTAAAAAGAAATCCATTATTTTTCCAATAGATGGCGTTATTTATCTGCATCTCGCGTTGTGTCCGATCGTGTTCCGCTAGGGGGCATTAGAAAGATGACAGTTCCTACTAAAAAAGCTTTTTTGACACTTTTTTGATTGATTGATTCAGTTTTGTTTGAGAGCTTGTCAAAGATGGACATCAGCAAAGAGAAAATTCGCTACATTTTACAGTTTTTCTTCGATAAGGGAGAAAACGCAAGCCAGGCGGCTGAAAATGTGAATAGCGTTTATGGACCTGATACTGTAACAGCCAATCATGCGCAATTTTGGTTTCGTCGATTCCGTTCCGGTAACTTCGATGTCAAAGATGCACCACGCACTGGAAGGCCAATTGTCGAAAATGTCGATAAAATCTTGGAAATTATCGAGTTCGACCGTCATGTTAGCACTGTTTCGATTGCAAAAGAGCTAAAGATTGCACAAAAAACCGTTTGGAACCATTTGAATAAGGCTGGATACACAAAGAAGCTCGATGTATGGGTGCCACACGAGTTAACGCAAAAAAACCTCATAGACCGAATTTCCATCTGCGAATCGCTGCTGAACCGCAACAAAATCGACCCATTTCTGAAGCGGTTGGTGACTGGTGATGAAAAGTGGGTCACTTACGACAACGTCAAGCGAAAACGGTCGTGGTCGAAACACGGTGAACCGGCGGAAACGGTGGCCAAGCCAGGATTGACGGCCAGGAAGGTTTTGCTGTGTGTTTGGTGGGATTGGCAGGGAATTATCTACTATGAGCTGCTCCCATACGGCAAAACTCTTAACTCGGAACTCTAGTGTCAACAATTGGACCGTATGAAGGAAGCAATCGCCCATAAGCGGCCAGCTTTGGCCAATAGGAGAGGAATTGTGTTCCATCAGGACAACGCCAGGCCACACACATCGATAGTGACTCGCCAGAAGCTCCGGGAGTTTGGTTGGGAGGTTCTTCTGCATCCACCTTATAGTCCGGACCTGGCACCAAGTGATTACCATCTGTTCCTGTCCATGGCGAACAATTTTGCTGGTGAAACATTCGCTTCAAGAGAGGCTTCTGAAATTCGACTGTCTCAATTTTTTGCTAATAGGAACGAGGGCTTCTATGAGAGAGGCATAATGAAATTACCTCTAAAATGGCAACAAGTTATCGAACAAAACGGCGCATATTTGACCTAAATCGGGTCATTCTAACTATCTTAAATAAAGCTCTCAATTTAATGCAAAAATAATGGATTTCTTTTTACTACACCTAATATTTTTAGTGCTTTAGCTGTTTCTGTTATAAAGAGAGAGAGAGAGAGAGAGAGAGAGAGAGAGAAGAGAGAGAGAGAGAGAGAGAGAGAGAGAGAGAGAGAGATAGAGAGAGAGAGAGAAAGAGAGAGAGAGAGAGAGAGGGAGAGAGCTTAAGCTAACTAAACAAATTTTTTTTAAATCGTTTTTTATTTTTTTATTTTTTAAGGGAAATCCCTGTAGAGGAAATAAATAAAATGAAACAAATTACTCATTTGAGTGGACCTAGCCAAAGAGTTTCGATATAAGAAGAGATTAAAAAATCTAAAAAGCCTTTATATAGCTTTTTCTCTAAAGCGACCGTTTTGGGAATGAATCGATATGCTTGTATTTTGTTGTTGTCCAGTTGTTCGGAAGAAAACAAAAACCGAGATCCGACATCTCGTTCACCCTTAGGGTGAATAGTCAACTTTACCACTCTTTCACATTGATCTTCGATCCTTTAGCGTGCGTTTTTTGATTGAGCCTATATCGCCGTACATATATGGAAACTGGGTGGTGTGTGTTAACACATCAACGTACGTAGGTGCTTCAACGGTAGTGTACGTCACGAGTCGAGAATTGAAAAATCATATTACGAGTTATGTTCTGTGTCAAAAAGAAATAACAGTATAAGTCACAATTTGCTATTGCGGGAATGCGTTTTAAAGATATGCAATTCTTATGTGTTTCCATATTGAATGAAGTTTCATTTCTTCACTTAGTTTTTCTCTATTTGAGCCAGGGTTGTAAAATTTTGCTGGAATATACTTCTCTCTGAAAATAATTTATTGAAATGAATAACTCATTTTGAGGTTAAGTCGACTTAAGCAGTTTTTGCTTAGTCCCACAGTAGTGTTAAGTTGTCGCCACACGACTTGTGCCAGAAGCTGCCGTTCGGCGTTTGTAGCGTGATTTTCCCTAAGCGAATCATGAATAAGTTAAAGTCTGGTCGACTTTGAGAACATAATGAAGTTATTTGTTGGTCACTGAAAAATATAGATATATTTATAATTTAAAGAATAATTATTAAATTTGGTTTATTTCCATCATTTTTTAGTAGATACTAGCTTTAAAGTCAAGATTCCTTTTTTTAGTGAAAAATTTGAACAAGAAATATTTTTGGTTGTCCGTGCGTATATGGTTCGAACAAAAGCAACACACAAAAGGATCGAAGATCAACGTGAAACAGGAGTACATTTGACTGTTCTCCCTAAGGTCGAACGAGATGTCGGATTTCGGTTTTTGTTTTCGTGCGTACAACTGGACAACAACAAAATACTTACATGTCGATTCATAACCGAGACGGTTACATTAGAGAAACAGCTTTATAAAAGCTTTTTCAATTTTAAAATCTCTTCTTATATCGAAACTCTTTTGTCCTACCTATCAACCCTATACGGTTCTCAGGAAATATTTTATCATTTAAGTGCTGTAAGAGTGGAAAGTCGAATATCAATTTTTTTTAAGGTTGTATAACGTACGGCAAATTCAATCTAATGATTTTGAGGGATTAGAAACTGTATTGGTATTATATATATAATATAATATGCTTCAAAATATTAACATTTTTTCTCTTAAAATTTTTCCTTCAGAGTTCAATTCATTAAAATTCCCGGAGCAACTGACTTCTCTTGAAGTTTCACGCGTTGCCTTCCTTCCACTGAATTCGAATTCACCCGAACACCGCATAACGCAAAAAGAGATTATAGCTGGTGAGGAACGACCGAAGCCCTGTGCAACATCCGCAGGTATGTATTTCAAATACATTGGAAATATTATTTTATACTCTTATACACCACAGCCCACATAAAGTATTACTGGACTGTTTATATGACTACAAGTTTTTGAGAATTTACCCAGTCGGACTTTTTTAAGCGCTTTCTGTCAAAGCAAGAAAAAAGCGCTTTATTTTTATACAAATTTGCACTTTTCTGCAAGCGCTTGTATCAATCTCTTTTTAAAAGGACTATGAAGCACAAAGAATTTTTTTCATGAAAAAACACAAAAGAAAAAAAAAATTGTGTTTTTCTAAATATTTAAGCGCTCATTAACAGCACTTTTTACTGCGTTTAATAAGCCGCTATTGTAAGGCGCTTTGAGTTGAGCAGTTTTCAAGCAAGTACTAAGCACATTAAAAAAATTATTAAGTAGGCTGAGTATTTATCAAATAAAAGTTTTGAAACTTGTCAAAAAGAAACCAATCGGCGCAAAGAATTAGTTTCTTGAACATATTGAACACTGCCGTTCTCCAGATTGCAAAGGCGTATGTTAGTATGAATACGTGAAACTATAGCAAGAGGCATTTTCGACGCTTAATTGCCCAGGAAAAACAAAAAATGCATAAAAAGGAAGTAACTCGTATAAACCAGAACTGCAATGAAAATAAAAATGATGGTAGCAACAACAGGCGAAAAGAAAATGCATACAGCAATTGGATCACGCAAAGAGGCGGGATGGCTTCTAATATTGAAAGTATGAGGGACACATGTGAGGGATCAAATAACTTTAACTTGGACAGTGAATTAAGGAAATATAATATGCGTTTGTACAATTTAACATCAAACGTGACGCTATGAATGCGCTTTTGTTAATATTAAACCAAGGAGGACTGAAAACACCGTTGCCTACGAAAGGTTTATTTGGAAATTTAATACAAGATGCTCCGATATGCACTCGTGTTGTTGAGCCAGGAATGTATTTTCATTATGGGCTAAAAAAAAATGCATTGACTCCGTAAGCTCTTCATTAAAAGACGTCAAAGATGTGATAGAGATAGACTTGAATATTGAAGGACTGCCTCTATACAAAAGCTCATCAACATCGTTGTGGCCTATTTTATGGTAAATTTTTAACTGTCTTGAAATAAAGCCGTTTTTGATTGGGGCATACGTTGGATCTAAAAAACCACAGAATATAAACGAATATCTCGATGTTTTCGCATCACAGTTCATGGAAATTGATCGTGACAGGCTCTCAATAAACGATTAAAAATGTGAAACTTAAGATACGAACGATAATATGCGATGCCCCAGCTCGATCCTTTGTTACTGGGACAGTAGGACACTCGAAGTGTTATCAGAAAGCCATTCGAAAAAATAAAACGCTACCATACGCAACAACGTCTTCTGATATGAGAACAGACAGCGATTATGTAAAAAGAAAGGACAAACTATTTCACAAAACATCATTTCTTGACTCGCAGCATGTTCTTGAGAAGCTTGGCATACAAATGATTAATCAATTCCCTCTTGATGTTATGCTATTGATGGACCTCGGAGTTACCAAAAAAATGTTAATGCATATATGCAGCCATAAACGAATTGACAAGGATGGTATGGATTTGACCCTACAATCGTATGTGGCATTCATTCCAAAAGAATTCAATCGAAAGCCGCGAAGTATGATGAATTGGGCAGGTGGAAAGCTATAGAGTTTCGGCAAATAATTTTATATACTGGTCACGTGTTATTTAAAGTTTTCATGGAAGAAGACTTGTATAACCACTTTTTATTGTTACATAGCTCGTATCGATTGATATCTTGTGAAAAGACCTGCAGATCGCACTTAAGTTGCGTACAAGAAATGTTGCAAAAATTTGTCCAAAATGTTCAGTTTTTATATGGTGCTAATAAAATTAGCTACAATGTGCATAATTTACTGCACATTTCAGATTGTGTACGTCTATATGGAAACGTTGATTCCTTTTCGGCTTATAAGTTTGAGAACTTCCTACAAATATTGAAAAAAGACTGTCGAAAACCAAATAAAATCTTGGAGCAATCAAATAGGCGAATTGAAATGCGACAACTAGCTAACCTTAACACAACAAATCTAATCGATGCAAAAAAGCAAACAAAAAAGGCCCACGAATGTTGTTATTTTGAAGATTGCTTCTTGAGTTGTCACTGCCCTGATAACTTTTGCTGTGTAGAACCATTCGTGCCAGTAAAAATTTTGAAATATTTTGAAAATCCTGAAGGAAAGAAGTTTATTGTGGGACATACTTATAAAACTGTTAAAAGTTTTTATTCTGTAACTTAAGATTCACTATCCCTCTTGGGAATCGAGTTTGTTTCAGACCTAAATACGGAGGAGACCACTTTCGCTGTCGAAGACATTATTTTCAAGTTTTTTTTATCTACCATTCGAAAACGGAGCAGTTCTTACTCCAATACTGCATAATGTCAAAAAAAATTGCTGACGTGTTGGAGGAAAATCGCCCATTAAAAATGAAATGCAATCAACTAGGTATGTAAATGATTGGCGTTCACACTTATACGTATATATATTAAAACTTTCCAATTTTCTTAGAAAAAACTAATGAAAACTTACTCTGCACCCTAAATAATGTGAGAGGGGACATCGCATCCATAAAGGATTGTCTATCAACACAAGGCGTTATTCTGCAAAAACTTTCGGCTAAAATGTTTCCTGAAATACCGGAACTCAACATATTTCCGTTTAAGTCCTTGGAAGATTTGTTGGAAGTGGACGAAAAAGCAAAAAGCATACCGGAAATAGAAATGGTAAAAAAAAAACGCTGAGTAGGAAATGTATCTCAAAACATTTTTTTCGATTGCACACTTTAAAGCTCTTTTTTATATGTGGTTACAGTGTTACTTCACTTATTTTTCCAGATGACCTACATAAGATCCGTTTTGGGGCTGGGCCACGTCTCCAAGAAATTCAACCAAATATTTTCCGAGGAACTTGTTCTTCAGATAAACTGGGATGGAAAACAAAAAAAGAAAGGAGTTAAAACTATTTCGTTTTTTAACACCACTATTTTTAGTAAGTTTACAATATTATGATTAATGCGACTTTCTTTAAGTCACTTTATCTTCTTATAGATGCAGTTAAGACCGAAGATTTCAATTACACGGAATATGAAAAGGACATGAAAATCGGCTTTCGGAAAATGAAAAACAAAATACACTCCAAAGCACACATTAACAGCCGAAATTGAATTACTTTCAATTTAATTTACAACAATTGTAAA
>CM035808.1:53787967-53822566 GCA_020466095.1 Chlorops oryzae | reverse complement strand
GTTACAACGAAACTCAAAATTAAAATAGCAAAATTAATTATCAGAGCTTCTTTTACAATTTATAAAAAAGTCATACAAGTCATAAAAGTGTATCCACGCCAATTCTCAAAAACTCCATAAATGGACTCATTCCCTTTATCCACTGAACGACTCATATTCGGCTGCTAAAAGAATGATTTCAAATAGTGAAAATTAAAGCTTTGCAAAATTTCGCGGGTGGTGGTCATGGTCAGATTATAACTGTAATAAAGCAGTCATTTTTTCAAAACTATACCGCTTATTTATCTACGCGTTAACAGCTTTGAAACGATACCGATTTCACAATTTCAGGATTAGTGGGTTAGAATTTGCCAATTTCTCTGCGTACTACCCATTCAATTTTTGCTACTATTCCAGTTATATCAAGGAAGCCTTAACAAACAATCTCACCTCAGTACATTAACTTTTTTTTTTTATATCTTTTAATTTTCAATTTTCGCGGTTTGTGGTTAAGTCATTCTTTTAAATTTTTAGCCTACATATATCTTTCATATAGCTTTCCAACGATACCGATCTTACAACTTTAAAATAAGTGGTTTAAAATTTACCAATTACTCGCGAACTACCCCATCTAGCGGTATGAAATATACTTCTGTACCTATTCCACTATGATACTATATGATAGTTTTCCTAATGTAAAAGGGCACTATGTAGAACCGGACTAATATGTTGCAGGATAACAATGAAATTTCTATTTGCTTATACGTTTCAACTAGTTATTACATTAACAAATATACAAATATCAGGTCTTGAATAGAAACTATTACGAAATAAATCAAATATTTAAATTTGTAGAGGTATAAAAAAAGTAATGATAGGAAATTAAAAAAAATATGAAAATATATCAAGAAATAAATGAAGAAAAAATATATGAAGTCATTTAATGCTGCGAAGAAGGAATATGTTCAACAAAGCAATTGAGATCTATATCATTCTGGTATCATTAGATGCGAAGTAAATCCTGAAGGTGTTTATTTGTCAGTTTACTTCTATGACGTGTTTTAATTAGTTTGAGGAAGAAGAAGGAGCTTTTACATAAGTAAGTGGTGCCAATCATCGACAGCAATTTGTGCATAGCTTCGTTTGTTTGACCATACTTTCCTTCGTCAATATTTTTTAAAAATTAATTCCTATGTGAATTGGAACAGTCAAATCTGATGGCATCAATAAAATTTCATTTTGTAGTGGAGTATCATATTTAGTAGCGTCGCACTTCCATTTTGCTATGCAACAAGTACATATTTAAAAAAAAAACGTCCGTTTCGCTTGAGCACTATCGAAGGAAAGAATTCGCCAGTGGCGACTCTCCATGCTCATATTTTAGCGTGTACTAGTAAAAATCAACAAGCATACAAAAACAAAGAGCGTCAGTTGCGTTGGTCTTTCGCATTCTCTCTATCGTAGTCGTGCGTTGGTCACAACTACCCAAATGATAACGCTGCTTGTTTGCTTACGCTACGCTTTATTCAAACAATTAAAATTCAAAGTTAAGCAAATAGTTGAATTAATAGATGGTTTATGCCTTAGCCAATGTCGTTGAATGTCACCATCTTGATATCTTTTCTACTAGAGTTGCTATTTTTATATATCTTCCATTAGTAGCCAAGTTGGGTTGCAGTGACCGCAACATCTTCCCTTGTTGAAATAATTCATAGTCCTTTATCCAGGACAGCTGCTTAGTAGATCGGCGTGCTGACAACTCCGGCTGTGCTGAGATATTGACATCATATTTTCGTCGAGCGCAGAGACAGTATAATGAGTGTCTGCTTGCGATTCGTTGGTATGTGTTGGTTTAAGTATATTTAATGATTCCAATAGTGATAAAGCCCAATTCGTTTCCTTTTCAGGTTCATCTTCATGCTGCAATTTGATTTGGTTGGCGTGAGAGCGGATCAGCTTAATTTTAGTGTCCATTTTTACTCGAACATTGTAGTTTACAACGCCCACACATTCTATAATTATACCTTGCACCCAAAATGTATCGTTTCTTTTATGAACTTGTGCGTAGACTAAATCGCCTACTGCATAATTCCTCTGTTTTGCACCGTGCTTTTTATTGAACTGTTCAATCTGCTTAAAATTTATCTGTGGCTTGATAGTACTAGTTGACGGCTTAAGCAAGTCCAATGAAGTTTTGATTTTCCTATTAATGAATGCTTCTGCCGGTGACTTCATGTCCGGTGCATTTGGCTCGGGCGTGAACCTGTATTTTTGCAAAAATGTCTCCGAGTTTTCCTTAGTAGTTCCTTCGCCTTTAAGTTTGGAAAGGGCACGTTTTAGCGTGTCAACAAAGCGTACCGCCTGCCCGTTTGATTGTGGATGATACGGAGCTGTCGATATGTGCTTAATCGAACGCGATTCCACAAAATTTTTGAATTGGCCACTGACAAATTGTGTGCCGTTGTCCGATATTATTGTTTCACAATCACCATAACGAGAAAATATTTCGTTGAGTTTTTCTAAAAATACTGATGACGTGATATTTGAAACTTCAAAAATTTCTGCCCACTTGGAATAGGCATCGACCACAATGAAGTAATACAACCCGTTGCATGGACCTGCTATGTCGATATGTAGGTGCATAAAGTCAGCAATAGCGCAACCGAAGGGGTGACCTCCAAAATAAACATATGTCTCTCTATAAAATGTTTATATCGGAATTAATTTTAAAAAATATAACTTTTATTTAATAAATCAAAAAGGCTACCTCATGTTTTGTATTGAAACCAAACTTAAAGTAAATATGTAGGTATTATATGACTTTCATAAGATCTTTTTACGCAGATCTTTGAAAAAAAATTTTAACTCCGCGCCTGAAATACATTGGTTGTTTACGTTTTCATTTGCCTTCTGTATTTCTTTCCATTTCTTTGTTTGGGTTATTTTCTACTATCGCACGAGGTATATCCTTTCATGATACGCATGAAACTCAGAAAGAGGGAAGTGAGAAAATTGCGCAACGTCGCCTCTTTATTAATCTAAACTCTTTGACCAAACCAACAGTTCAATGCTTCGGTGAGCCACGAAAATTCTCCATATCTACTGTCGATATGGAATTAGTGTAAACTGACGTCACGAGCAAAGGCGCCAAAATGGAAGAGTTCGAATGGGTCAAATTTAAATATTTGATTTATTTCGTAATAGTTTCTATTGAAGACCTGCAGGGCAATTCTGTAAATTTTTTCCGATCCGATATTCGTTTCGTTATTATACGATTTCATCGCTTGCATTAGCGAATGTGTGATTCTGTATTTTTGTCGCTAGGAATAGTAGGCAAGGCTAATTTGTTAACGATGAAAAATTCGAAAAGTTGGCAACGCGTCTTCGAAATTTTAAATTTTTGAAAGTTTTCCTTTATTGATTTCGGATTTTGATGAATCGGTAAGTACCTATCATTTTTTTATACAACAGTTTGCAGAATTTTTTATTTTACAATAGAAATGCAACACGAAAGGAAAATTCGACGCAAATCCGTGCAAATCAAAAACAATTAACGGTCATGATTGACTTTTTCATGCAGAACAGTGGGTTGGCGGAAGGACGTTTCCAATCTTTACACGGGAAAATGGAGTGCAAAAAAAAAAAGTGGTTGGAGCTCGCCGAAATTTTGAATGGTTGGACGCTGGTAGAATCCTGTTGCGTAGAACCGCAAAGCCGCAAGAACCTTAAAAAAAAACTATTCAAGCTACAAATCACTTTGAAATATCATACAACGCCACACTTGTGTCTCCTTGGATATAGCAGTTATTCTTGAAGAGTGCAAATTCGTCTCTATTTTTTCGGTTAACTCTAAGGCCGTCTCCGTTGTTGATCGATAGAGTTTCTTAAACGCTCCCTCGCTAAGATCGAATGGGTTGTTGCATTCTCGTAAGCTCCGGCGGTTCATATTTCCTCTTTGTCTGCCTGCCATTAACTCATTCTCAACTATTGAGTTTGCTAAATACGAATACGCCATTTCACTTAAAGACAAAAAAAAAAAAAAAACAATTCATTTTATATACCAAACGACGAAAATTCATATTTTTCTTACCAATTCCGCTTTTTCAATATTGCGTTTATTAATCTTGCCGCTATTTGACACTTTTACCATAAAAATTTATTTTGCGAGGTCAAAAAACTTGTCGACAAGAAAATCGCTAAAACAACGACTTATCGATTCGAAATTTGTCGTTTAAAAATACAGAATTGAACTTTCGGTATTACGTTGCCAAATTTTTAAATATTTTAACGACAGCGATCCGATAATCGATACAGATTTTTTTACAGAATCGTTCAATCGTTAATTTTATCGCTAAGTTCATTTAACGATACGATTTACGTCGCAAACGAGTTACAGAATCGCCCTACTGATATTTGTATATTTGTTAATGTAATAACTAGTTGAAAAGTATAAGCAAATAAAAATTTCATTGTTAACCTGCAACATATTAGTCCGGTTCTACATTGTGGTTTTGATGCTACTGGCCATGATTGTAGTGTGTGTTTAACTGGTGCTCTACCCGCTAAGGCACACTGTTGACAATGTCGGACATATGTCACAATCTCTTCGTCAATGCCGGGCCAATAGACGTACCTTCTGGCTAATGACTTCATCCGTTCCTTACCCGGGTGTGCCCGATGAAGTTGCTTTGGGATGCGATTTCGGAGAACCGGTGGTATGATAATACGCTCGCCAAAAAGTAGACATCCTTGAACGACGGACAATGATTCTCTGCGAACATAGTATGTCATAAGTTCATATTTAACCTTTGCTGGCCATGCTTTATTTAATGATGTTATAACTTCTTGCAACATATACCATCTCTCCGTAGCTTGCTGAACCATTTTGAAGTTTACTGGAAGTTTGTCAACCTGTTCGAGGACAACTGATAATATACTGTCTTCGAATCGTGCGCATGCTATGACGAATTCTTCGTCTGGTTTGTGATTTGTATTTGTAGTGTATACTAGTTATAAGGCGAGATTATATCTTCGACGTAAGGAAACTGTATTGTGCATCACTAGGAATGAGTACTTATGGACTTATGGTCAACACTAGCTAATGCTCGTTACTGCTCGTTGATAAAACGTCCACGCATACGAAGTCCTTTGTGTTTATGTACTGAATGTCGAAATCATATATCATAAGTGTGATTGCCCATCGTTGCAGTCTGTTGGCTGTGGACGCTGGTATTCCTTTTTTCTTCCCAAATATAACAAGAAGCGGTTTGTTATCCGTACAGAGAAGAAACTTCCTGCCAAATATGTATCGATGAAATTTTGTCAGAGCAAATATAAGACCAAAAGCTTCTTTTTCCATTTGCGAATACTTCTGTTCTGCTGGTGTAAGTGTGCGTGCCGTATGAAAAATTGTTTTTTCGGATTTGTCTGGAAAGATGTGGCAAATGAAAGCTCCGATGCCATTGTTTGATGCATCTGATGCCACCTTAATGGGTAATTTCGGATTGTATGAAGTCAAAAGTAAATCTGAGTTTAAATTTTTTTTAAATTTTTTAAATGCCTTGTCAGAATCGGTTTTCCATTCCAATTGTATGCCTTCATGGAGTCAGCGATTTAAGGGTGCTCTTAGTTCAAGCATTTTGCGAATGTACTTGCCACAATAATTTATTGAACCAAGGAATGATTTGACCTCGCTGACGTTGGTTGGGGTTGGCATCTCCGTAATGGCTTCGATTTTCTCAGGATTTGGTTGCTGACCCGTCTGAGTCACAATGTTGCCAAGGTATTTTACTTCCGTTGCGAAGAATGTACATTTTTCTAGTTTAATTCGGAACTTGTACTCACGGAGGCGGTGAAGGACTTTGGTCACATTTTCAATGTGCTTTTCCCATGTTCTACCTCCAATACTGATGTCGTCGATGTAAGCCACTGTTTCATCTATGTCTGCTTGCATGACATCCATGATTTGTTGAAATGCTCCAGGAGCGCTTTTTATGCCGGGTGCTAGTCTATTGAATGTGAATAGCCCCTTGTGAGTGTTCAGCGTAAAGATCTTAGCTGTTTCTGGTGTGACTGAAATCTGTAGGTATGCGTCTGATAAGTCGATTGTTGAAAACCGATAGCTGTGTGCGATTTTGTTGTAAATGTCCTCTGGAATGTGGAGAGGGTACTGATGTAGTTCCAATGGTGCATTTAAACCGGATGAATAGTCGCCGCAATGCGGACATTTCCTGATGGTTTTTTTACCACAACAATTGGCGCCGCCCACTCAGAATACTCGATTGGTGTGATGATACCGAGGTCCTGAAGACGGCTTAACTCCGCTTCGATGAGTGGTAACATTGCATATGCTACTGGACGTTTTGCTCGGAATACTGGCCGTTGATTTTGCAATAAATGTAGCTCCACTTTGGCTTTGCTACATTTAGATGGCGTGTCTTCGAACATGTCAGCAAAATCGTGTTGAATTATGGCCATAGCTGGTTTGACATCGATTCTTGATAATGAAATGCCACGACATCAGATGTTATTGAGTGGTTTGTCCCACAACCCAAAAATGTCGCATAAGTCAGTGCCTAAAATGTTAAGTGAATCAATATCTGTTACAGAAATAATGCATTGGTTTACTTCCCCGTTTAGCCGAACTTCACAAGGAAATTCGGCCAGTAATTTGATCCGATTTTGTGAAGCACTGGTGATGTAGCGTGTTGATTGCATCGCTCCAGGTTGGCCAATCTTGTACCATGTTGATTTTCCAATCAAGCTGATATCAGAGGCTGTATTGATCTGTAGTTTAACATCATAGCCTGTGTCTCCATCAACTGCTGGAAAACTCTTTATGTTGACTGTTGCATTTTAGAAACAGGATCCAGAATACCAATTAAAAAAAAAACACATCTTTGATATTTAACGTTCAAGATTCAACTGTGTCTTTATTCCAACGTTTTCAAGCTTATATACTATTTAAATCTAAACAAAAGAGAAATTGTATATCTTACCAAATTCTTAACAATTACTTAATGACGTAATAAATAATAGAATGGTGTAAGCAATCGTGACATTCATTTGGCTGTACGCGGAAGCGATGCAGCTATTAAGAAATAAATGTAAACAGTCAAAGTGTAGCTTAAAGTGGAGCCACAATGAAATGCCCCAATGCCTTAGATCGATCGCGACAATGTAAGCGATGTAATTTTAGACGCTACCAAAAAGCATTGGAAGTAAATGAATGAACAGAAGCAACGCAAAGTGAAGTGCTTCTGTTCCCGAATTATGTTTGGATTCTTTGGAAAGAAACAATTGCAAAAGAAGTAAATAGTTTTGTTGACCCAGTGACTGAGTTTGTTGTTCTTCTTTGGAATTTGAATATTGATTGGATAAGTATTGCAACTTTGTTCGGATTGAATTGATTGCAACAATGTATGAATGGATTGATATCAAAAGAGTTGTAACAATTTATGATTGACGCAATTAAGGAAATTGCAACAATGTATTGAATGAGTTGCCTTAGTTTAAATATACTACACCTCCCCTTTTTGGGAGAATGATCCCACAATATTTTGAAGGATCATTCGCTTCAAAAATTTATATTTTAACACGATGCTTAGTGCCCAATTGCCTTTGCACACATTCACCATTCCATTTTGACAAAATCTTTATTCAATTGTCTAAATATTCTTAGTTTTATTGATAAAAATATTTCTTAATTTTCTTTTTATTTGCAATATAGAGTGGAATTGTAATTCTTATTTCCAGATTGATCAACAGAATTTGTTTGATTATTAATGGTTATATTAATTTGCGTAGTTTCGATTGAATATATTTCTTAATCTACAAGTCTTACTTCCGATTGTTAATCTACGGTTCTTATTTCCGATTGGCCAATTTAGGAATACAATATGTTAAATCGAAAATTTATTAAATTAAAGTTTAAATTTTTTACATATTTACAAGTTTAACCCGATTTTTATGAACTTTCATTGTTTTATTCTCGGATAATTTGATAATGCAATTATTAAAATCGTCGAGTTCAGAAACCTTAAATGGGCCTGTATAAATCGAATCGAATTTGTGTCTGGCAGGGTCTTCCAAAACGACGAGATATCCCACTTTCAGTGCTTGCGGGATCGCGTTTCTGTCATGAATAGCTTTCAGTTGCAGCTTATTCTTTTCAATAAATGATTTGTTTCTTTTCTGTGCCATCTGGAGCCTAAATTTCACCTCTTTTTCATATGCTTCAATGTTATACAAGGAATCTATATCTTCTGTTTTTAAACATTCATTTTCCATAAACAAGTTTGTATGGGCAATAGCCATGTACAGTGGAAGGGGTAGTATTGTAGCAGTATGTAAATGAACCCAGCCATTTATCCCAATCTGTTCTATTTATTGACATGTAAGATTTCAGATATTCATTAAATGTTCTATGTGATCTTTCTACTGTGCCTAGTGTCTGATGATGATATGCGGTTGAAGTAAGGTGAGTGACACCTAGTTATTTATAAAGCTCTGCAAACACCTGATTTTTGTACTCGGTGCCCATGTCCGTAATCACTTTTTTCATGGGTCCGAATTGCAAGATGAACTTTTCAAAAACCGCTTTGGCTACTGTGTTTGCTGACTTATTTTGTATAGGTTCCGTCACTTAATACTTGGTTAGATCCCAGACAATGGTAACCGCATATTCATTTCCATCATTTGATTTTGTTATGCGTCCTATGGTATCGATTATAACAGTATCAAAAGCTTGGGAAGGTGCGGGTGTAATTATAAGTAGTTCTTTAGTATTATTTTTTGGTTTGTTCAAAGTGCATTTGCTACAATTTTTAATAAAATGCTTGACATCCCTACTCATGTTTTTCCAACAATAGAAGTTTTTAAGCTTTTTAAGGGTCCTTGTGACTCCAGAATGACCTCCATGAATTGGATTGTCATGATAGAATTTCATTATTTTTATCTTTTATTTTTCTTTTTCTACATAATTTATTTTGGCCCTAATTGCGATTTCTATATTTTTTAAATATTTATTTGCTAGCTCTTTGAATTCATTAACGGATGACATCTTGAAGATATCATCTCTCGCATTTATTTGTAATTTATCAATCCCTACTTTACAGGCTTCCCCTTCAAGCCTTGGGAATAGTTCCTTTAGAGTCACTTTCCCATTGATAATGTAGGCTGATATATTTATTGTAAGAAATGTTTTTCTATCATGTCTAAGAGCAATTTTTTGATAATTAGTCTATAAAAATTGTCGTTTGACGAATCTTTGTACCTGTCTGAAATTTGATACTTCATAGCATCTTGGTGGTTTTTCAAGTTTCTGGGCTTCTTGTGCTATAGGTTTTTCACTCAAAGCTTTTTTTTTTTGCGATTTTGAGCTCTTGTTATTGCCAAAATTTTGCTTGGTTTAGTAATTTCTTTTAACTGATCTATATTTATTCGAGATAATGCATCTGCAACACAATTTTCTTTTCCTGTAATGTACTCAACTACAAAATCATATTCTTCCAAATCCAAACGTATTCTACTGCGTTTTGAAGAGGGGTTTTTCAATGTAAACAAATATGTAAGTGGTTTATGATCACTTCGAACTAAAAACTTTCTGCCATGTACGTATGGTCTAAAATAGTTAATAGCCCAATGGATCGCTGTTAGTTCTTGTTCTATTACTGATTTATTGCTTTTTCCTTTTGTGAAGGATTTAGACGCAAATGCCACTGGCAAATGAATACCATTGTATTTCTGGCTTAAAACCGCTCCACATGCCAATTTCCTGGCATCTGTAGTAATGCAAAATTCTTTATTAAAATTTGGAGATTGCAAAAATTTGGTGTAAGTAGTGAATTTTTCAAATGTTTAAAAGCTTCTTCGCATTCATTGCTCCAAACAAAAGGCATATTTTTACGTGTCAACCTAGTAATATGAATTGCATGATTTGCGAAGTGTGGTATAAAACGTCTGTAATAATTGTAAAATGCTATAAATCTGCGCGCTGAATCTGCGTCAGTTGGTTTTGGATAATTTTTGATTGTTTCATATTTACTATCGTCCGGTAAGATACCCTTATCCGTGCATTTATGCCAAAAAAAAAAATAGTCTCCTGTGCGAAAAATGTGGGCTCCATGAAAAATGGCCCCAATGCAAAATGGCCCCAAACTGAAAATGAAAAAAGGCCCCAAAATTTTATGGGGGAATGAAAAATGGCCCCAATGAAAAATGGCCCCAAACTGAAAATGAAAAAAGGCCCCAAATTTTGGGGCAATTTTGCATTTTGAAAAATGACCCCAAATCAAAAATGAAATTTGGCCCCAAAATAAAATGAAAAAAGGCCCCAAAATCAAAAAGAGGTGTTTTTAATCTAAATGAAAAATGACCCCAAACTAGAAAATTAAAATGGTCCTATGAAATTTGAAAAACTAGAAATGAAAAATGGCCCCAATTTTGAGGTAATTTTTCATTATGCCAAATGGCCCCACTTTAAAAAATGAAATTTGGCCCCAAAATCAAATGATAAGTAAAGAATATAAAACAGGGCTGGAATGCGAAATGGATTCATAACCAAAAAAAAAGAGGCCCCGACTTTTGGGGTCATTTTGCATTATGAATTATAGCCCCAACATGAAATGAAAAACCGCCCCAAGAATCAGGATTCGTTTTGAATACAAATGAAAAATGGCCCCAAACTACAACTTGAAATTTTTTAATTGAAAAATGGCCCCAAAATTGGGGTCATTTTGCATTATGAAAAATCACCCCAATTCAAGAAAGGAAAAAAGGCCCCAAACTTGGAGTAATTTTGCATTATGAAAAAAGACCCCAAATCAAAAAAAGGAAAAATTACCCCAAACTTGGAAAAATCTTGGTATAAAAAAATTACAGAAATATAAGAAAAATTTATGACTGCTGTTAAAACTAGTAAACGACATTTTTTGTGATGGAAACGAAAGTTTTTTTTTGAAGAAATCGGGTGATAGCAGGCAAAATAACCTCTATCGAAGATTTGGGGCTAGTAATGAAAAAAAGGAAAAATGGTCCAAAAATTGGGGTAATTTTGCATTGTGAAAAAAAAAACCCCAAATCAAAAAAGGAAAAATGGCCCCAAACTTGGGGTAATTTTGCATTATGAAAAAAGACCCCAAATCAAAAAAGGAAAAAAGGACCTAAATTTGGGGTAATTTTGCATTATGAAAAATAACCCCATTCAGAAAAATATTTTGGGGCCTTTTTTCATTTTCAGTTGGCGATTGTTTTGAATTAGGACCATTTTTTTTTGGAGCCCCAATTTTGTACGAAGGAAAACGGGCCCGGAAATATATAAAGTTTTGGGGTAATTTTGCATTATGAAAAAAGACCCCAAATCAAAAAAGGAAAAATGGCCCCAAAATTGGGGTAATTTTGCATTATGAAAAAAGATCCCAAATCAAAAAAGGAAAAATGGCCCCAAAATTGGGGTAATTGTGCATTATGAAAAACGACCCCAAATCAAAAAAGGAAAAGTGGCCCCAAACTCAAGGTAATTTTTGAAAAATGCAAAATGACCCCAAACAAAAAGGAAAAAAGACCCCCAAAAAAATGAAAAATCGCCCCAAAATTCGTGTTGTTGTTTTCAATATTAAGTTTTGGGGTCATTTTTCATTTTGAGTTTGGGGCCATTTTGCATTGGGGCCATTTTTCATGGAGCCAAATTTTATATTGAAATCAACAACACGAATTTTAGGGCGATTTTTCATTTTTTATTGGGGCCTTTTTTTCATTTTAGTTTGGGGTGATTTTTCATAATCCAAAATTACCTCAAATTTGCGGCCTTTTTTCCTTTTTTGATTTGGAGCCTTTTTTCAATTTTTGATTTGTGGTAATTTTTCATAATGCAAAATGACCCCAAATTTGGGGCCATTTTTCACTTTTAAATTTTCAAATGTTATAAGCTCTATTTTTTTCTAGTTTGGGCCATTTTTCATTTTTATTAAAAACACGTTCTTTTTCATTTGGGGCTTTTTTCATTTATTTTTGGGGCCAAATTTCACTTTTGAAATTGGGGCAATAATTCATATGCAAAATGACCCCAAAAATTGGGGCCTTTTTTATTTTCGGTTTGGGCCGTTTTGCATTGGGGCCATTTTTCAGTTTCCCAAAAATGTGCACTTGTCTGGATGTAGTTTTAAATTGAATTTTCGGCATGTTGAAAACACGTCTTTAAGGATTTTGAAACATATGCTTTTCTGAACATCCTATCACAATTAAATTATCCATGTAAAGGAATGCTTGTTCTGGCTTCAGTCCTGCGAATGCCAATGTCATCATTCTTTGAAATGAATTTGGCGCTATCTTTAGGCCAAAGGGTAACCTTTTAAATCTGTATGACCCTTGATTTGTTGAAAAGAAAGTAATGTCCCTTGATTCCTCCGAAAGCTCAGTCTGGTGAAAGCCTGACATTAAATCCAAACAGGAAAAGTATTTGGCTCTACCCAGTTGATCCAATACATCGTCTATTCTGGGTGTTGTGAGTCAAAAAGCGTCACGTCACACGCTAACGTAACGCTACCAGCACTAGTATCATCGTCACACTATCAGCACTAAGCCAAAAGAAGTGCAATAAAAGAATGCAGAACAAACGAAATCAGCGACACCGCTTGAGCTCGAAACCTAACACCTCGAACAACAACAGCACGAGCGAGCGCGAAATCGAACGCCATAAACAAACCAACAACGGTCGGCGCTCAAAGTCAAAGAAAGCAGAAACAAGAAAAAGATACTGTAAATAAAGAAGGCAACAACAACAATACGGGCTCGCAACAACAAACGGACCATCGATGGCAATGTCAACTGATAATCGATCGTTCAAGGCCAACGATCGAAAGGGAAAGCAGCCAGACGAAAAGCGAAAGAACACGAGCCGCCGAGTCAGCATGTGGACCACACACAAACAAGGGATGTGTGCGGCATGGATTTTCATGTACTTTCATTACGTCTTTTGTGTGTGCATTTGGCTTGCCATAAATTGTATGTATGTCAAATGGCCTTGGGTCAATTTGCGTATGCAGCTCATTGTTAATACACATATGTGGCTTTGGGTCGATTTGCGTATGCAGCTCATTGTTAATACACATATGCTACACATAAACAAGAACGGCACGACGAATAAATAGAAAGCAACAACACTTACGCAATCGCCGAAAACGCCGAAATGCAGAATAGACGGTGACCAAGGGACGCTTGCGGGGAGGATAGCTCAAGAGGAAAACTAAGACGCCAGCAACTATCGATATTGCTAACGGAGGAATATTAAACTATAAAAGCGAAGTTCGATCTACGAATAGAGGAATTGCACTCCGAGTACGAAGCAGTGAAGAAGATCTCAACTTTGGCACACCTACTTACGAGCCAGAACGACAAAGTGTGGATATCAGTGTTAGCTAGGGAATTAGGGCAGTAAAGTAAGCTAGAGTAGAGCCTTAAAAATATATGAACGAACTTTAATAAATAATCTGAATAAAATTAAATGCAAAAGAGTATTTTAATTGGAAAATATAGAAGTTCATCGTTGACGCTTCATAGAGGTCCTTCTCCCCAGCAGATACCCAACATGGGGAGTGGAAATTTATCGGCCAACAGTCTTTTATTAACCTGCCTGTAATCTACAACTAAACGCCACTTTTTAGCATTTTCTCCGGGCAATGACTTCTTCGGGACCAACAGTAGCGGACTGTTCTATTCTGAAACAGAAGGTTCCACAATGCCATCCCATTTCAACTTTTCTACCTGTCTTTTTATTTCTTCTTTTTGTGTTTCCGGAATTCTATAATTTTTGATATAAATGGGATTTGTATCATTCAGGCGAAGCTTTTGCTTATAAAAATTGTTAGTAGTGATTTTATCTGTGTCCAAGGCAAAAATATCACAATATTCCTCACATAGCGCAGTCAAACTTTTATTTACAAAGTCTGGGATATTCTCTGACAATTTAGTTAAAATTATTTGTTTTCTGTCTTCATCAATGTCCTAGCAATGTTTTTGATTGAGATGGAATATGTTATAACTATTTATTTTCTCTGTTTTTATTGTTTTGTCCTTTAATATTATATTATTGAGTAGGTACAAACAAATCTTCAGACAGATCCTTTGAATCCAACTTTCTGTACACTTCAGCTCTTGCTGGTAATGAAATGGAATGTTTTGAAGTAGACGGTTCAATTGACAAAGTATTTGATTTATTTCTTAAATTTTATTATGAAATAGCCGTTATCTTTTGAGTAATCAAGAATGCAATTGTATTTTGTTATGAAATTTAGGCCTAAAATTCCGTCACAAGGAATTGGGAAACTAGGTTTTACCACTTGAAATGTGTGAGGGAATTGGAAATGTTTTTCATTTAATTTTCCTTCGACCGTGCCTATTGAATCAATTATTCCTTCTCCTATTCCTCTGATTTTGCAATTATTATTGGGCAACACGTAACTATATTTTGAGAGGATGTTTTGCTTAATAAGCGAAATGTCTGCCCCGTATCTATTAAAAGCGTGATTGGGTAATTAGTGAAGTTGGTGTCAAAAGTTATGAAACTATTAAAATTTAAATTAAGAGAAAAAATTTGGACATTTACTGTTCTTGGTGTTGTTGTTCCCCTGCATTGCTCAGGGGAAACATTAAGTTCCCCTGCCCTGGTTGGTCATTTTCGATTGGTCTGGCGTTGTATTGCCTGTTTTCACTGTTATTATAATTATTGTTGTTATAATTGTAGTCGTTGTTACCACCTCGTGAATTGTTATTATAATATCGCCCCCGGGAGTTATTGTTATTCCCGCGGTTACCATAATTGTTATTCCATCTACCACGAAAATTATTGTTCCTGGAATTTCCACTATAATTATTGTTATATCCACCGTAATTATTATAATTTCTACCATAGTTGTTATATCCCCCGCGACCTCTATTACCTCGGGAATCTCTTCCGTATGAGTTTCTTGTGAAAAATGTGGTTGCTGTGCTGATACTATCTTCTGAAACACCCACAAACTTAGCAACTACCTCATTTAAAGTGGAGAAGTGACCAGCCTGCATAATTATTTTGTTCTTTCGCTGTTTGTATTTTTTATTAGCGATTTTACTGCAGACTGAGTGGCATATTTGCTTGCCATTTCAGTCGGAAGGCCATCGCAAATGAAGGCATTTTGAAGCAGGGTGGTTATTTCCTCTACTTCCTTGGCAATGGTATGAGGAATTTTTATTGTTATGTTTTACATTTGAGAGCTTTGCCGCTAGGGCCTCTGTGGAATCCCCTTTTACCGTGGCTTAAAGTTAAGAGATAATTTGCGAAATTGTTGCCTCGTCATTAACGAAGTTTCTCGCAGTGCCCTTAAGCTTGGTCTTAATCAACGTCACCGCCACAGTTTCATGCGGACCCGTAATAAGCTGAACTAAACCCAAAGCATCCAAAAAACTCTGCAAATTCTCTGATTTTCCGTCAAAATCAGGCAAGAGTTTTGCTGCATTATTTAAAAATTCAGAAACCGATTGTGTCGTCATTTTGGTATCTATCGAAATTTCTTGAAACAGAAGGGACAAATTTGTTTCGATCTCGGTGTCTGTCTCAGTGTGCTGCGAGTCAATATGAAAGCTAAAATATTCACTCAAATATTCTGGAGGCTTTTCCTCATAATTAAATTTTCTCAAAATTTCTGAAAGTCTGTTTTTAAGCTTGAGAACTATTTTACATACAGATATCTTTCTTTCCGGCGGAAAATTCTCAAAAGTTTTCTTGTACAGTGATGTTAAACGGTTATGTTGTTTAACCAAATTCCCTAAATGTTTATTGCAAGTAGCTCTTGTTCATCTTTTTTCCCTATTGACGCATTTAATTGATCTGTTTAACTCATCTCTAATCTCACCAAATCTTTTATCAAAAGCTATCCACGACATTTAACCGCTGCCAGACACGATAGAGAAGCCCTTAACCATAATTTAAAACCAAAAATGAGAAAAAAAAATTTTCGTTTTCAAGTATTAAGGCTGGTCTCCAGTTCCCCAAGGAATGAAAAACTCCATATAAAAAAAGCCAAAGAAATGCTTAAGAAATATTTCTTCAAGAAATTTTCTGCATGCAGTCCCCAGCTCGGCAAAAAAGTAGTACATATTTTAATACGTTTTTTTGACATAAAATGTGCAAGGTAACCCAGGCTATCAGCAGAAATAATTGCATATGAATTGTTTCTTGGAGAAATTTTGACAAGTGAGGTAGGTCAGTTGTGATTGTATAGAAATAGTGCATCCATTTTTCGGGTTTTTTAAAAAAAACATGGAGAAAAACCCCAAAAAACAAAAACGCTTAATAAATTTCTCAAACGAGTATAAACGCGAATTAATATCGCTTGTTAAAGAGAGTAAAAGAATTTGCGCGCTTTTTATTCTGAACGTTTATAATCGCGCCTTTTTAATTTCTGTGTTTCGTTTCACTTTTTTGACACATGTGACATATGACAGATTGCCTCTGTTGCACTAAAAAGTTCTGTAGTATTACCTTTTTTCCTCGGAGAAAAAAATAGAAAAATTCTGCTGACATTTCTTACCGAACTGGAAATACTAAGAATATATATATATTTTTTTTCTTTAAAAAATTTACTTATCTTATTTGCAGATGTTAATGATGATTAGGTTGCCGTGTAGCAGGTGCACAGATGTGCCAATCGTTGCGTAGATAGATGTCGCTGCCCCCATTCGCAATCGTTGGGGTGTGTTTGGCCTCAGGCGTGAAGGCACTTTTCTTCAATTTATTTGAAGTTGTTTTTTCCTTTTTTTTTTTAAACGGCCATCGCTGCTTTATTGGTTGTGGTGGTTTCTGGTGTGGTTGCCAATACCAGAATTAATTCGTTAAGTGTTAATTGTTCTTTCGCGTCATTATTTATTTTAATTTCAATAAAAAGCTCTTTTTTGAAATTTGCTATTAAATCAAACTCGATTTCATCCGTTATACGCGTTTCTTTAATTACATTGTTTGACTTTTTATAATATTTGTTAAATTTTTGAAATTGTTTTTGGTAATTCATTTTGACTTTATTCCGATTTTACTTATATCACATGTCTTTTTTTTTCAAACTTGTTGCACTTGTACATATTTTATCTTTAAGTGTTTGTGCCACATTTTGTACGTTTTAATTAAAATGTTCAAAATGAGAAATGAGAAATGAGTCTTGCTGTATTATGATGTCGTTTGTTACCTGTCCTGTATTTTCAGGAGCCTGGACCTTGCTCTCGGATTTCCCCATTTATTAAGTTTAGATACATTTTTTTTCGTCCTTTTTCCTTTTTTTCGTGTCCTTTTTCATTTTTTTTCGTGTCCTTTTTCACCCTTTTTTCGTGTCCCTTTTCACCTTTTTTTCGTGTTCTTTTTCACTTTTAATTCTCTCGTGTCCTTCTTCAATATTTTGTCGTGCACTCAAACTACACACCGTTTAAGTTCCAGGTCGGCAAGGATCGCCATTTAGAAACAGGATCCGGAATACCAAATATAAAACAACACATCTTTGATTTTTAACGTTCAAGATTCAACTGTGTCTTTATTCCAACGTTTTCAAGCTTACATACTATTTAATTCTAAACAAAAGAGAAATTGTATATCTTACCAAATTCTAAACAATTACTTAATGACCTAATAAATAATAGAATGGTGTAAGCAATCGTGACATTCATTTGGCCATACGCGGAAGCGATGCAGCTGTTAAGAAATAAATGTAAACAGTCAAAGTGTAGCTTAAAGTGGAGCCACAATGAAATGCCCCAATGCCTTAGATCGATCGCGACAATGTAAGCGATGTAATTTTAGACGCTACCAAAAAGCATTGGAATTAAATGAATGAACAGAAGCAAAGCAAAGTGAAGTGCTTCTGTTCCCGAATTATGTTTGGATTCTTTGGAAAGAAACAAATGCAAAAGTAAATAGTTTTGTTGACCCAGTGACTGAGTTTGTTATTCTTCTTTGGAATTTGAATATTGATTGGATAAGTACTGCAACTTTGTTCGGATTGAACTGATTGCAACAATGTATGAATGGATTGATATCAAAAGAGTTGTAACAATTTATGATTGACGCAGTTAAGGAAATTGCAACAATGTATTGAATGAGTTGCCTTAGTTTAAATATACTACAGGATATTTACGACTCATCGCATGAGAGATAAGGTTCACCTTCACGACTTTGCTTTGAACATCTGCGTATCTATGCTCCTGTGATTTATTTTTGCGATCTAAATCTTTTTGTTGGAGAGATTTCAGTACACCATAACTTTGACAATAGCCTTCCTTATGGCCTATTTTAGTGCACTGCGTACATTTGTGGTTTCGAAAATTGCAGTTCTTTGAAAAATGCATTGCTCCGCAGTTCCAGCACGGTGTTTTTGGCATTTTTTTTATTGCTATCCTTTGTGTCGGATTCGTCGTCAGATGACTGCTTGCTGTCGTATTTATCGAGTGTTTTTGGCCTACTCGATTTCGATTTTTTCCATTTTATTGCTTTTACGGAAGACGACGCATCTTCGATGAGCGCAGTATCTTTTTTAGATTTAAGAATCTTTGTGCATTTGTAACAAGCTTGTCCACTCTTTGGTTTCAATATTCTTCGAGTGTTGCCAATGCCTTAATGCGCACTTCAGCATCCTAATTGAAGGCCACAAACAAAGACCAAACACTTGAACTGATCTGTTGTCATTGCATTAATGCTAAATTTTTCGCATTTTTCATTGAATCGAGCTGCATAAGATACAAGATCATCCTGTGGATGTTTAACTGTCTGCAAACACTTATATCTCGCACTGAAAGCAATTCTTGTAACCCAAACATTCCCTTTAACGTAGTGACTGTGTTTGCGAAAGAAATGTCTCTTGGGTTTTTCGGCAAAATGTATGACGCGTATTTTGCATATGCGATTGAATTTAATTTGCGCATTAGCAGTCTGACTCTTGCTGAATCATCAAGGTCCTTGCCTTCAACCAGAAATTTGTCCTCATGGCGAGTATACCACACATTGAATGTCAGTGCGTTCGTCGGATCGCAACAGAACTCCGAAATGCTGTTTGCCAACGTAACCATGCTAAATTCCGGTCCTGATAAATTGCTTTGCGATTGCGACCGGCTTGTGATTGCCTCAAGAAATTTAGACTGCATTTCGAGCATTTCTAGAATTCTTTCTGCGTCCATGCTTATTGAATCTTTTTAACCACAATACACAATATCCTCGTCGCCACTGTCGTAGTCGTGCGTTGGCTACGCTTTATTCAAACAATAAAAATTCAAAGTTAAACAAATAGTTGAATTAATAGATGGTTTATGCCTTAGGCAATGTCGTTGAATGCCACTATCTTGATATCTCCTCTACTAGGGTTGCCATCTTTATACATCTTCCATTAGTAGCCAAGTAGGGTTGCAGCTACCGCAACACTCTCAAAATTAAAAAAAAACAGCTTTCGAATTCACATGTACATGCTGTCGATGTCAAAGCTTTAAAACAGCTTTTGAATGTCGCTTATGGACGTTTAGTGGGCCTAACAATCTCTGCATTATATCTATACTCTTTGGTTTGGTTTCAAAACCGGTATATTCCCAGCCGGAAATGTCCCGGTGCAACACTCAATGATTTTAGCATGACATAGAGCCGCGACTCCTTCTGATTATACACCAACTTTCTAATGAAATTGACACACAAGCGGCATTGGCAGTCATAAGAGCATATGTCACGAATTGGTAATCGAATTTGGAGGAGATCTACTCCGTCGTATCGATACCTCTATCGATGACAGTGCCATTGGAGTTGCGAGGAAAAATATTTCCTCTCGATGACATTGCCATTGCAATTGCGGTAAAAACCTTCTTCTCTCGATGGCAATGCCATTGCAATTGAAAAGTACTCAAATTTTCCCCTTGATATCCTTGGTGAAAAAATTAATGAGTTGGTCATTTATGAGAAAATTTCCGGCTGGGTTTATGCGGGGTATAGACACGTCAAATTTTGTATCAACTTTAAGCGTGTGTTAATGAGAAAGAGCACACCTACGATGTCTGATGGAAAATCAAAATCATTAAGTTTTTGGTCAAGCACGTAACGATGTTAGGCGGTGTGTCTGAAGGTGCATATCCTCGAGATGATTTTTCAGTGCTCGACAAATAGTCGGTGTTTTGAATTTAAAGGCAGTTCTCTTGCTACTTTTCCATAGCCTCAAATATTCCACACACGATTTCCACACACAATTGGGTGCCCAAGAATGCTCATTTTTATCCAATAGTCCCCGAAAATAATCAAAACAGATATTTTTACCAGAGCGGATATTACTTTTCTACGATAAGTGAGCACATTTTGTCCGCATATATGACAGAAATGGTTTGGATCGTTTAAACAAC
This sequence comes from Chlorops oryzae, assembly GCA_020466095.1. Taxonomy (NCBI): domain Eukaryota; kingdom Metazoa; phylum Arthropoda; class Insecta; order Diptera; family Chloropidae; genus Chlorops; species Chlorops oryzae. The sequence goes on along the minus strand of CM035808.1, from coordinate 53,802,202 downwards.
TTCTACAACTTCAACTTTTCATGATGCAACTTCAGAGAAATTTCCACATAGACCAACTCCTTAAGCCGGGAAGTCGCATACACCGTTTTCGGCGACGAAAACATAATTTCATACATTAGCTCCGAAAAAATTTCTGGTACAGAAAGTAGCGGTGAAATTCAGAAACGAAACAGCGCCGATTAGCAAAGAAAAAATCGCCGTTTGACGACGGAACGAAAACAACTTCAAGTAGGTTCTTTTCGGAGCTATAGAAACGAAATATGTATATTTTGACAGTCAGTTTCATTTATTTTATTTCAATTTAATTTCGTTGTAGTTTTTATGACAAATGAAAATAAAATTTTCTTTGATTTTATATCAATAAATTTCGAGGCACTATATTTCACTTCAATATGATATGACAGCTAAAAATCGGTTGTTTCGGTTTCTGATTTATGTCGCTACGCTTCTAACGAAACGAAAACTAACTCAGGAATGAAACAGTGACGAACAACAAAGATTTTCAGTTTTCGTTTTAGTTTTCGTGGCCGAAAACGGTGTATGCGACTTCCCGGCTTTAGTTAAAAACTTTTTCGTAAAGTATAAAAGCGAAAAAGAGCTACTAGATCAATTCAGTTAAGAGTTGTTTTTTTCGGACCAAGAATTCAGAAACACCTTCCAAATGATATAAAAAGGACATTTTCAGAGAAATTTTTTCATGTCACAACAGGTCAAATAAACGCCAAAAATAGAGAAAAACATAAAAAATTTCGAATTTTTTAAAGATGCAGAGGCCATTGCTACAAAACTAAAAGCTCTACTTTCTTGAAAAAAATTTCATGTGATAGATATTAATATTGGCTTTGATATGAAACCAGTCATAATAAGATTTTACACAAAATTGATGGTAGCTCCCAAGCTGGAGCTCTGAAAAACTTAAAAAAAATATTTCTTGTGTTACCAGTACCAACATAATCCGAAATACAACACGAAATCGCGGTAACAAAACCACTGTAAGAGGCCGTTTCCACTATAGCCGCATCTTGCTTTCGCATCTTCAAGATGAGATTTTTTGAGATTGGTGTTTCCACTTGGCATTTGGCATCTTGCATCTTTCAAATCAGCTGGTTTTTTATTACAATTGATATTTATACTAGTGATGCCACGAATATTCGACCACTATTCGGACGAATATTTTAACTATTATATAGAAATAAGTTATTTAAAAAATCAGTAGTAACTACAAATTAAATTTTTCTCATAATAATGTACATTAGACCGTACCACCTTATATGGAGAAAAAAAAAGTGCGCCGTATACCAGCGAAAATGACGCATTTTCGCAAGACAATAACAAAAAGAAAAAAAAAATTTTTTTCGATCGAACCTAGAGGTCGCGCATTGGTATATTTCTTCATATCTCTGGTGGTTACAGTCGGATTTTAAAGTTTGATACATCAATGTTTTTGTCGCAAAGAGACCAATATGGCCTCTTTAGAAGTCATTGACCTCAGGCGTACCGTTCTAGTACTTACCTCCAAGATCTCAGTGCCTACCACCCTTATGTACCACTCTAATATCAAAAAAATAAAACCCTTAAAATATCATCAAACTTCTCCTCAGGAAGTATATCGATATTTCCAACATAACTATTTTTAACTAAATTTTGAAATTTTTTTAAAGTTATTTTGTTCACTGTTTGGTCCCTATCTATCTATGAGTTTCAGTTTGGTGTTCCAAAGTAACATCAAAATGTACTCTGAGATATGCCAAGTAATTTTTCCGAAAATACTGTTGTGGTAAAATGACGCAATAGGGAACTATAACCTATTGAAACTAAAATTTTTCCTAAAAGTATGCTATTATATATTTTATTTGAATTACTTGGCATATCTCAGAGTACATTCCGATGCCTCGTGCCCGAAATAGGGAGAATTCGGCCTTGTCTTTATAAATTTTTGAAAAAAAAAACTATCACACTGTAATTAAGTAATATTTTATACTTTAATTATTTTAATTAATATTTAATTATCGCGTGTTCAACTTACAGTATAGTTCATGCAATTTTGAATACCTTGTCCAATATTTCCTGGCCAGATTCCAGGTCCCTTCTTTTTGCCAAGCAGAGATCTTAAAAGGGCATTAAATTGTAGCTCATTGAAATGAAATAGACACAGCAACTATTGCAACGGTGTCTGTAAATGGCGTTCTAGTCTTGCAATAACTCCTCCTTTGTAGCCGGTGTTGGTAGGTGTTCCATCGCAACTAATTGCAGTTAAGTGATCCATACTATAGTTTTCTTTATTCAAATACTCTACGATGCTCCTCTGGACACTTACTGCAGTGCTGTCAGCGGGCGTAGCATACCCAATGAATTTTGAATTTGGCTCTTTCACAATGGTGACATGTTCTTCATACATAAGAACGTTACGCGTCACATTTGCCTCCGTGACTCTTTTTAAAGTTGGCTCTTTTTTCCCATCAAACGAAATACATGTGAGCAAATCATCAGACTTAGCTGCTGCTAAAGCCCCTTTTCGAAATTTGATACGTTCTCTGAATACTTTATTTTTTGTAATGATAAGCCCATCCAAAAATTGAGTTATTTTTTCTGCTGTATCAGAAGATAATTCCTCTTCAGTTTTTGCAGCAATCGACAATCGCAAATCTTTGATCAACATAGTCGCAAGCAGTGCACCAAAGCGAACTGATGTGTCGCTGCGATCCAAAGCTGAACTATAATTTCGCAGTGATAAGTCCGCCACTGCAAAATTTTTTTTTAACGTCTGTGATTCGCTTACGTTTTTTTTTAAATTCCTCTTCGTCCTCGCTGTATGGCTCGTACCCAATGAAAGAGTACCCTACATTCGATGTTGCAGCAATTGAACTTTGTTCTAGAGTCGCAGTTCTTATCGACACTGTCTCATAGACATTATCTAATGCCATTGATCGTGGACCGCACTGATCAATAAAGAACATTTTTGCTCCGTCTGGAATTTTATTTGAAGTATTACAACTACACGGATTGTTGCTTTCAATGCCACACTTGCAACGCGAAATTTTAAACAATTTATTCCAAGTATTCACGTTATATCTCAATCGATTCTTAGAAATTGTGTAATAGGTATTTACAAGTAAATCAATCAAGGATTATAATTGGTATGCCGGCACGTTGCCATAAAACAATTATATTTCTAACACCTTCTTGTTTAAAAACATCCAACTTTCGACTTTTAGCACTCTTATGCCGCAAATACAATAAAATAATTAGTACATCATACTCCGTTGGTAATTTCGTGTTATCTAAGTCATTCGCAATAAAATAAATTTTTTTTAAATATTTTTTTTTAATGAAATTTTGGGGAAGACGTTGAAAATTGTTTCAGAAACCGTTGTGGATCGGTTACAGTGTTTCGGTTTCGATCCGGGAATCGGTTTCCAAAAAACCAAATTTCGGTTAGGAAAAGAAATCAGTTTAAATCGGTTACGGTTACGGTTTCGGTTACGGTTACGGTTTTGGTTCCGGTTTCAAGCCCTGATAACTATATAAATATTTGCATCTATATCTAGCTGTTGTTGAAGTTATGAAAAATCTCCGTTTGTAGGCGTGGCAGTGGGCGGATGTCTCCCATTTTCACTTAGGATCATACTCGATGTACTTATTTATACCAGTGCTTCCCAGCGTAATTCTCTTTCATACAAAACTGAGTATTGCCGCTTTGTTGTTGTTTCTCACACACAGCGTCTGTGTTAACGAGAGAATTCAATCAGTTTGGCAGCGGAAACCCTGCAGTAAATGGGACTACTCCGGAGACTACTCCCCGGAGTAGACCAAAAGCCACTATAACTGGTCCCACTTAATTTACTTTTGCTTGGAACGAACTGACACATTTAACATTGTGCTGTCATTGAAAAATAACTAGTCACACTTTTTGTCCATAAGGACTAGACCAGGAGTATACGCAGTTGGGTCGATTTTGGGTCAAAAATTAAAAAAGACATTTTTATTTTTATTTTGAATTTTTTTAATTAAATTTTTATTTATTTATTTTTTTATATTTATTTTTCATATTTGTTTTTCTTCTTTTGGCTCCTTGTCTTTTTTAATTCTTTTGCTTCAGTCGAGCTTCGAACCGGTTACCGGTGATCTCTGGCTCGCTAACTGAACGCTTTAACGCACTGGGCCAAAGAGGCAAATTTAATTCCGTGTTCAGAATGCTAACTTGAGTTTATGGTTGCTCAGATTTTCGTGAAACAAGCATTTTGCACTAAAAAAGTTTTTTACTTGAAAAATATATTACCTATTTATTTTATATTTTTAAATAATTAAGCATTTAAATAAAATATTTAATAGCATACTTTCAGGGAGAATTGCTTTTTTTGGAATATTAAACGGTTATAATTCCCTAATGCGTCATTTTACAACAGTGTTTTGGGAAAAATTACTTGGCATATCTCAAAGTACATTTTGATGTTAATTTGGAACACCAAACTCAAACTCATAGATAGATAGGGACCAAACAGTGAACAAAATAACTTTAAAAAAATTTCAAAAGGGTCTGGCGGGTTAAGCAAAGGCATGCGGCATCATGAAAGGAATTTTTAAATTTTGTTGATTTTTCGATAGGCGCCATCTAAAAACACTGTGGAGACCACTTTTTAGATTTTTATTTCGAACGGTCCTTGAAATATCCTTGAAAATCCTTTTTTATAAGCCTTTTTTCAAAATTGTATTTCTCAACAACCAATTGAGATGGAGAGACGATCTAAGCAGATTATGTTACATAATAAAACAAGAAAGCTAAAAATTTTTTTTTAAATTTTTACACTGATAAAATTTTTTTCACAAAACTAAAAAGAAAATTTTGAATATTTTTTTCAGTGTATTCCCAGTTTCCTGCCACTCTATAAATTGCTTTTAGAAATACCCCTTAGTATTTACTTTCATTTAAAAGAAAAAAATATTTCAATCAGATGGCGCAGCAGTGTGATATTCAAAAAATTGCAAGTGCACCTATATGCTCCCAGTACTAACATATAATAATATCCAGTACAAATGTGTGCAATATGGTACAAAAACACATCACTCATACGCCAAGTCTTAAGTATAAAATTATGCAGTATATTTTTCTAAATATTTAAAAAATAATATAGGTGCACTTGCAATTTTTTGAATATCACACTGCTGCGCCATCTGATTGAAATATTTTTTTCTTTTAAATGAAAGTAAATACTAAGGGGTATTTCTAAAAGCAATTTATAGAGTGGCGGGAAACTGGGAATACACTGAAAAAAATATTCAAAATTTTCTTTTTAGTTTTGTGAAAAAAATTTTCTCAGTGTAAAAATTAAAAAAAATTTTTTTTAGCTTCTTGTTTTATTATCTAAAATAATCTGCTTAGATCGTGTCTCTTTTTTTTAAATTGGTTGTTGAGAAATAAAATTTTGAAAAAAGGCTAATAAAAAAGGATTTTCAAGGATATTTCAGGGACCGTTCAAAATAAAAATCTAAAATGTGGTCTCCGCAGTGTTTTTAGATGGCGCCTATCGAAAAATCAACAAAATTTAAAAATTCCTTTCATGATGCCGCAACCTGCTAGACCCTTTAGTTAAAAATAGTTATATTGGAAATATCGATATACTTCCTGAGGAGAAGTTTGATGATATTTAAAGGGTTTTATTTTTTTGATATTAGAGTGGTACATAAGGGTGGTAGGCACTGAGATCTTGGAGGTAAGTACTAGAACGGTACGCCTGAGGTCAATGACTTCTAAAGAGGCCATATTGGTCTCTTTGCGACAAAAACATTGATGTATCAAACTTTAAAATCCGACTGTAAACACCAGAGATATGAAGAAATATACCAATGCGCGACCTCTAGGTTCGATTGAAAAAATTTTCTTTTCTTTTTGTTATTGTCATGCAAAAATGCGTCATATTCGCTGGTATACGGCGCACTTTTTTTTGAGGTACGGTCTAATGTACATATACAGGGTGTCCTGTAAAGAATGGATAACCTTAAACTGGCTTATAGCTAGGGTTGCCAGATTTGAAATTGACAAAACAGTACATTGGGGGGGAAAAAACAGTACAATAAAAAAAAAAACAGTAGATTTTTATTGAAATACATTCAATAATCCCGATTGCTGGGATGTTTTCATTAACAAAAGAAAACAAAATAAAACTAAGATAACATTATTCTCTTAAAATTAAATTGGTTTTTAATAAACAAGCTTGAATATATCATATTTTGTGTAGCAACCATTTCTGTGTAAGAAATTTATAAGCATAAGAAACTGCCTAGATATTTTTTTCCTATAAAATTTATAGGTACCTATCGTTTTTTTGTATAAGCTTTACAATTCCATTTCTTTCGTCCTCAGTTTTCAAAAAGTCATTAATTTCGGTACAACTATATCCGTAATTTGACTTTACCATCAATTCACTCTCTAAGCTTTGTAATGAAAGCCTATTTCTTTCTTTTCTCCAATACGAAAACATACAACTGAATATTCTTTCAGTGGCCGCATTTGAATGGGGTATGGAAAAAATGAAACTGCATACTTTTTCAAAGTTCGGATATGTTCCACAATTTAAAAACTCTTTCCATTTTTCCACAACTGGTTTTTCTTCTTCTTCAATTACAGAAAATGATTTCAATGAAATAAACTCTTCGAAAAGTAAATCCATATCAATAGGGGTATTCACAAAGGCGTGTTAAAAACGTTGGAAAGTCGGAAAATCGGAAAATTGCGACTTCTTAAAAACTTTTTAAACATTTTTTGTATTTTTCACAACTTTTTAAGCATTTAAAATTTTCCGATTTTCCGACTTTCCTACTTTCCGACCCCTTTGTGAATACCCCTAATATCTTTTATGAAAAACAGTTTTATGGATTTAGTAAAATCGCCAAACGAAATGTAAGAACTCAAATTTAAGACACTAAGTGTTTCGAATAGATTATTTCTTAAATCAAAATGTGCTTCAATATAAATTATTATAGAAGATAAAACAGCATCAGACCTTTTTCGAAATAAAGACACTTCTTGAGCATTATCGTAACCATTGCAGGTGGTTTCAGCTAAATAGCCATAAAAATTTTCGTCTTTTTGGTTAATTAGTTTGTCGCGTAATTTTTTTATTATTTCAAAAACATTAACGACTACCAAGCCTTTTTCCTCTAACTTTTTAATAGAGCATTGGTAAAGAATGACACGAATGAGGTTAACCAAAACGAATTTTCTTTATTTAATGTTGAAACGACCAAAATTTAGAGCACGTCTTTGAACGATGGTGACTCAATAGCTACTAACTACGAAGAGAATAAATTCTAAAAATAATGAGAGCGTCTCAAAGCACTCCTACCATAAGAAGAAATATTATACAAAAGCAAAATGATAATTACAAAAAACAACGAATGTAATGTATTAACTAGAGAAGACAGTGGTTCCCAAACATACCGCGCCCCCTGAACGAATGTTCAGCATAAAGGTAGTAGAGCGATTCTATTGATTGGTCTTCTATAAGTACCACGGCTTGTCTTGATAGAAACAACGCGTACATGATTATCAGGCCCCTTCCAAATTTCTTCGATTCTACCAAGTAGCCATTTCCCGGGAGGCAAGTGGGGTTCCTTCAAAACAACAACACGACCAACTTCAATATTGGGATGAGATTTCTGCCATTTGTTTCTTTCCTGGAGAGATGCGAGGTATTCTAATTCCCACCTCTTCCAGAAGCCTTGTAGCTTGGCTTGCAAACTCCGCCAACGTCCGTGAAGGTTAGGTTTCATATCAAGCAACGATGGTTCCGGCACGCTAGTATAGGGCTCACCGATTAAAAAATGTGCCGGTGTGAGCGCATCTACTTGATTATCGCTTCCACTGCATAAGGGCCGGGAATTTAAGATAGACTCAATCTGAGAGAGTAGAGTACTGTATTCCTCGTAAGTGAGGCAGTTGGAGCCGATGACTCGACGCAGTTGAAGTTTTAGAGAACGTACTCCTGACTCCCACAATCCACCAAAATGGGGAGCAAAGGGTGGAATAAAATGCCAGGTGATGCCATCCTTTGCCAACGACTCTGCCACTTCGCTGTTGTGAGTTTGCAAAACTGCCAGCTGCTGCAATTCATCGAGTGTCCTCTTGCTCCCTCGAAAGGTTGTACCATTGTCGGAATACAAATTGCTTGGTTTCCCTCGACGAGCGCAGAATCGGCGAAAGGCAGCGAGAAATGCCTCGGTTGTGAGGTCGCTTACAACTTCGATATGAAGCGCCTTTGTAGAAAGGCAAACAAATATGGCAAACCATGCCTTGCTCCTCTTGGGGTTTCTTCCTTTAGACAATTTCATAGGCACAGGACCGGCGTAATCTACTCCACAGTGTAGAAAACTCCTAGACGGTTGTACACGAGCCAGCGGTAAGTCGCTCATTATTTGGCTGCTCGTAGCTCGACGTTGTAGGAAACACCTTTTGCATTCGAAAATAGTTTTGCGCACTAATTTTCGACACCCCAGTATCCAAAATTTATGCCTTGTGATAAAAAATGTAGCATCATGTCCAGGGTGAAGATTGGCTTCATGAAGAGATCGAATAATAAGTAGCACAATCCTCGAATTTTTCGGAAGAAGTATTGGGTGTTTCAGCGAAAATCCGACGTTCGCGTGTTTAAGTCGTCCGCCGACTCGCAAAATTCCTGAATCATCAATAAAAGGTGTGTAGCGCAAAAGTTTAGATTTATTAGGTAATTTCTTTCCTTGACGAATGGCAGTCAGTTCTCGGGAGAACGAACCCATCTGTACATGTCGAAGCAACAAATTACGGGCTTGCTTCAGTTCACCTGCTGAAAGGCAGATTCTTTCCAGTCCAGGCGAGGATTGAAATCTATTGTTGACAATTTTCAAAAAACGACAGCAGTATGCGACGATTCGCATGATTCTAGTCCATGAAGAAACTCTTTGAGTAAGAATTTCGATGACGTCGTCAGATGGTTGAATAATTAACGTTTTTGGAACAGTGCGTGCTCTTTCTGACAATATAGCAATATCTTGATCTGAGTGAGGGATCTCGTTTTCACTTGGCCATGAGTGACTTGGCGCAGACAGCCAATCGGGTCCATTCCACCATAGAGTGTTGTCGATGAGTTTAAGAGGTAGCATTCCCTTTGACGGACAGTCAGCTGGATTGTCCGCAGAACGCACATGATGCCAAAATGCCCGCGGACATGTATTTAAAATTTCGGATGTTCGATTACATACAAAGTTAGTCCATCTTCTAGGTGGAGAGTTCAACCAATGAAGCACCACCGTGGAATCCGACCAGCAATATACGGCAGAGATCGGAATTGTTAATGAAGTTTTTACCAAATGTACTAAACGGCTGCACAATACCGCTGCATTAAGTTCCATTCGGGGAATGCTGATTGGCTTAAGCGGAGCAACTCTAGTCTTAGATGCAATCAGGCGGGTGACAAACTTATCGTTGAACTTTGCGCGACTGTAAACAACGGCAGCACAGGCGACGGATGAGGCGTCGGCGAACGCATGCAGCTCAATAGCGTCCATTGGTTCTGCAATGTACCTTGGAATACGTATTTTGGGTAAATATGGCAATTCTCGCATGTAATTCGCCCAACGAACACAAAGATGTGAAGGTAATTGATCATCCCACTTCAGTCCCAAGCACCATGTCTCTTGAAAAAGAATTTTAAACAGGACAACCGTCGGCGCAACAAGTCCAAGGGGGTCATAGATCTTCGAAAGCTCAGATAGCACGATACGTTTCGTCGCCATTTCCTTGATTGTTGTATTTTCGATGTTCAAAAAAAGTTCATCGCGACATGGATTCCAATTTAGGCCAAGAATTTTCACAGATGAGGATTCTTGCAACATACCATCCGCGTCCAATTCACAATGTTCCCTAGGAACGTCTTTGATTAGGGCCCAGCAATTTGATGACCATTTTCGCAAAGTAAAATTGGCTTCGTTCAACAATGCAATTAGTTCAGTCTTTAACGCAAGTAAGTCGGCTATTGTATCGCATCCGGTAGGAATATCGTCGACGTAGGCGTCGCGATCCAACGCCGCAGCAGCAGAGGGATATCTAGATTTATAATCCTCTGCCAGTTGTTTCAACACTCGAACCGCTAAGAACGGTGACGGTGCTAACCCATAGGTAACGGTAAGCAGGCGGTAATGCTCGATGGATGAGGTGGCCTCCCTTCGCCATATGATTCGTTGAAAGTTTGTTTGAGTTGATTCCACTCTGATTCCACGAAACATTTTCGAAATATCAGCACAAAGGACGTATCGATGCTGCCTAAACCGCAGTGCTACTCCGAACAGATCACGTTGAATAGGCGGACCTGTGTACAAGCGATCATTGAGCGACAATCCAGACTCATCCTTACTAGAGCCGTCGAAGACGACTCGGCATTTCGTTGTGGAGCTGGTTGGCTTCAACACGGCATGATGAGGAAGATAATAACACTTCTCTTTACCGATGTCGATCTCTGCTATTGGAATGCGTTCCATGTGTCCTAAAAGTAGGTATTCGTCTATAAAGCTCGTATACTGCATCTTCAAATTTGGATCCCTCTGAAGCCTTTTTTCGAGCTGATGAAACCTATTGATTGCCATTGGCAATGTGAAGTCAAAAGGCGGTGAATGTTCTTTAAATGGGTATTCTACAACGTACGTACCGTTTTTTTTTTGCCTTGAATGAGTTTTGGCAAAATGGAGCTCAACGGGATCGTGTTCTTTATTATAAGACTCTGGAGCTTGAATGTTGTCCATTTCCATTAGTGATCGAATCAGCTGGTCAATGTCCATTAGCGCCACGTTCGTAACTTCGCACAATTCCTCTGAAGCTGTTGTGGTATAAGGGCCAGCAATGACCCAACCAAATAACGTTTCAAGTGCGAGCGGAAGTGAAGGCCCGAATACTATACGTCTTCCAGTGTAAATCTTCCAAAGCTGATCACATCCAAAAAGAACATCAATTGGACCTGGAACACCGAACGACGGATCTGCCAAGTCCAGCTGACGAATTTGCGTCCAATTTGATCCGAAGCAATCAACTAATTGAGTCGGAAGAGTTGAGGTTATGTTTGATAATACCAAGAAATCACCTTGACAATTATTATCAGACAGTCGCGATAATAATGTAAGCGAAACACGGCCACGAGAAACTCCAGCACTATGTGATGACAATCCAACAATAGCTATACGTGCTTGAGTTCTCGTCAATCCGATGCGTTGAACAAAAGATTCTTTGACAAGTGATACAGTAGACCCTGTATCAAGCAAAGCGCGGCATTCTACTAAATTTCCATGCGAATCTGCTATGTGCGCTAGAAGAGTAGGCAAAATTGTTTTATGCCCTGCAAACAACGAAACCTCCGTATGATGATTGCTAACCGCTGGCATGCCGTTAGGCGACGGTTCGCTTTCGACCAAGGGAAAGAGAGTCGTAGACGAAGAGTGAGCAACTGGTGTTGTTGATAATGGTGTTGGCTGTCCCTTGTGAACGAGCGTATGGTGTTTTGCACGACATACACGACAACGATAGATCGAAGGGCACTTATTTACACTATGTGCGTTAGCCAGACAATTATAGCAAAGTTTTTGTGTATGAACGCATGATCGACGTGCTTCCAAATCAAGTGCCTTAAATTTGTCACATTGAGAAAGTTTATGCTGCCCTTGACATTGAGCGCATTTTGCATTGTTTTCGGTTTTCAATTCTTCTCCCTTTGTTACATTAGACACGGCCGAACGACGCTGATTGGATGATTTCGGTGGCTGACACGACTCGAGAGCATCGCAACGAAGAGAGAGAAACTTTAAAAATTCTGCAAATGTGTTCTCCCCTTGTGCCTCACTTCGCTCTGCCCAGGCCTGCCTTGTGTCGTTGTCAACTTTCTTTAATATTATGTAGGTAAGCCATGGATCACGGCTAACCGATTGCAATGCATTTAATCCACGAACTGCTTCGTCAGCTCCGTCGGCTAGTTTACGCAAAGCAGCAACGTTGGCAGCGCTGAGAGACGGCAATGTTAAAAACGATTGTATGTATGACCGTACGATGAGCGGTTTTCGATCATAGCGTGTTCTCAATCTCTCCCATGCTTCTGCATAATTGTTCTCCGTAATAGGGAGATGCTTTATCAGAGCAAGGGCGTCCCCATCCAGATATGATTTTAGGTAGTAGAACTTTTTCGTGTTGCTCAGGTTTGGCTTACTATCAATCGCTCCAACGAACAGATCTCGGAATTGATGCCAGTCTTGATAGTCTCCCTTGAAAGTAGGTATTTTTATTTTTTCAAACGGGATTTCAGCGGTCATAGCGGTACTGGACACAGCTTCTAAGAATTCAGATTGTTGTTGCACAAAACAATCAAACGATATCGATGAGACATCCGTCGGGCGCTCGGACGCTCTCGCTTCCTCCCTTGCCTTAGTTGCTTGCATAAGAAGAGAGTGCGCTTTGAAATATTTCTCCTCATATTCCCCCGCTTCCTCTGAAGGGTCAATATAGCCTTCCTGACCAGCAAACTCATAAAGTGAAATACTGAGGATAACATAGTCTTTATAATTTTCCTCTAATTTGCTGAGACGATTACTCAGACCTTCTAACGGTTGATCTGGGTCTATGTTCTGGGCAAAATCATATGCGCGATGAATATGCAATCTCGACCAACCACGTTTTTGCATTAATTTATTGAATTTACTCATTGCGTAACCGACACGCGGCGACTTTTTCACGGCCGAGGTTTAAAAGAAAAACGAAGGAAGATTTGCGACAGGATTGGATGACTCTAGAGTTCCCGACACGAATCCGGCTCGAAGGACCAATTTTTCTTATGGTAAAGAATGACACGAATGAGGTTAACCAAAACGAATTTTCTTTATTTAATGTTGAAACGACCAAAATTTAGAGCACGTCTTCGAACGATGGTGACTCAATAGCTACTAACTACGAAGAGAATAAATTCTAAAAATAATGAGAGCGTCTCAAAGCACTCCTAGCATAAGAAGAAATATTATACAAAAGCAAAATGATAATTACAAAAAACAACGAATGTAATGTATTAACTAGAGAAGACAGTGGTTCCCAAACAAGCATAATAAAGAAGTTCCAACATTATGAACGAAGCCAAGATACGCTTCGGCTGTTTCAAGTTCTAAAAATTGTTTCAAAAAGGCTGGACAATCTTCAGAAACAAAATAAGCTTTTACGGGTTTGTAGTTTTTTAAAAGCCGCTCTACAGCAGGAGGTCAAGTAAGCCATCTTGTTGGCTCATGACGAAGCATTTCGCTCCATTCTAAGTCACAAAACTCAAACATTTCCTTAAGATTAGATACCTTTTTTGTCGATGAGCTAAACTCAGTGAAAACTTTAATAACAATACCTTCTACATCAAATTTTAGTAACTTCAACGAATTTTTAAAAGCGTTATTAAGAATATGGCACAAACATCCTACACCGATAAGATCTGGATTATCTTCTTTTAGCTCAACGAAGACGCTTTTTTTAGATCCAAAATTCACATTGGCATTATCTGCGCAGAAGCTGGTACAATTGACTAAACTTAAGCCATGTCCGTGTAATTTCGATTTTAAGGAGTTTGCAATATCAAGTGAAGTTTCCGAGTTAAGATCATAAAAGTTAATAAGTTTTGTATTAATTCCCGAATGTCTGGAGAAATATCTTATAAGAAGAGGAAACGTTTTAATATTGCCTTTGTTTGATGCGTCGGTTGAAATCGAAAACGGGTGATTAGCATTTAAGTCTTTCAATATTATTTCAATAGAATACTTAGCTATAACGTTAACATTAATTTTAGAGCACTTTGTCCTTCCAAAAGTAAAATTTGACGCGATTTTCGAATCAGGAAACAACTTTCTAAAAATCTTGCTGCTGCAATCCGCAGATCGGTAGCTGTGGTCGTGCATCACGGTGTGGTAAGCAAAAACAGCTTCTGCTGCAGCGCTTCGTTGCGCATCCTCTGCGCCGCTGTTTATAGTTTTGTTTAAAAAACACGCAACAGATTTTGCTGACTAAGTGATACATATTTTGCATGTTTGGCGGATTTCATATGTTGCTTAACATCACTAATTCCTCCATTTGCAATGGAGAATGAAACGCCGCACGCCGAGCATTTAGCCTCACAATTATTTCGCGTTCTTAGCAACCAGTTGAATTGGGTTTTCCAGTTGTCTTTAAATTTGTTGCTGCGCCGATTTCCTTGTTTCTTC
>CM035808.1:53775367-53787867 GCA_020466095.1 Chlorops oryzae | reverse complement strand
TTGTCATCCATAATAGGAAAAAAATCACAAAACATCTGAAAACGAACTAGTTATTAAGTTTTTTGTCAAATATGGTACCGAAATTACAACCGGGCTTCATATTACAACTAGCTTGAGTGTGGTTGTGGCATGAATCTAGCAGAATTTTACTGACCTCCTATGTTTTTCTTTTCTTATAACAGAAAACAACGACCCAGCTCGTTTGGTTCGTTTTTGTCCTATTAATACATATGCCACTAAGTAAGTTTCTCTTTTCAGGGCTCAAAATTTGCTCCTCAAATGGAGCTTGTAGATGAAGCAGCACTGAGCCCGCCCGATGGATATAAGGATAATTCATTAGCCAAAACTTTGGGAGATACATTTAATGGTCATGTGTTTGGGGCACAACATTTACAGCAGCTACAAGTCATTCAACATCTACAGCACCAGCGAGCATCTATGTTGGCAGCTCGTAATGGAAAAATTCGTTCAATTTCCCCTGCCATTCCTTATAAGGGCTGTAATCAGTTTCAGGAACAAGTGCTTCATTGTCCTAGATTACAAGACGATGATTCATTGGATGGAGAAAGTACTGTGATTTGTACCGAATGTGCGGAGTGTGCGGAATGTGCAGCAAAGCCAGAAAATGATTCAGGTAAGTGGCGCAAAATTTAACTTGCAGTGGATGTTTTTGTTGAATCCAATGGTAGAAAATACAAATTTTTGCAGTCGTCCTAAGCTCTTGATCAAATTCGATGCCTTAAATTCGTTGCGTACGTGTAAAGCCAATGTCAACTTAAAAGCTAAGATTTCAAAAAGATTATATGAATAGGTATATTCAAAATGATATGATTAGGCTAGTACTCTTACTTGGCTTATTTTGTATCCTAACAAAGATAATTAGCTTTTTAAGCTATAACTGGTGGGATCAATTTTGATAAGAAATTTAGGATTAAATGAGCATCCAGGCTTTTGTCCATTCAAGCTGCCCAACAGGATATAATTGAGTGTTATTGCTTCTGCTTCTGTAGTATCCAGTGATACGTAGGTCAGACGACGAATGTTGGGGATGCTATCGACTTCAATTAATTAAATCTTCATTAAATTTAAAAGTTTCTCATCTGAGAGCTTCGATGGTGGTGCCACGGTTTTATATCATAATCTCACCATAAAAATATTTGAG
Organism: Chlorops oryzae; assembly: GCA_020466095.1. Lineage (NCBI taxonomy): Eukaryota > Metazoa > Arthropoda > Insecta > Diptera > Chloropidae > Chlorops > Chlorops oryzae. The sequence goes on along the minus strand of CM035808.1, from coordinate 53,786,705 downwards.
ATTGCTAATCTTCTTCGTGGATCATTATTCTGTGAAACATTTCACTTATATCCCCACATTTTCCTATCTTTCCTCAATTAAAATTGTACAGAGCTGCTACCAGCGGCTTTAATAGGTCTAGACAGGATTCTAGACATTTAATTAGAGAATTACCTTTGTGTTCGGCAGCAGCTTCCCATACTATTCTTGTTTTATTTGGCTTATTTGGATTGCGTACTGAAATTATTGGCAAGTACCATTTACGTAAAAAATCCTTACTTACCTATTTCAGGTGCAGACAGCTTACGAATGTATTTTTTAGTTTCCATCTCATATCTTAGTTTAATAACTCGTGCCTTAAGGTCAATATCTTTAATAAGTTTCCTTTTGAAACATACAAGTCTTTGCCTGGCCATGTCAAAATTGTTTGAAAGAGTTATACTATTTGATCGCCAAAATAATTTTGCCGGGAAACAATCACCAATGCGTTTAAGATACTCAGCAAAGCTACAAGTAAGAGTACTTTCCGACTTTTCTATGTCGGTACACTCAACTCTCAAAGCGTCAATCAAGAGCTTATTCAAAGCCATGTCATTGTCGCATTCACATACTTGCAGTTGAAAGTCGACTACCAACCTGTAAATGTTCGTCTCATTGGAAGCTGATTCATGGATTTCACCTTCCTTTAACGTGGTAGATGCGTGGGCAGATCTAACTTATCTACATTGTGCAGGTTGAATTTTTTATTTTCTTTTCCTAGGGCCAAAATTTTACAATCCAAGCTCTGAGAGTTTTTCTCTAGTCGTATCGAACCGTCCGTCCGACGTAGGCACAACTCAGATCCGATTTCTTTTAATTTTATTTTGGGAATAGCGTGTTCTTCTATTAATGTTGGACCAGATCCATCATGATTTAGTACTATGCCCGTGTATAGTAAATGGAAAAATTTTAAACAAGATATGTGAGGTCTTAGAAACCCACAAGTTCACCACGTTTAGTTTAGTTTTTTCCTTTGCCTCTATTTCATGAAACCAACTATGGTGCTTTGCTTTACATTCATGTAACCCACATTCTTGTTTTCCTTTACAAAATCGCAAATCATGATTCTTGAGACACGATCGACGTAATTTGTGTTTTTTTTTATTCAAATTTTTCATGGTACAGAAGGTTTTAAATTTATCGCAATTAGCAATGAAATCATTTACGTAACACATGGTACACTATCGAGTGGTTTTCCCTTTTTCTGATTCGGTTTTTTTTATTCTCACTGACACTTTCGTGAAATCCTACCGTTTGATTTTTTTTTCATCTTTACCTGCTCTAGTAGAAAATTGAACAACTGATGAGGCAGCAGTGATGAGATCGAAAAGCCAATCGCTTAATTCCTCCAAATTTTTTTTTTTTTAATCCCTCGCAACTAGCCTAATATAAGCGTGTTTCCGCAGGGCGATTTTTAGTTAGGTCACAATGAGGAATGATATTAATAAGATGGGATTGTAGATCTGAATGCTGCATGGTTGCCACGAGGTTTTTTACCTCTGGCAAAAACAATATTAAAGATTCAAAGTTTTGAGGACTTATATTATTTGACTTACAAATCTTCGCGAGCAGACTTTGGATTATATTCTTGGGTGTACCAAACATAATTTTAAGTTTTTCTATCACTTATGGCACCAAACAACGAATGAGTAGTTGAATACCTATGCACTCGCGGGCTCTGCCGTTTAAGGCGCGCTGAAGACGCAACAAATTTTCGTCATTTGAATACCCACAAAGACGACACAGCTTGGCGCGTACTCAACTGTTCCGCTCGTAATACGATTGCCTGACTACCTTCACTTATATTTTTTTCTTGAAAATATCGCCTAGTACTCGGAATTATTGGCTCATCGTAACTTTTATTGTGACTGACCATTCGTGAATTTCTTAGTTTGTTTAAAAGATGCCATGTTTTACAAAGAAAGAATTATTTAGATTGCCGTTCATCCTTTAAGCATGTCAGTTTGAAATCTAAATCAAATTAACTTACATATTTGCTTGCCGAAGAATCCACACCGCTGCCTTTTGCCTTAACATCTGTTGACTTGTATACCGAACGGATATTGCTAACTGCTGACGTAGTTTCGTTAGAAGTCTGTGGATTCTAGTCTTTGCCATTAACATCGTTGATACTTTTACATTTACATTTGTCACAGTGCACCATATGGTCCATATCGATGTATTGCCTACATAATGCAATGCCTCCTGATCACTGCTGACATAACCATCTTCCACGTTTTGCTTCCTCGTTACGGGAGCACTATATTTCTTCTTTTCTCTGCGTGCTGAACGAGGACTCATATTTTCCGGATGCCTGTACCTAAAATTTTTTTTTTCAATCCCGTCACAAATTCAAAAAATTTGTAAAATCCATTGGTAGAAAATACCAATTTGTGTAGTCGTTTTCAGTTTTTTATTAATTTCGATGCCTAAAAGGCGTTGCGAAGCGTGTAAAGCTGATGGCAACTTTAAAGCTAAGCTTTTACACAGATTATGTTGTAGCGTCGGGATGAGCGTCTAAGCTGAGCAGGAATGAGAAGTCTTTTTGTTTAAATTTGATTACAACTCTTTATTTAATTCCATTAAAATATTAATATGTTCTATTCTAGCTCACTTAACTACCCTAATCCATAGCTAACACGGAGATCCACACTTTAACGCCCTGGCTTGTGAGTAGGTGCGCTAAAGTTGAGATCCACTAATACTATTCGTAGTTCCAAGCGAATTCCCCTTCCATAGATCGATGATCAGCTTTTATAGCCAGAAAGTGCTTTTCATGCACTTTCTACAAGTCGGTTATTTCCAAAGTGCTCTTCTGCGTCTCTTCATCGTTCTATTTCTTGTCGCGCTGACCCAGTTCTTCTTCCGCGTTGATGCAATATTGAGTAATACTTGAAAAAATACGGCTGCTTTGTCAATAGCTATTGTTGCTGTTGCTATTGGCTATTGCTTATTTCCTCTATCGTCAGCTAAAATTCGGTCTTAAGCTGCGACCAGTTGTTGTTGTTATTAATCTTGGCATAGGTCAGCTTATGCAGTTACTTCTGCTGACTCGCTGACTCATTGCCTTACGTTATACTTCTGGTTCGCCCGAACCGATCGCTTGACTGGTGATCGTTAGCTTTAATTGTTTACGTAAGCATTTCCTCTTTGCGCTTTCTTATTCTGGGCGCAAATGGATTTGTAGTTGCACTCTTCTGTTGATCGAGGAATGAGTAGAAGAACTTTTTAATTTGTATACCAACAAAGATAATAAGCTTTTTAATCTGGCTGGAGGGTTCAATTCAGAAAAAAAAATTTTTGGATGAAGTGGGCATCCGTTTGCTCTGGCGTGCAAAAAAAAAATTGAAGAAGGAAACAGGAAATAGTTTTGACACTGAACTCCAAATAAGCTGGCAATAAGGCTACGAATGCTGTATTTGGGCGTAGAAATTTAGAAATTTTCTCTACATCCTCGCTTCTGAAGTTTTGACAATTCGCTGTTCCACCGCAATCATTATTAAAACTTGTGCTGGACAGGAATTTCCCTGTCAATGAAAAAGCTTCATATAAAAATGTGAAAAGCCTGTTGGGATATGGGGATTTAAAGGTATGACGCCGTGGCACTTGGGTAGGTACGCACCTCATACAATCCTATATTCCTTTTAAATAAAAGACAAGATTGACAATGTTCAATCCTTTTATTTATAAAATGTAATCCTTGTGTCTAACAGAAATATATGCGAATCCTAGCTCCTGACAATTACCTCTTGTCACTATTGTTGATACGCTGTGCTCTTGCCACAGAACATTTGACCCAGTTATTAGCCAAAGAACAGTTGACCCAGTCATAAGTGCTGAATTGCACTTCCGCGTTGCTGGTGTCGTTGTCTTTTAGTGTTCTTTATTTCAGTCTGTCTTTCTGCCAAGTCGATCGCTCATCTTTGGTCTCTGGGCATGATACTTGTTTTTGTTATTGTTAAGTATCGAATATCATGCCGGGTTGATGTGCTGACGCTTGTGTTACAACATTTAAACACTTCTGTGAGTTTGCGAAGGTGGAGCAGGAGGTGAACTTAATGTTGGAGTCAAGGCGTGACTCCCAACAAGCCGTTAAGGGCTCCGTTTTAATTTTACTGAATAATGTCTGTTACAACTTTGATGTATGTGTGCAACAACAGAAGCACAGGCGGTCAGAATAAAATGAACGTAAAATCTGGCAAAATAACCAAAATACGCTTGGCAAGCATAGTCTGGGCACAAGAACGCATTAAGGGCATGGTATGGTTTTAAACCCGAAAAAAAGGCATGTTTTCATGATTTTTTTTTTGGAGACATGAATAATTTTGGTTTATTTTCTTCATATACATGTTGTAGTTATGTTTATTAAGTGTATTTGGGGAAAAAAAAATTGGAATTATCGATAGATAAATACGTGGTATCGATTCTCCGGAGGCTCCTCGAAAAAAAGTTGGTTTGCCGTGAACATGATTAGAGGTTAGCGGTTCATCTGAAAAAAAAAAAAGGAAACATGTTTTTAAAAGGTAATTTGTATCCCGAGGTATCGCCGTGGCCCTATTTTTTTTAATAATTTTTTTTTTTTTTTGGTAGCGTTTTGAAGTCAAAAACGCGATTTTCGCTTAAAAATTGAGGTTACTTTATTATTTTAAAATAGGAAAAAAATAAAAAAAGGGCCACGGCGATACCTGTTGATTTATGTGTATAATAATTGAAAAAAATTTTAAAACGATCGGTCAAGTAGATTTTGCAGCATCGTGTTCACGGACTTCAAAAAAGTCGTTTTCCACAAAATCGATTTGAAATTTTTTTTCTACACTTTTTACACTAAGGTCCACTCACTTGAATCGCTGTATCTCCTTTAGTTTTAGTACGATTTACTTGGAATTCTTACACAATACTCTTGAAATGTTGTTCATTCAGAAAAAAAAATAAAAAAAAAAAAACAACCTGTTGTGTCGTCTAGGGAGCGCGTCTAAGTAGCTTAACGCAAGGAATTACTCGAGACCGTTTAATATTGAATATAACATTTATTGATTTACTTTAAGGCGTAACATTAAATCCTTAAGCTAACTAACTTTTATGAGCTATTCCCTAGCTAACACGGAGATCCACACTTCAACGTCCTGGCTCGTGAGTAGGTGCGTTAAAGTTGAGATCTACTGAATACTTCGGTTCACGGTTCTGATCGTAGTCCTCCTCCAGTGCACGAATCTCAGTTTAAATAAAGAGATATTGCTGTTCTAGCAATATCGGTTGTTGCGACACTCTTCTGGGTCATCTCGATTGTTGTTGTTGCGTGCTGCTGTTGCTTAATACTTCTAGCGTCAGCTTTATTCCAGTCTTCACCTGCTACGTGTTGTTGTTATTATTATTATTGGAGCAGGTCAGTATTTAAGACGATGAACTTCTTATGCATAGCTTATGCGACATACTTGCTGACTAGCTGTTTCGGCCATTTCGTCTTGCCGCTCACTCGCCCGATCCAATCGTCTGATGTTCTTTGTATTTGCGATCATTGGCTTTGATTGTTTACGTCAGCGTTAATGTTTTATTGATTCTGAACGCCGGTGTTTTAGTTGTTGTACTTTATCGCATATCGAAATAAGGTATAAGAACTGTTTGTGCGGTTGTGACACACAACATTCCTCCCCTCCTTCAGCAAAGTCACGAGCATCGTGACTTTTCATCAAGTCATTACTTGTTGTGACCTCCGTGTGGTGAAACGACTTTTCGAGTTAAAGTGCTTGCTGCATGGCTGCGTTGAAATTTAGTTAATTCCGCCGTTGTTTGTAGACCCAGCAATGTCATCGGTTATGCTATAGTAGCTGAAATTGGTGTGGTTGATTATACCATAGCTGTTGTACTGCCTTTTGAAGTGTCTGGTGTTGTATTGCGAGTTTCATTGGTCTCTCGCGCTGTTGTTGTGCTGCCGTGTTGTTGTTTGGTGTGGGATATGCCGCCTTTCTGGTCATCCACATCTTTTCGTTTCATGGTGTGTGATCTCCGTGTTGAATAAAAGCTTTAAACTGATATTTCTTAACTCTAGTATTTAAAAAGTTACTATTACAATCCAACAATTTACTTATTCTAAGTTTAAAAATTTATTTTATATATTTATTTGTATTCTCTCTGTATTACATTTTAAACATATATTTCCATCAGTTTTTAGGTTGAAGCAAAATTATATTTTCTAACGATTTTACTAACATATATACTGTAAAGCTTCTCGAAATTCTGCATATATTTTTATTTTTTTATTTATTTTTTTTTATTTTTATTTTATTATTTTTTTTTTTATATATTAGGGGGCAATTTATATATTTGTAAAATCTTATTCAAAACAATCGTAAGAATTTTTACGTCAAAATCGTTTTTTGAATCGAGATATTATTTTAAAATTTTCAGTCAATTTGATGTTAAACGTCAAAAGTGTAAATGAGCCCTTAGTTTTCATATTTGTGAGCCATGTGTGATTTTATGTTCTGAGTTTGAATGAGTTTGGATGAAGCTTGCTATATGTATGTATGCATGATTGTATGAATGCGAATGAAGCTTGCTATATGCTTGCTTATTAACTTCACTTGATAATTCGACTTTGATCGTGCGACATAAGCTCTTAACATTTGATATACTTATGTCTTAAATTGCATGAACGACCATCCATGCAAACACTTTTCTCATTTTAAGTATAGACATTATGGAAATGCATTTTTTGTCTTTTTCTTCAATTTGTAATTATAATAGACCATAATAGACCCTTCCCCCTCTTAAAAAAGTTTAAGATTTGAAAACTTAAAAAAAAAATGTATTATTTTGAATGCACAGTGCTTGCAAGATAGCTGAAATCTCACAAACGGAAAACATATCTGTGTGCATTTCGTTTTGTTAAATTTTGATCGCGTAAAAAAAAAAACTTCAGATATATGTAGGTACTTATGTCGTCATCTCTGAAGTATGTGCATGTATATATTTGCCATCCATGCAAATACTTTTGGATCTGTAAATATAAGTGTGCATATACTATTCGATTTACTTATTATTTTTTTTTTTCTCATCAAGAAGTATGTGCACATTTGCTTGAAAAATTTAGGCATGATTAGTGACCCTTTTACCTTCGCAATACTATTCCCTTTTTTTTTTAAAGTTGGAAGACCACTTCTTGCTTAGGTTTGCGATTTTTGTTGAAAAGCTGCTCTTGAAAAAATAGTAAAAAAAAACGTATAGGTTAATGTGCCCTGAGTGTGACCTGTTAAAATTTTATTTTATTTATTCAATACTAATTTTTATTTAAAAAAAAATGCATTAGCTTGTATGTTGCTTTAGAAAATCTTGTTTAATGTCTTAAAAACCAAAATTATTTGTATCTTTACTTGAAACTAGCCATTGTTTTTTCGTTTATCATTTATTGAGTGAAGCATTTTAAGGTACACAGAAATTGTGCGCGAAAACTTTGTCTAGAAGAGAAGTAACGATTTTGCTAATGAGAGTTCTTATATTGTGCTGGATGTCATTCCATTCAAAAATGTTGCTGCTGAGAACATATCTATACCTGTCGTGTTTCCAATAATATGCTTTGTTCAGATCTCTATACTTTTGCTTATTCTTACGGACTCCGTGTCCGATTTCCACGTTTATCTTGTGCTCGAGTAGCCCGGTTTCGTTCGGGATTATTCTCGTCTCAGAGGGTGGAACTGTTACAGTCTTTTCTGTACGAATCCTATGCCCTCGTTCTAATAATTTCATCCGGTTTCCGTCAGTCCTATCGGTAAACCTTTTACAAGTCTCATTTTTCAATAATATTCGTAAACATTTTTTATTCTTGGCGTCCGTTGCCATATCTTCAAACAAATATGTTTCTGCTCCTGAATCAACCAAACGAGATATGGTGTAATCGATAGCCTTGTTGCAGGGTAATTCGATCCACACATTGTCTTTAATTGAATTCTTCTCTGCAATAACGTTTCTCTTAAAAAATCTTCTGCAATATAATTTCTTTACGCTCTTCTTCGAGTTGATTAAATATTTTCATGCTCGATGTCTTGTTAACAAATTCTTTTTTCTGCCTGACTTTTCCCTTGCGCAAAATTTTTCCCTTGGAAAGGTTTTCTACATCAATTGTCTCCACTCCTATTGCCTTAGCTTTGATCGTCACTGTCTCTGCAGTACAAATACTTTCGCTAACGTTGGCTATCGGAAGTGAGAGTGATGCTACATGTCTAGTTTTTTCATTATTTTTGCTATATGTGAGGTTATTTTCCTGTTCAATTTTTCCAACAGCGTCATCTATTTGACTCTTGCTATCAGTTTCCTTGAAAAGTATGTCCAGTCCTTCAAAGTGATTATCGTTGTCAGAAAATTTTCCTAAAAATTCTCGCTTAATAAATTTTGTTATAAATTTTAGTGCCAACTAACGGACTTACTGCGTTGTATGACATTAAATCTGATTCGTTCGTTTTGAGAGTTGTCTCAAGATCATTTAATTTTCCAAATGAAATAACTACTTTTTCTCTACTACTACGATTTTTGTGAAAACGATAAAATCTTACGGTTATGTTTTTAGCAAAGATTATAAATAAATCTACTATCAAAATCCAGAACAATTGAAACATGCTGATTCTATCTTCGTCTTTATTTATACTGTATTCATCATCTTGAAAGTCTTGCCGTAATGTATCATTTAACGTTTCTATTCGTTCGGATTGAAAACATGTTATTAAATGTACGCTTTTATCTGATTTTGATGGAAGCCCATATTCGTAAGCTTGCTTTTTCTCTTCGTGCGAGTTCCTGCTCTTTCTACATTTCAAAATATTTTCTTTTTTACTCTCAATATGTTTTACTTTTCTAACCAACTCAAAGTTAATTTCATCTTCAACTCCAATATTTCGAAAATCTTTTTTAATTTTCAATAGATTTTCCTTTTTACTTTCTATATTTATTACTCTATTAAATATCCCGGGCCTATCTAAATCTTCGAAAGAAGATCTTTCCCGTGGTTAAATTTTTAAAGGATGTCATTATTGTATTTCTATTAGTTCGGATTCAAATTAGCGTTGCTAAGTGGTTTTTCGCTTCGGACTACATTTTGGCTGTGATTGCAAAACCGTTTTTTAAATTTGTTATGCCGTTTATTCTCAATATAACTCATGTTTCTAACATATATGTAAAAAACTGTGCAATTATTATTCTGAGCCTCGGACGTGAATAAACAAGTGAATCTAACCAAAATATTGGAATTCATTGTTAACTTGTTAACAGTAAGGACTCTGGGCAAAAAAAATATTTTATTCAAAAGTTTTTTTTTTTTTTTTTTTTTTTTTAACTCACCATATCTTTATGCGTGTCTTACGCTCTGTCGATCTTCTGCTTTCCGCCTTCCGATTACTTCTTTGGTCTTCAGCTCTGTCTTTTTACTCTATTTTATTATACAATTTTCGACTAATCTTGGATTTTCTTATACAACTCTTAATAAGCCGTATTGCTAAGGTGTCCTTTGGAGTTATCAACTCTCCCAGACCCTGTTGGATTTGGTATCACCGCTCTCCAACAGTTTATAACAGTACAACTTAAATAAGGTTAATACAAAAATCATCGGTGTTATTCCGTCCACTTCGCCCCATTTTTACTAAGGTGTCCTTTGGAGTTATCAACTCTCCCGGACCCCGTTGGATTTGGTATCACCGCTCTCCAACAGTTTATAGTAACTGGTTCGAAAATAAGTGGAATATTCACCAACTTAAACCCATTATCAGGATTGTCGTTCTTTGAAAACCGCACGGATCGTAGTTCGTTCCCGACTACTTTAGTCGAAAACCGGCTGCGCCATAAATGTTGTGTTATCCTACCGGCTGCGCCATTAATGTTGTATCATCCTACCGGCTGCGCCATAAATGTTGTGTCGTCTAGGGAGCGCGTCTAAGTAGCTTAACGCAAGGAATTACTCGAGACCGTTTAATATTGAATATAACATTTATTGATTTACTTTAAGGCGTAACATTAAATCCTTAAGCTAACTAACTTTTATGAGCTATTCCCTAGCTAACACGGAGATCCACACTTCAACGTCCTGGCTCGTGAGTAGGTGCGTTAAAGTTGAGATCTACTGAATACTTCGGTTCACGGTTCTGATCGTAGTCCTCCTCCAGTGCACGAATCTCAGTTTAAATAAAGAGATATTGCTGTTCTAGCAATATCGGTTGTTGCGACACTCTTCTGGGTCATCTCGATTGTTGTTGTTGCGTGCTGCTGTTGCTTAATACTTCTAGCGTCAGCTTTATTCCAGTCTTCACCTGCTACGTGTTGTTGTTATTATTATTATTGGAGCAGGTCAGTATTTAAGACGATGAACTTCTTATGCATAGCTTATGCGACATACTTGCTGACTAGCTGTTTCGGCCATTTCGTCTTGCCGCTCACTCGCCCGATCCAATCGTCTGATGTTCTTTGTATTTGCGATCATTGGCTTTGATTGTTTACGTCAGCGTTAATGTTTTATTGATTCTGAACGCCGGTGTTTTCGTTGTTGTACTTTATCGCATATCGAAATAAGGTATAAGAACTGTTTGTGCGGTTGTGACACACAACAAACCCAAAAATTTTTTAAAACCATACCATGCCCTTAAAAGACTGCCCTATATCTACAATAAGGACAACGTCAGCCGAAAATGTCGTTATAGTCAATACTGCCAGCACATCAGTAACAAAATAAAGGGAACACGCAACAACAAAAAGTGAGCTGTGGCTAGAGGTATTGAGGAATAGAAGTCCACAACAACAACGAGTAAGGTGACCGGATGGGAAATATATTGGAAATGCAACAACAAAAACGAAGATGACCCAGAAGAATGTCGCAACAAACAATATTACTAGACCAGCAATATCGCTCTATTTAAATCAAGCATCGTTTACTAAAAGGGGACTACGATCAGAACCGTTAGTATTCAGTAGATCTCAACCTTAGCGCATTACTCACGAGCCAGGACGTTAAAGTGTAGATTTCTGCGTTACCGAGGGAATAGCTCAGTTAAGTAAGCTAGCTTAAGTATTTAATGATATTCTTTAAAAAGATTTTAATAAAAGAAATATTAGAGATAAAATCAACGATATCGTCGATACAACATTTATGGCGCAGCCGAGTTTCAAATAAAGTTAGTCGGGAACGAACTACGATCTGTGTGGTTTTCAAAAACGACAATCCTGATAATGGGTTAAAGTTGGTGAATATTCCACCTTTTTTCGAACCAGTTATTTTAAACTCTTGGAGAACGGTGATACCAAATCCAACGGGGTCTGGGAGAGTTGATAACTCCGCAGGACACCT
>CM035808.1:53652316-53775267 GCA_020466095.1 Chlorops oryzae | reverse complement strand
TTGACGTCTGTAAGTCAATTAGTTTGTGAGATAGAGCGTCTTTTGTGAAGCAACTTTTGTTATTGTGAAAAAAATGGAAAAAAAAGAGTTTCGTGTTTTGATAAAATACTGTTTTCTGAAGGCAAAAAATACAGTGGAAGCAAAAACTTGGCTTGATAATGAGTTTCCGGACTCTGCCCCAGGAAAATCAACAATAATTGATTGGTATGCAAAATTCAAGCGTGGTGAAATGAGCTTGGAGGACGGTGAACGCAGTGGACGCCCGAAAGAGGTGGTTACCGACGAAAACATCCAAAAAATTCACAAAATGATTTTGAATGACCGTAAAATGAAGTTGATCGAGATAGCAGAGGCCTTAAAGATATCAAAGGAACGTGTTGGTCATATCATTCATCAATATTTGGATATGAAAAAGCTCTGTGCAAAATGGGTGCCGCGCGAGCTCACATTTGACCAAAAACAACAACGTGTTGATGATTCTGAGCGGTGTTTGCAGCTGTTAACTCGCAGTACACCCGAGTTTTTTCGTCGATATGTGACAATGGATGAAACATGGCTCTATCACTACACTCCTGAGTCCAATCGACAGTCGGCTGAGTGGACAGCGATCGGTGAACCGTCTCCGAAGCGTGGAAAGACTCAAAAGTCCGCTGGCAAAGTAATGGCCTCTGTTTTTTGGGATGGGCATGGAATAATTTTTATCGATTATCTTGAGAAGGGAAAAACCATCAACAGTGACTATTATATGTCGTTATTGGAGCGCTTGAAGGTCGAAATCGCGGCAAAACGGTACCATATGAAGAACAAAAAAGGGTTGTTCCACCAAGACAACGCACCGTGCCACAAGTCATTGAGAAGGATGGCAAAAATTCATGAATTAGGCTTTGAATTGCTTCCCCACCCACCGTATTCTCCAGATCTGGCCCCCAGCGACTTTTTCTTATTCTCAGACCTCAAAAGGATGCTCGCAGGGAAAAAATTTGGCTGCAATGAAGAGGTGATCGCCGAAACTGAGGCCTATTTTGAGGCAAAACCGAAGGAGTACTACCAAAATAGTATCAAAAAATTGGAAGGTCGTTATAATCGTTGTATCGCTCTTGAAGGGAAGTATGTTGAATAATAAAAACGAATTTTGACAAAAAAATGTGTTTTTCTTTGTTAGACCGGGGACTTATCAGCCAACCTGTTATGTTTTGTGTTTGTTGATTAAATGGCAGTTGTTCAAAAAGTGTTGTTGTTTCGTTTTCTGTTTCAGTTTCCGAGTGGGAAATGGTTGAGTCTGTCGTGAAAAGGGATTCTGATGGTGGTTCAATAAAGTCAGTTACGCCTGTGGGAACCGAAATGTTCAAAGTTAATCTGGTGCTCAATACTTCTAACTTAGTCTTCAGATTCCTCAATATTTCTTCAACTATCTTTAAATGTTCGGGTTTAAAAACCTTAACTGTATATACGAGTGCGCACGCTGCATTATGCTGTTCTACTAGCGTTTGAATATGTTTAATTTGTGTTGATCTAGTTGGGAGATTAGTTTTATTGATACATTTATATGCTCTATCAAAATTTTCCTTTACTAACTTTAATTGGGCTAAAAATTCCTTCCATTCGATTGGCATTAGTTAAATTTACTTAGACTGAGTTTGAAACCGTGTATTTCTTCTTAATGTTTTTTTATGGAAAAGTTTGTAAAGTGAGTAAAAGAATCTTAAAATCAAAATAATTGTGCAAATATACATACAGATTTGGAAATCTAGGTTTTCGACTGAAGTTGGTTGGATTTTAATTTCATTAACGATATCGGCTTGATTTTCCGTTTTCTTATCCAACATTTTTGAAAAATTTAATATAGCTCAGTTCATGCAAATGTTATCTTTTATATATATTTTTTTTTTCATTCAAAAACCAAGTTGAGCTTTTAACAATCACAAATTGTGCGAAACCAAGTTGAGTTTTTAACAATCACAAATTGTGCGAAACTAAATTGAGTTTTTAACAATCACAAATTGTGCGAACTGCGAAGTCGCAATGGTCGCTTTAAAAAAATTTTCAGATGCTTATTCAGTACCATATCGGCTTTTCTGCTTCCCCCTCTTGGCAAGCTCGGATTCCACGTCCAGCAGTTCTTTCCAGAGTTTCTTTTGGGTGTTGAGATCCTTTTTTCCGCTCAGTTCCCTTTTCAGTTGTGCGCGCCTCCTTAAGAGTTTGTTCTTTTTTTCTCCTCTCTTCTTTGGTGGACGTGCTTTTGGTACAGTCACCAGCTTTTCCTCTGCAACTTGCTGCCTTTTTCTCTTCTCTTGATTTGCTTTTTGCCTTTCGTGATACTCCTGTATCGATATTGGCCTTGGGCCTGCGGTAGGATCTTTGAGGGCCTCGTTCAAAGGTGTTTCGTTCATTTGTGCCCAGCTCCCGCTAAGCGAACAAACGGTGATGAAACTACGGCTTAGCTCCCGCTAAGCGAAAGAAACGGTGATGAAACTACTGCTTAGCTCCCGCTAAGCGAAACAAATAGTGATGAAATTGCGGCTTAGCTCCCGCTAAGCGAAACAAATGGTGCTGAAATTGCGGCTTAGCTCCCGCTAAGCGAAACAAATGGTGCTGAAGGTATGGCTTAGCTCCCGCTAAGCGAAACCAATGATGCTGAAGGTGCGGCTTAGCTCCTCACGATCGCCATGAAGTGAATCCATTCAAAGAAATAAGACGTTGTAGCTTTTTCGATGTCTCAGAATGGACTGAGCCCTTTATTCATATTTTGTTTATATTTATATCTTATGAACTAAGAGCAAAAGTAACAGTGGTCCCAGCGTCGATCAAATGCGATGAAGTCAAGCAACAAAGTAGAGGTGTCGGGTAACCCCCGAGCTACGCGATAAGAAAAGAATTCAGAGCAACAAAGTATGCAGCTCAAGTAGCGGATATGCTGGAGACACCTTCGTCAGCACTTTCTCACGACTGTACAGTGAGAACAGTGAGCTGTCGCATTTGTGCACATAGAAAAGTACAGTAAAGCAACGTCTACGCTGAGGCCACTACACCATGATACTGTGCGTATCGCAACAAGGGCGGCGATGCGCACTGTTTAGCTGCGCTGCTCACAATCACAACACCCCCTCCCCCTTTTCTTTGTTTTTATTTACCACCTGCTCACCAATATCCTTCAACGACTCTTCTGCCCCAACCAAGCAACTAGGGCAGGCAGATCCTTCCCATCCTGGTCCAGGAGTTGTTGCAAGAGGGGAGCAGTCGATAACGGTGAGCAGGAAGTACTTATTGGGTAGCGCAAGGCAGGCAGTACGTACGTTTTTCGTCGTAGCCGTTGCCACTATTGGGATGAGCCTTTAAACGAACTGATTAACAAAACTTTTATTTTGGTCCGGCAGCTCGAGCTCCTGCTAAGACGGACCAGTGTGTTCGCTCGATTTGGGTTAACCGCTCGCGCTAGCTTTGTAATAAACGAAAAGTCATAAATAAAATTTATTTTTTTCATTTCCTTAATATTCGACGCCACGAAGGAAAGATTCTGTGTCAAAGTCAAATTAAAATTAAAATCTTTATTTGCCCCGTGCAAACCGCCGTCAATAAAAAAAAAAGACATTGGACTGTCCTCAGCATCACAAACAGCTACGTTCACTATTTTGGTGTCCCTGACATTTAAACATATCATTCCCTTTTTTACAGCCTTTTCCAGAATTTCTGAAATGGTGGATTAACGGGAAAACAGCCTATAATTATGAACGCTATCACGATCGCCTTTTGTGTTTAAAAGAATATATACTTCCTTTTTAAGTTCATCAGAAAACACTCCAGCTTGATTACTTAAACTAAATAAGTACGCGAGTATATCAGAGACATTGTAGGAAAGTTTTTTAAAATTTTATTTGCAATATTATCGAATTCCTTGAAATCGGAGTTTATTGTTTTAATTATATCTAGGGCTATGACATCCTCAAAAGGAAAGATGTGAGTCGCTCACAATGTTTAAAGAGTCAGAATCTTTTACCCAAAAATCCTAATTGGAAGCTATTGAAGTAAAGTGGCGGTTGAATTTGTTAGTAAGAACTAATTCATCTGAGATTACATTATTTTCGATCTTTAAAAACGCTTCATAATGGTCTGTTTGAAGTCTGTTCGTTACTTCATTCATAAATTGATATTGTTTCTTCAAATTAGTTTCACAATTTAAAAAATTGTTACGATAGTAGTTTTCCTTAATTTGCGGTAAATCACGTTGTATTTCTCTGTTCAAGCGTTTATATAGATCTTAAGAGCAAAATTCAAATGATGATTTTTGCATGTCAGGGCTCATTTGTTTTTAAGCTTAAGTTTTTTAAAGTAGGATTCGTCTAGGGCTTTAGCTAAATTGATTTTTTATTTGACGAAGATGTTTTCAGCATTAAGGAAATAACGTCATTACTAAGAATTTCTGAAATAGACAAGTACGATGTAGAAACGTCATTTGATGCATACACCTTAGCCCACGGTTCAATAAAGAGGAGTAAAAAACCTGTTTAAAAAGAAATTTTGATAATATAACCTATTCATTTTAGTTGAATTAGCTTTATCATACATAATATTAAATGCGATACCCGACACACAATGATCAGATATAGTAAAATTAAAATTGAAAAAGTCAGAATGATTCATTGTGAAAAAAGCAATGCAATCGAAATGTGTAGTTTCAAAGACGAAGCGCTTGTTCATCGAGAAGAAAACATTGTTCATCATGCAAATTGGTGCATTCGGGTTGGGCTGACACCCCAGAGTACAACGGTAATAGCCGATAGTAGAAGTTGGCTCTAGATTGCAAAATATTCACCATTCTCGGCCACCTTTAGCACTATCGAATTTTAAATCGTATCTTTTCAATTATAATGGCTACAGCCAATATTCTCACATTATTTTATTGTAGATACACATATAATACAATTGCAGTCTAAAAACACCAATCAAATGCAACATCTAAGGCCATTTTTGGCAAAAATTTCATTTGTAATCACAAAAGTATGCTTTTCAAAATTTTACAGAAATCAAACGAAATCAGGAACATTTAATTTTATGATTTTGACATTTGAATATTTCGACTTTAATATAATTTATAGCATACATTTAGGGTAATGTTAGGAAATTCGTAAAATTTCAAAAAAAAAGACCAATAGAACGTGCCTTTGATTGAGTAAATTGAATTAATTGAGTTAAATGATACTTGTGTTTCAGTCTGGCTTAGTTAACAAACTTTAAAAGAGCGTCCAAAGCCTTTAAAATTGAAAAAATATAACTGAAAAATTAACAGTGAAATGTTGGCAAAAAATGTTGAATATTTCGCAAACTCGAGCTAACCTAGACTAGTGCTTGGTACTGTTGTACTCGGGGGACCGAGCCGGACCCGACTGCGCCGGTTTGCACGATGAACATTTTTTCGACTACCACAGTGTAATCAACATCATTATTGTTTATCTGCACACACAAAGCATGAAAGCAGTGAGCACAATCACTGCATCACGCATTGTAAGAACCGCTGCGAACAGTTTTTTATTGCACCCAGAACAGTTAATTGTAAGAATGCAGAGATAAGAATGAGAGTTTCAAACAATTTAAACGGCACTTTTCTAAATAGTATAATAATATCGTTGACGAAACAACGAAAAAGCTATACTCCTCTAATAATGCAATATATTTTTTTTATTATTTTTATAGTTTGATCTACTCCACCACTTAATACTTTCCATCTTTTGCTCAGGAAAAAAACATGTACGCCGGAGATATCTTTAGAAGAGCGAATCAGGCAGCTGACTTGCGATATAGATGGGAGTCCTGAGGCAGAGGAAGATGAACATTCCTCTAGATATATCAATGATATGACAACTGTATACCAGGAAGATAAAATAACGCGAGAAAATCAAGAAGACATAACACATCCATGCCTGGATCCAAACATTTCAGCATATTCACATATGTCGGGCCCATCGACAAGTGAAGTTTCTGGAACCCAGATTTCGGATAAGTTTAATACGAAACCCTTAGAAGAAAATATTTCAGGAACAGGTCACACACCTAATATGCTTAATCCATCGGTAAGAAATAACATATATCCAAGCTCTTATCTCATGTTTTATTTCAGGGATGTCCTCGTCCCGCGGCCCTGGTTTTGGCCAAGGATATCCAGGCTGCCAATATGCGTACGCAAGTTCATCGTATACCACCTCGCGTTAGTGATCACAAGCGACCATTTTTGTCTACATTGGCACCACTTACCTCATGTGTCATTGGAAACAAAGATGATTTGTCTTCGATCTATACTTTGACATCACAGCACAGTGATCAGTTAACAGATCTGAATTCAGCACAAGCAAACATAAACTTGAATGGAAACCTTCTTAAACCCAGAAAAATAGCCCCAGATGTTCTAGCTGGCACCCCTGGCCAAGAGAAACAAGATGACCTGGGAAAATTTGCTCAGACGACAACATGCCATGCTTTAAAAATTAATAAGAGCATGTGCAATGATACGCCAATCACGTTTTCGGAGGGAGAAAGACAAAATCACTACGATTTTGATAAAAGGCCGTCTATCCGCGGCATCAACCCAGTGTTCAACCCAAGTTGTGAAGGAGCTCAACAAATTCAAGAACATATTCTGCAATCCCATATGGACATTCAACAGGTTAAGGTTTTCATTGCTTTGTAAAGGAATGTTAAAAAAGTACAATGACTTAATTTTAGGCACTTCCTCAAGAGAATAAAATTCTTTTCCTTCCACGACATTTTCCGGTTTCGCGGCAAATTTCAGTTGGCACATCACATCCAAATGAATGCCAAAAATCTGCACTTAATCCACATCAGCAACAAAACTACACAAATCAAATGTCTGAGAGGGCAATTGATCAACACAGTGAACATAACTGCTGGAGTTTTTTCACAACGAGGAGCCCACAGCAGGATCGAAAATCTGTTGATGCAGTTCAATCATACTACCAAAGTTGGCCTAATGGGGCAATGTTTCGACAACCAATTGAACAATGTGGTCACATGGACTCATACGTGTGCACCCCAAATTGTCACGAAAGCGCTGGGGCTGATCAACAGCACCTTAACCGATGTGCGCGAAGTCCAACACGCCGGTCAGAGTCACCTCCACCATTACGAAACTATCATCAGATGGTTTTTATTCCATATAACGCAAAGCTTCCAAAACCTAAATCGACTGGCGTGGAACCATCTTCTACACGTTTGGAACATCAAAATGTAGTCCAGTATGAGCAGGTAAATCTAAGACAGATTGAGTTTTTTTAAGCGTTTTCTCAATTTAGTCAAAAATATGTCTTTTCGACGTTTTTGTATTTTCGACTGAACTTACGAAAAAATCAAGTACTTCTGTTATAATCTAAGCCATCAAATGAAAAACGCTTCCAGCGTGTTTTCATCGAAACTATGCTCGAAAAATCAAAAAAAAAATTAATTTTTATATCTGAAAACTAAATTCCAACTTGTGAAAAATGCAAAAATACTTCTTCTATACTTTTAATTTTCCTACAAAGTACCTTATGAATTTTTCAAAATTTAAAACACGAAATTTGAGAAACAACTGTTTGTAAACAGTCTTGTTTCCGAAAACAAATATACGTCGAAAACACGTACTTTCAGAAGTTTTTCCAGTTTAGGGGATTTTCTCCTCGATTAAAGGTTTTTGGGCTTTAAGGGGGCATTTTTGTGGTAAAAGTTGTAAAGGGTATGGTTAGGGGTAAAAAATTTTCGTAGAAAAATTTTAGAGGATTATGGCATGTATATACATATACGTTTCGCTAATCGTTAATACACTCATGCTGGGAGTAAGAGTAAAAACGGATCGTTAATGTGGAATTTGATAAAGTCGCGGAATAGCTTTGTTTTAATTTGAACCACTTGAATTATAAAATGCTAAAACTTGAATTGTAGAATATCTAAATTTGAATCACTTATAAAATATAGAAACTTATGAATTTCAACTTCATTAAAATCAAATTTCGTTCATAAAACGTGAACCTTTGAATCATATTTTTTACATGGGTGCTCGTCCGACCCAAATTAATACGGGAAGTATGTGATATGAGAAATTATCCGAGTGATAAAAAATAGCATATCTTCCGGAAAATTTGAGCAGTTTGGAAAAAGTCTAGTTTTCGATTTAGTGGCAAATAACACCGGCACACAAAAAAAAGGTCCTGTTACAGAAACGTGACATACCCCCCTTTATGTTTTGTGAGGCGCTGATAACGAATCCGGAGTCAGATTTTCTCCATCACCCCTAGTTTTCGCCCCAGCGCCACAGTGGTTTGTCTCCATACAAAAGTGGGACAAAAATAGAAGGAGTATTCCAAAGTTAATGAAATTTGGCATTTTAGTTAATTTGAGGTCGTTAATTCCGAATCTGAAATCAAATTTAATGTCCATGTCATAATTTTGTCAAAAATTGTGTTTAAATTGTGAAATTTCACCATTTTCAAGTGATTGTAAAAATATAAAAAATTCAATAAAACTCCAAACCAAAATTTTTAAATTATTATCTGTTCTTTTGCCTTTTCAAAACTGTTTTCTTCATTCCAAAATGTTGTATACTTGTAAGTTAAAAATATTTTTTGTTAGAGCATGTTTGCCCCTAAAAGATGCCATATTTGTTTGCTATTGTGATGCTTTTTGCTAAATAAATGTTATTCCTTTTATGCTCTTTTCCATTATATTTCTCACATGAATCGCCATCAATTTTCTCTTCTATGTAAGAAAATAAAGCATTAGCTTTGTCTCGTTGACCTGCACCAATCCACAAATTAAACATTCTTCATTTGTTATAACAGCTGATATTTTAAATTCCTTTATTGATAATGACAATTTAATTTAAAAGTTTGCTAAACCACTTGTTCTGATTGCAGTCAAGAAAACATAAACATTAAATATGTAAGAAAAGAATATAAGAAAGAAAAGAATATAAGAAAGAAAAGAAACAAATTTTGTATATGTATATGAAACCATTAGGGTGGTTCGAAAAACAAAAAATATTTTATTTCGGAATACAATAAATACAAATAAGAAAAATTTGGGAAAATTTTTTTCTTCTAAATTTTGTATTTCTTATCTAGGCCAATGGCAACATTTGCGCGCTATTCCGAAAAAAATATTTTTTGTTCGTATGTTCCTTAATATCGAGCTAAAGGTCAGTTGCATTTTTATTTTCTAATGAGAAAATAGTTTTTGTTATTCGAACCACCCTAGCAACCACAACAGGTATGAAATATATCGGTTACACTTGAACAAATATAAAATACAGTTTATGAGAATATATTTAAAAGGGAACGCCAATAAGTAGGGCAACCAACTTTATGTTTCTTATTTTCCACAAAGAAGTCTTATTTTATGTCAAAAATTTAGTTTTTTTGCGATTTCATTGCAAAGTCAAACAAAACTTTATAAGCTTATGAAAACTATGAATTAATACCTTTCCATAGCCTAGTGAGTAGAGGTCCTGGATATAAATAAAAATTATACTATCAGTTGTAACAGAGTTCGAAACCATTAAAATACTCATACTTTTACTTTAGGTTAATTCAGCACTAAAAATATGATTTAGACCAGTGTTTTAAACATATATAACTATATATAATATGTCACTCAGGAGCCGTTTTTATTTTGGCTCTTTTCAACACGGTCTTGGGTACCCACCACGGTCTTGGGTACCCACTACGGTCTTGGGGACCCACCAAAATGAGAATTTTTCACTTAGGTACTCACCAAAAGTATTTCTCTTTCGCTCTTTTTTTGCCTGCCGAGTAACATCTTTTTCTAACTGGCGCGAAATGTCCCGCCCAAAATCTATGAGAGTGACATATATAGTAATATATGGTTTGAAACCGCATATTTCAACGAGTCGGACGAACTGGGATGTGAATTATACATTTTCTGAAAGCTAATGAATGGTTCTTAAAAATATGAAAAAATTAAAAAGGTGTTTTTCGGTGATTTTTTTAAAATTACTTCCAAGTATTGATTATTTTTTAAATTTTATGTGAATTTGTGCAATATTTGTAGCTCTCGAAAAAAATATAATGGTCGGTGCTGGAGTGAAATCTAAAGGCCATAGGTTAATTTCGACTTCATATTCTTGCTCAGAGTACCCAAAAACGTATTATGGGATACGTATTTCGATTTTTGATGCATTACAGCATTTCCACCCTACTGGGGGTTGGTTCATCAAGGATTCGGGGTGGATGTTGAGGGAAAACTAAGGGTCGTGTCTTAATTTCGACTTTATATTTTTGCTCAGGACTGACGAAACTTGGGAAATCTTCCCATTTGGTAGAGGCAGTATCAGAATTTTTCGCACAGATATTCTCATTTAAAAACGGACCATCTTCAAGGGAATCGATTGGTTCACAATTTCCGTTGCGTGCCATACGCAAATAATCTAGGCCGCAAAGTTTTTGGTATATCCTAGAAAACTGGTATGCAGTCATTCGAACACCCTGCCCTCCACGGAGTCAGAGCTCTCCAAAAAAATGTTCCAATCCATCCTGATT
The DNA here is from genome assembly GCA_020466095.1 of Chlorops oryzae. Taxonomy (NCBI): domain Eukaryota; kingdom Metazoa; phylum Arthropoda; class Insecta; order Diptera; family Chloropidae; genus Chlorops; species Chlorops oryzae. The sequence goes on along the minus strand of CM035808.1, from coordinate 53,764,729 downwards.
TAATTTTCTGGTAAGCAGATATTGGAAACTCTGCTTTTCCAAATGACCCCACAAACTCAAAAGACTACTAATATAATATTTAAAAGCCATCCCTTAATAAAAGAAAAACTATTTTTAATATCAATTCCTTCACTATTAGTAATATCTATTGATTTTAAAAGTGACTGAGCATTTCTCAAAAAATTAATTTGAACTGAGGACCCACAAAAACCCTTTTTAAAGTCAGATTCAGTCTTCATTGATCTGCTGTTAAAAATATCAAATAAATTGTTGAAGAAATTTACGAAAAAAGAAGTGTTCGGAAAAGTACGCGCTTCCGAACAATCAAGTGTTCCCGACGCGTATAATGAATTTAATGCAGCAGCAACACTATTGCTTAAAACTTGAGCAGCTAAGCTTACTCGCATTTTTCGAAAAGTGTTTGGATGTAAATGATCATCCTTTAATCTGGGGCAAACCCTTGTGTTGGCTTTGGAGTCGATATTATACAGCAAACTAATATCGCTCCACCTAACCAAGCCATTGTTAAATTTAATAAAACTTTTAAAATTCATTAGGCAATTTCTAGTGCTTTTTAATAAATGAGGTGTGTCGAAAAAGAAATGAATTTTTGAAGAACCAACATTAAAATAAGGGTTCTGCTCTTTAACTCCAAGCAGTTTGCAAAGGCCAAAAAAATTTACCCTTGATCACAAACAAAATGGCGGGGCTTAAGGCCAATATCCTCCAACTTTCTTCCCTTCTCAACTACGTATTTTTTAAGTATAATGGCTTTACAAGCACTGCGTGTGAAAAAATAGGCTAAAGGTTTATGCCAAAAAATACCACCAATACTTTGAATCATAAAAGTCAACACACTGACTGCGTTGCTTGAAGTGCGATTTTCATCGCCAAAATCCTCCAAGCCAATGATCTTATCCTGTGAGGGGTCGAAATGAAGAAACCGTTTGAGAGACATTTCGTCGCAAGCGATCGAAATGAATTTCTGGTCTTCATCTAGACCCTTGACATTAACTGAAAGAGCTTTCATGCTAAGCTTGTTCAACCCAGGATTTTTTGGCCAATCAGCCACAAAGTTATTGAGTGTTTTGATTTATAAACAACTGGTGACAAAAAGTATATACTTAAAGCAAAGAATTTAATTTCATTCGAATATCTACGTGCACGTGCGATTGTACCAAAATTTTCAAAACTCTTTCGAACTATTAAAGCTTCTTGAGGCGTTAAATAACTACAAACTCTATTTATCAATTGACTTTGTACAAGCAAAGATTTATTTTTATGTTCCAAAAGCAATTCATTTTGCAACTTCAATTTTTTGCATTGCTGCTGAGACTCTTCTAATTTACGTTTTAAAATTGCAATTTCGTTATCTTTATCTTATTCAAAAACATTTTATACTACGTTACTTTTACTTTCTGACTCGACACTAATTTTATTACTGGTCTCGCAGCAGCGTAAATCGAGACTTGGTATCCTTACATTAATGTTGGTGTTTTCAATTACCTTTAAATTTAAATCTGGCACTGCACGCCTTTTCAATATTTTGCTGCTCCTCATTTCCTCGGAAAAGTGGTTCTCGCAGGCACATATCCTGGCAGGCTGGAATCCTGTGATGTTGAATGCGTTCAACCACTCCATTCTCCTGGATCGAACACCAAAACAAAATTAATCAAGAGGTATTTGAAACATAAATTAACACAACAACGTATATTGTAAGGGCGCGTACAATTTTGGTTTCGGCAGTATGTAATTTTACAAATCAAATTATTGCTTGCATATGCATAAGCATATACGCGCCCTCACATTCTACATACATACATGCATTCTTATCAAATTACACTCATAACAGTTATCTTACTAACACAGAATTTGATACGTCCAAGCAATCACAGTTGGCGCACTCGGCGCACTGTTCCGCAGGCTTGAAGAAAAACACAAAACGGGAAACATATAACAAAAAACATATAGAGTGTGCTTTTCGTGAACGGTTTTTCAGGACAGAGTCAAAGGACATGCATTTTTTAACTTGCCTTCTTCAAATTATCACGAAAAACACACTCAAGGGACACCTCGATACCTTTCTTTGTCTTCCGCGAAACGATAGAGATGCAAAAAGAATTTGCATCCCATTATGCACGTCTTTGAAGCCATATTCCAATTAAAAATTCGAAAATCCCTCGGAGATCTGAAACGAAAAACTTTTCGATGTGTTAGCTTGATCTGGAATGGCGCCAATTTCCGTGCTATCATGTTAGATACCATTTCCAAGTTGTAACTAGGTACTGATAATTCTGTTCTAATTAGTTACAATTCTAATGAAGGCTTCCTTCGTTTTCCTTGTTTGTTTATTTACTGGAAATAACGATTAATTTGAATTTTTAGGTTTCCATACCTAAACATAAAATTAATTTTGAATTTCATAGCGAAGACTTTAAAAAATCTAACCTAGGACCTGTTTGCAGTATATTGAAATACATTCTTTTTAGGGAATGGAGTTATCATAAATAATTTTTTTTATAATATTATAGTTTATTTCTTTAAAAAAAAAAATAAAAGTTTATAAAAGTCTCATTTGTAAAAGTTAAACGTTCAAATTGTAGTCGGTTACTATTTTCACCATCGATTTGCACTATTAACTCGTTCCATTTGGGACCATCTGTTCTCTATGGATGCCACACTCACGTCTAAATGAAACCAGACCAAAAACTCGGATATCACTTTTTTGTAGTACGTGAATTTTTCTAATAATAAAAAGGAAAAATAAATGTTAAAAGAAATTCTAAAGTTTAAAATGGTATAATCATTCTTAAAAAAACTATATTATATCTGACTTTTTCCGGTTATAAATGAAAACAAATCCCTTAAAAAAACTAACTCCTTGTACTTGACCAATTTCTAGAGACGACAACAATACCCAAAGAGGCATCGTGGTGGATTGCCTGTTACGCCGTGTGGTTGTTGTTGCCTTTGGTGAATTGCCTATTAGCTTTGTTGAATTGCCTATTAGCTCGTTTCTCATACTGTAATACTTGCTTTGGGCAGCTCTGGTTATAAATGATTTCGACTGTATATGAGAAACAAACTCCGAGAAAAAACGAAACTTTAATTTTTCGGGCAAAAGCAATCGTTTGCGAAATAATATTTAAAAAACTCTTTTTATTAACACTCAACGAAATATATCAACAAGTTTTTGGCAAAATTAACCATCCAAAGTATTAAAAATCAAGCAATTGTTTTGGACAAATATTTGTAGGATCATGGAATTCGTGCAGTATTAATCGAATTGGTTTTCAAATAAATTTTTAATTCTTTAAACTAATTTTTGTTTTATTTTATGCTTAACCTTGCTTTAAGGCATTTATAAACAAGTAAGAAAGGTAAAGTCGGTCAATCTCGACTACGATATTTGCAGCGTCCCAACAATATTGACGCACTACAATTTGTTTTTCCGTATGAAAGTTTCCAAAATTCTAAATTTTTGGGCGTGATAGAGGGTGATCCATTTACATTTTTTCCTACTCCCCTTCATTAATTTTGGCCAGTGTTGAGAAAATCGGTTTATTTTTAGAACGAAGCTCCTTATGAAGTGATAGCGACAGGGGAACTAGTCGAGAAAAAGTTTAACTCCGTTACTATTGTGCGTTACCAAAGAGCGAAGTTCGCAAAAAAGGGTATAATAACCTTTGCAGAGAGAAAGAAATACACATATATTTATGCAAAATGACTTCCTGATGCGGCCGAGATATTATACTTTTTTAGGCGACACTTATTTCCGACGATATCACAAAATAATAACTAATTATTAAATTCAGAAACTACACAGACACATACATGCATACATTAATTCGAACAAAACAAAACAATATGTGGTGCTGCCAGACCGAAAGTTTTCAGAATAACTCTGATAAGTAGATTTTTGCAAATATATATGGGCAGGGTTGGGCATTTTGAACTACCACTAAATTGAACTACCATTAACTCTTTAGTGGTAATGAAGAAACGAGTTTCACTATCACTAAACGTATAGTGAAAATTAAATAATGCTTCACTATCACTAAACGTTTAGTGAAAATGAAATAAAGTTACACTGTCACGATGCCTTCAGTGCTAGTGAAATGAAATTGCACTATCACTAAACGTTTAGTGCTAGTGAAAAAAAGACTGGTTTTTGAGGAAGTAAAATGCATTATAATTTTGTTTCAACTAATCTTTTTTAGCCTTATTTAATACAATTATTTTCGAAATTATTGTTTTTCTGAAGATCGACATAATGATTTACAAGGTGGAAAAACGGCGACTGAAACAATTTTATACCTTGCCGATGATGACAGGAGTATTGAATCATTGTAGTTAAAAAAGTATTTTTGAAATACAACACGCCGCTTCCTTCATCTGCGCCAGTAGAAAGGCTCTTTTCTTTCGCTGGAATCGTAAATCGGTCTTCGAGGCAAAATCTCAGCGATTCCAATTTCGAAATGTTGGTTTTATATAAGGCAAATAAAGATTAATTGAAACAAAATTGTAATGCATTTTACTTCCTCAGAAACCAGTCTTTTTTTCACTAGCACTAAACTTTAGTGATAGTGCAATTTCATTTCACTAGCACTGAAGGCATCGTGACAGTGTAACTTTATTTCATTTTCACTAAACGTTTAGTGATAGTGAAACTTTATTTAATTTTCACTATACGTTTAGTGATAGTGAAACTATATTTAATTTTCACTATACGTTTAGTGATAGTGAAACTCGTTTCTTCATTACCACTAAAGAGTTAATGGTAGTGAAATGCTTATTGCATTTATTATTTAATGCATTATGCCCAACCCTGTATATGGGTATTTTAGGTAACTTATAATATTTTTGAGCTATCAAAGTACCCGTCAATTCGTAATTAATTAAAACGTATTTAAAATCATCGTCTGTACTCCGGGGGCTGCGGACGTAATATCGGTGTGAAAAATATCGATACTTTAAAACATATTTATGTATGAAAATTCGCATTTTCGAGACTTACTCATTTGCGATGGAAAACCCTTTACGCGTATGCTTTTTCAGTTCCTGTATATTCTGCTTAGCTGACTTCACAATTTAAGGGCTCAACGCTGTTAAAGTAAATTGAAAAGAAGTAAGGAGCTCATTCTTTTGAAGAAAGGAAATCAGAGTTGAAATTTCGATGACAGGTCGAGAGAAATATAGGAAATGTTTGACTTAAATGCAACCCTGTGAGTCCGATTACTTGTAATAAGCGTATGCGTTTAAGTAGCGAAAGTAAGTCAAAGTACTTATTTGTTTTTATACCCAGCGTATGCAGGGTAAATTAGTTTTGTGCGAATCTTGTAACAGGCAGAATTAAGCTCCGTAGATATAGACATATATATATATATTAGGGCGGGTCGATTTAAAAGTCGCAAAGGCACATATGATTTTCGGATTCTATGGGTCAAAATAAGAAACTTTGCCCAAGAAACCATACCTCTAAAATGAATTCTGATGTTCCTCGTTTTAATCGGTAGGTACCCAAATAGGCAAATGTAGAAAAATCGTGTTTTAACCCATTTAAAGCGTTAGGGGTTGCTCCAATCGAGTCCAAATGTATGACGGACCCCCACCAACTTTCGACGGCCGACCCTCCCATGCCAGTGGTGCACCTCCCGAACCCCCCCTTAGGGGCGCCCCATATAAAAATATCGAAAAAGCACCATTTTTGGAGATTTCACCCCCTTGAATGAACTTTTTTACTTTTGCAACTTGTTTCATCGCATTTTACACCAAAAATTAGGGGGGGTCACCCATAAATTCCATTACCGTAGGATGCACCGATGCCAAGATAAGTCCATTGCAACAAATATCACCACTGTATTTATTCTCTAATGCGTCTGACCATGCAAATGTTTCTCTGTGTATAAACACATTCTCTCTTTCTTTCCTCTTTTATTCTTTCTGTCCTCCTTCCATGCTGAGTCTTCAGCGCATACATACATATATGTATTACACATATATGTTTTACACATATTTCTGGTGGTGTCCTTTTGAACATAAAATCATATATAACTCAGTACTGTAATTGAAGTCATCGAGTTCAGACTAGTGCTATATGTGTTCAACTTTTGCTTCAACATAAAATCACGTTTTGTGTTAAAAAAATATATTATAACGACGTTATTTTGTGGACTAATATCAAAATAAAGTCCAAAGGTGATTTATATAAAGAAATATAACCTTTACTTTCGTATAGTATTGGTGAATTCAAGCAAAAACACATTCACACGTGTATATCAGAAAAACCGTTGTTTTGTGCTTTGTAGTGAAAATTTTTTTTATTCAACGCGATCAAATTGAATCATACGTGAACAAATAACCATCTCTATTGAAAAATAACCATCTACGTGACAAACATAAGAAATTCAAAGGTGATTATTTAATTTTTCAATCTATGCGTTCGTTTCTAAGAAAAAAAAATCCCAAGCCAAACAGTATAAACAAAAACAGACGCTTGAATACATATACAAATACACAGACGTGTTGGTTGAACACATGTGCGCATGTACAGAGCGCTACACACAACGTATATGGTATGGCGTTTTCATGTGTATGTGCACATTAGGGTGTTTTTGTCAATAAATTGTAAGAAAATAAATGGAACTAATATTTTACAACAATTTTACGACAAATACACCCTAATGTGCACATACACATGAAAACGCCATACCATATACGTTGTGTGTAGCGCTCTGTACATGCGCACATGTGTTCAACCAACACGTCTGTGTATTTGTATATGTATTCAAGCGTCTGTTTTTGTTTATACTGTTTGGCTTGGGATTTTTTTAATTTCATCACATTTTCAAATTATTGAAATGTTTTAATGAGTGTTTGAAATATGGATTTTTTTCCGTTTTTTATATGTTCTTTAGTTTACAATGAACCCGCAAGATGAAATAGCAACAACATCATCGGCTATCGAAAATCCAATGAGTCATATACTCAAGCATGATGTTGCTGTTTTTGGTGTGTCTTCTGATTTGAATGATCTTAATTTACCAACCGATCTGGATGTCTTGAGATATTATTTTTACTTAAGCGATCGTTCCAAAACAGCACAAAAAAAGTTTTCCTATAAACAATTCACTAATCACGTAGTAGAAAGGTTGGTTGAAATTTGGGAAAAACTTGATACGAGCATAATTTCAAAGAAATATGTTGGTGTTAAATTGAATAGAATGCTTAACAAATACCAAGCCGAATGTAAGAAGACGAATAGAGACCTTTTAAGATATAAAGATACTCTGAACCAAATTTTTTATATTGGAGCATGTAAATGCGATTTGAAGGCAGGTCATTGTCAATGCGGTTTGGTTCCAGAACGCCTCAAACAGTTTATGCACGATCAACATAATCAGAGAAGACTAACAATTGATGCATTTCTGATGGAAAATGAAGAGCAAGCGGCACCGTCATCAATGCCAACATACGAAGATCCCGATGATACAACATACGTATCGACCACGGGTGATGAAGATGTTTTGAATAGAAGCACATGTTCACAATACACAGAAAGATACGATTGCTTTTACTTTGCCTTGATGTGTGATAGATTTGGTGTGTCTGACAGAGTAGCGTCAGCACTGGCAACCAGTCTTTTCAAAGATTTTGACATGAAAGATCAGCATGGCGAACCTCTCATCATGGATAAATCGAAAGTTCGTAGAGAAAGAGAGAAATGCAGACGAATTGTGCTCCGCAATAGGTTTGATGATTCCAGTTTAATGGCGTTTTCATTCGACGGCAGAAAAGATGATACTTATACGAGAGAAAAAATTGCTGACAAGTATCATAGTAGGATGGTAAAAGAACCCCACCTTGTTATTTTAAGAGAGCCGAAATCTCGATTGATTGGTTACGCAAGACTGGAAGAGGAAAGTGCTGAATACAAAACAACAAAATTGCATGAATTTTTCAACGATAAAAACATATCTTTGGATGCATTGATTGGCATATGCACTGACGGTGAGCCAACAAACATTGGTACACACGGTGGAATTATACGAAGATTCGAATTTCTGCTACAAAGACCATTGCATTGGTTTGTTTGCCTGCTACACTTCAACGAACTTCCGTTTCGACATTTGTTTGAGGTTTTGGATAAATCATCCACCACTGGACCAACATCGACAACCGGGAAACTAAGCAAGCAAATTGAAAATGCTGAAACTCTTCCGGTAAGTCATTGCTGTCACTCATTTATTACAATTTTCAAACATTTTGAATGATGAAATCATATTAAATTTATTTAATTTTTATATATTTTCAGGTGGTGAGCGACTTTGGGAGAATTGCGTTGGAAAATATGCCTCCTGTTGCAGAACAGCACAAATATTCCACCGATTCGCAGTACTTATACGACATGGCACATGCAATTTCTAATGGCGTGGTTTCTGTGGATCTGGCTAACATCAAACCAGGGAGAATTGCACATTCTCGCTGGCTAACCAAGGCCGCTAGATTATTACGATTATATGTGACAATGACAAATCCACCTAAAAATTTGAGAATTCTGGTTGAATTTATAATTAAAGTTTATGTGCCAATGTATTTTAATATCAAGTATTACAGCTCTGTCGTGTACGGTAGTGTACTATTTTTCAGGTACATTACTTGGACAAAATTTCTAGAGCCGAATTTACGCACTGTTGTCAATCGAGTAATTAAAAATAATTCATATTTTGCACATTCGGAAAATGTCTTGCTATCAATGTTGTTTGATGATAGGAAAAATGTGCGCGACACTGCTATCAAGAAAATTTTACGATATCGAGACAATGTTGAAGACCCATCGGAACTTAGAGAATATAAAAAACCAGATATAAACTTCAATTGCTTCGAGTACACAAATATGATCGATTTGAATAATATAAATAACGTATTTGAACCACCATTCACGCGAATCATTCCGTATGAAACATTGAAACAATATTTAAATGAAGATGATTCACCATTTACTGATCCGAATATTCCATTACATATACAAGGAACGGAACAACACGTTCAACTGCTAGCTAGCGTTGCCAAACGAGTAATACCGGAAAATGTAGAGGCTGTTATGGAGGCAACATTGGAGAGCCGTGCGAAATTACCCAGGGTTGAAACCAAAAAAGACTTCAAACAATAATTGTGTGATATTACATTCATTCATTCATTCATCCATTCATTCACTTCAAACAATAATTCTTTAATTTCTATCGTATGTTGTGATTACATAAATTTTTAAAGAGAAAATAAAAATCCGCAAACAAAAAAAACCTTTTTTTTCCTAGAAACTTCATTTGTGCGGAAAAATAATAGCCATTTCAATTAATTTTTGTCATGTAGAGAGCCAAAAATGGTGCTTTTTCGATATTTTTATATGGGGCGCCCCTAAGGGGGGGTTCGGGAGGTGCACCACTGGCATGGGAGGGTCGGCCGTCGAAAGTTGGTGGGGGTCCGTCATACATTTGGACTCGATTGGAGCAACCCCTAACGCTTTAAATGGGTTAAAACACGATTTTTCTACATTTGCCCATTTGGGTACCTACCGATTAAAACGAGGAACATCAGAATTCATTTTAGAGGTATGGTTTCTTGGGCAAAGTTTCTTATTTTGACCCATAGAATCCGAAAATCATATGTGCCTTTGCGACTTTTTCCGCCCCCTACAAATCGACCCGCCCTAATATATATATATATATATATATATATATATATATATATATATATATATATATATATATATATTCCTAATCAGGATCAAAAACTGAATCGATTTAGACATGTAAGTCAGTCTGTCCGTCCGTCTGTGGTCGGATCTCCTCCGAAACGGCTGGACCAACCAAGTCGAAATTTTTCACACATGTATATCGTGATCCGAGTATGATCCTAAGTAAAAGTGGTAGATATCCGCCCACAAATGAATTTAATGTATTTTCAGTAAAATGCTTGTAACTTGCGAACCACTCAACACATTTCATTGATATTTGATAAGCTAGTAAACTACAAAAAGGGACATATCCGGGAAAGAATAGACGCCGTACTTCTCGAGCCAAGCCGACAAATAAGGGTTTATTGTAACTTGTGAAGTAAAAGTCGTAGAAGCTTCAAATTCGCATCATAGGTTGACCAAGGTGAACGAAAGGTGCAGGCAAAAGAGTTATGAGTCCGCCCACTGCTACGCCCACAAATGGAGATTTTTCGTAACACAGTGCGCCAATAATGTCGGGACGCTGGGTATTTCAAAGTCGGGCTTGACCGACTTTAGCTGTCTTACTTGTTTCTACATGTGTTTGGTATAGGAAATTTACTTGCTGCTTTAGAGCGTAGAGCCCTTTAGCGCACATCTAAATTACATACCTGCACAAAAATATTCTACAGCATTTTTGTCTGTATTTGTATGAAAATCTCTCCTTTAGCTGCATTCAACTTAGGTGCACATTCGCTTTAACAGCATCCTGTTTTTGGTTTTTGAAATAAAATTTCATAGAAAAATGTTTCTTTAACATCCCTGTTGAAAATTTATCTTTTGAATTTCAATCGCTTTCCTATCGACCTAAAATGCCTTTGCTTTATTAAAATTTTTCAAAAATGTTGAAACAAAATTAATAAACCTGGTTTAAACCATAGCTGTGAAATTGCGATTACGATTAGTAATCAATTAAATTACATTTTAAAAGGAATTATAATGATTATATAATCCTAATATGAGATTTTTCTGGTAAGTAATTGATTACGAATACAAATAATCAAATTGGAATCAGGATTACTTGCGATTACGAAAAATAATCAAAAATAATCAAAAGTAATCAAAAAAGTAATCCGACTACTTTTGAAGATTATTTTTGATTAGTTTTGATTATTTTTAGGGTTTTTGTCTGTTCAACTCTTCTGCTAAGTACTTGAACGATAATTCAAGTGCTGAAACTATTTTGCAAAAGTACAACTTGTTGAAGGAACCCTTTGTAGCATTTAATACGTCTTTGACATCATCAGCGCCAGTTGAAAGAATATATTCTTTTGCCGGCATAGTAACTCAAGGCGAATAGCAGTTTGAAGTAAAATGGTTTCTTTGTTTTATCATGCATTGTGTGTTTTCGTTCTGTTTCATAATAAAATATTTATATTACATATATTTGTATTTGTTTTTGAATCAAATTTCTGAAAATTCCTAGTTGAACAGACGAAAACCCTAAAAATAATCAAAAATAATCAAAAATAATTTTCAAAAGTAGTCGGATTACTTTTTTGATTACTTTTGATTATTTTTGATTATTTTTCGTAATCGCCAGTAATCGTGATTCCAATTTGATTATTTGTATTCGTAATTCTTGGATTATTGGGCCAAACAGAAAAGAATCGTACTTAATCAATTACTTCAACTTTTGGATAAAAGTAATCAAATTACTAATGACTACGATTAGTAATCATTACTTCACAGCTATGGTTTAAACTCTCATAGCGACTATCACTTGAAAGTTTAAACCATGAAAAAGTTTAACTAGGTTGAAGACGATAAACCTCAATTTTTTTTCATTTCATTTTATTGCATTTTTTTTTATTTCTAGTCAGTTATGAAATAATTTTTTTTTTTTCTTTTTTTACCAAAGTTAAATATGTTTTTTGTTAATAAATTTAATATTTGGACGGCGTTCTTTTAAGCGCCTTACAAGCGTTGTTAAAGACATTCAAAAATGCAGCAAAAAAAAAATGGGGTAGGTGCGTTTTTCGCGTAAGTGCATAAAAATGTCTGGAAAATAATTGAATGCAGCTAGGAAGAATATACTGTATCGAATTTTCGCTTGTGAAAAACAGTTGAAAAAAACAAACAGCTGGCAGTTTAAAATTTATCACCATTAAGAATAAAAGTACGCACTTATTAGTATAATTTGCTGCACAACAGCAGAACAATAACCTTCGATTTTGCATTTTTATGTTCAAAAACACAAAAGGAATGAAAAAAAGTTTTGTCTTATGGCCGTCATATATATACATATATTTTTCGATTCATAAAAACATTTTTTTTTTTGCGAAAAACCTTGCTGCGAATTATATTTACTTACATTTACAAATACCATAATGAACTTCGTTCTTATCAGGTGTCCTATGACACAACTCAACTTGTTTATATTATTGTGCTATATCTGGCAACAACATGAAGAATGGCAAGCTAACTGAGCTGATGTACCAAATATCAATGAAATGTGTTGTGTGGTTTGCGAGTTTTAAGCATTTTACTCAATAACCAATAAATAATTTTTTGGCTTGGCAGTGGGCGGATACTGCCCATTTTCACTTTGCATCATACTCAGGACCCGACATATCCGTGTGCCGAAGTTTAACGTGGTGGTTCCAGCCCATTGCAAAGAGATCCGATGGCAGACGGACCGTCGAACAAATGAACTGACGGACGGACAGGCAGACGTGTCTAAATCGATTCAGTTTTCGACCGCGATCAAGAATATATATATTTGTTATTATCTACAGAGCTTAGTTATAGCTCTTACAAGACTCGCGCGAAACTAATATATACTACGTTTATACGTTAAACCTGATTCACGAATAAGAATATCGCGAATAGTGGAGTTAACATTTATACAGCAACCGACATTAGTTGGTCTTAGCGCTACCTGCCTACCGAATTGAATTGAAATGGTAGCACACATGAAAAATATATGATTTCATAACATCTTATGCTTTTACAAATTAGTTTTTCATAAGCGACAAACTTTTAGTCTCTTATTTATGTGTATGAAACGGTTGGTTTCCTTTCCGTTCTCCATCTTATTTGTTAGATTTTTGAACCTCGGATGTTTATCGCGAATAGTCTCTTTATTCACGAATAATTTTCGTGAATTACCTTTTTGTGAATAAGATCGTTTAGAAGGCAAAATTTGCTATTCGCGATATTCTTGTTCGTGAACAAGACGTAAGTATCAGACCTGGGCAGTCCAATTACAAAATTGTAATTAATTACACAATTAATTACAATTACTTGTAATGGTAATTGAAGAATATTCAATTACAATTACTTGTAATTGTAATTGGAAAATTTTGAATTACAATTACAAGTAATTGTAATTGAGTGTGTAATCAATTACATGAAAGTAATTGAAGCATATATAGTAATAATTACATTTTTGAGGTATTGGAAAATATTCAAATATTTAAGTTACGGTTTTGAATTGGGATTCTACAATGAGTCAGTGGCTTGGAGTTAAAAATTTAAAAATTTAAAAAAAATTTAACGAATTTTTTGCAATTTCTTACAAAAGTAACCATATCACCTAAACGGGTGGTCATTATCTTATGATTTTTTCCACAGTTGTTGGTAAATGATTGACCTCTCAATACACATACAGAAAGACCATACAATTGAAACACAGCCTGAACGGGACATGCTTATACATGAAAAATATTTCAAACCTATTCAAATGAGCGGCAGTGTATAAACATAGCAATAGGTACCCTGTTTTCTCTGATTCTAAAAAGAAAAAAAATTGCTCATCCACATATTCCATAATAAAAATTGGAGTTAATAAAGTCAGAATACGGCCGATAATGTAACGTAATGATATCCTAAACATAAACATGTTTCCCTATTTTTGATTATTTGGCTCTTTTTTTATGTAAGGTCGCATAAAACTAATGAGAATTTTGGAAAAAAAATTTTATATTCAGAAATTCACAAAGTTTTGTTAAATGTTTATATCTTCGTTGTTCAATACATATAGCAAAACAGTGGTGTTGTGTCGTCTTGTGAGTCGAAAAGCGTCACGTCACACTCTAACGTCACGCTACCAGCTATAAGCGGGAAAAGTGCCAAAACAAATACAAACAATTAAAACGCAGCAGAGGAGTTCGACGACACAACACAAAGAATGTAAGTCGACACTCTTTTAGCAACAACAACAACAGCTTATGACCAGAGGTTCAAGGTAGAACGGCAAAGCAACAACCACACGCTTTTTCAGTCAAGAGCTTATGCAACGATCGGAAGCTCGTAAATACAGCCAAACAACAACAACAGCCAGAGGTGTTTATGCAATTAACGCAACGTATGCAAGAAGCAAGCAAGCGAGTCAGCAATCATAATCAGCTGCATAAGCTGTGGATAAGAGGTTCAACGCCTTCAACCGCTGACCTACGTCAATACTGAAAGCCGATATGGCAACACAGTACTAAAGCTATTGGCGTAACTCGCAACAACAACAACAGGCAATCGAGAAGGGCATAAAACGCAGTAGCAAGAACTAGCCGCTGCTAAAACGAAAACAACAACAACAAGTGCAGCGTAGGCACACCGGCAGGGGAAGATCGAAAATTAGCTGATGCAGAATCAATATCCAATATTGCTATATCAGCAATATTGATCTATTTAAGCGAAGCTTCGATCAATGGAAGAGGACTTGCAATTTGGAATCGAAAGTCTAATCAGATCTCAACTTTGTCGCACCTACTTACGAGCCAGGACGACAAAGTGTAGATCTCAATGTAGCTAGGGATTAGGGCAGTTAAGTAAGCCAGAATAGGATTGTTAAAAAGAAAAAGGACTTAAATAAAGAACAATTGAAATTGAAGTCGATGGGATTTGTATTTGTGGTCTTTGCTTAGACTTCCATTCCCAGCACGCAACTTTTTATTGCGCAGCCGGTTTTCGACTAAGGGTAGTCGGAAACGACCCACGATCGTTTCACAACAGTGCGACGTTCAAATCAACAAATTATAACAAATGAAACAAAGACTTTTGGCCACAGTGGGGTAAGATTGATACCTATTGGATATATTTGAGTTATTCATTGGAACCTACTGAACAGTGGTGAAGCCTAACTCAGTGGGGCCTGGGCGAGAGTGAAACTTCCAAAAGGCACTTGAATAAAAAACGACATAAATATACCGAGTTGTATCAATTATTTTGTTGCAACCCTTTATGTACTGCACTGCTTATACCTGTCGAACAGTAGTGAAACCTAAATCGTCAGGGTCCGGGTGTGAGTGAACCTTCCGAAGGACACTTTAGCAGCACAAACGCAATAAGGGCATAACAGAGTACCTTGAATAAAAATTGTATATAAAACAAAATATATATACCCCAGTCAACACTGTTACGTTAATATAACATTACAGTGACGTAATTTAAAAGTGGAAAAACGTTTTAAAAACGTCACAATAAGGTTCAAATAACGCTATTATTTCCCACTCAACAACGTTACCGTGTAACAGAAATCAGCCTATCAAAAGGACGGAGAAAAAATTTTTTTTTTCTTTTTCTCTTATTTATCTCTAAATTTTTTATTTTTATTTATAACTATATTATTACACTATTAGTTAATTAATTCATTTCATTTTTTTCAATTTTTTATCTTCCTAATTTGTCTTCAATTATCTTTGCTTCGATCGAGTTTCGAACCCACGACACACGTCGCAACAATCCAGCGTGCTAGGCGAACGCTTTAACCAGTAGGCTAAACAAACAAACACAGTTTGTTCGTCAAAATGCTCACTTGAGTTTATGGTTATTTATATTTGGGGAAATATGCGTAAAGAATTTTTCACTCCAAATTTTTTTAAACTTGAAAAGGTAGGTAGGTTGAAGTGGCTGCCACTTAGGCCGTTGATCGGCCCATTGTGATACCACGGAGGTTTTCTTGTGTTTGTGTGGGTGTATGTCTTATTATGTAGTGTGTCCCTAACATGAGTTAATTCATTCGTTTTAATAATTTATATGTGAAAACATTCCCACCACGTTGCCTAAACAAAATAAAATAATGTTACTGCAACGTTTTTATGTTACCTTTACAAAACGTTATGGTAACGTTCAGTGTTGGCTGGGTACTTATACCCAGTTGTAAAAACAAGCACGCATGCCCGTAGTATTCAAGATTCATGCCTTCCCCTATTGTAAAACAAGAATGCATGCCAGTAGAATTCATGATTCCTGCGTTCATGATCGTGCATGTTTCACGACTCCTTGAAAACACATGAAACATTTCTCCTCCAGTTGTAAAACAAGAACGCATTCTCGTAGTATACTGTATACATGATTAATGCGTTCATGATCCTGTTTGATTCATGAATGTTTGAAAACTTTGAATTTCTTAAGAACATCGCAAATCCACCCAAAATAATATGTTTGTTATAAAGATACCTTACATACATACCAGGCCTCTACAGTTCGATTTTTCCGAACGTTAATATATTAAATGTAGCACTCGCGAATGAGATCTCTCGGTAGCGTAATGGGAGCGTGTCGCGATTTGTAACCTGGAGGGCCCGAGTTCGATTCCTGTCGCAGGCGGAAAAATTGGGACTTAGAAAGGTGCAAAGTAAATTTTCAAATTTGTGGGAAAGTTTGACCCAATTAGGGGGGCGGGGCCGCGGGGGGTAGAAAGCAAGTTGGCAGTTATAAACAAAAGTTTCCTATCCAGTCATCAGACACGTCATGCATACAACAAGTGCTTACAAATTTTTTTTTATTTTTTCATTAATGTTTGAATGAAAGCAAGTTATTCCTCTAAGTTTTGAAATTTTTTGAAATGTTATATTATTATCTACCCAAGTATTCACAAAAAAAAAAAAAAAAATTACGCTCGCCGTAGTGGGGATTGAACCCGCCTACATCGGATTGTTACTGCTTGTTTAGGCGAACGAACTACAGCAACTGGATTATTGTGTTCTCAGGATCATTGATTCATGCATGGAAGGGAAGATATGTTTCATGGGTTCTCAAGCATTAATCAAACACTTTTTTTCTATGCATGATTTCCTATGACAAGCCTGTATAAAAAAGAAATGAACAGTCATGAAAGGTTGGCATCAGGGACGTAGCCAAGGGGGCGTTTGGGTGTAGGAATATCACGAAAGTTTTTCAATATTAGTCCAAAAATTAATTTTTGGTGACATTTTGAGATCGAAAAAATAAATTAAGACAATCTGACTTAACCAAGTATCGGGATTTACTATATTCACCGACTACTTTCAGAAGTTTTAAAGATTTTTTTTTTTAAATGAAGTGTAAATTTTGGTTATGAAATGTGTAATATGAAATAATATTTTTATTATCTCTTAATGTACTTGATATTGGTATGTCGATTTTGTTGGAACTTTCCATACTCAGCCAACACTGAACGTTACCATAACGTTTTGTAAAGGTAACATAAAAACGTTGCGTTAACATTAACAGGTTGGCTGATAAGTCCCCGGTCTAACAAAGAAAAACACATTTTTTTGTCAAAATTCGTTTTTATTATTCAACATAGTTCCCTTCAAGAGCGATACAACGATTATAACGACCTTCCAATTTTTTGATACCATTTTGGTAGTGCTCCTTCGGTTTTGCCTCAAAATAGGCCTCAGTTTCGGCGATCACCTCTTCATTGCAGCCAAATTTTTTCCCGGCGAGCATCCTTTTGAGGTCTGAGAACAAGAAAAAGTGGCTGGGGGCCAGATCTGGAGAATACGGTGGGTGGGGAAGCAATTCGAAGCCTAATTCATTAATTTTTGCCATCGTTCTCAATGACTTGTGGCACGGTGCGGTCTTGGTGGAACAACACTTTTTTCTTCTTCATATGGGGCCGTTTTGCCGCGATTTCGACCTTCAAACGCTCCAATAACAACATATAATAGTCACTGATGATGGTTTTTCCCTTCTCAAGATAATCGATAAAAATTATTCCATGCCCATCCCAAAAAACAGAGGCCATTACTTTGCCAGCGGACTTTTGAGTCTTTCCACGCTTCGGAGACGGTTCACCGATCGCTGTCCACACAGCCGACTGTCGATTGGACTCAGGAGTGTAGTGATAGAGCCATGTTTCATCCATTGTCACATATCGACGCAAAAACTCGGGTATATTGCGAGTTAACAGCTGCAAACACCGCTCAGAATCATCAACACGTTGTTGTTTTTGGTCAAATGTGAGCTCGCGCGGCACCCATTTTGCACAGAGCTTTTTCATATCCAAATATTGATGAATGATATGACCAACACGTTCCTTTGATATCTTTATAACCTCTGCTATCTCGATCAACTTCATTTTACGGTCATTCAAAATCATTTTGTGAATTTTTTTGATGTTTTCGTCGGTAACCACCTCTTTCGGGCGTCCACTGCGTTCACCGTCCTCCGTGCTCATTTCACCACGCTTGAATTTTGCATACCAATCAATTATTGTTGATTTTCCTGGGGCAGAGTCCGGAAACTCATTACCAAGCCAAGTTTTTGCTTCCACTATATTTTTTCCCTTCAGAAAACAGTATTTTATCAAAACACGAAATTCCTTTTTTTCCATTTTTTTCACAATAACAAAAGTTGCTTCACAAAAGACGCTCTATCTCACAAACTAATTGACTTACAGACGTCAAATTTTGACACGAATCATTTGAAGGTTGCCACTATATAAAAATAATATGCATTTAATACTAGCGACGCCATCTATGTGTCAGACCGGGGACTTATCAGCCAACCTGTTATTTTATTTTGTTTAGGCAACGTGGTGGGAATGTTTTCACATATAAATTATTGAAACGAATGAATTAACTGCAGCTTTATAACCTGCTTGATGTTTTTAGTAGATACATATACATTCTAACCCTATGAAAATTCGAACTCGAGTATGTCCTTTATTTACATATCGAGCCATAACCGCCAAATTGATCTAAGTGACTTTTTTTTTCAATTGACCTCTTCATGAAAATATCGACATTTTTCGGAAATCATCGTATGCTACATTTTTTACTAAATTTACTTTTTGATGCAAATTTGTTCTAGAGCCTTTAATTCATCGCCAGGCAAAATATTAAAATCTCGAGAACCGTAATTACGGAGATGATGTGGAATTAATGAAAAATTTATTGTTATTTATTCTCCTTTTTTTAGCGTAGGAGATGCGTGCTATGCTCTTGATCCCAGGGTCCGAGGTTTGATTCCCGGCACAGGCAAAACGGAGTGTAATGTTCCAAGCCTAGCACTGGTTTTTCAAAAAATCTCATGTTAGGGGCACACTACATCAAAAGACATTCACTCACAAAAACACAAGAAAACCTCCTTGGTATCTCAATGGGCCGATTAACGGCCTAAGTGGCAGCCACTTCAACCTACCTACCTACCTTCTCCTTTTTTAAAATATTTTATTTTTTTTACTATATTTTTTTTTATGTTTCATTTTCAAGCTTAAAAAAATTTGGAGTGAAAAATTCTTTACGCATATTTCCCCAAATATAAATAACCATAAACTCAAGTGAGCATTTTGACGAACAAATTGTGTTTGTTTGTTTAGCCTACTGGTTAAAGCGTTCGCCTAGCACGCTGGATTGTTGCGACGTGTGTCGTGGAATCGAAACTCGATCGAAGCAAATAAAATTGAAGACAAATTAGGAAGATAAAAAATTGCAAAACAATGAAATGAATTAATTAAATAATAGTGTAATAATATAGTTATAAATAAAAATAAAAAATTTAGAGATAAATAAGAGAAAAATAAAAAAAAAATTTTTTTCTCCGTCCTTTTGATAGGCTGATTTCTGTTACACGGTAACGTTGTTGAGTGGGAAATAATAGCGTTATTGTAACCTTATTGTGACGTTTTTAAAACGTTTTTCCACTTTTCAATTACGTCACTGTAATGTTATATTAACGTAACAGTGTTGACTTGGTAATGTCTTCACATTGTTCAATGTACCCCTGTGGAAAATATAATCACTATCAAAGCACTCTTTCTCTAGACACGCCACTGTAGCGAAACAATCAACCAAAGTTTTCTTGAGTGCTACCTAACATCTTTGGTGTTTAATATAAAAAAAGTCAAAAAAAAATTTGTCTGAAATTTAATATCACGAATTTTTCTGAAACTTTGTGATTTCTTTAAAATTTGTAATTGTGTCATTTGAAACACCAATGAATCCAGTTTAACATCGATATTAATTTAAATATTACGTAAGAAGTTTTTCTGTGTATATGTGGAAGTTTAAAATAACAGCACTTTTACTCATTTTTATGACAGCATATTCTAATATCCTTTCCCTTAATTTCTACAGGTGACACAGCAAACGTTACATATACCAATAGGATATGCTTTACCGGGTATGCAGTTCCGTGTCGCTGTCGGACGAGAACAGACAGCTCAATATGTGTATACCAAAAGTGCGCATCAAACAATTTCTGATCAGAAAACCGAACTCAAAACAAACGTATATTTAAACCAAATAGCTGTTCCAAATACAGCCGAAACGGAGTTAGCTATTAAAGGGACAGATCAAAGCCATAATTCTGGTGGTACTATTGCTTTTCTCCGGAATCTTCGGCACCCAGAAAACCAGGCGGAGCCAAATTAGACTCTAAGATTCACTCAAGCGAATGATGAAGGTTCAGAATATTATATTCTAACGGCTTCAACATATTTTTCGTAGAATGCTTGAGAATGTATGCTTCTCCAACTTTGAAATGGCAACAAAGACAAACAAATTATATGTACATGTTCATATTTTCTAAAACTGTGCTCTTTATATAAAGAATTCTAACCGATTGCATGCAAGCAACATAATTATGGAACTAATTGCGTAAAGTTGATTGAAATCTTAATAAAAAGACATTTATAGATGTGAAAACTATCTACCTACTTATAATAACACAACTCAACAGCAAATTTGCTTTTGATTTGAAACCGATTTTTATTTGTACACCGAAAGAAAAAGGTTTTAATTAACTAAAAAAGCAGGTTTAAATAACCGAGTTCTCCGTAAGTTGTTACCTTATGCTCATTAGCGGTCAACTCAACAGTGCAAACGCAGTCAATAAGGATATAACTCCCTGATGGTTGCAGTAACTGTCGTGGGGTGAAATCAACTGTCGCAAGGAAAATTGCCTAGCACCAGCGCCTGGGAAACAAATTTTTATTCTTTGCTTTGTCTTTTTATATTTATCTCTTTTTATTCATATTATTAATTATTATATTTTTTGTTTATTTATGTGTTTTTATCTAACTCTGTTTTTTTTTTTTCTTTCATCTCGTTAGATTTTCTTGCCTCGGCCGAGCCTCAAACATCTGAAGTCCAGGTTAGCTGAGCGAACGTCTTAACCATTACGCTAAACGAATGAGTTTAAATTGTTTGTCAAAATGCTCACTTGAGTTTAGGGTTGCTCAAGTTTTGGGAAACGTGCTAAATTTTTGATGTGTAAACATCTATACGCTCGGCAGCGTAAAATCCTATTCCAAAACTATCATAAAAACTCCATATAAAAAAAATAAGACGTCTTTGATTGGATCAGAACGACTCTGTGTGAACATCCGTGTGTCGTATGTTCGTTTGTATGGGTCCCTTCTTGTTACATTTTATACAGGGATGCCCTTGACAAAATCGAAAAGCGCCAAAAAAATATAAAAAAAGAGCCAAATTCTCTAAAAAAGAACCAAAGTATTTTTTTCAGTAATTTATGTTATATCTTCATCTTTTATATTATTTTTTATATTTATTTGAACAGTAAATTATAAATGTAGACATGAGTGAATAAAGATGTTATGATTAATGTATATTTCGGAAATCGTAAATATCCAGATCTAAAATACGTGCTGAATAACAAGCGAAAGAGAAGGGTGCGCTAAAATTCACTCGCAAACGATTAAAAATACGATCTTTCTCACATTCGCTTATTTTGTGATTGCATTTTACAGTGAGAAATACTTCAGCAAACAAGAAATCACGAAAACATTGACTTCGTAAGTACTTTGACACAAACGGTCTTTTTGTACGTTCGCAGTGTGTATTGATAAGCTCAGATAAGGTGCATGAAAGAGCGTATTTAAAACATTCTCCGCACCCTGCGAAAAAGAACCAATTCCAATAAAAAAGAGCCAATGCGCCAGTTGGTAAACAACTCAAATTTCGACACTAAATAGCCAAGTGTGGCAGCCCTGTTTTTAAATTGACATAGCTGATTAACATTTGCAAAGGAAAAACAAAATTTATTTAAAGTTGGAATTTAAACGTTACACGTTAACCAGAAAAATTCAGATTATATAGCCAAAATGCAGGTAATCTTCTATGGTCTGGAATGCGAATTCGTTTCGAATCGAAATTCGTTTGAAAAGGAATAATTCTGATTTTGAATGAGTGATTGAAAAGAAATCACTAGTGGTATTCAAGCAACAGTGCAAATCGCAGTGTGCAATATTTGCACTGCTTTTTTTGTACGCAAATTGACAAGTGCAAATATTGCACACTGCGTTTGCACTGTTGCTTGAATACCACTAATAAATTTCGAGTTTTTTTTTCAAATTCGGATTCTAGGGCATGTCTGAATATTCATATTTTTTAATCACAGGTAAATATTAATATAAATGAATACTTATTGTAGAGAACAACTAGAAACATTGAATAACATAAATGTATGGTTGATTTAATATTTGTTAGTATTGAATCTTTATTATTTAACACATGCACAGTGAGTTCAAAATTCAAACCTTAAAAATTTAGGAGAAAATTTTTGTCCTCGAAAACAACTATATATACTATGAACAAAAAACAAAACTTTAATTAAAAAAGACATTCGGAAAAATTCTCGCCGCCAGCAGGGATAGAACCTCGAACATCGCGTCTGTCGGGCCACACTGTAAACCACTGAGCTATCGAACCCTCTGAGGAAGATTGATCAGAATGCGAAGTTATGCGTCGAAGTGAACGAAAGCGAATTTGAACATGAAAAGTAACAGTTTTTCAACTGTTCATTTGACTGCCTTTTTTAGTGCATTTTACTAAAAATACGGTTTATTTTACCACTCTTACTTTAACTGTTCTAAGTAGTTGATTTCACTCTTGTAATTTCTCTCGGTGTAGCATTTACTTCGCTGAATCAAAATATATACATTGAGTTTCAAAAATAATTTGCGGCTTTGAAAAATCCGTTACGAAAGGTTTTTTGAATTCTGTCTAAAGTATTAGGTCCTCGCCCCATTATCTCTAGAAATGTGTAAATGTCAGTCAGAATGTCAAAGGAAGAGATAAATATACAGCATTTCTCATACATATCTATGAAATCCGTCCAATACTTTGAACGCTATAGGTCAATAAGCGTAATACAGATATATAATTTTATAGAATTTTGTATAAAAAATTGGTTTTAAATCCACATAATTGCCGGAAAAAAAGGTTTTATATTTCTGGCTTCTTAAAATGAAAGGGGAGAAAAGCAAGAAAGTGTCGATACGTTGATTTAATCACTTACTCTTTCGGATTCTTCTTTGCTGTTGTTTAAGTTTATTTTTTCTTATTTTATTTATCGCTTTTAAAAATACTTAAGCCCAATAATACAGTGGATACTGAAGGCTATCTTAAAATAAGAAAGCTTGAAGACTTAAGGGGACCTTCTGGTCTAGAATTTTTTGAAAATTGATTTTTTTTAATATATTTCGGAAGAATAGACTTTTAAAAATATGCTGGCAAAGTTTCGTGAAGATATTGACAATATTTTCTTTGCTACAGCCGTTTTAGTAGGTAGAGACAGCACGCAGCGGGCTTGATCAAAGCAACTTTGAACGCGTTTATCTCAAAACCACTTTTTTTGACCTGGCGTGGATGAAAACAAAAAAACCATAGAACTGATTGGTCTGGAATTTTTATATATTATTCATAACATCAATGGCTATGGCCCGAACTAGAATCGAATTTTTATTTCAAGAACTTCATATTTTTCATTAAAAAAATGGTCAAAAAAAGGGGAGTTTTTGATGGTTGAAATAAAAAATTGCGCCATTTTGTCAATTTAAAAAAATTTTTTTTTGTTCTTGTTCCTGCCATAGCCGCATTCATTGTGATTAATAACATATTTTTTTTTCCGATTACCAGAACTGCCCAAATCTTTCACACCACGGAAGTACTTTTTCAAAGAGGGTCCACTTCAACGCCATTTTTAAAATACCAAAAAAAAAAAATTACAACAGCATTTTTTATTTTTTGTCAATAAAGAATATAATAAGCCTGCATACTTAGAAAACCGTTTTTTGTTTGGCTTAATACCAAAAAAAAATCATGAAAATACCCAAAATTTTCGTGCTCTAGACCAGAAGGTCCCCTTAAGAACACCTTAAGTGTCAAGCGTTTTAACAGCAAATTTTTATCCAAAACTTAGGAAAATTGTTTTCGACAGGCAAAATTTAAAAACACCTATATTTTTTGTTTATATTTTTTTTAAATATGTAAAATTAGTGAAATTCCTCCTTTAAATTAATTTAAAAACTTATTTGACGAGCACTAAAATTTGTACTGTTAAAATGCTTTTCAGACTAAAGCTCTACTTAAGTGATAAGGAGACCTTAAGTATGCACTGTAATATCGGGCGTCAGAACTTTCCGTCTTAAGCCGTGTAGTTGCTTCGAACCGAAACTGAACTGAAATTGAAAAGCGTTTCAGTTGGGGTGTTTTCTGCCACA
Source organism: Chlorops oryzae (assembly GCA_020466095.1). Taxonomy (NCBI): domain Eukaryota; kingdom Metazoa; phylum Arthropoda; class Insecta; order Diptera; family Chloropidae; genus Chlorops; species Chlorops oryzae. The sequence goes on along the minus strand of CM035808.1, from coordinate 53,740,280 downwards.
GTTTTTGTTTGATATGTAGTCGCTGGGAACCAAGGTATATAGAATAGAAGGCATTGCAAGGTACCGTATTTCGAAAACTTTCAAAATTTTCGTGACGTCACCGAGAGAATATTTGCGTTGGCAACGTCGAAATCAGATGTGTTTTGTTTACATGAATGTGCGCGGGAAAACTTGCACATTTGTATGCATCATTTCCAAGCAGAAGATATTGAAAATAATATGCAGTATGAAATGAGTAAGCGGTATTGTTGGTTAAAAACATCTCAGTATTCATATATATTTATTATATTTAAAGGATTTGCAAATGCACGAAAATTAAAGCGAGATGTAGTACCATAAATTTTTTCTTGTGAAACCACAAAATTTCCCTTGGCAAGAGTTGATGAGAACATAGCGGTGGAGGATATGAGTTTCGCGGAAGAAGGTGAGAATGTTTCACCCAATTCAAGAGCGGGAACATTTGAAAATTTGAAATCGGATATGTGAGTTGTATTTTTTTTATCTCTATCATACGCTTCAATTTTATTTTGAGTATTCGTAAATAATGTTTTGACAGCGACAATCTCAAAATGGAAAATGAAAATTTAAAACAACAACTAAAAATATGCAAATCGACAACTCGAAATTTGAAATCCGAAAGGTATGTTACATTCTTAATCATTTTTATTGAACAGTAAATTATGTTTTTTTATTGCATTCGTTTATACTAATGTTAACGTATAACTTGCTAACAGATATTTACTGAGAAGAGAGAACAAAACTGTAAGAAACTTAAATAAAAAATCAAATCAAAAATTAAATATGAAAACGGAGGAAATGCTAAAAAGGGAAGCAATTCACGAATACCAAATTGAATGTTTGGAAGAAAAACTTGAGAAATCGAAGAGCAGCTACTCAAATCTGGAGGAAAAACTGCTAACAATTTTTACAAGGACCCAAATTTCACTATTGAAGACTGAATGTAAGACTAAAAGGAGTGAAGAAGACATCGCACAATCAATTACATTGTATGCAACAGGTTCAAGACAATATAAATTATTATATAGAAAAAAATTTCCTCTTCCGGCCGTGCCAACTCTCAATCAATGGGCTCAAACAATAACAATATCCAGAGGACTATTGACTCCAGTTTTCAAACTTTTGAGAGGTTCCACTCACATGACTGAGAACCAGAAAATTTGCATCTCAAGCTTTGATGAGATGATAATTCGAAAATCATGCTGCTATGACCGAAAGATGGACGCAACATTAGCACCTGTTCGATATGTGCAAGTAACAATGCTCAGAGGTAAGACAAAAATTTTAGTACGTTGATAGCTGGAACACCAATATCATATGAAATTTTTTCTTATTTTAGGCTTAACTTCAAAATAGAAGCAACCAATTTTCCATGATTTTGTTTTTAATGTGACGAAAGACACCCTTCTAAGTATTTTAAAGGACACACAATTGCTCAAGCTATCTCTAGAGAAGCTACTATTGGTTTTCTAGAAGGGTTTAACTGGAGTGAATGTCACCAGCTTTTCCAAATTGTAAGGACATACTCAGAAATTTCATTTTTATATTTATGTAACTAACTTTTTCAATCTTAGGTGAACAACTGGTGAACAACTGCTCTTCAGGAGCAAGATGAAATATTGGACGCAATGACTTCGTTAATGAAGCAAATGCGGGCCGTGGGGTGAAACATTTTACCATTTCACAGAGGTAAATATTTATACATAGTTTTATAAATGTTAAATTATTACTTATATTAGATATAAAAACTTTATGTTTCTTTTGTTTTTTTTTTCAGGAATAATACAGTCTAATAACGCTGCAGTCTCTTTTAATTGACCTCAAAGCTCGGTATAGTGTGAAATTCATTCTCACAAATAGATTAAACCAGGGTGTTTTGGAGAACTTATTTGGCGTAATTCGATCAAAGGGAGGCCTGCATAATCATCCTGATCAACTGCAGTTTAAATATCGCTTACCGTCGTACATACTTGGAAGAAACGAAGGAGCGTTATCCAACAACGCAAATGTTGAAATTGATGATACCCCTGATTTGGAAATGACCGAAAAATCATTGACAGGTTTATTTAAAATGATGTTTTAAAATGTTTCAATATTTTTCTTTACATATTTTTTTTATAATATTTTTACATTTAGGTATGATGTTTAAAGCAATAAATGCGGAAACGTCAAATGAAGAAACTGATGTTGAGCCTCATAAAGAATATACAGACCTTCAGTACGACGGGCTTGCACACCTTGCTGGTTACATTTGCCATAGGATGAGGGACAAGCTCCCGGAAATCGCTGTGCCAAGAGATGAAGCGGGATCATTCTATACATGGATCAACCAAATAAGCGAAGGAAGGCTTTCAAAACCCTCCGAAGAAGTTATGCTTCATATCACACTATTAAATGAAGTGTTCGAAGCTTTAAATCAAGATCAACTCTTAATTGCTGAAGGGTTTTTGGCAACTCATATGCAGGAAGCTTCCGCATTTAATTGCAATGAAAAAATAAAAATTCTTCTTTAGGGCGAGGATGTATTTCAAAGTAAGACAACTAAATAAAATGCTATTTCAAAGTTCAAAAAGAACAAAATTCATAAAATGAAAAAAATTTGAAAGTAAACGTTTTTTAAAAAGCCTTTGACAAAAAAACCAAAAAATTCCAGAAGCAATTAATGACGATTTTTATTTATTATCCTCAAATTCACTACGAAAAGCAAAAAATCGCGATTAAAAGAGAAATAGATTCGCCTTTTGATTTGAAACTAACGAATTCTAGCGTGACCATGTCAACAGTTTCTCTGCATGACGTCATTTTTTCTCTTCTTCTGGCCTAATTTTTTTTTTGTTTCACAGCTGTTTGCCATACCTTGTATTCTATATACCTTGCTGGGAACTGAATCATTACCGTCAGAGAAGACTCACAGTCGGGACATATTGATGTAATGATGCATCGTAAATAGATGTCGCATCACTCATGTATCGAAGCGTTTAGCGTCTTGTGAAAATTGATCTGAAGAGCGTCGTCTGGAGATGTTTCCAAAAGTCAAGTCCTATGCGCATCGACGTATGGATGTGGGCCCTTCGGAGTTTTTCCCCCGAAATTTTTCTGCGCGGCAAAAGGAAGCATTCTAAGCGTCAATAAAAGAAAAAAATTTAAAGACGTTTGCTTAAAAATATTAAATATACTTGGTTCCTTTATATGTAGACAGCGGATAATATGCAAATGCATATCTTTAACGGATGATCGGATTTAAATTTTGTTTGCACACAAATTCGTTTCATAAGAAAATATTGCAAATGAGCCCTAATTCATTTTGCATATTTTCCATAAATGCATATTCTTGCATATTCCTGCATACTTCCAATATGCTAAAATATGCAGGAATATGCACGTGTATGCACTAATATGCACGCAAAAACCTTATGAAATAATTGTCTTCCACTTGTCTTACGCGAAATACAACTGTTGATCTAGTAGGCAAATGCAAAACCGTTGCAAATATTTGTCATTTGAAACAAAAATTTTAAATTTACTTCGATTTACTGCTCAATTAATATCTTTCTTAAGTAGATAACTTGTGATCGAAAATCGCAAATTGTACAGCACATGAATTCTGCTTCTCACAAGGCTGCAGGAGAAAACGTGCCGGAAGAGGATAAAAATCCCGAATTTAATTTTGAGCTCTGCGAAGCATTGATAGCTGCAAATATTATATACCACTCAAGGCACTAAACAATGAAAAATTAAAAAATTTCTTGATGAAGTATATGAAAAAAAAATATACCAGAAGAAAGCACCCTCCGTAGAAATTTTTTAGATAAGAGCTACTAGAAAAGAATAGAAGAAATTCGAAATGAAATTGGAGATCATGCGATGTGGGTATCAGTCGATGAAACCACTGATAAAAAAGGACAGAATGTTGCAAATCTTATAGTTGGTAAACTTAATGAAAGCAAACCTTCTTCTCCATTTTTGGTTTATTCGAAGTTACTGGAAAAAACAAATAATTCCACAATAGCTCGTTTTGTGAATGATGGACTAAGAGAAATGTGGTCAAAGGGGTTAGAGAAAAAGTTTTTCTTCTTGTTACAGATGCGGCTGCGTATAATATACTTTATCCGTTAGCTTCGGATAGAAAGGGCGTAACTCATTTTATTTTTAAAACGAGATTTTTGCATTTTCTGATGGTCGACTCTCAAATACACCCCCTCCAAAAAAATTGACGACCTTTGATTGACAATACCGAAGTTATAGTTACTTTTAAAAAAGCCCTAACTCATAGCGAACATTTTTGCGAAAGAAAAAAGCCCTAACTCACAAAAATACGCTCAACTACGCCAGTGATGTCGAGACCTATAAATTAACATTCATAACTGTGCGTGTGCATTCGTTGTCGACTTCGATGTGAGTTCCACTGATTTGCATTGACGAAGTTTGTTTTGTCCAAACACGAACGCAGCTGACCGTTGTTCGCAGGAATTCGTTTACGCTATGCGTGTGCGACTTATGCGTCGGCAGAATTTAGTCTTCCTTGCATGCGTGCTAGGGAAAATCTAAATGTGGCTTCCACTGAATTACGCTGATCATCCGTTCTGTTTCTAATGCATTTTTATAAGTACCTCTTTTTGCTCTCTTGCGTGCCTTCGCGTTTGGGCATCACCATCACCTCTGCAAGCCAATCAGTTGCATTATGACTTTTTTTTTAGATTTTGAAAGAATTCCTAAGCAATACATATCGATTCGGCCTGGTAAAATATGTATTTTTACTTGCAACAAAACTTTATGCTAACAACATATTTGAAACTTAAATTTTAGGAAGAAGCACTGGTGATCACACCGTCAGTATGCTGCGAGCCTTGGGATATGACCCTTCAGGCTTAATTTATTTCAAAATCAATATAAGAGAAGATTATGTGGTATTACCACAGAGGTCTAAGGCTGTTATGCATAGTATAAATCCTGGTCCTCTAGATGAAAATAAAATTGAAATTTCCAAAAAAAAAAAAAATGGGACCATTTGCAAGACTTAAAAAAGCTGTTGCCTGTAGACTGCTACCATTTTTATGATAACATACCTAGTAATATGTAAATATTTTTCAAGTTTTATTATTTTCATGTAAATATTTAATATGAAAATTTTTCTAAGTTTATATAATTTCTTTTTAAATGCTGGATCGCATCTCATAATTTTATTGATATTTTAAACTTTGCGTATAAAGACCTAACTCACGTGTTTTGAACGAAAATTGATATCAAAAAGCCCTAACTCAGAAAACTGCTCGAAACACAGAAAAAATAAAAATTCAAGCCTAAAACAAATTTTGTGCGTAGTATTTAATTGACTTTGCGTTTAAACTTTTTTTAAATATCTAACCTTTGCGATTTTATGAAGTTTTTTCCTTCTCCTGTAAAGAAGCAAAATAATGAGTTACGCCCTTTCTATCCGAAGCTATCGATATGTTAAAAGCCGGAGAAAATCTAGCGAATTTTTATCCAAAAATGATACACATAACATGTTTGCTCATAGTGTAAATATAATAGCGGAATTAATTAGGATCTCCTTTACATTAGTTAATTACCTTATTTCTTGCGGAAAAAATTAACAGAAGCTTTCGAGCACTTCGTCCATGTTGAACAAATTGCTCAAAATATTAAGGGACCTCTTGGTTCAAAATTGCAACAAAAATTTAAAATTGTGAAAAATCGTGGTCCAGATTTTAGTACCATATCAAAATTATATAGTGTATTTACTAATCCAGAGGATAAAAATTACGACAATGGCAAAATTTTAAGTAGCGATATAGGTAATTCAAGTTTGCTCCTTTGACATCTTGTGACGTTGAAAGAAGTTTTTTAGCATACAAAATAATTTTTTCGAAAAAACTTCTAAATTTTAGGTCCGAGAATATTGAAAAAATGTTAGTAACATATTGTAAAATTAATTACAATAACTAATAGTCCGGGAGCCAGCAATACTAAAAGTGCACTCACACGGAATTCAAAATTTTGCATATAAAAAGGTAGTAAATATCAATACGAACAAAATGAGCCCGGTATGACAAGGTCTATCCTGGCACTAGTATTTTAAAAAAATTTTTATATTATTAACTAAGAGCAACAATTTGCACTCATCGCGGAATTCAATTTTAACTAGAGCATTGTATTGCACATTTTATTAGCTTTCAGAAAAGCATGGTATGACAGTTTCTATTGTGGCGGTATAGTCTGTCATACCGATTTTTAAAAACATGATGAGGGTAAAATTTTACCCTCACACGGAATCAATTTTTTTTGTTTTTTTGTTGTTTATTTTTTTGTCTTCTTTTGAAATATTTTGGTATGACAGCTCAAAACTTGACGAAAACATCTGTCATACCTGTTTGAAGTAAGCGAAGTACGAACGTAGATTTTTCAAATAGCTAATATATATATATTTATGAGGAAAATGAAGTGTAGGCTATGCAATTAATATTTGTTTCTCACTTTGCCAAGCTTTGCCGGGCTTCCATGCCTTTACAGGTTGTGACTACACAGCTGCGTTCGTGCGTAAAGGCAAAATAAAAGCTTACAATCTCCTCAGTCAAAATGAAGAATATCAAAATGTTTTTCGACATCTTTTAGATCCAAAAGACATTTGCAACCAAGATAAAATAAATACAATACAAAAATTTACGAATGAATTATATGGAGTGAGCCACAATAATGTTAATAGTGCCAGATTTGATCTATTTTTGAAATTTTTCGCTACTTCGAGTAACAACGATGAATTTTATAAGGGCATGATAAACTTCAATTCCTGCAATATTCCTCCCTGCTGGAAATCTTTAATGCAGAAAATGTTACGGACCATATTTATAAATACAATGTGGCAAAATGCGACCGAAAAATCGTGCATTATATATGACCCGACAACGTATGGTTGGCAGCTTAACGAACAAGGTAAACTTCAACCCTTATGGTATACTGGGCAAGTAGCTCCTCTTACCGTTGAGGAAATTACTGCAAATTATGCAGATGAAGAGGAAAATGATGAAGATAATGAAGAAATGCGACCAAGGCAACATTATGATTGCGATGCTTTTGATTATGATGCCTTTGAATAAATGAGTTTTAAAATTATATCGATATACTGCATTTTATAATAATAAATTAGGATTAACATTAGGACATTAACCTTTACATTAGGGGTTTTCACACCAAGTGTCGTTAATTCGTTAGCTGTTAATCGGTACTTTTTCACATGGTCTTTGTTTTTGTAATTTTATCGAACAAAAACCAAATGCATGTAAAAATATACCGATTAACAGCTATTGAACTAACGACACTAGGTGTAAAAACCCCTATTATATTAATAAATGGTATTTGTATCATAAACAAATATTAATTGCATAGCCTACACTTCATTTTCCTCATAAATACATATATATTAGCTATTTGAAAAATCTACGTTCGTACTTCGCTTACTTCAAACAGGTATGACAGATGTTTTCGTCAAGTTTCGAGCTGTCATACCAAAATATTTCAAAAGAAGACAAAAAAATAAACAACAAAAAAACAAAAAAAATTGATTCCGTGTGAGGGTAAAATTTTACCCTCATCATGTTTTTAAAAATCGGTATGACAGACTATACCGCCACAATAGAAACTGTCATACCATGCTTTTCTGAAAGCTAATAAAATGTGCAATACAATGCTCTAGTTAAAATTGAATTCCGCGATGAGTGCAAATTGTTGCTCTTAGTTAATAATATAAAAATTTTTTTTAAATACTAGTGCCAGGATAGACCTTGTCATACCGGGCTCATTTTGTTCGTATTGATATTTACTACCTTTTTATATGCAAACTTTTGAATTCCGTGTGAGTGCACTTTTAGTATTGCTGGCTCCCCGCCTATAAATATAATTTTTTCTTAATAAATAAATATCTTACAAAACAAGAACAAAAAAATATGTGAGTTTTCATATTGAACCAAAGCATAAAGTTTTCTAATGCCCAGTTTCACAGTGCACACTTAACTTTCCCTTAATGATTCAACGTTGCTTAAGCGACAGAATCAATTTCAGAGTGCTTTAAAAAGTACCGCTTAAGTTAAACTTAAGCCCCCAAGGTTGGCCGCTTAGGCGAAGTTTTCAATTAATAAAAAAAAAGAAAAAAACGCGACCAGGGCGGGAATCGAACCCACATACTTCCAAATCGTAAGTTGGCATCTCAGACAACTACGCCACGAAGCCTATGTTATCAATTTTTTTATTTTCCAAATGTCAACGAAAATAAAATATCTCAATTTTATATACAAAATATACTGTTTTTATTCTGCATATGCCTGCATATTCTTGCATATGTTTTTGCATATTTTTGCATATGTTTTTGCATATTTTGGATATGCAGTCTTAAATCAAAAATAGGTCTTTCAAGAAGTCCAAATTCAAAACTTTATTTCATTCTGACTTAAAACAAAAAAGTGCATAAAATCCGCTGTCTACATATAATGCACATGAGTATGTTTCGAAAATCTTATACATTGAACATGTTCGATCGAGAAGTGTTCAGTTCACACAGAAAATTTTCATGTTCATAAAAGGTTCTATTTTGAACACAGTGTTCTTTACGTGTTCAATGTTCAGATGTTTTCATGTTCAAATCATGTCAATTTTGTCTAAAAACCATCATTTCGTCTCTGCTCTATTTTTTTTTGAAAGCTAGTGTTTTCGAAGTGGCTCTGGGATAGCGTAGGGGATGCGTGCTATGCTCTTGATCCCAGGGTCCGAGGTTCGATTCCCGGCATAGGCGAAACGGAGTGTAATGATCCAAGCCTTGCACTGGTTTTTCAAAAATCGCATGTTAGGGGCACACTACATAAAAAGACATACACTCACACAAACACAAGAAAACCTCCGTGGTATCACAATGGGCCGATTAACGGCCTAAGTGGCAGCCACTTCAACCTACCTACCTAGTGTTTTCGAAGGAAATCCACACTTTTCAAACAAAAAAAGTGCATATATATGCACAATTTAGCCGACCTACCTCACATCGCTGAGGTGGTCAGAGTGGCTAAGGTGTTGGTTAAAGATACCTGATGATGAACCTGTAAGCTGGGTTCGAAACCGGTCGTATCGGCTTTCCACACTTCTCGGCAATTTATGAAAAATAAATTTTTTCAATTGCCAAAATAATACATTTTTCACTATAAGTGAAAAATGAGGGACCATAAAGCCCAAATAACAATTAATGAAAAATAATATGAAGATGTCAAAAAACAACAATTAACAATAATAAGGCGGGCACGCCAATGGTGCATATATATGCACAATTTAGCCGACCTAGATCACATCGCTGAGGTGGTCAGAGTGGCTAAGGTGTTGGTTAAAGATACCTGATGATGAACCTGTAAGCTGGGTTCGAAACCGGTCGTATCGGCTTTCCACACTTCTCGGCAATTTATGAAAAATAAATTTTTTCAATTGCCAAAATAATACATTTTTCACTATAAGTGAGAAGAAGGGGAAATTTCCCCCCCCCCTCCCCCCCCAAAGGAAAACGAATTCGAAAATTTGTTTATACAAATATAAGAAAGATATGAATTTTTTGTTGAATTTGAATTTGTTTCTATGAAAAATATATTGAATTTTAAAAAAACTTCAACTTGTTTTCCAGCACACCCTTCCTTTTTGATCCACTATTTCCCTCTTTCACTTTCATTTCTCCATACTTGACCCCAAAAAGTTCTGGTCACCCTATACTAGGTTGGCCGAGTGAACATCGCTGAATCGAAGGTATCGATGCTTAACTTCGATGTATCAATATTTTTGTATTCCATGCTTATAGGGCCGACACACTACACTAGCAAGCTGGCACCATCAGAATGTCCAGGTTTAGATGTAAGAAACAATTTTTCGGCAACAATTTGTTTGTTATAGAAAGACATGCGAGGAAAAGAGACGGTTTTTTGCCGTCGCGGGAATAAAAAAAAACTGTTGCCGAACAAATTGTTGCCGAAAACTAAACGCGGACAATGCTTGCAACATATCGAGCCATAACCGTCAAATTGACGTAAGTGACATTTTTTCCGAAATTGACTTTTTTAAAAATGGACTTGACACATTATCACACTAAGCAGACGATATGCTGCGAGCTTCTAATGGTCCAGGTTGCTGGTGTAGTTTATCGGGACTAGCTTTGTTGAACATTCACCATGATATTGAATGCGATCCTGAAGAGGTACTAAATATATTTTCGAAATGTTAAAATCATCGCTTAACAATTTAACTCATTTGGGGCCTCCGTACTTGATTGAGTACAGCAAAAAAAATGGGGTATATTATTTAATTTTGAAAATTTTTTTTTGAAATCTTTTTTTTTTCTAAACTGTATAAAATTGCTATATTAAATATACGTAACAAAATGTTTGTTTTTTCTTTTTAAATAAAAAATTATTGAAAAAAATTTTTTTAATTAAATAAGTTTTTTTTTTATTTGTAGGTTTTTGTCGTTTTTATTTTTTCAAAATCAATTGCTTATCTTCTAATAAAATATTTGTATAGTGCATCCTTTCTAAAATACGGATTGAACATTTTAATTTAAAAAAAAATTTATATCCCCCTCCAACGGATGGCTCTGGATCCGCCCCTGAGTTTAGCTTAGCTTTTGTTTTATTTAGTGTGCCTTAGCTTTGATTTTGTGGAACAAGTTTATTTTACGGGCGTTTTTGCGATTTCTAATCATAATTTGTTTTTTGCAAATGTGCAAAAAAAAGATCGCAAATTCCAAATCTGGAATCAGTTTTTGGGGGTTGCCCATAGATTACGAGGAATCCCGATTTAAAAATTGCCAAAAATTCCCCTAATTCCCCCAATTTTCAACATCGTTAGAGCTGCCAGACTAAGTAGCTTTGAATTTTTATAAGATCATTTTTTAAATTGTTTCAAGTGCTGCCACCTTTTTAAGAATCTAATAAATTAAGATTTTTTGTAGCTATTATTATACAAATGTATAAATTAAGCGAATGACCTGCAATTTTAATAATACAAATTTCAAAACTGGCGGAAATAACACTGTCTACACCAAAATGCTCCAAGTACCAAACATACGATTCCTATAGTAAAATTTTACGCTGATTACGAAAATGGCGGAAAAAAATTTTCTATCGGACAGTTTTTCCGTTATTTCAAAAAAACCGTTTTTCGGCTTTTTTTTCAACATGTCGTTAGTTTTTTCACTATAACACCGTCATATTTCTTCGGACAATAAAAATCGAAGCATCGCTGTAAGGCCATTACCTCAACGCATACTATGGTGAAACAAACATTTGAGTACGTAAAATAGTTAAAACACTACATTGCAAAATGTAGAGGAAAATGTTTTAAATTTTAGATTTTTTAAAATTTTTAATTTTCAAGACAACGGCAAACCTAAAAAAAAGTTTTATTTTTTCTAGGCCTCGGATCTTAAAGCCCATTCAATTTTCAACATTTTAAGTGGTCTAAGGATAAACATCGGTTGAGTTTAAGTGAAGTTATAACCAATTGCCCAAATCAACCCAAAAGACATATTCTGAAGAGACAAAAAAAACTATGAAAAATGATTTCTTCCATTTCGTATTTATTATTTAAAATTACAATCTAATACCTTCAAATCTCTCGTTTTTTCGTATAAGACTAGTTTTTTTAAATAACTAACTTATTTTTCTTAGTATGGAATATATGCGGCTTTCTTTTATTGCTTTCTTAATGCAATGGGTTAGTTGTATAGTATGTTATAGTATGTAAAGTGCGCAGGTATTTATTGAAGACCGCATTATTTCGTATGTTTTCGAATACTGCATATTTGAGTATAGGCTGTAGGCAACCAAAAAGGTCATAGTAGGCAAAGGGTTACCTAATACAGGCAAAAATATGGTTCCACCCGTTTTTTCATATCATTGTTCCTATCTTAAAAAAAGAAGGCTTACAGGTCAACTTTCATCGACTGACGAAATTTTTCATTAATCCAAGTTTAATATGAAGCGGAGGCAAAATAACGTCATTTTTCCAAACAAGAGGTGGGTTCGCCAAGTTATTGTTTCCTATGGAGTGTTGTTCCCTTTTAGGCCAAGATGATTTCGTGAAATGATGTTCCTACGCTCTGCTGTCCCATAAACACAGAAAACAGCAAAATTTTGGATAACTTCCTTGTAGCCCGGTAATAATGGCAACTACCTGAAATGAAAGCGAAGGCAAAATGAAAATCGGTTAGTTTTACAGTTAATATGATGTATAAGAAGGTAAATTTTATATAATTTTAAATTAATGAATATTACAAACCTTCAGGTCAGCGCTGATTTTCCGGTGATGTTTGTCGTAATTGATCTGCCTCAAGAGGTGCGCGATTTCATCATACGTTTCAACGTTCCAACAGCATGCGCTACAGGAATAGTTGGCAGCTCATATCCGTTATGGACAAGATCAACTTTCAAACTTTGCTGCGAATTATCAATAAATAGTCGCCATTCACATGTTTTAAATTTCAATTTAAGTTCCTAACATAGACCTTCTACATCACAGCAATAAGTAATTTTTTCGCGCTTCACATAAAACTCAGAAGTTTTTGCCCCTTTCTCTGAAACAGGTAACTGACGTGTTGCGTTCCAGATAATTCCACTCTTGGAAGCGCGAAGCAAGCAACTCCGTTTTTTTTTTATAAATTTAGATCTCTTACGAGGTCATTTAATTCACTTTGAGATGTCAAATGTCTCCTGTTTTTGCTGTCCGAACTTCCAAACGAAACTTCTAAAGCACTTGAGCTTTCGCTTTCACTTTTACCCTTTTCAATACATGGGGGAGTTGGTAAAGTAAATTTTTCATTGCGATTCACCGGTTTTGTTGCTGATGTCGCATTTGGATACGATTTTGTAACGAAATTCGATGCTCCTCCGCCTTCGATGATAGCCTCACAAAAATAGCATTGTGAATGATCTACCACCTCCGTTCAAATCATGGGTTTCTTAAACTTCAAGTAACGCTCCTCGCCGCACAGCCACTTGCATAAAGTAATTCTGCAAGTAGGGCACAATCCGTTTGGTGTCCAAGGCTTACTCTCATTCTGCATTGGAAACCCGAAATAATGGAAATAAGCTTGCCGCACATTATCTGCTATGTTTCTGAACTGATGCTTTTTAACAACTTCTCCACAAATGTAACAAAACCTATTTGGATTGTTTTTGCACATGAACGTTCTCGTTTCCATTTTGTAAAAAAAAAATCACTTTCCAATAAACAACGCGGCGAAAATAAAATGCAAAAAGGATAATATGAATAAAACTAGTCTGCGAATGATGAGCTCGGTTTTAACACTGAATAAGTGTACTCAATTCATTTCGCTTAAATACCTCACGACTTGCTTAAATTCGTCTCCCACACAGTCAGTCGATGCAAATTGACCTGTAAGCCTTCTATTTTTAAGATAGGAACAATGATATTTTTTACCATATTTTTATTGAAAAAAACGGGTGGAACCATATTTTTGCCTGTATTAGGTAACCCTTCGCCTACTATGACCTTTTTGGTTGCCTACAGCCTATACTCAAATATGCAGTATTCGAAAACATACGAAATAATGCGGTCTTCAATAAATACCTGCGCACTTTACTTACTATAACATACTATACAACTAACCCATTGCATTAAGAAGGCAATAAAAGAAAGCCGCATATATTCCATACTAAGAAAAATAAGTTAGTTATTTAAAAAAACTAGTCTTATACGTAAAAACGAGAGATTTGAAGGTATTAGATTGTAATTTTAAATAATAAATACGAAATGGAAGAAATCATTTTTTCATAGTTTTTTTTGTCTCTTCAGAATATGTCTTTTGGGTTAATTTGAGCAATTGGCCTTAACTTCACTTACACTCAACCGATTTTTATCTTTAGACCACTTAAAATGTTGGAAATTGAATGGGCTTTAAGATCCGAATTTCCTCTACATTTTTCAATGTAGTGTTTTAACTATTTTATGTTACGTACTCAAATGTTTGTGACGGTGTGATATTGAAAAAACTAACGACATGTTGAAAAAAAAGCCAAAAACCGTTTTTTTTTGGAAATAACGGAAAAACTGTCCGATAGAAATTTTTTTTCGCCATTTTCGTAATCAGCAGAAAATTTTACTTTAGACATCATATGTTTGGTGCTTGGAGCATAAAAAAAGCAAAAATTTGTCGAGTAGTGTAATTTTTCCGGAGTAATTTGGCGAAGTCTATGTTTTTGCGAGAATGCAGAGCCAGAAATCGTGCAATTTTTTAAGGTCGCTGCAGAGGTATACCAGCCCGTGAGGGAGCAGCCATGGTTATCTGAGGAATCTGAATCCAGTGACAGTTAGGTTGAGGATGACGCAGATAGCGACATTGGCACCCCTTCAACACCTACAAATCAATCCTGTTCAGGATTGTAGTGGTTACGGACGTGACATAAGGACTACGGACGCGACATTATAGCTGCGGACGCGACATTTTCTCTGGTGTTCATTATCTGAAATACAAACAGCAAAAAAATCTACTAATTGCTAGTTAGATTAAAAACATTAAGTCTGGCAGCGCTACGTAATAGCTGTAAGTGAGTTTGTATACATTTCTCATACAAACTTCAATTGGTTATAATTTCTAAACTAGATGCGACCCCCAAATTCTGCTTTCATATTTTGAATCAGGAGGTCATTCTTCGACTATGTACTATAACAACATTACAAAAATCAAATCAATCGACTCAATTCGTCAGATCGAAAAAAAATTCAGCCCGTAAGACCGACGGCAACGTTTGAAAGTCGTATTAACAACGAAGAATATCCGTCGGAACGACGGTAGATTTAAGGAAGAAAACTAAATAAGGGGAAAAAAATCAAATGTAAGTAGAGTGTTCATTGATTAACAAAAATCCTTGTTAAATTTGATCACAAAAAATAAATTTTCTGTACCATTTTTTGTGAGGAATTTGATAAATCTTTTGTCTATTAACAACCTTTAATGTGTGACAGTGAGTTGGAAGACTTGCTTCAGGGTTTTCGTAATTTACGGGTAGTCAACGAGAGTTTTGAGTAACAAGATAATTCAAATATGGTAGTGACCCCCGAACAACTAAAATCTATAGTGGAAAGTGCTGTAAGCAGTGCATTGGTGGTACAAGAAAGAGCTTTTGATTAAAAACTTGAGGCCATAAGGAAAAGTATAAATGAAACCAAGATTAGCACACCAGAAATCAAAGCGTTTAGCGAAGCAGAAATAAGGGAAAGCGTTGTCTGCAGGGAAACTTTAAATATCGTGAAGTCCCTTCCCGATTGTGGAGGGAAACACGAATCGTACGTCTCGTGGAGGAAAGCGGCTAATACAGCGTACAAAATTTATGAAAACTATAAAGGAAGCTCTATTCACTACTAAGCTCTTGGTATCATACGAAATAAGGTGAGAGGATCTGCTGACATTATCTTAGCCTCCTTTGACACCGCATTACATTTTAAAGCTATAATAATTAGATATCACGTATACAGATAAAATACCAATATATCTGATATAACAAGAGCAAACTACACTTCGACAGGGAAATTGACACTTTTGCAATATTATGACGAAGTAGAAAAGAAATGAACACTACTCACGAACAAAACTATGATGACATACGACAGTGTCGTCTCTACGTCACTCAATGAGAAATAAGGAATGGACGCATTGCGACTGTTCATATCAGGCACAAAAAAGCGCTAAGTCTTGATTTTCGCGATAAAATATTTATTTGAAAATATTTTCCTTTTACTCCTTGCGAATACGTTTCCACGTACAAATATATATGTATTTGGCAAATTATTTCACCGACGCTTCTTTCGGCCGCTCAAAGCAAACTAAAAACAAACAGAAACGTCAAATCGTATTGAAAGCGCAACAATTGCTCCAAAAAATAAAATATTAAGGTATCAAAATAAATATCGACATCAAAAAATGTCAAAAAATTTTTGTCAGCGAAAAGAGCAAAGCAGAATTTGCGGCAAAGTCCGTACTCAAAAATCTGTTGTTTAAAAAGATACGTAACACGCGATCGATTCGGTCGGACGCGTTTTCCTTTGTTCCGCAGTTTTCGTAAAAAAAACAAAAAAAAAACAAAATTAAAAATTATTAAATAAAAAAAATTATATCAATATTAAATAAATAATAATAAAAATAAGTAAAAAAAAAACCAATAAAAAATTAGAGACTCTTCTAGTGCGCGAGAAATGCATGTGGAAAAAAAAAGAAAAAGAAGAAAAAAATTGAAAATAAAATAAGTGTTCAACGTTAGCCGCCGTGCGGCCGACGTCACTCGCACAGTGTTATAGAATCGATCCAACAACAAAATGCTCTGCTGAACCTTCACTCGGTGACTTTAGGCAAGCTTTCCCACACACCGCAGCAAATAAATGCAGTAAATGCACTACCCTTTCTGCCTGTAAGCTCCAATACTCCCTGCTCTATCGCAGTAAGCACGCCAACTAATACTTTTGCTAGTCCTAAGTACACAGCTACGTCAACGGTTTCGGATCTTATTGCGAGCCCCACCTCTTCAACAACAGCATCACTTCAAAACGAAGAAACCGCCGCTTTACTGACAAACACTAAGTCAGAAGAAGAACACAGCAAACAAAAAGAAGCCGAAACTACTGCTTAAACCCAGCAGAGATCAAAGGCGCTCTGCAAGTTGCAGGCTTTCCAACGAACCCCGTTTTTAATATTAGAAACAAAAAAATATTCCGCAACCCCTATATCGCATTGAGCTTGATCCTTCAGCTTACTCCCAAAAACTAAAAAAGAACGAGTTCCACCCAATATACAATCTGAAATTTTTGCTACACCTCAAAATTACGGTCGAAGAACCTCATAAGCGGAAAGGCCCGGTTCAATGCTCTAATTGCCAAGAATTTGGCCACACCCAAAACTATTGCAATGTTTTAAAGATATTATGCTAAATTTTATAAATGAGTGTACTCCTCTGAAGAAGATTAAATCGTATTCAACTCCTTGGTCCACGCCGGGCTTAAGGCGGTTGAAGAATTTACGTAATAAATATGACAAGAAAAGTGCCATTTCAATTAACTCAATGTTTTTTATACCCAGCGTAAGCGGGGTATATTAATTTTGTGCGAATCTTGTAACAGGGAGAATTAAGCTCCGGAGATATAGACATATATATGTCGAATTCTCCATAATGGATCCTGTCAAATCCTCCATAACGGACCCCTTTGATGTCGCATTGTCCTCCATAATAATATCCTTCAACCGAATTTCAGTGAAAGGCTTGTTCTGGATTGGGTTTAGGTAAATTCCTTTGTTCCTTTATTAAAATCAGAATTTGTCGAATGCCAAATCCTTTTTGTTCTGTTTTTTTATTTTTTTCGTTTTTTCTCTTTTTTTTTTTTTTAAAAAAAACAATACCCTAAGTTTTAGTCAAAAAATCAACTTTTTCGACAGAAGTCACGGCCTGCCTTTCGGGTACTCCGACACGGCCATCCTGACATTTCGCGCGTCCTCGAGCGGCTCGTTTGAAAAACAAATTATCTATACAGCATCATTAAAATTTACTCGGCCAATCAACACATTTATTAAAAACTTATTCTAAAACAATTTTTAGTTTCACAATTTCAAGATATCGTATGCCCAGTCATGTCCCGTATCATTTCCGCACAACAGATAAAATAATATTTTGAGGTTGATGCACATGCAAGTCCATAAATCCAAGTCTTGATACAAGTAACCTCTATCCGGTTAACTTTTAGTATCACAAACTCTCATACCACCTCCATCCGGTGATTTGACTACTTAACAGCATTGCTTCCATCCAGCAACGTTGCCTTTTTCTGACCATAACAATGTGCACTACATCGCCTCAATAACCCAAATTAATTATTTTGCTCTTCATCAGCATCAATATACTCAATTGTATCATTTTCATCATCATCAGCTTCGATAGGGACATGACCTTCAGGCATTCGCCTTATGCGATCATGCGCATACTTGTACGTCCGATTACAATTCAAAGATTTCACTAAATAGCGGTCACCATCCAAAACTTCTATGACCTTAAATGGACCTTTGTATTTTGGGTCAAGTTTTGTTTGGTTCCGTTCTTCGTTTTGTAACAATACAAAGTCTCCAATTACAAATTTCTTAAGTCTAGCTTTAGTACTATCAAATCTTGTTTTATCATAGATAGCATTGTTTTCCATATTAAAAATGGCTTTGCTTCGAGCCTCGTCAATGTTAACCGACAGTTCATTTGCATCGGGCAGCAAAATGTCTGCTGGCCTAGATACCTTACCTATGAGCAATTCTAAAGGACTAAATTTTGTGACTCGACTTTGTGTGCAATTTAAAGCTAACTGGACATCAGGAAGAGCATCCTGCCAAGCACGATTACCACTCTCCACTGCAGTAAGTATATTCTTCAACGTGCCCATTACACGCTCTACTTGACCGTTTGCGCGAGCACTGCCTGTTGCAATCAAATGTAAATTAATACTATGTGAACTACAAAATTCACTAAATTCCCTACTTGTGAAGCAACGACCTTGGTCAGCAATGATACGCGTTGGGGCACCAAACAAAGATATAGCTTGTTTTAGGGCCGTGATGCTACTAGAAGTATCTATGTTAACCGAATGATGCAGCAGAACGAATTTAGTGAACGCATCCATCAGTACAAAAACATATTCTTTTCTGTCGCTTTTCCCGCTTAATTTTCCAGTAGCATCGATATGTAAAGTGTGCCAAGGAATCGCTATTTTTGGTATAGGGTGTAATTCTGCCTGAACCTTTCCGGACGGAGACTTGGAAATTTTGCAAGTAACACAATTATCTACAAACTTCTTAACAAATTAATACATTTTTTCAAACCAATACAGTTCGTAAACTTTTTCTAACGTCTTCTTAAAACCCAAATGCATCAATGCTTCATGGATGCTATTTATTATTGACCGTCTAAGTGATCTCGGGACTATTGGCAAACATAGCGATCTACCATTGCGTTGTATTTTACGATAAAGAATCCCTGAGCGAACTTCATAAGTTCTACAGATATCGTCAGTTAGCCTATTGTTGTGTCGTCTAGGGAGCGCGTCTAAGTAGCTTAACGCAAGGAATTACTCGAGACCGTTTAATATTGAATATAACATTTATTGATTTACTTTAAGGCGTAACATTAAATCCTTAAGCTAACTAACTTTTATGAGCTATTCCCTAGCTAACACGGAGATCCACACTTCAACGTCCTGGCTCGTGAGTAGGTGCGTTAAAGTTGAGATCTACTGAATACTTCGGTTCACGGTTCTGATCGTAGTCCTCCTCCAGTGCACGAATCTCAGTTTAAATAAAGAGATATTGCTGTTCTAGCAATATCGGTTGTTGCGACACTCTTCTGGGTCATCTCGATTGTTGTTGTTGCGTGCTGCTGTTGCTTAATACTTCTAGCGTCAGCTTTATTCCAGTCTTCACCTGCTACGTGTTGTTGTTATTATTATTATTGGAGCAGGTCAGTATTTAAGACGATGAACTTCTTGTGCATAGCTTATGCGACATAATTGCTGACTAGCTGTTTCGGCCATTTCGTCTTGCCGCTCACTCGCCCGATCCAATCGTCTGATGTTCTTTGTATTTGCGATCATTGGCTTTGATTGTTTACGTCAGCGTTAATGTTTTATTGATTCTGAACGCCGGTGTTTTCGTTGTTGTACTTTATCGCATATCGAAATAAGGTATAAGAACTGTTTGTGCGGTTGTGACACACAACATTCCTCCCCTCCTTCAGCAAAGTCACGAGCATCGTGACTTTTCATCAAGTCATTACTTGTTGTGACCTCCGTGTGGTGAAACGACTTTTCGAGTTAAAGTGCTTGCTGCATGGCTGCGTTGAAATTTAGTTAATTCCGCCGTTGTTTGTAGACCCAGCAATGTCATCGGTTATGCTATAGTAGCTGAAATTGGTGTGGTTGATTATACCATAGTTGTTGTACTGCCTTTTGAAGTGTCTGGTGTTGTATTGCGAGTTTCATTGGTCTCTCGCGCTGTTGTTGTGCTGCCGTGTTGTTGTTTGGTGTGGGATATGCCGCCTTTCTGGTCATCCACATCTTTTCGTTTCATGGTGTGTGATCTCCGTGTTGAATAAAAGCTTTAAACTGATATTTCTTAACTCTAGTATTTAAAAAGTTACTATTACAATCCAACAATTTACTTATTCTAAGTTTAAAAATTTATTTTATATATTTATTTGTATTCTCTCTGTATTACATTTTAAACATATATTTCCATCAGTTTTTAGGTTGAAGCAAAATTATATTTTCTAACGATTTTACTAACATATATACTGTAAAGCTTCTCGAAATTCTGCATATATTTTTATTTTTTATATATTTTTTTTTATTTTTATTTTATTATTTTTTTTTTTTATATATTAGGGGGCAATTTATATATTTGTAAAATCTTATTCAAAACAATCGTAAGAATTTTTACGTCAAAATCGTTTTTTGAATCGAGATATTATTTTAAAATTTTCAGTCAATTTGATGTTAAACGTCAAAAGTGTAAATGAGCCCTTAGTTTTCATATTTGTGAGCCATGTGTGATTTTATGTTCTGAGTTTGAATGAGTTTGGATGAAGCTTGCTATATGTATGTATGCATGATTGTATGAATGCGAATGAAGCTTGCTATATGCTTGCTTATTAACTTCACTTGATAATTCGACTTTGATCGTGCGACATAAGCTCTTAACATTTGATATACTTATGTCTTAAATTGTAAGCATGTGCATGCATGAACGACCATCCATGCAAACACTTTTCTCATTTTAAGTATAGACATTATGGAAATGCATTTTTTGTCTTTTTCTTCAATTTGTAATTATAATAGACCATAATAGACCATAATAGACCCTTCCCCCTCTTAAAAAAGTTTAAGATTTGAAAACTTAAAAAAAAATGTATTATTTTGAATGCACAGTGCTTGCAAGATAGCTGAAATCTCACAAACGGAAAAACATATCTGTGTGCATTTCGTTTTGTTAAATTTTGATCGCGTAAAAAAAAACTTCAGATATATGTAGGTACTTATGTCGTCATCTCTGAAGTATGTGCATGTATATATTTGCCATCCATGCAAATACTTTTGGATCTGTAAATATAAGTGTGCATATACTATTCGATTTACTTATTATTTTTTTTTTTCTCATCAAGAAGTATGTGCACATTTGCTTGAAAAATTTATTTAGGCATGATTAGTGAATTTTTGTTTAAATTTTACCCTTTTACCTTCGCAATACTATTCCCTTTTCCCCTTTTTTTTTAAGTTGGAAGACCACTTCTTGCTTAGGTTTGCGATTTTTGTTGAAAAGCTGCTCTTGAAAAAATAGTAAAAAAAACGTATAGGTTAATGTGCCCTGAGTGCGAACTGTTAAAATTTTATTTTATTTATTCAATACTAATTTTTATTTTAAAAAAATCCATTAGCTTGTATGTTGCTTTAGAAAATCTTGTTTAATGTCTTAAAAACCAAAATTATTTGTATCTTTACTTGAAACTAGCCATTGTTTTTTCGCTTATCATTTATTGAGTGAAGCATTTTAAGGTACACAGAAATTGTGCGCGAAAACTTTGTCTAGAAGAGAAGTAACGATTTTGCTAATGAGAGTTCTTATATTGTGCTGGATGTCATTCCATTCAAAAATGTTGCTGCTGAGAACATATCTATACCTGTCGTGTTTCCAATAATATGCTTTGTTTAGATCTCTATACTTTTGCTTATTCTTACGGACTCCGTGTCCGATTTCCACGTTTATCTTGTGCTCGAGTAGCCCGGTTTTGTTCGGGATTATTCTCGTCTCAGAGGGTGGAACTGTTACAGTCTTTTCTGTACGAATCCTATGCCCTCGTTCTAATAATTTCATCCGGTTTCCGTCAGTCCTATCGGTAAACCTTTTACAAGTCTCATTTTTCAATAATATTCGTAAACATTTTTTATTCTTGGCGTCCGTTGCCATATCTTCAAACAAATATGTTTCTGCTCCTGAATCAACCAAACGATATATGGTGTAATCGATAGCCTTGTTGCAGGGTAATTCGATCCACACATTGTCTTTAATTGAATTCTTCTCTGCAATAACGTTTCTCTTAAAAATCTTCTGCAATATAATTTCTTTACGCTCTTCTTCGAGTTGATTAAATATTTTCATGCTCGATGTCTTGTTAACAAATTCTTTTTTCTGCCTGACTTTTCCCTTGCGCAAAATTTTTCCCTTGGAAAGGTTTTCTACATCAATTGTCTCCACTCCTATTGCCTTAGCTTTGATCGTCACTGTCTCTGCAGTACAAATACTTTCGCTAACGTTGGCTATCGGAAGTGAGAGTGATGCTACATGTCTAGTTTTTTCATTATTTTTGCTATATGTGAGGTTATTTTTCTGTTCAATTTTTCCAGCAGGGTCATCTATTTGACTCTTGCTATCAGTTTCCTTGAAAAGTATGTCCAGTCCTTCAAAGTGCTTATCGTTGTCAGAAATTTTTCCTAAAAATTCTCGCTTAATAAATTTTGTATCAATTTTAGTGCCAACTAACGGACTTACTGCGTTGTATGACATTAAATCTGATTCGTTCGTTTTGAGAGTTGTCTCAAGATCATTTAATTTTCCAAATGAAATAACTACTTTTTCTCTACTACTACGATTTTTGTGAAAACGATAAAATGTTACGGTTATGCTTTTAGCAAATATTATAAATAAATCTACTATCAAAATCCAGAACAATTGAAACATGCTGATTCTATCTTCGTCTTTATTTATACTGTATTCATCATCTTGAAAGTCTTGCCGTAATGTATCATTTAATGTTTCTATTCGTTCGGATTGAAAACATGTTATTAAATGTACGCTTTTATCTGATTTTGATGGAAGCCCATATTCGTAAGCTTGCTTTTTCTCTTCGTGCGAGTTCCTGCTCTCTCTACATTTCAAAATATTTTCTTTTTTACTCTCAATATGTTTTACTTTTCTAACCAACTCAAAGTTATTTTCATCTTCAACTCCAATATTTCGAAAATCTTTTTTAATTTTCAATAGATTTTCCTTTTTACTTTCTATATTTATTACTCTATTAAATATCCCGGGCCTATCTAAATCTTCGAAGAAGATCTTTCTCGTGGTTAAATTTTTAAAGGATGGCATTATTGTATTTCTATTAGTTCGGATTCAAATTAGCGTTGATAAGTGGTTTTTCGCTTCGGACTACATTTTGGCTGTGATTGCAAAACCGTTTTTTAAATTTGTTATGCCGTTTATTCTCAATATAACTCATGTTTCTAACATATATGTAAAAAACTGTGCAATTATTATTCTGAGCCTCGGACGTGAATAAACAAGTGAATCTAACCAAAATATTGGAATTCATTGTTAACTTGTTAACAGTAAGGACTCTGGGCAAAAAAAAATATTTTATTCAAGTTTTTTTTTTTTTTAACTCACCATATGTTTATGCGTGTCTTATGCTCTGTCGATTTTCTGCTTTCCGCCTTCCGATTATGTCTTTGGTCTTCAGCTCTGTCTTTTTACTCTATTTTATTATACAATTTTCGACTAATCTTGGATTTTCTTATACAACTCTTAATAAGCCGTATTGCTAAGGTGTCCTTTAGAGTTATCAACTCTCCCAGACCCTGTTGGATTTGGTATCACCGCTCTCCAACAGTTTATAACAGTACAACTTAAATAAGGTTAATACAAAAATCATCGGTGTTATTCCGTCCACTTCGCCCCATTTTTACTAAGGTGTCCTTTGGAGTTATCAACTCTCCCGGACCCCGTTGGATTTGGTATCACCGCTCTCCAACAGTTTATAGTAACTGGTTCGAAAATAAGTGGAATATTCACGAACTTAAATCCATTATCAGGATTGTTGTTCTTTGAAAACCGCACGGATCGTAGTTCGTTCCCGACTAACTTTAGTCGAAAACCGGCTGCGCCATAAATGTTGTATCATCCTACCGGCTGCGCCATAAATGTTGTATCATCCTACCGGCTGCGCCATAAATGTTGTGTCGTCTAGGGAGCGCGTCTAAGTAGCTTAACGCAAGGAATTACTCGAGACCGTTTAATATTGAATATAACATTTATTGATTTACTTTAAGGCGTAACATTAAATCCTTAAGCTAACTAACTTTTATGAGCTATTCCCTAGCTAACACGGAGATCCACACTTCAACGTCCTGGCTCGTGAGTAGGTGCGTTAAAGTTGAGATCTACTGAATACTTCGGTTCACGGTTCTGATCGTAGTCCTCCTCCAGTGCACGAATCTCAGTTTAAATAAAGAGATATTGCTGTTCTAGCAATATCGGTTGTTGCGACACTCTTCTGGGTCATCTCGATTGTTGTTGTTGCGTGCTGCTGTTGCTTAATACTTCTAGCGTCAGCTTTATTCCAGTCTTCACCTGCTACGTGTTGTTGTTATTATTATTATTGGAGCAGGTCAGTATTTAAGACGATGAACTTCTTGTGCATAGCTTATGCGACATAATTGCTGACTAGCTGTTTCGGCCATTTCGTCTTGCCGCTCACTCGCCCGATCCAATCGTCTGATGTTCTTTGTATTTGCGATCATTGGCTTTGATTGTTTACGTCAGCGTTAATGTTTTATTGATTCTGAACGCCGGTGTTTTCGTTGTTGTACTTTATCGCATATCGAAATAAGGTATAAGAACTGTTTGTGCGGTTGTGACACACAACACTATTCTCATTTATATCGGTCAGTAGTTTCGCGATTTCGCTGTCTCGCTGTTGTTCTGCTAATAGCCAGTTAGGAGTTATTTCGGTCAAGTTGACGATCTTGGGCACTACTTTCTCATACGCTGTAACCTTGGGAGGCAATGGGTTCCTTGAAAGGAAGTCTGCATGACCCATCTGATTTCCTTTCCGATACACAATATCGAAGTCGAAAGCTTGCAAGAAAGCCCACCACCTATGCACTCGAGGAGTTAAATCAACTTTCTTACGTGAAGCTTGTAAGGAATTACAATCAGTGACAACGACGAAGCTACGACCGTGTAAATAATGTCTAAAATGCTTAATAGCGTTGACAACCGCAAGCGTCTCCAATTCATATGAGTGGTATTTTGATTCCGCAGGTGAAGTACGCTTGCTGTAATAGGCAACCACAAAATGCTTCGATTCCTTTTTTTGCATTAACACTGCGCCATAGCCAATAGCACTGGCATCGGTGTGAAGCTCTATCGAACAAGAAGGATCGAATATCGTTAGAACAGGTGTAGAAGTCAAGAAATCTATTATTTGCTGTCTAGCAGATTCGTGCACTGGTTTCCAATCTATTTTACCCTTACCGGATGTCAAGGTGTATAAAGGAGCCACTATTTGAGAAAACTTAGGAACAAATCTTCTAAAATAAGAAGCAAGACCTATAAACTGGCGCAACTGAGTTACAGTTTCAGGTGGAGGCAAAGCTGTTAAGGATTCAATCTTTTTGGGATTTGGCTTTATTTCGCCACCACTAACTTCAAATCCAAGGTAAAGTACCTTTTGTTTGAGGAAAGAACACTTCCCCAAATTTAACGAGAAACCTTTCTTTACAAGTACTCCGAGTACAATACGAAGCCTCTCCATTGCCTCTTCAGGGTTAGTAGCTACAATAAGGATGTCATCCATGTAGACAACGACAAATGAATTTACCAAATCACCCAAAGCATTCATAACTGCTCGCTGAAAAACTGATGGCGCATTTCTGAGACCGAAAGGCATAGTTAGAAATTCATACTGACCGTCTGGAGTTACAAAAGCAGTATACTCTATTGAATCAGCGTGGATAGGTATTTGGTGAAACCCCGACGCCATATCTAAGCTTGTGAAGAAAAATGAACCTTGTAATCTGTCAATTTGGTCTGAGATGAGTGGCAAAGGAAACCTGTCAGGAATCGTATTGTCATTCAACTCACGAAAGTCGACACACATACGATCTGAACCATCCTTTTTCTTGACAAGAATTATGGGACTCGCGAACGGTGATGAACTAGGGCGAATTATACGACAATTTAACAGCTCGTTAACTCGGTCCCGCACAGTAATACGCTCTTCGGTACTTAACCGATAAGGACGTCTATAAACTGTTTTGTTTGGATCTCTTAACCGTATTTGCATTGGTGCTACATCAGCCCGAGTACTTGGAATTCCAGTTACAAAACTTTGTTTGAAGGAATCCAAAATATCTAACAACTTTGGCTTTAAGTCAAGAGGAACATCGGTATTAATTGATTGAAAATCTATATTCGTTTGCGTTTTAACTTCACAAATGTGCACCCAACTTTCCCTCTTTATGCAAAGTTTATCCGATGTCATATGCACAGCAATTCCCTGACTTAGAATTTCACGCCCAATAATTATTTTATGATGCAAATAGGAATCCGGCAAAACATGCAACAAAACTTCGAAAACAATGCCATCTACTTCTATAAACGTTAAGATTTGCATAACGCTATTGACACTGGTCTGTCCAATTCCTGTCATTGTCACTACACTATATATACGTTTCCCGCGAAATTTACAACCCATAGATTCCTTAACAAGTGAACATTCCGAACCCGAATCATAATGGAATATAAGTTTCTCACCAAAATGAACCAATTCTCCAGCGGGTGCGCGAACACTGCAAAGGTCGACTCGACGATTGGTTGAAGAAGTTCCTCCAGATCCATCAGCTATTTTTCGAAAAATTTTGGGGCAACTCGATGCATAGTGGCCGGCTTCACGACAATTAAAGCAAACAACGTTCGGCTTTGATAAGGTTTCACGACCTTCAGCGTTGTTCGATCTGGGTTCTACCGTGTCGATGCTCCTCAATCTGCATTGTGATGCTTTGTGTCCCCGTTTCCCGCAATTTAAACATTGCTGGTTTGGCAACGCCTTAATTCGTTTACTGTCTGGTACAATGATGTCACTCGGGACAACAGCTTTTCTTTTTAAAAACGACAACGCCTTCAATTCTTGTTGCAACATATTCCGAGTGCCAATGTCCGTAGTATACGTCAAGCGATGAACTCTAGGTTCAAATTGAGCAACATGGGCTAATACTGTGGAGGCAGCAATCTGCTCAGTTGACAGGTTCTTCCATTGAGCCATTAGAGATGTCATTTGACTTGCAGCATATGCGGATAAGCACTCCCCTTCTCCAGGTCTGCGATTGTACATGTTTATCAGAAACGTAGCAGACGTTTCAGGACAATCATAACGCGATGTAAAAATATCCCTGAATTCTGACCATGTCATACCTGGGTACGAGACTTGTGCTAACCAAACAGATGCCTTTCCTTTGAGAGCCCGACTAATGATATTCATCAACGATGCACCTCGCGGTGGCTCCTCAGATATGCACATATCTGCCATAGAGATCCAAGCGCGCGCGTCAGAATTCTCTATGTCTGGATCAAACTCCGGCAAATGCAGATCAACATTGGACGATGGTTGGATGGCTTTGACGAGCTCTAAGAAATTACGATTTTGTTGCTCAAACAGCAACCGCCATTTTTCTTCAACCCCGGTTTGTGGCTCAACTTGAGTGAATCCCACTTCTGATGTCGAATTCTCCATAATGGATCCTGTCAAATCCTCCATAATGGACCCCTTTGATGTCGCATTGTCCTCCATAATAATATCCTTCAACCGAATTTCAGTGAAAGGCTTGTTCTGGATTGGTTTTAGGTAAATTCCTTTGTTCCCTTATTAAAATCAGAATTTGTCGAATGCCAAATCCTTTTTGTTCTGTTTTTTTATTTTTTTCCTTTTTTCTCTTTTTTTTTTTTAAAAAAAAACAATACCCTAAGTTTTAGTCAAAAAATCAACTTTTTCGACAGAAGTCACGGCCTGCCTTTCGGGTACTCCGACATATATATAGAAATGATCAGGATCAAAAACTGAATCGATTTAGACATGTCCGTCTGTCCGTCCGTCCGTCCGTCCGTCCGTGGTCGGATCTCCTCCGAAACGGCTGGACCATTCAAGAAATTTGGCACACAGGTATATCGGGATCCGAGTATGATCCTAAGTAAAAATGGGAGACATCCGCCCACTGCCACGCCCACAAATGAATATAATGTGTTTTCAGTAAAATGCTTGTAACTTGCGAACCACTCAACACATTCCATTGATATTTGGTGTACTGGTAAACTACGAAAAGGGACATATCCTGGGAAAAAGTGGACGCCGCCCTCCGTGAGCCACGCCCACAAATAAGCCCACAAATAAGGGCTTATCGTAACTTGTGAAGTAAAAGGCGTAGAAGCTTCAAATTCGCAACATAGGTTCACCAACACAAATGAAAGGTGTGGGAAAAAAATTTATATGGCCCGCCCATTGCCACACCCACAAATGGAGATTTTTCTTAACTTCCGAATTAATAGGCGTAGACGCTTCAAATTCGCAACATTGGTTGACCAAGGCAAATAAAAGGTGAAGGGAAATAATTTATGTGGCCCGTCCACTACCGGGACGCTGGGTATTTCAAAGTCGGGCTTGACCGACTTTAGCTTTCTTACTTGTTTTGAATTTGTACTTGCACTATAAACGTGAGTTTCATTTTTTAAACAGATATCTGTTTAAAAATTATATTGCCAAATTTGAATCTAAAATCAAATCAAATCCAAAAGAGTTTTGGAGGTTTGTAAACTCTAGAAAAAGGAGCTCTGATATTCCAAAAACTATGTTCCATGGTAGTTCCGAGGTGAATTCTCCAACTGAAGTTGCTTACTTGTTTGCAAAATTTTTTGAAGCAAATTTTGATCCCGCAATGAATATCATTCCCTCGGTTGATGAAATTTCTTCTCTTATTGATTTTGGTTATCTTACCTTATCGGGAGAGGATATTTTATCTCACATCAATAAGCTCAAATGCTCTTTAAAACCTGATATTGATGGATTATCTAGCTTTTTGCTAAAAAAAATTTGCAAATAGTGTTAGTATTCCTCTCTCTCTTTCTGATTTTCAATAAGTCCCTTAACATGGGGGAATTTATTGACTGTTGGAAATTTGCTTTTATTACTTCTGTTTTTAAAGCAGGTAATAAGAGTAATATTGAAAACTATAGACCTATTTCTAAATTATCTACAATCAGTAAACTCTTTTAGTCGATAGTAAAGGATAAATTGTTCTTTGCTGTTAAAAATATCATCTCGTCCTCCCAACACGGTTTTTATCCTGGAAGATCTACGGTAACTAACCTTTGCCTTTTCTCTGAATATTGCATGTCAGCTTTTGCTAATTATTGCCAAGTTGATACTGTTTATATAGATTTTTCTAAGGCATTTGATATGGTGTCGCATAATGTCTTGATAAGCAAATTATATAAATTTGGCTTTCATTCGAAATTTCTCCACTGGATGCAGTTATACCTCAGTAATAGATCCTGTGTAGTTTCAATTGAAAACGCTCAATCTCTTCCATTCATTGCAACTTCGGGTGTTCCGCAAGGGAGCACACTAGGTCCGCTCTTTTTTAGTCTTTTTATAAATGATATCGTAAATGTTGTGCGATATTGTGAATGTCGCTGTTTGCAGATGATCTCAAAATCTTTCGTCGAGTCACTAGTGACTCTGATGTACGCTATATCCAGTCTGATATTAACTCTCTGAGCGCTTATTGTGTGCAAAACCATCTCTTTATGAATATAAAGAAATGTGCTTTTGTCTCTTACACTGAATTTTGTTATCCTTATGATTCCTCCTACTTACTTGGTAGCTCTACTGTTACTAAATTTGAGGTTTTTAAAGATCTGGGAGTTGTATTTTACTCTAAATTCTCTTTCATTTCTCATCTGAATTATTTAACATAATACCGAAATGTTATGCTACACTTGCTTTCATTCGGCGTAATGGCTATAACTTTTCTGACCGGTACACGCTGAAAACCCTTTACGTTTCAAAATTGGAATATGCATCAATTATCTGGGATCCTTTTTACTCTTCTCATATATCTCGAATAGAACATCTGAAAAAGACATTTACCCGATTTGCATTGAGATTACTTAATTTTGGTGGCCAATTTCCAACTTATACTGCTCGATGTATGCTTATCGGCTTGAAGTCTCTTGAAGCACGCAGGAAAATTGCATCTATTGTTTTCTTATCTGATATTATCAATGTGCGCATTGATAACCCATAGCTTTTAAGTGTCATAAATATTAATGTTTAGGCGTTATGAATCTTTTTACACTGGATTAAGACGCACGAATTATGCCCACAACTCATCAGTTTATAGAGATAAGACTGCATATCATGCTATTGCTTTAACTAATGCTGTCGATTGTTGTCAACCTAGGCCATATTTAAAAAGAATTTTAAATGAAATAATTCAGTAAGAAATGCGTATTATTTAGTTAGTAATTTACCTCCTAATTAGTTTTCAGAATATTCCGAAAGAATTTATGTTCATAGACTAAATAAATAAATAGATTGCACCCCGTGTGCGCTACATGTAGAGATCGGCATTATTCGAACTCTTGTCAAGTTGATCAAGACAACCCTGATGTAAGAAAATTCAGCAACTGTGCTGGTAACCACAAAGCGAGTTATCGTGGATGTCCAATCTACATGGCAATAAAAAAAAGACCAACCCAAGCGGAAAATTCACCAAGAAGCTCCAAACTTCTTGACGAGCCAGCAAGGGCCAGCATCAGCTGCTCTTCCTCCCAAAGCATTTTCATATGCTGACGCTGTGAAGTCTAACACTGCGACCCAACCTCAGGCATCTCTTGCGACAGCAGCACATCCTTCGTACTCCTATGACTATTTCGTACGCTGACGCTGTCAGGTCGAATACTGCGGTACACCCCCAAGGTGCCATATCAAATTTGGAATCAATGATCTCGAATTTGGCTAACTGAATGATGCAACTCATTTCAACTGTGCAATCAATGCTGCAAGAGATGATGCGGGCTCAAAGCCAACTCATGTAAATTATAATTGCAAAGATATAAGTGTCCTAAAAATTTGTCATTGGAATGCTAACGGTGTTTCTTCCGTTTAGAAATTTTAAATAAAGAAACGCTTTTTGTTTTTAAATATAAAATATAATAAAATTAAGGAACTTTTATTTAAACGTGTGAGTTCACAATTGAGAGGATTTTAGAGAATTGAGAATATTAAAAATTGTAACAGCGAGAGAGCGAATGAAACTTGTGTACGTAATGACCACTGCAGAACGAATGCTCTTTTTTACTCTCCAACCATCTCGTCATTGCCGCTTGGAAAGAGTCCATGGAAAAGCCGCGTGGAAAGGTTTCATGGAACGGCCGTGTGGAAGCTCCTCTCTGGACCTTTTTCCAGACTAAGGCTCGGCTTTAAGATCGCTGTTGGTGCGTACCTTTTCGACGGGTGTAGATTGTCGCATAGGGGACGAGCTTTGTCGCACCGCAATCGACGGAAAGACGTCACCTACGGACAATCGTTGTCGCAAGGTGTTCGACGCAGGTAGGTCTAACCAACAGTGATCCTAAACAAACGGCATTCGACAACACAAGCTCGAAATTCAAAAAATTCTTGAATTACATTCAACTGACGTAATGCACGTCAATTAAACCCACCTCACAAGCAAAAATAATTTTACTATTAAAAAATATTCGTTTTATGGCACTCATCACCCAGATGGAAAGGCACACAGCGGAACTGGTATATTGATAAAAAAGCCGAATAAAGCACAATCTCATCGAGGAATTTTTCAAAATCTATTTGCAAGCAACCTCCATTTCACTGCAATATGGTTACAGCATTGTTGTGCAATATACTTCCCTCCCAGGTACTGTTACTGAAACTCAATTCATTGAGTACTTCAAACGCTCGGAAACAAATTCATAGCAGCTGGGGACTATAATGTCAAGCACCCACACTGGGGCTCAAGATTGATAAACCCCAAAGGCCGACAGTTAAATTCACTAATTATCAACAGCCATCAAAATTTTGAATGTATATCAACAGGTCAACCCACCTACTGGCCGTCCGATTTCCAAAAAGACCCGACCACTTTAATTTTGCGATCAGCAAAAACTTTGATCGTAGCGAAGTACATGCTGAACCCAACTTCGATCTTTCATCCGACCATTCCGCTGCTATATTTACAATGATGGGCTTGCCCACGCTTACCGAAAAACCCGGCAAAATTGTAACAAATAAATCCAACTGGCTTAAATACAAAAAATATATAAGCTCGCATTTGAACGAGAACTTTATACTCCGAAGCGAATGTGATATTGATGATGCCGTAACAGAGGTAAACAATATCAAGATATCGGCAGCAGTTCATGCAACCCCAAAAATAGTCAGCAATCCAAAATAACCTCGAATATATACTTCAAGCGAGATCAAAACTCTTGTACGCGAAAAAAGACGCCTACGAAGGGAATGGCAGAGACAACGATCACCCACCGCGAAAGTTAAATTAGTGCCAGCGACTAAGCGACTGATAGAAGCTCTTGATAATGACATGAAAACTAATCTAACAAATTACACTCGAAAATTTAGACCGACAGCAGAATCAACTACTCTCTTTGGAAAGCAAATAAAAAGATGAAGGCACCCAAAACAAACATACTACCACTGCGCACTAACACTGGAAGCTGGGCTAAAAAGGACGAAGAATCATCATATCGGCCAATTAGCTTACTGTCAGTACTCTCAAAAGTCTTTGAAAAATGTCTCTTTGCAAAAATTTTACCACCCTTTCAAAACTGTGGAGCTATTCCCGAGCACCAGTTTGGTTTTCGTAAAAGCCATGCCACCATTGAACAGGAAAACAGAGTTACCACTGAAATCAGAAACGCATTTGAAAAAAAGAAATACTGTTCCGCCATATTTCTGGATATCTAGCAAGCCTTTGATAAAGTATGGCACTCTGGTTTAATGTTTAGAATTAAACATACCCTTCCCGAAGACACTCACAAAGTCCTACCATCCTACCTAGCTGAGAGGAAGTTCAAAATGAAATATGGAACACACACGACAAATGAATTCGACATTTCAACAGGTGTACCTCAATATAGTGCCCTAGGGCCACTGCTATACCTGATTTACACGGCTGACCTGCCTGTATCCCCAGAACTCTTCACATCTACATTTGCAGATGACACAGCAATTTTGTATGGACACACCGACCCTGTGATCGCCTCTCGAGTTTTTGTAATCATCTTCATACTGTTGAAGACTGGCTCGCGAATTGGAGAATAAAAGTAAATGAAAGTAAATGCACCCACATTATTTTCACGTTGCGTCGCGGAACTTGTCCCCCTATTATGCTTAATAACACGCATGTTCCACCAGCCAATGAAGTGAGGTATCTTGGCATTTACTTAGATCGCCGTCTCAATGGAGGCTAAACGCACCCAAATGAAGCTGAGCGCCCAAAAACTGCACTGGCTTCTTAACAGTAAGTCGCGACTGCGGCTCGAACACAAGGTTTTTCTTTACAACGCAACAATAAAGCCCATATGGACTTATGGCTCCCAGCTCTGGGCAAAAGTGAGTACTTCTTTAATAAACATTATACAACGCTCACAGTCCAAAATTCTTCGGACTATAACTGGTGCTCCATGGTTTATAAAAAACGAAAACATACATAAAGACCTTTGTACCCCGATGGTTAGAAACGAGCTAATTTTATTAAACCGCAAATATTGCACTCGGTGTTCCCAACATCCGAACCCACTAGCTAGAAAAATGTTGCTAACAAACAGCTACTCAAGGCTCTGTTAATATTTATTGCATATTTATTGGGTCACCTGTGCCGCGCTGTAACACATATCCAACTCAGCATATTTGGGTATTTGGTCACCTGTGCTGCGCTGTGGCCAGCGTGCCAATGCAATATGCGTCAAAACACCAGCTTGCGTTTTCGTTTCGATTACTTAAGCTCTGCTTTGCTTACTTCGATTTATTGACATTGCTCAATCGATGCGCGTGTGACATATATTTGGTGTTTATGATCTGATTTCTTTCTTGTTCTTCTCATTGCTTGTAATTGCCTCATAACCAGAGATCCTAAATAACTATTAAATTTTTTTTTAAATCGAAAAAATTGCTTTTAAAACAACGAAAATTTTTGACGTTAGTCGATAATACTTATGATTGGGATTTTTTTGTTTTTCGTTGCTCAAAACTTTTATTTTTTGATAAATATTTTTTACGCTGCCTTGTAACAATTATGAATGAGAAAAAATTTTTTCCGTTGCTCATAATTTTAAGCATTCAATAAATATTTTTTTACGTTGCTTCAAAACGATTGTGAATGAGAAAAAACTTTTCCGTTTCTTATAAGCTTTTATTTTCAATTAATAGTTTTTAATTTATTTCGTTAAGAGAGAAAATATATGTATAGTGGTATACTGGTGATACCATTCTACTGATATCATTAATAGCGCTGCTGATCGCGGTCATTATTAGGCAACGTAAAAACAATGTATTGAAAAATAAATGTTATAACCAACGGGAAAAAATTTGTCTTATTCATAATTGTTATGAGGCAACGTAAAAAATATTTATCGAACGATAAAAATTATGAGCGACGGAAAAAAAAAATTTCTTCAATAACTGTTATAGAAAAATGAAATATATTTTCATTGTTATCTTAAAATTAATTTTTTTTAATACAAACTTTAATAATTATAGTCCAATTTTTTTTCCTTATTTCTTATTACTGTTATGTCTCTGCTCATAACAGCTCAAAAGGCGTGACTTGCCATCATTGCCTCACAACTAATCCCCTTGTAAACTATTTTTTTATAAAATTTTCTCCTGGAAGCCCATCTATCACGAACTGTCGTGACCACTGGGGAACGATTAAAAATACAATCTTCTCACATTAGCTCCATTTTGCGATTGCATTTAACAGCGAGAAATTCTTCAGCAAACGAGCAATCGCGGCATCGCTGCTTTTTTCCATCTTGGGAGAGAATGTGTGCGATGAATGAGTTCCGTGGTTGATCGTATGCCGCCGCGTGGAATGCTGTGCATTTTTTCGATAATTTCCTTGCGATTTGGTTGCGGAATGAACTTGGATGTCCAAATATCACGGTAGATTTTTTCTGATGTATTGGGTATAAAGATTTGCTTGAGCTGCAGATCTGTATTGTTGTCCTCTATAAGCTTTATTAGTTCGGGACAATTTCTTTGTTCTGTAGCGGTTTGATTATAGTTTATGATTATTGATTCGACCGCTGCAATGCGAGAAAGTGCGTCAGCTGTTGAGTTTTCAACGCCGGCAACATGGATAATTGTTGTTGTGAATTGACTGATGTAATCTAATTGCGGAATTTTTCGTGGGGACGCGTTGTCCGACTTTTGCACAAACGCGTGCACCAACGGTTTGTGGTCCGTAGGTACTTCGAAAATTCTTCCTTCACGCATGCTATATATTTTTTGAGTCTCGGTAAGTTTGAGGCTAAAAAATCCAATTGGCTGGTTTTCTCCATTGATGATTTGGTGTAACGAAGCGCCGATCGCGCTTTCGCTGGCGTCTTTGCTGAGTGAAATGTGTGCGTTTGGTGCCGGATGCGCCAAAAGCGTTACATTTGCAAGTTGCGATTTACATTCGTTAAAATGACTTATTGTTTCCTTGGTCTAGTTGATTGGTGTTGGGTCGTTCTTTTTGTTGCCGGGAATCAATTGGACTATTGGCACCTGGTGCTTGACTGCATGTGGTAGAAATCGACGGTAAAAGTTGATCATTGCCAAAAAACGATGACAATGGTTTGATTCCGGCGGCTGTAACGCAATGACCAAGAAATTCTATTGATGATTCGATTGATGTTGGCTTCGGTACCGATGCGTTGAGTTCAGTGATATCGTTGAATTCCTCCAATATGTCGGCGAAATCGTTCGATATGTCGAATGTTTTGATGTGAAGCGGAGATTCGAGACTGTAAACGCCGTGGCGGTAATGCGACGTTATTGCGTCGACAAGTTTTGAAATTTTTATGTCGGCGAGTAGGTTGAAATGTTGCAGAAAATCCGAGTCAATGATGGGATTTTTTGTTTCTGCGATGATGAAAAACCATGTGAATTTCCGACGCAATCCGAGATGGAGTGTGAGCCGTTTAACGCCATATGTTTTAATGTTGATCCGTTTCCAGCGAATAATAGATTGTCGGTAATGTTGCTGAGTCAATGCGCACGTGTCGCTGGAATAACCGAAACGTCCGTGCCGGTGTCGATAAGGAAATTTTGGCCGGATTTGCCATCTGGAACCAAAATTAAATTAGATATTGATATCTCAACACTATTTACCTCGAGATTGTTGATTGATTGCGTCCTTTAATGGGTTTGTCGACTCCTGAGTTTGCTGTTGATTTTTTGGAGTGTTGTCTCCTGTTGGCTGATATGTTTTTCGAGTTTTTCTACTTGATCATCCGATGCGTCGATTGTTGTGCTGCAGCTAGCAGCTGACTTTACGTCGCTCATTGAGTCGAGAACGACGTCTGCAGTAATTGCTAATTGAACGACAGTTTCGCCGTTGGTTGCGTTTGTGCGTTGTCCGGTT
Source organism: Chlorops oryzae (assembly GCA_020466095.1). Lineage (NCBI taxonomy): Eukaryota > Metazoa > Arthropoda > Insecta > Diptera > Chloropidae > Chlorops > Chlorops oryzae. The sequence continues at coordinate 53,703,716 of CM035808.1, read as the reverse complement.
GATTACGTATGAGATCGAAAACCTGGTCAAGTACATAGTTCTCGGCGTGTGCCACGACTGCAGTATACTTCTCTTTTTCCTTGCGGATGCCAAAACCATTTAATTTGAACCATTCGTCCACTTTGATGAACCATGCCACGATGTGAATTTTGAGTTTAATTTTGGAAATGGCAATTTTCCGAAAACGGCATTAACTTGATTTGCTTGATTGTAACCATCGCCTTGAGAGTTATTGTCTTCTCCACCATGTGCTTCATTTTCGTTTTTTGCGTATAGTCGCCATATTCCATTTGCTATTTGTGAATTCGCGCGAAAGAAGTATAGCAAGCGTCGATTCGCAGAATGAAGCGTCGAAGTTTGCAGCGACTACGCCGCACAGTGTCGCGTCTTCATACATTCTTTGGCCAAAAATAGTAGGAGTTGCCCTAGAGCAATGAAATTTAGCATGGACATTACTTTTGGTAAGATGAGGAAATATTTTAAAAATTAGCAGCATATCCCATACATCCCATCCCGCCACCCATCCTCCTTGTAACGGAAACTCCAAAATTTGCATTTTTGGAGCTAGAGGTTTGAAATTAAGCACATGGATTTCTTTTGACCACAAATATTAGAAAAATATAGAAAATGTGGGTTGGCCACGCTCACTCAAAGCTGGAAAAAAAATCAATAAGGAAGTGCCCTGTAATTTGTATAAAAAAGTTTGCAGGAATGGAGAATATGCATGAATTTTTTTTATTTGCTTATTCATTTCTACTAGTTATTGTATTAACAAATATACAAATATCAGGTCTGAAATCGAAACCATTACGAAAAAAATCAACTTTTAAAATTTTAGCTCATTCAAACGCTTCCGTTTTTGCGCCCTTGCTCGTGACGTCAGTTTACACTAATTCCATATCGACAGTAGATATGGAAAAATTTCGATATTCGAAGTCAGAAAATTATTTTCAGCGCCACATAAGCATTCAGTCTGACTGATCATTCACCCGTAAATTCTTAGATTCATAAAGGTATGGAGACCACTTGAATTTTTGAACTGTTTCGGTTTGGTGGTTCAAGGAAAAATCGAACCGCTGATTTGATTTAAAAAAAAGTATATATATATTTACCTTTTCGAACCGCGGTTTCGGATCGGTTTATACGGTTCAACGAATTGGTTTTTCTTATAAAATTAAAAACGTTTAATTAGTTAAACGTAACAATATTTCTTTAAGCTAAGTATTCTCAAGCCTAACTCAAGTCTTGGGGAAAATAACATAAAGTGTGGAGACGAAAAAGTGTTAGCATTTTCAACGATTTTTGTAACACTGAGCCAATCTAAACGAACTTAAATAAAACATTATAATTGGAAATTGAAACAATGAACCTTTTATTTCAACTCAGTTTAGACGCTCATCCCTGGACTACAACAACAACTCCTGTTACTTGGAATTAACGCCAAAGACCTTATCGGACCTTAAAATGGCGATAATTACAAGCTTCGGCTAAGGCCAATTTTATAGAAACCTCCAAAACTAAAAAAAAAATGCATGTAACGGAATAAAACCGAAAGCTATTGTTGTTGTTGTTATCCAAAAAACCTTTCTTATGTGCAGCTACTTTGTTGGCCATTTTTTGTTTTTCTCCTTAAGCTTTAACATATCTGTTACTGAGAAAAAATGGGTAATGCCAATTTCCTCGACATGAGTGTATGTGAACCGAACCATTTATTATAATATTTGTGTTTGGTTTCTGATTTACTCCGAAAATTTTTTTGACATTGGTTTAGTTTACGGTTCGGTTTTTTAATTCAAAAAATAAGTCAAGTTCGGTTTCCCTCCCTGTTTTTATTAGATTTTGAAGTTACATCCGCGTTTCCATTTACACAAGACAGCAGAAACTGATCTATCGAGTAAGTGCAATCAAAAAATTCTCAATTTTTCTCAAAATGTTCGCACTTTGTTCGCCCAAAAAGTGAGAATGGATGTGAATTATTGACGAGTGTAAAATGCGTCTATCGAATAGCTATATAAATTTTTCTCCATATTTTAAGTCAAACGTACCTTGCAGCTTTTACTCCTCTGAGCTCAGCAGAAGTAAAATCCGGATTTGCAGCGAAATATGTGGCCATCATAAATACGTAAATGTTTGGGAGATTGTCGGATTGCGCTTTCACAAAACCGCTTTCAGTCATTCTCATCATTTAAAAAAAAAATTTGTTATCTCTAATTGAAAAGTTTTTTGACATACCTAGGCTATCGATTGCGATATTTTCCTATCGCCAATCGCTAGTTTCGTGTAAACTGACGTCACGTTTTGCTATAAAAAAAATGTTGCGTTTTAGAAATTTGCCCGGAAATTTAAAAACAGCCACTTTTTGATGGTTAAATTTTACTATTAAATTAAAGTTAATTTTAAAAATAATAATATAGCGTGTTTTCTGGAGCACTAAAGATTATAAAAAAATTATTTTATCCATATTTAAGTTACGTGCATATTCTCCATTGGTAAATGTGGTACTTGGTGAAAAATTCAAACACATATTTATCACAAAACATAAAAAAAACTAATCCAATTCTTGGAAAACAAGAAATGCACCATGACAAAAACACTGAAATTCAAACGAAAAGTTCAGATAAAAATTATACGTTCGAAACTAGGTTTTGCCCGACTTCTTCATGCAGCGTTGCTTAAAATCCTGAAATTTTACAGTTCGCTGCATCTTTGATTTCCACCATGTTTTAAGCTTTCTCCCCTACTTCTTAGACGTACGAATCCTTTGTTAGGATATAGGGTGCAAAGCGCTTAGACCGGAGTCGAGCGTATAGCCGCGCCATTATTCCTACTCTCAAATACAGGATGCAAAGCGCTCAACCGGAGTCGAGCGTATAATCGCACCTTTATTATCCCTTTATGAAATGAATGAACAAGGATCAAAGTTGGTCCTTTATTTTTATTGAATAAAATCCTTCTTATGGCAAAAGCTTACACTTTGAAGTTAATCTCTAATCTTCGTGGCCGCTGGGTGGGTACGCACGTCAGAGTTGAGACATCAAAAACAGTCTGCCTTTCCAGTGGACGCTACTCCGTTTTTATAGTGAAATAGTGCTGATCTTGCACTTCCCATAATCCGCGATCTTTGTTTATTTTGCCAGATAATGTATTGCTTATGTCGTCGTCGTTCTTGCCCTGGATCTGCTTTGAGCACGTACAATCCTCTGCATCCAGCTTCTTCAGATGCTGCATTACTTTTTGATTTGCAGGCTCGTTGGTTCTCCTCATGTCACCTGCCCGTCCGCGTCTATCGTGGTCGTCGTTCCAAAACCTTTCAGCTCCCGTTAATTCGTTTATTTGTCTTGAATATTATCGTCGCCCAAATGGTTTCATGTTTCGCAGCTGAGGTCTTTTGCATAGCGGTTGTAGTTATGCATTGATTCATGAACAGAAGAACAGAAAGTTGGGATAGGGATTGTTTGTGCGGTTGTGACTCACAACATCCCTCCCCTCTTTGGAGAAAAGCGCTACCTTAGCGATGTTCAGAATCTTTAGTCTGGATAAGTCTGCTGGTATTGTGTCATTTGTGTTGTTCACTGCAACTGATGTTGTTGTTGGTTTAAAATTTCTTCTAAGGATTTTTATTTTGTTGTTTATTCCAAGACGAAACAATGTGTCGAAACTCATGCTGCCGCTGTTGCTTTGTTGTTTATTGCAAGACGAAACAAACTCATGTTGCTGCTGTTGCTTTGTTGTTTATTGCAAGACGAAACAAACTCATGTTGCTGCTGTTGCTTTGTCGGCAAGCCGTTGTTGTTTGGCGTACATATATATATAATATTTTTTTTTTCTCTGCTGGTGCAAGTGATTCGGCCTTGAACTTGAAGACACAGACGACCAACGTTAGAAAGCTTGCTTCTGGATGTTTATATTGTTCTGGGAGGCAATTTTGGCTCCCCACTCTCCCCCTCTTAATGTTGATGTGCGTTCTTGTCGATAGTGTTCACTTTTTTGGTCATTTTGATCCAGGGCAGATATGATGTTATCGTGTGGTAGATTTATTGCTGATGATGTGTTAGAGTGGTGGCCACGGCGCTTATAATTTATTTCAATTACATAGATTATATTTCTTAAACAAAAATCTTCATTTGGTTTGGCTTAGTCTAAAAACTCTTATTACTATTTATGTTTTTAATTGTAGACAAATGAATATTTCGACTTCGCTTAGTTTTATGAAAAGATTGAAATTTATTAATTTTGTGGTATTAAGATTTCTCTTTTTCTTTTCCCCTTTTTTATTGTGTGTTTTTTTTTAATTTTTTTTTTTTTTTTTTAATTCGACGTGGCTTAATTCCACAATAAGAATGAAATTGACATTAGTATTATTTAAAATGCCTTTTGTTAAAAAGTTAGATAAGTTAGTTTTTTTTTTTTTTTTTTTTTTTTTTTAATTCTAAATAAGTTTTTAATATGCAAGAAAAATTGAAATATTTGAGAGAATTATTTTAAACGTTATGAGTTATAGTTTCAGGGTTTAGTAATACCTTTTGAAACACATCTTTTTCCTTCATATATATATATCTTTAATGCTAAATTCTTAATTTAAGTTGTTTATTGTTCAAGTTAATTGTTTTTTTTTTTTTTTTTTTTTAAATCAAATGCAATGCAAGCAATAAAGTTGGTTTAGTTTTCTTTCTCAATTTATAAGGTGATGCCTTTAAAACAACAAGCAGCAAAATCTTGGTTAATATTTATTTTAAATTTATTATTCCTGCTTACCTCCAATATGAAAGTTCGATTATTTAAATGTAGCTTTTTCTCTACAGGTTGTCTGTTGTTGTTTTCGTTAAATTTTCCCGTTCAATTTTTGATAATTTGTTTATTTGTATCTCTTTTTCCTCCCATTCTTTTAAAAAATTTTAAAAATTCAAGTTATGTTTAAAGTGTGCCTGTGCTTGTTTCAAATTTATCTGTATTTGGGTTATATTCTCTTTTTCCCTTTGTAGTTAAAAAAATTCATGAACAAATTGAATTACAAACAACCCGCAATCTATGGAATTTTGTTGCTGTGGGCATTTAGGGTATACCCATTTCAATTCTTCGTCAGTTTTTAGATGATTAATATATTTTAGCTCCTTAATAAAGTATTCTATATTATTATATATTTCTACTGTGTTATGTGGTTGCAGTGAATCTAAGATGTATGCCACATTAAGGTTGACTATTACTAACATTAAATGATGCTCTTCGCATACTGGGAAAATTAAGGTTTTAATTTTATTAATATTAATTCCTTTTGTCAAAGAACGTATTCTGAATTCAGAAATATTAATATTGTCCGCTGATCTAGCCAATTTGATCCCTGCATAAGTGAATGCACTAAATATGTGCACACTTTTCTCAAAACCATGTGTAATATGGATACAATTCAGTTAAACGTCTATATGAATGTTATTAAACCATTGATATTCAATCAACGCACTATATTCCCGATTTTCTATTCGGGTGTCTCGTTTTCCTATTCTGTACGAGCATGTTTGAAAAAAGTTCATTTTACTTACATAGTATATATATATATATATATATATATATATATATATATATATATATATATATATATATATATATATTATATATATATATATTATTATATATATATATATATCATATTTTTTTTTTTTTTTTTTATATTTATTCAAAACTTTTTCTTAGTTTGCCTGTGGCTTGATGATCTTTCCGTTCTCCTTCTGTGCCGCTATAAAAGAAACAAAGACTGAGAATTATTCGCACCGAATCCCCTCTGTTAGAAGCTGTTAACTGTGAAAAATGTTATTTGATGTTTATGTTTAGATCAATTTTGTTTGGATCGCCAATTGACGACAAAGTGTGCAAGTTGTTGTTCGATACGAGGGGCTGTTCAAAAAGTTACTAACTTCGGTTATTCTTGCTCTTGATATTTTTGACGGATTGTTCCAAAACTGGACTCCTCTTGCTTCTCGAGTGCCAGGTCCTGGTTAATTTCTACTTTAACTGATTTTCTCTTAATTATTATATAGAATATTAAGACGCCTCCAATAATTAGAAGGAAAAGCGTGCCGCTTATTCCATATGTGATATTTCGGTGGAATTTTAGCTCTTTTATATATGGCCTATTCCTGAAACTATTAACCACCATATCTTCGAATATGATTGGGTTATTTTCGTATTTCTTGTCTGTGTTTTCTGGATAAAAAAATTTGTCTTCCATGATGGATCTTGCATTAAAAAACTTTTCATTACCAATCTCTATACTGCAATTCGAGAAGGAGATAAGAGCGTTCCTTTCTATTGTTAAATTCCTTCTATCGCAGGTCTGAAACAACTTTATCCCCCTTGCGTTTTTTACAATTATTGTCCCCTCATCCACGTACTGAATGAAGGTCCTATTGTTAAAAATGAAATTACATTTGTTTTGGACAGCACAGTGGCGGCTTCGTTTTAGTTCTTTCAAAATTGAGTTGTCTTGGTAAGTAAAAATTGTGTTATTAATTGATGTAATTATTTCGTCGTCCGCCATTATTTCGAAAAAATCTTTATTTAAGACTGCTGTAATCAGCATGATCTCTGTTTTTATCATTGTTTTTGGTACTTTAATGACAATTATTATGGAATTATCTGTATGGGACATTATTCCTACTCTTATAAATTTTAATCTGAGGAAGTCTATTTTGAATTTTTCGATCTCCTCTGTGGTAAGGATGCTGGGGTGAATTAATCCATTTTTTGCTGCTGCAATACTGTCTTGTATCAAACTTATTTTATCTTCAATACTTTTTAGTTTAAACATTTGGTCACTGAACAGGAGGTGTTTTGAAAGCTCTATATTTCGTTTATCTAAGGTTTAAAAAAACTGTCTATCTTGTTCTATTGCTTTTCTTATAACTCCCAGGGTTTCATTGAAATGGTTATTTATTACGATTTGTTTATTAAGGCCCTCTATGGCGTTATGACTATTTTCCGCCGCTATTTTGAGATGATCTTCTATCTCTTGTTTATCCTGATCATCCATTATACCAAACAACCATTTGGTTGCGGTGCCTACTGCATTTATCAGTCCCCTTTGCATGCGCCTTTGTTCGAATGGTGTTATTGATGTAAGCTTAATTTGAATGGCTTTGATTTCATGCTTCAACAGGCGTTTGTTGTATATATCAGTTTCATCAATATATGCCTCTATTGAATCCAGCATATGTTAGTAGCAATTTCTTTGGGATGGATTACATGTAAGATTGTGTATGAGTCCGCAACAATGTTTGTGTCCCGCAAGTGGATTTCGACGAATCCCTTTTGGTCTGGAATTGGTGTAGACATTAGGTTTCCCTTGGCCGCAGTAAATAAACATATCAACATGGGAAAAATCTGAAACAGAGATCTTTTGTTGTATTTTTAGTCTCGATCCAGATTGCTTGGATTTCAACGGTGTGTTCGTATTTTAGCTTATTAATTATATGTTATATATGTCAACAGTGGCTGAATTCCAAAATCAGCACTTTTGGTCATGTTCGGTATTTTTTTTTTTTTTTTTTTTATATTTATCGGAATTAAATGCTGTGTTGGCTTTTTTGGCCTGTAAGAACCCGGCTCGTGCTGTTTATCCTTTAAACTTATACTGATCGTGGAGTGGGTCGGACAAAAGATGTTTTCGCTTCTATCTGGTGTTTGCTTGGTAAGTTGCAACAAATTACAGACTTCAACTGTTCACAATTCCAAATGTCAATTTATTTATTTTATTATTTTTTTTCTTTTTATTTTCTTTATTTTCAGATCTGGGATGCCGCTCATGTGTTGGCACTCCTTAACGATTTTTATGGATGGCCGGCGACTTCCCCAAAAATTCGGAACAGGCGGATATGGCAGAGGTGCCATCCACGATGTATCCCCGGCCGGAGGTGTCGCACGCTTGCCATCATGTGCCGTAACTATCATTTGGTTAACAACCCCCTCACGGATGAACATTTGGGGTGCTACTTAGGAGATTTTTATTACTTTCCCGGTGTCCGTGATGCTTTACACAAAGTGCTTGCCAGCGCAATGGACATCGCTCTTAGGGAGGGGTACCAGCGTCGCTGGGGCATTGTTTGTGACTCTCGACATGCTCACAGGCTGGTGACCCTGCGGAAAGATGCAGAGCCGTATAATGAGGAGTTTACCTTTCGCATGAACGTTAATCGTCTGGCGTTTGAGGCTCTCGCTCCAAAGATCCATCGCATGCCGTGCCTGCCGCCAGGACCCTTAATAGATGAGTGGGACCATGGCCGTCACTACTTTTTTGCACCAAATGCCCCGTTTCTCCGGACCAAATCCGAGAGCGATCTCACTGCATTTGGACCCAATGCCGTAATATGGTTTTAATAACCATCTTTATGTTTTTTCTTTCAATGAATTATCGTGCACAGTGGGTTCGATAAGTCCTCGTCTTTGGATTTGACTTGTTTAAAATCAATAAAAAAAATTTTAAAATTTAATCAATAACATTTTCATCTCGGCATTTCCGAGAATATGGCAAAAGGTTTGTATCAAACTGAATGTTTTAATTGTTAGGTTGAATATTTGTTTGCACCCACAGTGCCTGGTGCAGGAAAAGATATTGCTGTTGGCAGTTTATTGCATGCGCTCGCTGCGAGCGGATTTCAAGTATGATTTCAGGAATATCACAATTCAGCCCTGCGTTTATTGTGTTTATTGCTATGTCCAGCGCAATAAGTGTGCCTGTGCGGCCAACACCAGCACTGCAGTGAATGATGATTTTTGAATGTTTATTTTTCTTTTCTGAGATTTGTTGGTGCCGCTTGACAGTGAACCAAAATTTAAGAAGAGCATAAGGGCTTGGTGAACCATTATCCGGCCAGCTCGTAAAATGCCAATGCCAAATCATTCTTGATTCCTTTGTTTTATTATTTATTAATTCTATTTTGGATTGAGTGCTATTTCTCTTCACAATCTTGCTCAAAGTTTCCACCATGAAATCGTCTGTTCTAATTACTTCGTTTATCTGTTGCCCCCAATACGGGTGACATTTAACCTTTTCGTTTTCGATGAGCCTTGTAAGCATGACTATATTAAAGCATTTTTGTTCCCATACCATGCACCAGAAATCATTCATTGTGTCTTTAAGCGGACCTTGTGTGGCGATGTATTCTTCCTTTTTCCCAAACCCATCAACAAAATTTGCATGAATGTAAATCGATAGTGAATGAAGCCTCACTCGATTCCGCTTCAAACATGGAATGTCATAGTATCGGTTTTTTGATTGGTGTTCAAGGCTAACATCGATTTTTCTCTTAACCAGTTGTTGGTTTAATCTATTATATTCTTCAGTTAGTTGCTTAATATTTGTTGTATGTAACCAATTATTTATCCCAATTGTTTAATTGTACAAATTTTGTGCGTTTTTTCATTAAATGGTTTAAGTAAATCTTTATGGAAGGTTTTTTCTTTTCCTTTGATTTTCAACCGTACATTGCTCACGCTTGGGAGGGAGACTACCTCATAGGGCCCCTCCCAAATTGAAGAAAATTTATTTTGACGGCTTTGGCTCTTAATCCATACCTTTTCGCCTATTGAAAAATTTCTCTGTTTCGTTTTTTTATCATAATATTTTTTTTGAATTATGTTTTGCTTTCTTTTGATTATTCCTAACTATTTCGTGACATCTTTGGATTTGGTACCTTAAAATTTTGCTGTAATCGTCTGGATTATACAGTGGGCTTGGTTTATTTTTTAATTTTACAGGAATTTCGAAATCAAAACCAAAAAGTGTTCTGCATGGTGTTTGTTTTGTCGATGAGTGCACTGTGTTGTTATGCACGTGCATAGCATGGTGCAGCCATTCATCCCACTTTGTGCCATCCTCATTGACGAAATTTCGAAGAAATTCCGCAAGAGGTCGGTGACTTCTTTCAAGAGCACCATTGGCTTGGGGGTGGTAAGGTGAGGTCTGTGATTTCTTTATTCCAAGCACTTTACAAACCTCATTAAATAGTTTGGATGTAAAATTGGTTCCATTGTCAGTTATTAGTGTTTTAGGAATATTAAATTTTGAAATAATTTCATTGAAAAAAGCTCTAGCTACTGTTGCTGCTTCTGCATCTGGAATGGCTGTGCAGACGAAATATTTTGAAAAGTCATCCAAAAACGAAAGAATGTACTTATTTCCCCTGGATGAAACGGGAAGTGAACCGACTATGTCCATAAAAACTTTATCAAAAGGTCTATGGGGTGTGTCTGTTATTGACAAAGGCATCCTTTCTACTCGAGAGCTTTTGTTTTTCTGGCAAAGTTCACATGCTTTAATGTAATTCCTAATCTGCCGTTGCATGCCCTCCCATTTATATTGTTTTCTAATTCGAAAATATGTTTGCGCAAAACCCTTGTGGCCTCCCATTGGAGTATCATGAAAAATCTTCAGCACCTTTTGTATTTCAGTTGGATCGGTAAGAACAACATCTGTGTCTTCATTCCAACTGTCATTGGTACCCATGCTTCTTGATTCGTCCAAATGCTCGTGAGTGTCTTGTGACATTGATCTGGTGACTACTGCTATTGGTTTGTCTGAATTTGGAAGTCTGCTTAACGCATCTGCGTTAAGGTTGTTTTTTCCAGGTTTATAAAGAATTTTGAAATCGTATTCTAAAAGTTTCAGTCTAAAACGGCCTAATCTCGTGTCTTGATCCTTTAAATTTGCTATTCCTTTCAGAGGTTTATGGTCGGTATATATTTTGAAATATACCCAAAAATATGCATTTCCAAGAAATTAAAAATCTTTGATGCAGCGGCGAAGTCTATTATATTTTATGGAGCACAAATATGGGGCGTCTGGAGGTTCGACCAAGTAGAAAAGCTTTTAAGATTTTTTCTTAAGAAACTGCTTTTCTTGCCTGAAACGACTCCTAATTATATGCTGCACTTGGAAACAAGAATGCATTCGCTGTTTATCAATACCTTTCAAATGCACGCGGAATACATTATCCGCTGTCTCGACCTACCGGCAGGACGTTACCCAAAAATCGCTGCACATATCATGTTGAGAAAGCATCTATATTTCGCAGCCGAATGGGAAAAAATTTTTAGCAGCTCAGGCATTGGTTTCGGCGCAGACTTCTCTTCAAACGCTTTCAGAGCGCTTCTACCAACTGTGGCAGCTAAAATAAGGGAACTCGAGTATAAAACTAATATAGAACGCGCTCAGGCGGGGACGTTCCATGATCTGTACCCATCTTTAAATTTTAACTTTGAACCGTATTTTACTAATGAGCTCTCAGCGCACGCAATAAGCATTATCTTGAGAACAAGAGGTGGACTACTTAACATTAACGGCAGAGCCTTTAAAGACGGAACAACAGGTCTGTGTACAATCTGTAACATGGACGAGGTAGAAAACACGTATCACTTAATTGGAGTATGCCCAGTTTATCGACCATATCGTCTAAAATTTTTTGGCAACCGCTTGCTATCCCGTGAGGAGGTAATTCAAATTTTAAATGGAAATAAGTTCAAAGTTTTGTACAATTATGTAAAGGCCTGCATTGGATATAGGGATCTCATTGTAAACGAATATTATTAAAGTTAAGCTAGTTATTTTGTTAAGCCAATCTGGCACACAGTACAAGGTGCTATTGCCATGATAATTCGATGTATGTATAAATATGTAAGAGTAGGTTAAGTACGAATTTTTGTGAATAAATAATGAATGAAATGAATGAATTTTGAAATGTTTGCCTAAAAGATCGGTTCTAAAATTTTTCACTGCCCAAACTATTGCTAAAAATTCTTTTTCTATCGTGGAATATCGTCTTTCGGTTGCACTTAGTGCCCTACTCGCAAAGTAGATTGGCAGGTCTTGTCCCGGCTCTCCCTGCGACAATACGGCCCCTAATGCTTCGTTGCTGGCATCAGTTGTCAGAATAAATAATTTTTCAAAATCGGGATACTGAAGTATCGGTGGGCTTGTTACCGCCTCCTTCAACCTTTCCATTGCCTCTTGGCAATCCTTATTCCAGACAAATTTTTCTTCTTTTCTTAATAATTTTGTTAGTGGCAAGGATTTCTTGGCTGCATCAGGAATGAACTTTCTGTAATAATTTATTAATCCAAGAAAAGATTGTAATTGCTTAATATTTTTTGGTGGTTTAATATTTTTTACTGATTCTACTTTAGCTGGGTCCGGTAAAACCCCAATTTCCGAACATTTATGTCCTAAATAAACTACTTCCTTTTTTAAAAATTGGCATTTCTCCGTTTGAAGTTTAAGATTATTTGCCCTCAAAACGTCAAACACATTCCTCAACCGAATTTCGTTGTCCTCTAAGTTTCTTGCATAAACCACAATGTCATCAAGGTACACAAAGCAATCGATTCCCTGAAGACCTGTCAAAATACTATTCATTATTCTCGGAAACGTTGCTGGTGCTCCTGTGAGACCAAAAGGCATCCTAATGAATTCAAAATGTCCCAAGCCCGTGCTGAAGGCTGTTTTCTGTCTATCCCGTTCATCAACCAGCACTTGATGATAGCCGCTAGCCAAGTCCAAGGTGGAAAAATAACGACTGCATCCCAATTGATCCAGAATTTCATCTATTCTTGGTATAGGGAAAACTTGTTTAAGTGTAATGTCGTTTAATTTTCTAAAATCCACCACTAGTCTCGACATACATAAACGCTTGATTCGGTCGGACGCGTTTTTTACCTTGCTCCGCAACCTTAGTAAAAAAAAAAAAAAACAAAGCCAAAAAAACAAACAAAACATAACACAAAACAATCACAAAATTAAACATTATTAAATAATAAAAAATAAAAAAATAAATCCACTGAATTAAATCAAAATTAAATTTATAATAATAAAAATAAGAAAAAAACCCGAATAAAAAATTAGAGACAGTGACTCTTATAGTGCGCGAAAAGTGCATGTAAAAAAAAAAGAGAAAGAAGAAGAAAAAAATTGAAAATAAAATAAGTGTTCAACGTTCGCCGCCGTGCGGCCGACGTCGCTCGCACAGTGTTACCGAATCGATCCAACAACAAAATGCTCTGCTGAACCTTCACTCGGTGACGTCAGGCAAGCTTTCCCGCACACCGCAGCAAACAAATGCAGCAAATGCACTACCCTTTCTGCCTACAAGCTCCAATACTCCCTGCTCGATCGCAGTAAGTACGCCAACTAATACTTTTGCTAGTCCTAAGTACACAGCTACAACGTCAACGGTTTCTGCTATTATTGCGAGCCTCACCTCTTCAAAAACAACAGCATCACTGCAAAACGAAGAAACAACCGACACACTGACAAACATTAAGTCAGAAGAAGAATACAGCAGACAAAACGAAGCCGAAATTGCTGCTCAAACCGCTGCTCAGAGCTCAGCCGTGCGCTCTTCTCAAGTGAATGCTAGCGCCGCTGCCGCTATAGCAAAAAACGTTGGCGTACACGAAAAGCAAAAGGGGTCGGCAGTGCAGACAGGCATGGATCGCTACGTCAACATCAAGCGGAAATTGAGTCCCCAAAAAATACAAGGACAGAAGGCTCTAAAAGTATTGAAACCCAATGCATCAACGAGCACTGCTACTAGCCCAAGCCAAAATAGATTTGCGCTGCTTGCTAGCAAAGATGACAATAAATCATCTACTCCCAACCCCATCAAAAAAATTAAGCCTCCCCCAATCTACTTGCGTGAGGAAGGTTCAACGCTCTAGTAGCAACTATCGCTCGTTCCATTGGCAGCAGCAACTTTCACGTTGTTTCCATTAAAAGGGGTAACGTGAAAGAAACTAAAATACAAGTTTATACGGAAATCCACAATCGTACCCTGGTGAACCACTTTGATGCACTCAAAAAAAGCTACTATACCTACCAGCTTAAAGTAAGCAAAGGTTTAGTGGTAGTAATAAAAGGCATCGAGCCCTCACTTGACCCAGCAGAGATCAAAGGCACTCTGCAAGCTGCAGGTTTTCCAACGAAAACCGTTTTTAATATTAAAAACAAACAAAATATTCCGCAACCCCTATATTGCATTGAGCTTGATCCTTCAGCCAACTCCCAAAAACTAAAAAAGAACGAGGTCCACCCAATATACAATCTGCAATTTTTGCTACATCGCAAAATTACGGTCGAAGAGCCTCATAAGCGGAAAGGACCGGTTCAATGCTCTAATTGCCAAGAATTTGGTCACACGCAAAACTATTGCACTTTGAACCCCGTGTGCGCTACATGTGGAGATCGGCATTCTTCGTACTCTTGTCAAGTTGATCAAGACAACCCTGATGTAAGAAAATGCAGCAACTGTGGTGGTAACCACAAAGCGAGTTATCGTGGATGCCCGATCTACATGGCAATAAAAAAAAAAGACCAACCCAAGCGGAAAACTCACGAAGAAGTTCCGAACTTCTTGCCGAGCCAGCAAGGGCCAGCATCAGCTGCTCTTCCTCCCAAAGCATTTTCATATGCTGACGCAGTAAAGTCTAACACTGCGACCCAACCTCAAGCATCTCTTGCGACAGCAGCACATCCTGTTCGTACTCCTATGACTATTTCGTATGCTGACGCTGTCAAGTCGAACACTGCGGTACACCCTCAAGGTGCCATATCAAATTTGGAATCAATGATCTCGAATTTGACTAACTGCATGATGCAGTTCACTTCAACTGTGCAATCAATGCTGCAAGAGATGATGCGGGCTCAAAGCCAACTCATGCAAATTCTTATTGCAAAGAAATGAGTGTCCTAAAAATTTGTCATTGGAATGCTAACGGCATTCGACAACACAAGCTTGAAATTCAAACATTTCTTGAATTACATTCAATTGACGTATTGCTCGTCAGTGAAACCCACCTCACAAGCAAAAATAATTTTACTATTAAAAATTATACGTTTTATGGCACTCATCACCCAGATGGAAAGGCACACGGCGGCACCGGTGTTTTGATTAAAACTCGAATAAAACACAATTTAATGGATGAATTTTCCCAAAATTACTTACAAGCAACGTCTATCTCATTGCATTATGGTAACAGCATTATCGCTTTAAGTGCAGTTTACTGCCCACCGAGATTTTCTGTTACTGGTACACAATTTTTAGAGTTCTTCCAAAGGCTTGGCAACATATTTATAGCAGCTGGGGACTATAATGCTAAGCACCCACACTGGGGCTCTAGATTAATTAACCCCAAAGGGCGACAGCTATATTCAATTATAATAAATAGTCGTGAAAATTTTGACTGTATTTCAACAGGTCAACCCACTTACTGGCCTTCCGATTTGCAAAAAAAAACCCGACCTCATTGATTTTGCAGTCAGCAAAAACTTTGATCGTAGCGAATTACATGCTGAACCCAGCTTCGATTTGTCATCCGACCATTCCCCTGTTATAATTACAATGATGGGCTTGCCCACATTCACCGAAAAACCCGGCAGAATTGTAAAAAATAAAACCCACTGGCTTAAATACCAAAAATATATAAGCTCGCATTTGAACGAGAACTCTATACTCCGAAGCGAATGTGATATTGATGATGCCGTAACAGAGGTAAACAATGTCATGATATCGGCAGCAGTTCATGCAACCCCAAAAATAATCAGCAAGCCAAAAGAACCTCGAAGATATACTTCAAGCGAGATCGAAACTCTTGTACGAGAAAAAAGACGCCTACGAAGGGAATGGCAGCGACAACGTTCACCCACCGCGAAAGTTAACTTAGTGCAAGCGACTAAGCGCCTGAGAGAAGCTCTTGATAATGATCTGAAAACTAATCTAGAAAATTACACTGGAAATTTGAGCCCGACAGCGGAATCAAACTATCCTCTTTGGAAAGCAAATATAAAGATGAAGGCACCCAAAACAAACGTAGCACCACTGCGTACTAACACTGGAAGCTGGGCTAGAAAGGACGAAGAAAAAGCGCATGTATTTGCTAAATATCTCGAAAACGTTTTTAAGCCCAACCCACGCACTAACGCTTTTCAGTTTCCCAAAACCCTCGATCAATCGAAAATATAGGCGAATTTCAGCACAAGGAGATCAAGTTTATCATTGGCGAGCTAAACACAAAAAAGGCCGCAGGCTTTGATCTTATAACCCCACAGATGGTGCAACAACTCCCCACTGTAGCAACAAGATTAATCCTCTTCATATTCAACGCAATATTGAGGCTAGGATATTATCCTAGACCCTGGAAAATTTCGAACATAATTATGATCCCTAAGCCAGGAAAAGACCTATCACTCCCATCATCATATCGGCCAATTAGCTTGTTGCCAGTACTCTCAAAAGTCTTTGAAAAATGTCTCTTAGCAAAAATTTTACCACCCTTACAAATCTCTGGAGCTATTCCCCAGCACCAGTTTGGTTTTCGTAAAAGCCATGGCACCATTGAACAGGTAAACAGAGTTACCACCGAAATCAGAAACTCATTTGAAAAAAAGAAATACTGTTCCGCCATATTTCTGGATATCTCGCAAGCCCTTGATAAAGTATGGCACTCTGGCTTAATGTTTAAAATTAAACATACCCTCCCCGAAAACACTCACAAAGTCCTACAATCCTACCTCTCTGAAAGGAAGTTCAAAATCAAATATGGAACACACACGACATATGAATATGACATTTCAGCAGGTGTACCCCAAGGTAGTGTCCTAGGGCCCCTGCTATACCTGATTTACACGGCTGATCTGCCTGTATCCCCAGAACTCTTCACATCTACATTTGCAGACGATACAGCAATTTTGTATGCACACAGCGATCCTGTGGTCGCCTCTCGAGTTCTTAATAATCATCTTCATACTGTTGAAGACTGGCTCGCGAACTGGAGAATAAAAGTAAATGACAGCAAATGCACCCACATAACTTTCACGCTGAGTCGCGAGACATGCCCTCCAATTATGCTTAATAACACAAGAGTTCCACAGGCCAATGAAGTGAGATATCTAGGCATTCACTTAGATCGCCGACTCACATGGCGCAAGCACATTGAGGCAAAACGCACCCAAATGAAGCTGAGCGCCCAAAAACTGCACTGGCTACTCAACAGTAAGTCAAGATTGCGGCTCGAACACAAAGTGCTTCTTTATAACGCAACACTTAAGCCTATATGGACTTATGGCTCCCAGCTCTGGGGAAAAGCCAGCAACTCTTTATTAGACATTATACAACGCTCACAGTCCAGAATTCTTCGGACTATAACTGGTGCTCCATGGTTTATAAAAAACGAAAACATACATAAAGGCCTTTGTACCCCGATGGTCAAAAACGAGCTTATCTCATTAAGCCGCAAATATTGCACTCGGTTGTCCCAACATCCGAACCCACTAGCTAGAAATTTGTTGCTAACAAACAGCTCCTCAAGGCTAAAAAGGCGTGACTTGCCATCACTGTCTCACAACTAAGCCCCCTCTAAATTTTTGAAAAAAAAAAATTTTTTTTTGTAACTTTTGTAACAAAAATATCCTCCTGGAAACCCATCTATGGATTCATCATACGGAAAGGCAGCCCAGTTCACGCGTTGGCGTGGACTGAAAAGCATATAATATTAATAAATATTTTTTTTAGTTTTAAGATTCATTAACTTGTTGTTAGTTCATAGGATATGAAGATGCAATAATAAAAAACCGTTAAAAAAAAAAACCACTAGTCTCCATTTTTTTCCCCCATCTTTTCCTAGCCTTTTAGGAACCAATATTATTGGCGAATTCCAAGGCGATTTACTAACATAATTTATCTGCCAGCATTTTATTAACCTGCGAATTTATTTCGGACTTGTGATTTTCCGGTAATCTATAATATATTGTCTACTGTTAATTGGAGGATGTCCTGGATCTGTAGGAATTTCATGTTTCAACACCGTTGTATAAGAAAGGGTATCTCCTTGCAAATGAAATATATCTGTATAATCCCTAAATACTTCTTTAATTGAATGTAATTCCTCTTTATTAAGGTTGTCATCTAAATTTACTGAGTTCATCAAAAGGTCAAAACGCTTATCTTCGCTATCTCCTTTTTGTAACTGATTTATGTTCGGAATCTCCAAATGCTCAAATTCTGTGCCCCAATCGTAGCTCAATTCAAGAGGTTCTATTCGAACATCCGTGCTATTTGCGTTTAACACGGATACATAGCCCCTTCCCCTTTGAACTTCCGTAATTGTGCCTCCCACGAAAACATTTGGCATAATTTCTTTTCTATGAATGACAATCTCTCCTGAAAATTCTTCCATGCATATTGCCACTACTCTTGCTTCTCTAGGATGGATCGTGACTCGTTCTGTCGTACAAACCGGATTGCTATTTTTGGAACAAACAAGTGGTAATGAAGCGATATGTGTGCCGTTTTGGAAAAATGATACATCTTTATTAATGCTGTCTATAAAGGACTTATTCTAGAGCTCATCTCTGCCTATTAGCCCATCTCCCGGAATTTTACTTCCTTTGGGTAAAACATGAAACGTTAATTTTAATTCTTCAATATCGGAATGTTCTAACTTTACCATTCCTTTACTCCTAACATTGCCTCCGAAGGCTCCTACTAAACTTCTTGTTTCCGATTCATTTACTTCTTTCGTATTTTTTAGCGCCTCCCATTTAATCAAACTTGTGTCAGCGCCAGTGTCCACTAACAGGTTTAGCTCCTTGTTTACTGCTTGTTCACTAGGAAATACTACAAACGCGTCGTCCGACACTGAACTGGAACATTGTGTTTTGAAAGTGTGGGGGCTATTTTTAATCAGGTTCCTGCAAGGTTTTGTGATTTGGCTACTCAGCCATTTGCTGCTTTTATTGAATAGGCCAGAAAAATTTTCCCTGACAATTGCGAAGAAATTTAACAGATAAGATAAAAATAAAACCAAAAATTGGCTCTCATTAATTCTATTACTCTTTACAATTTTTAAATTCAAAATTTCCTTGTTTACTATTGGTATGTCTTTGTCGTAAACATGAAAGACT
The DNA here is from genome assembly GCA_020466095.1 of Chlorops oryzae. NCBI lineage: Eukaryota > Metazoa > Arthropoda > Insecta > Diptera > Chloropidae > Chlorops > Chlorops oryzae. The sequence goes on along the minus strand of CM035808.1, from coordinate 53,684,776 downwards.
ACCTTGTCGTTGAAATGTACCTTCCGTTTCTTCTTGCGAATATTTTTCAATAAGGGTTCCTTATTAATATGTTTTCTTGTCTTTATTATTGGCATGTCCTTTTCGTAAAAATGAATTATTACATTATCGTCGAAATGTACCTTCTGCTTTTTCTTGTGAATATCTCTCAATAAACATTCCTTATTACTGTGTATTTTTGCTTTTCCTATACATGTTTTTGTTTTCTCTTTCTCCAAATGTCTCCCATTAATCTGCATTTGGGTTTCTTTTACATCATCTAAAAAAATTTTATTTATGTCTAGTTCTTCTATTTCGTTATTATTTTGTGTTTTACCCTGGTTTGTTTTTAAACTAAGAACTAGACTTTGCTTATTATAATATATTCTCGTTTTATTTGGGCATTCCGGTCTATTTGCCGAGACCGGGCCGCTGGAAGTTTTTCTGATCCACGTTTGCCTTTTGAGGTGGATTGGGGCAAAATCTTGCCATATGACCCACCTGGGAACATCTGTAGCACTGGATATCTCTGTTAGTAAAAGGTTTGGTTTCTGCATTTGCTACCCTATTTCTGTTCTCTGCTCTATTATTGTGGTCAGGTGGTCTGTAGGAGTTTGAATTTTCCGCTCTGTTTCCATCCCTGCCTTGTCTTTCGTTTTGGTTAATGGTTTTCTATTTTGCTGTTGATCTCTTTCTGCATTATTATTTTCGAACTTATTCTTACAAAACGGTGTACTTAAATGCCCATTTATTTTGCAAATGTTACAAAACAAGGTTTTCATTTTGTTGAACCATTTTTCTTCTGAATGACCCCTTTTTCCGCAATATGTACACATTTCTGTATTTGGATTAATATCCTTATAATGTTTGTTGCAATTTGCGCTAAATTGGTGTCCATACTGTGCACAAGTGTTGCAAAATGGCGTATTTTTTCTTTGGACACAGATATCCCAAGTATGGCCTTCTAAATTGCAGAAAGAACATTTAATCATTTGTGTTCCTACTGGGGGTGGTTTGTTCATAAAATTGTTCAAGTAGTTTCTTTTGTCATTTTCTGCATGGAGGTCTTCTGATTCTTCTGCTAATTTAATCAGTTCTGCCAGTGGTTTGTCCCAAGTATTACAGTATGAGAAACGAGCTAATAGGCAATTCAACAAAGCTAATAGGCAATTCACCAAAGGCTTCAACAACCACACGGCGTAACAGGCAATCCACCACGATGCCTCTTTGGGCATTGTTGTCGTCTCTAGAAATTGGGCACATACAAGCAGTTAGTTTTTTTTTAGGGATTTTTTTTCATTTATAAACAGAGAAAATCAGATATTATATAGGTTTTTTAAGAAAGATTATACCATTTTAAACTGTAGAATTTCTTTTAACATGTATTTTTTCTTTTTAGTATTAGAAAAATTTACGTACTACAAAAAACTGATTTCCAAGTTTTTGGTCTTGTTTAATTTAGACGTTAGTGTGGCATCCATGGACAACAGATGGTGCCAAATGGAATGAGTCAATAGTGCAAATCGATGGTGAAAATAGTAACCGACTACAATTTTATCGTTTAGCTTTTAGAAATGAGACTTTCTGTCTGTCTGATTTTCAAAGGTATCCCTTCGTTCTAGGGTTTGTTATAAAATTCATAAATGCTGCTCCGAAACCAAAATTTTGTATATACTTAGTGGAATTATTTATTTGGACTTAGTTAAGGGCATAAAATGTAGATTCCAAATATAGAAAAGTGGCCGCGCCAAAAGGCGTTATTCGAAAATTGAATTTTACACCCAAAATTCAGATGGCGCTTGAAACAAAGACGACATAAATATTTCTTTTTTAATCGTTGACATCCTCTACAAAAAATTTACTTAAGTGGACGAATTTTAAGGGTACCTCCAGCACTAAGGTCAGCCTCAAATATCGTCTGAACTGCTGTTAAGTCATAATCTTTCGAGATATTTGCATGAAATAAGGAATTTGAGCTTATATTTAGCCTCCGATTAAAAATTTAATAGCTGTTTATATGAGTGAGGTATTCTATGGCCAGGTTCTCTTTACTATAACACCCTTACTTTTTTCATTTTGAAACATGAAATTTAAAAATGTATAAATTCCTTTTATGTCGAATTATCTTGCTTTTTATTTGGTTTTATTATGTTTTAAGAACTCTTTTGAGTACTCGGTTCAGTATCGATAAAAGCTTTGCGCTTAGAGTATTTGTGCATCGCTGACGAAGTCGTTCAATTTAAATGCAATATTGAATACTGAATTGCGGGGGTCGCAGAAACTCAAATGTACTCTAAAATGAAGGAGCATCTCTCCTTTGTTGTTTGCAACTTCAATTTTACTTAAAAAGGGTCAAAATGTAAAGTTACGGCATGTTTAAAAATCGCAAATTCTTCGACTTATTTTTGACAGTCAGCTGATTTTTACTCAACTTCACCACACCATTTGGAGCGAAATAGCATTTTGACAGGCTTTCCCATACTGTAATACTTGGTTTGTCCTTTGAACCTTCAAGTCGGTTTTGCATATAAGGATCTTTTACACCGAAAATGAACTTATTGGTTGCCAGTTTTTTATATTCGCTAAGCGCCGACAATGCCTCTACATTGTTCCATGATTTTTTAATTACTGCTTCTGCTTCATTTAATAAAAATTCCAATCTGCCACCAAATGCTGATGCTCTTTCGTCATTCTGTTGCTCTGAGCTTGCTATTTCTGATCTAATAGTTTCAAGGGTTCGTTTTTTCAAAAATTCTCTTTTTATCAAATCACTAAGTTCATCTAAGGTACTAATTGATCTTTGGCTTACTTTCAAGTAGGCCATGCCTGTTAATCTGTTTTTTATGCATTTTATAACGTCTATTATGTTAAAGTTGCCCACAACGCTTTTAAGTAACTCTATTCCAGTGACAAATTTATCAACCTCCAAGCTTAACTCTTGATTGTTTGATCCCGAAAAGTATGGTACTAGTCGATTGACCTTTTCCATTAATTCATCTACTTGTGGTGGATTTGACATGGTTATACTAATTGATGGTAAATTTAGATTTGTGGGTGTCAAGGAGTTTTCTGTGTCAGTAGTTACGTTTGAGCGTGTTAGAAGAATGAATTTATCCGTGTTCGCTCTGGTTTTTCGTGCTGGGTTAGGGCTTGGAGAATTAGCGGTGTCACATACGTTTTTCAGAGCGACTCTCAATTCTCTTACTTCCTGTTTTAAATATCTTACTTCTTCTTCGCTTTGCTTTAAGCGCTCTTTGTCCTTTTCTACGGTCTGTGCTAACTCGTTTCCGACTGCTTTACTCAGTGTTTCCTTTAAGTCTTGATTATCTCTTTCCGATTCGTCAATTAAATTATTTTGTACGTCTATCTGTTTTCTTAAGCTTTTGCACTCTTTCGTTAAACCACGAATCGTTTGTTCTAGTGATTGAATTTTTTCTTCAGTGGCTTGTTCCGACGCACCTACTGTATTTTTTACTTGATTGATTAAAAACGTTGCTTCTCCAATTCTCGAAAATTGTCCTAACACTATTAGGTCTTTTAATAATTGAGAAATTTCCTTGCTCAGATTTGCTTGTATTACTAGTTCCTTTGCTTCTCTCAAAATTATTTCTGAATCGTTCTCGAATTCTTTTAATTTTTCTTTTAGTGATTCCAGTTCTTTGGCCATATGGCTTGATCAATATATTAATATTTAAGTCAAAAAATTATTTCCAACAGACAGGATTCAGCACTATCAACTTGAATTAACTTTTATGCACTCACCGTTTTGATTTTCTTGTTTTCCGAATACATTTTTGCTTTTTCGACTTCTGCTATTTGGTTATATCTGCGTTCAACTGCTACCGTAGAGTTTTTATTTAATAAAAATACTTTTTATTTCACTTTTCTTTTGCCAGACACAAAGGATTTTTCAAAATTTACAAATACAAAAAAAATTCGTTGTGTTTTACCATGCAATCTTGCCACGAATTATTCTTCGGATTTCCTTGGTAGCAACTAGTTGCTGTTTAAAACTGGCACAGTTCCAATTCAATGCGATTTATTGCAGCCCTTCATGCATGCACACTTAAGGTGATCAATTTCTTCACAGTTGCCTCCAAGGTCCTTCTGCTAAGATATACCGGCACCTATCGTTTAATAACGATCGCCGCCAGCATAGGCTCAGCTCCAAAAACTACAAAATGCTATGCGGTTAATGTTTTGCACGTCGGTGATAACTAGTTACCGTTTAAAACTGACACAGTTCCAACTTAGCAAAACCCGCAGAGTTTATTTGCAATTTTCTTGTAAAAACTTATTGGAGAACTCTGTTCGCATCCAACTGAAAGTCAGTCGAATACCTGCTGCGCCAGTTAATGTTAGGATATAGGGTGCAAAGCGCTCAGACCGGAGTCGAGCGTATAGCCGCGCCCTTATTCCTACTCTCAAATACAGGATGCAAAGCGCTCAACCGGAGTCGAGCGTATAATCGCACCTATATTATCCCTTTATGAAATGAATGAACAAGGATCAAAGTTGGTCCTTTATTTTTATTGAATAAAATCCTTCTTATGGCAAAAGCTTACACTTTGAAGTTAATCTCTAATCGCCGTGGCCGCTGGGTGGGTACGGACGTCAGAGTTGAGACATCAAAAACAGTCTGCCTTTCCAGTGGACGCTACTCCGTTTTTATAGTGAAATAGTGCTGATCTTGCACTTCCCATAATCCGCGATCTTTGTTTATTTTGCCAGATAATGTATTGCTTATGTCGTCGTCGTTCTTGCCCTGGATCTGCTTTGAGCACGTACAATCCTCTGCATCCAGCTTCTTCAGATGCTGCATTACTTTTTGATTTGCAGGCTCGTTGGTTCTCCTCATGTCACCTGCCCGTCCACGTCTATCGTGGTCGTCGTTCCAAAACCTTTCAGCTCCCGTTCATTTGTTTATTTGTCTTGAATATTATCGTCGCCCAAATGGTTTCATGTTTCGCAGCTGAGGTCTTTTGCATAGCGGTTGTAGTTATGCATTGATTCATGAAGAGAAGAACAGAAAGTTGGGATAGGGATTGTTTGTGCGGTTGTGACTCACAACACCTTTACATCGATTGCATGATCAATGCAAAAAGCTTATAAAATATCATAAAAATCTGCCCCCTCCCATGTCCACCTCCAATTGAAAATTTAAGGTACACAGAGAAAAAAATCGACCAAAAACTGGTTAAGTCAAAAGGAAAAACATACAAAACGGCATCAACAAGGAATATTTTTATTTTAACAAATTTTCTTGTTGAAAAAAATAAAGATTTTCCTTTTGAATCAACCATATTTCAAGTTGAATTGAAATGATAATTTTAAAAATTGATTTAAATTTAAATTGGACATATTTGAAATATAAAAATATATAATAAAAAAAAAAAATAAAATACCTATAAAAGAAGAAATGTCAAAACAAATTTATTAAACGTTCAAAGCAAATGGCCACAGAGCTCTCTGATGAAAATAACCCCAAAACTAGCCATCGGATGGACTTCATCCGATTTTGTCACTCCGTTGTCGTAACTGCTTTCGCAATGCTTAAAAAGTTCTAAGATGAATAATTATCTTATATGTCATATATGTCAATATTTTATAAAACAAACGAGAAGTATACCGAACGAAAAGAAATGTAATTAATCATATTTCCTTTAAATCAACCGAAAATGTTGTTGACTCAACCATTTTTCTTTTGAAATTTTTGTTCTGCTCGAAAATCAAAAGGACTGTGAATAACCTGCGCCCTTTTACAAAAATCAATGTTAAGTTCGCTCAGTGTATTTATATACTAGAAATAGGTTTGAAAAATAAAAAATTGTAATTCTCTTCAGAATCGAAGTTGGTTGCGAAACGTTTTTTTTTTAATCCACACGTCAAAAATTTCACCAATTTTAATTCCTACTCCCGCTACAAAAATAAACATAACTTTCAACATTGCAGGCCAATGCAGCTGATTTTTGTTTTAAAAGTTAGTACATACTCGCCATTATGATTTATCAAAAAACAAAAAAGGTGTTTTTTGGTGTTTTTTTTAATTGTCTTTCAAATACTTTATTTTTTTCCAAAATCACTTCTGTGCAGTTGTATTTTAAAAGCGATGGCGTTGTTTCACATATGGGCTCAAGATGTCCAAAAATAACATAGTTGCAATAAGAAAGATATGTCATATTTTAATATGACATATAAATCATAATGGTCGGACTACGATGTAACCAAAAAACGCATCTTTAAAAATTACTATTCAAAGATAATTTTTATTTCGAAATAAACAAGTGATTGGAAGTGAAACTTTGAAGGTGTGCTGTGCTTAAATGGCATTAGGTAAGAAGATTTTAGGTTTTGCTTTTTCTTAATGGAGGTATTGTTATCCGGGTCCCAAAACTTATTTTTAACAATTCGAACCTTAATTTTTGGCATTTTTGGCAGCACTCGCCACACTGTGCGCCGTTGACTTGAGATGCTGTACAAACTGTTTCTGCGAATCGATTGTTCTCGAAGCGTTGACGAAAATTACAAATGGCGCTATGACGATGAAATTCTGCAATCTTCTGACTTTCCGGAAAGGATCAGTTCTTTCCTACAAGAACATTGACTTATTCTTCATGCGCTTAATGTTTCCAGATGCGCTTGTAATGATTTCAGAACGTTTTGATTGGACCAAAAAAAAAATTTTTTTTTTTTGTGTGAGACTTTTTATCAGGGACTGAAAATCACAGTTTCGATGTTTTTCAAAATTTTAAAAAGCAGCACCAAAAAATTTACACACAGTAAAAAGTTTGATACCATTGTAATCCCCAGGCCATTCTGTATGAGATTCTTCGATGACTTTTTTTTTAACTTTTTTCAAAAAAGTCTAATATTAAATAATAAGTAAAGGCTGGGTGTCGCATACAGCTGAAACTGAAAACTGAAACTGAATTCCATACAACAGCGACTGAAAAAAACTGTGACTGACTTGTTTCAGTCGCTGTTGTATGGAATTCAGTTTCAGTTTTCAGTTTCAGCTGTATGCGACACACAGCCTTAAAGACTTATAGTTTTTCAGTCAAACGATAACTTTTAAACTGAGACAAATATTTTTTTTGTCAAAAATAAAAGTCTTTGCGAGATTAAAATTCAACCATTTATTAAATTTAATTAAAATTGGTACCTACCAATCGTAGTATCCAAGTATTTACGACTTATCGATTGGTACCAAATTTCTTTGAATTGGATATTCCATGGTCACGAATATACTTAATAAAAAGAATACTTCGGGGCTCACGTCTTACAGAGAGACTTTGCATTCCAAAAAACTGAAGTCTGATGTTATAGTAAGGCATGTTAATTGTAGAGAACATATTTCGCAGTTTAAAACAAATAGTCGAGTTTTTTTTTCATGAGTCACAGCTTGGAATAAGGCGGCGCCATTTTTCCGAAAATAAATATAAGGGACAAGTATATAAGAACACTTATTCAAAGCACAAAAAAGGTGTAATCTTTGGCGAACCTGTTTCAATCTATTACCGGTAAAATTTTTCTTACCGTCAGTGGCTAGCTTGGATAGCGGTTACGGTACCGGTATCAAGTCGGCTTGATCTATGGATTGCGGTTAGGGTAGCGGCGAATTTAAGTGTAAAACTGGCTAAAGGCTAAGGGTAGCGCTAACGGTTTTATTCATTCATTTTGGTCAGCCAAGTTGCAATAAAAGCACCAGCTTCGGTAATTAGCCCTTTTGTGGAGCGGTAATTTGGCCAGTGGAGCGTGCCGGCATTAATGGGGAGCTACGACGGTGTAACAAAAAATATTGTCGAAACCTACCTAACATAGGCAAAACTCAGTGTGAGGCCATGTCAAGTCAGGACCTCAGAGCTGCTAAGAGTAAGGAAAGCCAACATGAGGTCTCTTCACCCAGGCCACTGCGAATGCTTCACAAGATACACTTGATAGAAGACTCCGAGTTCAGACTCTGTCTTGAGGACGAGGATTTCATATTCCATATAATGGGCAAATGTGTTTCCCTATGTACAGTAAGACAGAGTTTTCAACAATCCCTTCTTAAACCACAACGAGCAGAGCTTTGAGACATATCCCAACGCCCTATCCTTCATAATGCAGGTAGAGGATATAATAGAAAAGATAAAATGAATGGGACCAGTTGACACAATATATCTATTAACGGTCGCAGTGCCTCCCTTTCATAAGAGGGCGAAATCCATTTTATTAAAAAAAGGAGAAAACATTTTCAATAAAGTAACAGTTGAAATTCAATATTCAACGTGTCGAGAATTTTTGTTCATTTTGGGTTAACTTATTAAAATTCTGCTAAAAAAAACAGAGATTTTTCATACTGTTGCAAAAACGAAAACAAAATATATACAACTTATTTTTTACACCAACAAATTTCTTGCGTTAATTAAAGAAGTTGCGTCTTTTAAACTGAAAAATAACAGTCCTCAATTTTCTTCCGTAGAAATTAAATTTATTGTTAGATTTTTCATACGAGGTATGTCCAATGAACAGCAGTTTACTAGACGACAAAGAACTTGAAAAATGTTTTGAGTTTTATTTTTATCTCTTTTGTGTGTGTACCATTGAAACTGTTCCAGAAATTAAAAAAAATGGGGATTATCCATCTCATACTATGAACAAAATGTCGTTCGTTGTGCACCAAATAAAGGTACTAAGGACTTTTAAGATCCTTTGTTCACTTTATCATATCTTTTTTATCAATACAAGACCTACTTCAGTGCAATTAAATGGCACAGACTTGAACCAAAGTTTTCGACGATCGTCGTGCAGTTCTTGAAATGAAAAACGTTGTTATAATTCTTCCCAGCAGACAAACGTTCCTTTTAAAAAATTATTGACTGAATAAAGCTTTTGTTTCTTTCCGTATATCTAAGAAGTTTTGGTTTTTATACTGCAAGTGCCTTTATATTACTGCAATACGACATTTTTATTGCTCACAAAAGAGCTCGGTGAATATTTTTTGGGCAAGATTCTGAGTCTCTTAACGATACGCCTCTGGTTCCAGAGTTTCATCAGCAGGCTTAGATAGTCTAGAACAGTGCCGTAGCAATTCTGTTTTGCGTGAGGGGGCAAAATTATTTTTCCAATTTGCGTGGGGGGGGGCAAAAATATTTTTTAAATTTTATTCATGGGCAAAAACAAAAATGCCCCTATGGTTGCTACGGCACTGGTCTAGAACCAGAACTTCTAGCAATACTCTCCATATCATCTAAGGTGGAGACCGACAAAGAAGAAATTACGCCATTTGGGGACTGTACGCTTTGAAAGTATGATTGTCGTTGATTCAAACCTACATCTGAATAAGTCGAATCAGTTGTCAAGGCTTCTCTTTGCTGTGAGATGTGGATATGGTTTTGTGCACTGGTTGATTGTTTAAAAAACAGGTTAGAAATATTTTCAGCTTCAGACAGGGGCGCACAAGTTTCCTTATGAATCTCCGCATCACTCTTAAAGCTTGAAACATCAACTGAGTTCGGCACTGTATCTGAAGAACTTTCAAAGCAAAAACTTCGGAATGATTTTGCATTAGCATCGGACGCCGGTAAGAAAGGTTTCATTTTTTTCCCGAAGGAGAAACGTCCACTTTGTTTCGATACAACATGTGCCAAATTATCAGCAGCTTTTGTCCTAAAATTATTTAATTTATTATTTACCAAACTAGGGCAATTTATATACTTACACTGCTTTTAAAGCCTCTAACTTTGGAATATTTCTCGTGTACTGCTTGGCGCCTCCAGCTGCTTCCAGTGCAGCTAACTCTGCGGGATGGGATTTTTTTTTATGAGAACGGCAATTGGAACCATTAGCAAATGTCTTATCACAAAAGTCACAGGAATATGGTTTAAGTCCCGTATGAAGAATAAGATGATTTTTCAAGGCCTTTGCTCGCTTGAAGGCTCGGCCACAATAGTCACAACTATGTATCATTAAGTCCGAATGTACTAACAAGTGACGATTGAGTGTTGCGCGTGAGTTTAATTGGAGGCCGCACTCGGCACATATATGTTTATGTGGATCATGAGTTTCCATGTGATTCTGTAAATAAATAAATAGAAAATCTAGATCAAAAACACAGAAAAATTTGCAATCCAAATGTATAAGTAAATACCCCAAGCATTTGAAGTATTTTCCTAACAAAAATCGACAGTTCGGTTTTTCTATATCAGATAAAACGTACTAGTTTTTTTTTTAGCTTGAAATCTTTAAGAATAAACATCGGTCAAAAAAATTTCAAGTTTTTGCGGACCAAGTTAGTTAATTGTTTGCAGAATTGACGCCTACACCTGGTCTTTTCGAAACAAGCTGTGCGTTTTCAGGCCAAACTAAAAGGTGTATCCTAGCTGAGTCATACAACCAACAGCCTTATTCTTTGTTACTTAGTTTTTGGTTGCATTTCCTTTTGCTTGGTTGATAAAAAAGAAAAGACAACAAAAATAGGTCTGATTATGCAAAAGCACTTATATAATGCTGATTGTATCTTGCTTTTAAGTAAAAGTACTATTTGAGCAAAAGTAGCAAGTTACGACTTTGAATGTTAAGGCAAGCAATTTGTCTTAGCATTTCATAAAATAACAAATTACTTGAAATATTAGGTGTAGTAAAAAGAAATCCATTATTTTTCCAATAGATGGCGTTATTTATCTGCATCTCGCGTTGTATAAGTCCGATCGTGTTCCGCTAGGGGGGCATTAGAAAGATGACAGTTCCTACTAAAAAAGCTTTTTTGACACTTTTTTGATTGATTGATTCAGTTTTGTTTGAGAGCTTGTCAAAGATGGACATCAGCAAAGAGAAAATTCGCTACATTTTACAGTTTTTCTTCGATAAGGGAGAAAACGCAAGCCAGGCGGCTGAAAATGTGAATAGCGTTTATGGACCTGATACTGTAACAGCCAATCATGCGCAATTTTGGTTTCGTCGATTCCGTTCCGGTAACTTCGATGTCAAGGATGCACCACGCACTGGAAGGCCAATTGTCGAAAATGTCGATAAAATCATGGAAATTATTGAGTCCGACCGTCATGTTAGCACTGTTTCGATTGCAAAAGAGCTAAAGATTGCACAAAAAACCGTTTGGAACCATTTGAATAAGGCTGGATAAACAAAGAAGCTCGATTATGGGTGCCACACGAGTTAACGCAAAAAAACCTCATAGACCGAATTTCCATCTGGAATCGCTGCTGAACCGCAACAAAATCGACCCATTTCTGAAGCGGTTGGTGACTGGTGATGAAAAGTGGGTCACTTACGACAACGTCAAGCGAAAACGGTCGTGGTCGAAACACGGTGAACCGGCGGAAACGGTGGCCAAGCCAGGATTGACGGCCAGGAAGGTTTTGCTGTGTGTTTGGTGGGATTGGCAGGGAATTATCTACTATGAGCTGTCCCATACGGCAAAACTCTTAACTCGGAACTCTACTGTCAACAATTGGACCGTCTGAAGGAAGCAATCGCCCATAAGCGGCCAGCTTTGGCCAATAGGAGAGGAATTGTGTTCCATCAGGACAACGCCAGGCCACACACATCGATAGTGACTCGCCAGAAGCTCCGGGAGTTTGGTTGGGAGGTTCTTCTGCATCCACCTTATAGTCCGGACCTGGCACCAAGTGATTACCATCTGTTCCTGTCCATGGCGAACAATTTTGCTGGTGAAACATTCGCTTCAAGAGAGTCTTCTGAAATTCGACTGTCTCAATTTTTTGCTAATAGGAACGAGGGCTTCTATGAGAGAGGCATAATGAAATTACCTTTCAAATGGCAACAAGTTATCGAACAAAACGGCGCATATTTGACCTAAATCGGGTCATTCTAACTATCTTAAATAAAGCCCTCAATTTAATGCAAAAATAATGGATTTCTCTTTACTACACCTAATAAATCATCAATTGAATAGAAATATTTTATTGACTCATATCATTTTGCACTAGTTTAAATGCCAAGGCAATAGCAAACACACTAGTGGTATTCAAGCAACAGTGCAAATCGCAGTGTGCAATATTTGCACTGCTTTTTTTGTACGTAATTTGACAAGTGCAAATATTGCACACTGCGATTGCACTGTTGCTTGAATACCACTACTAGTTTTGTTATACATCAGAAATAAATCCTTGGCAATTATCAACAGTGGTATAGATGTAATAGCGCAAACTTCATATTTTTGAACGCCTATAAACCAACTGTCAAATTTCGTATGAAACATATTTTGCGAGCTCTACACTACGATTAGATAGCGCAAAACGAATAATCTCGTTGACAGAATCAGCTTATGTTGGTTCCATTTCGAGAAAAATATCGATTCTACAATATTTCGACAAAAAATATCGATACTTCTATACGATATCGATATCAAAACAGCGCATTCTGGGCTTTATAGGTATGTTATGAAGTGTTTTATGCTTAATCCTATTTTTGTTTTTCAAAAGCAATTTCGCTTTAAATATTTCTTAAGCTAAGAATTGAAACTTAATGATTGATGAATATAAGACCATATTATGGCGTTTAAATATATCGATACAACCGATACGATTTCTTCAAAATGTCGAGATTCAACTGTCAGTTTTGCAGGCTTTGCAGTATTACATGAATACCACTAATATTTTAGGTTTCAAACCTTTATTTTGTTGACCCAGAGTAATGTCATTATAAAGGAAGAAAATCATAATGGAAAATTTATCCCAGATGCAGACCGATTTGGGGAATCAAATGCAGTAGATCAATACGAACTTCGAGAAGGACTCTGAAAGTCGGAAAAGAAGAAAATACGGTTATCAACATTTCTTAAAGCTTTCAGGACTGATGAAATAATTTATCATACACGGCAAAACAACAAAAAAACAAAAAAACTGGCTGGCGTGGATATATCAGGGAAATCCTTCAAAGAAAATTATTGTTATCAGGTCAAATTATTGGCATTCAAGGAGGAATTATTACTGCAGCACCATAAGAAGTCACCAAGCAATAAGGAAATTCCAGTTTCCAAGGAGGCATAGTACAGTATAACAACTCAATATATAAACCAGGGACTGAAAATAAAAGTTATTTTTACATTTTTGAAACAAAAAGGCAAACAGAAAGAACGTTAGGATGTCCCGTAACTGCCTGTGCCTCGATGACGTAGAGGTAGCTAGCTCAGGCTCAGGGCGGGATACTCCAACCCGAAATTTGTTCTTCATTGGCAATTCACCGGACAACAAAAATAAATATTTCAGAAAAAGGAAGAAAAAAACTCAGACCAGATCCCATGCCACCACTCGCACGATAAATTAAGAAACTGCAGGATTATTCATCACTCGCAACACCACATCACCCTCTCCAAGGAGAAACAAAAATAAATTTCTTTTAAGCAGCCATTTCGATAAACTTTATAAACCTCCTTTTTTTTATTCACTAAATTCTTACAGTATCCAGTTTCTTTTAAATTTTTGACATCAACACGTAAAATTTACAACCAATATCTACATTTAATTCCTTCCTTTAATCTTTGCGAAGGTCGCTAATACGGCCCTTAGTTTTGCTGGCCACGCCCTTATCGGTCGTACTTCATCTTTTCATAGATCTCAAAATATCACTTTTTTATTTTTAATTTGTCCGTATCCTACGAGCTCGTGGATGCTTCTACATAACGTCAAAACACAATCAAAAAAAAACTCTAAATTATTCTAAGTCGTAGCCGGCAAGTTGAGGACCGTTCACAATATCTTTATCAAAATTTTATTAAGTAACAAAAAACTCGGGCCCTTCCATATACCACCATCACGATAACGGTTGTTTATCGATTTTAAATCAAGAATTCGGTTTTTCTTACAACTTCCAATCAAAATTAAAATAAAATATTTGCCGCCATTTACAAGAAAAAAATAACAAACGAACAAAAGGCAACGCTCTCACCAGCTTTCCGTTACTTAGCCGCCATATAAAGGTTCCTTATGCTTTCTCTGCATATGGCTTATGGCCTCCCAGGCGTTAATCCGTATGAGCCTCACGCCACGTGATTATTTCCTCTGGACGATCTGTATGATGATTTCGGAGACAATAATTTTCTGCTTCGTCGGTCGTTGCCGTGTGACTTCCCCTTTTGTCTGCTCCGGTTACTTAAAGGCGCCTTCCTTTGCCGTTAGCTTTCAACGATCTTCTTCGCTGGACACGTTTTACACTCTGCGGGAAATCCGTGACCATCGGTCTCCGGTCGAAATTTTTTTTTATTCGACCACTATGTATCGCAGCTAGTCATCCAAAAACCGTCTCGCAGTTGACTTTTTATTATTTTTCGTTGTTTTCTTTATTTTTTTAAACAAAACTCTCGACTTTTTACAATTTTAGTCCGTCCGATCTTCATGCGGCTTCCTTCCTCGCTTCTTTTTTTTCTCCTTTCTTTTTCTTCTCGAACATTCTTCAGGTTGGTGCCATCTCTTTTGCTCCTTTATCCCTCCGCTCAGCTGTTCTGTCCTCTTGATTAAGGCTAGCCCACCCTACGGCGACGCACGGTTGCAATTTAATATTTTCACCTTTGTTTCTTCTTTCTCTTGGTAGCTAATATAGTTTGGTTAAAAACTACCGCAACAAGGAGGAGGAAGCTCGTTGCAATTTTGTGACCCTTGAGCGCTCCTCTTGCATTTTATTTTTATGCCTTTATTAAAAAAAAAATAAAAAAAAATTAATTTTGCCCTTTATTTTTGTAAAATAAGTCAGAAACTATTTTTTATAATATAAGCCAAAAGTAAAAAGAAATGAATGCTTAATATTTTTTTCGAACAAATATAATAGTAGGGGAGCGAAAGAGGGGATTTTTGCAGTTACTAGAGCGTGTCAGAAAATAATATGGGGAGAAAGCTTGCACCCTGTTATATGGCCCCACCATATATGAGCGCTCAATATTGGGGTGTACGTTGAGGGCATCCCGTCAGATTAGTAAAAAAATTCGATCCTCTGAAAAACTCGAGCGCGTCCGATTAAGAGAAGGTAAGTTAAGTAGATGTTAAAAAGTGTATACTTGTGGAACCTCGATTATCCGGCTCTCGATTAACCGGCGTCTCGGTTAACCGGCGCGCTGACGGCTCAATTTTTTTTCGAATTTCCCATATTTCACGCTATTACAGCCGTCGCTGTCACTGTTGCTATACAAAACTGTGCACACTTCGATTCTGTGCATTGAATAAACATGCCGATCGCACGATTCAATTTGTTTATGTTTATTTCTCTGATTCATCGGAATTTGTTTTGTTTAGTTTTGATTGCTATGATGTTTATTGAGTGTGCGACTGCACAAGTAGCGTTTCAAATTGAAACAGCACATTTTCTCGCTCGTGACAAGTGCGAACAGATTTTTATTTTCAGTTTGAATCTATCTATTGCAACGAGTAAATCATCAATAAAAATGTCGCAATCACAAACTCCATCAACATCTGGTAGTGAGCCACCTGCTACGAAACGCAAACGAAATGTTGTTACACTCGAGACAAATTTGGAAATTATTGAAGAGTTAAAAAAAAGGTGTGAGCACAGTTTCTCTAAGTGGAAAATACAATATGCCACGACAAACCATAAGTGACATCAAGAAAAATGCTGACCGAATTCAAGGTTCGACGTCGCAAATGGAATCTCTTGACATCGGAAAAAGAAAGCGAAAAACATTGAAAAATTCTCCTCTCGAAGCGCTCGATACGGCTTTATACATGTGGTTTGTGCAAAAAAGAAGCGAAGGCATACCATTGTCGGGCCCGTTGCTGTGTGAGAAAGCCTTACTTTTCAATGGAAAATTGAACGGTGATCCAGATTTCAAGGCGAGTGCTGGTTGGCTGCATACTTTCAAAAAACGTCATGGTATACGCGAATTGAAAATTGAGGGCGAAAAGCTAAGCGCAGCAAGTGCAGAAACGGTTGCCGAATTCCAAACAAAATTCAAGAAAATGGTCGATGAAATGGGTTTATGCCGCGATCAAATCTATAATGCTGATGAAATTAGATTGAACTACAAAGCATTGCCCACCAAAACACTCGCTTCAGTTTACGAATCGTACGCACCCGGATTCAAGATGCAAAAGCAACGGATCACTGCAATGTTATGTGCAAATGCTAGCGGCAACAACAGAATTCCACTGCTTCTCATTGGAAATGCTATGAAACCGCGTTGCTTTAAAAATTTGAACATGAAGGCGCTGCCCGTAAATTATTACGCACAAAAAAACGCGTGGATGTCACAAACCATTTTCATTGATTGGTTCCACAATGTGTTCATTCCTCATGTTCGAAAGGATTTGAAAGCCAAAAATTTACCAGAGAAAGCGGTATTGTTATTAGACAATGCTCCAAGCCATCCAGAGAGCAGTCATTTGACAAGCGAACATGGTATGATCACATGCGTATTTTTGCCAGCAAATACAACGTCACTCATACAACCAATGGATCAATCTGTAATTGAAACGTGGAAAAGTCGCTATCGCAAAAAATTCATTCAACAGCTCATTGGTGAAGAAGAAATGTCATTGAAAGAGTATTGGAAACAATACAATTTGAAACATGTTGTTTACAATGCGAATAATGCGTGGGTCGACATTCCCGAACAAAATTTGAAGCGTGCATGGAACAAATTGTGGCCAGACTCAAATGAATCGGGCGATGCAAATGATTCAACGACCGAAGAACTTATGCGCATCACAATAGCTGCATTTCAAGTTGAACAAAATGATGTCAACGAATGGCTTCAATGTGACAAAAGTGATCCAGGATTTGAATTGATGACCGATGATGAAATCATTTTTGAAGTGAAACGTCCAGATGAAGAAGATGCCGACGAAATCGATGATTACTACGATAGTGATTTGCATGTTTTTGATACACCAGCCATTGATATTCGTTTACATGCGACACAAGCAGCAAGTAACGTACAAAAATTCATTGAATGGTATGAAATGCAGAAAGAAGCCGATGCTACCGATATGATGCTATTAAGACGGATGCGCAATTTAGCGAAAAAAAAGTCAGAAATCAAAGTAAAACAATCGAAAATGTCAGATTTCTTTGCAAAAAAATTAATTGATTCTCTTTTTTTCAATAAAAAACAAAGAATATAGACCATTATATAGCTTGTGTGACTTTGTTTTGCTGCTACTCAAAATTTTCAGATTTACTCGATTAACCGGCGTTTTGATTATCCGGCGCACTGCTTGGTCCGGTGCATGCCGGATAATCGAGGTTCCACTGTATTTCAATTCTCTGACAATTTGAGCGTGGCATAGGGAAACAGGTGAGTACCGAAGTTGCAAAAAAAAAAAAAACCTCAACTCGAAATACTCGAGCGCGATTAGTTTTTTTTTTATTTTGAAGGAAATCTTTTAAGGATCACGAAAAACATATAATCTGACGTTTTTCATGGGGCAAAGTAGGAAAAAATGGCACATTTAATCGCAATCTTTGTAGTGTATTCAAATGATTTTGTGAAATTAAAAATTTGTATTCCGTGTGAATAAAGAGCTTTTAAAACTGAAAAACTCTGAATCGCGAATCCTTTTCGTTTCCTTTTTTTCTCTCTCCTTATAATTAAATATATATAGATTGTTTATGCTACATCTAATTATAAAAAGAAACGAAAGAAGAATTTGGTCTTTAAATTGTCAGTTTAAAACAAGTAATAAAGCTAAAGTCGGTCAAGCCCGACTTTGAAATACCCAGCGTGCCGACATTATGAGCGCACTATGTTTTGCTTCTCTATTTCTGGGCGTGGCAGTGGGCGGGCCACATAAATTATTTCCCTACACCTTTCATTTGCCTTGATGAACCTATGTTGCGAATTTGAAGCTTCTACGCCTTTTACTTCGGAAGCTACGAAAAATCTTTATTTGTGGGCGTGGCAGTGGGCGGGCCACATAAAATGTTTTTATACACCTTTCATTCGCCTTGGTCAACATATGTTGCGAATTTGAAGCTTCTACGCCTTTTACTTCGGAAGTTACAAAAAATCTTCATTTGTGGGCGTGGCAGTGGGCGGGCCACATAAATTTTTTCCCTACACCTTTCATTCGCCTTGGTCAACCTATGTTGCGAATTTGAAGTTTCTACGCCGTTTACTTCGGTAGTTACGAAAATTCTACATTTGTGGGCGTGGCAGTTGGCGAGCTGCATAAATTTTTGTTTCCTCACCTTTCATTTGCCTTGGTCAACCTATGTTGTGATTTTGAAGCTTCTACGTCTTTCACTTCACATGTACCGATAAATCCTTATTTGTGGGCGTAGCTCGAGGAGGACGGCGTCCATTTTTTTCCACGATATGAACCTTTTCGTAGTTTACCAGTACACCAAATATCAATGAAATGTGTTGAGTGGTTCGCAAGTTACAATATCTTTACTGAAACCCCAATAAATTCATTTGTGGGCGTGGCAGTGGGCGGATGTCCCCCATTTTACTTAGGTCATACTCGGACCCCGATATACATGTGTACCAAAATTCGACTTCATTGGATCAGTCGTTTCGGAGGAGATCCGACCACGTACGGACGGACGGACATGTCTAAATAGATTCAGTTTTTGATCCTGATCATTTCTCTATATATTTGTCTATATCTCCGGAGCTTAGTTCTCCCTGTTACAAGATTCGCACAAAACTAATATACCCCGCTTAAGCATGGGTATAAATACGCCTCCATGTAATTGTCAGATTATCATTCAGGGCGACTAAGACATCAATTTGATCCCTCTGCATAAAAATCTGACGCGCTCGAGTATCTCAAGGTTACCGTTTTTTTTTTACATTTTTCAAAATCATTCCTGACCTTTGGCCACCTCCAAAACGTCAGTTATTGAAATTGGACACTTTTAGGAGTCCACTTTACATTCACTGTGAATATCTGACACGCTTAGGTAACTGTTTTTTTCTTTCTTTTTTTCCACTTCTATTTATGGCCAACCACCTCCAATTAAACGTCAGATTAATATATATTGGTTATCAGGAACATAAAGCGCGTTTACTGTATCAATGTCTGACGCGCTCGAGTATTGCAATGTATCTATTTTTTTTACATTTTTGACCATTCTTACACGCTCTCATCCCCATTAAAATGGAAAACTTTACATAGACTTTTTTTTGTTTAAGAACGTAAACTTCACAATCCAATAAGTTTCCATGACGCTTTAGTAACTGCAAATTTAGCATCTCGGGCTCCCCTACTATAAAACGCAAGTTCAGATTTTTATTTTTTCAAACGAATGAAATATTCATATTGTGCCTTTTTCTTTTTCCGACAAAATTTAATCGGCAAATTCTGACTGTTATTTTTATGCACAGAAATAAAAGGCAAATCTCAATTGCTTCAACTTCTTTTGGCCGACTTCTACAAATTTTGGCTAGAAATGTTTGAAAGTGCCGAAAAATTTGGTACATAACCACTTAACCTTATAGAAAAATTGAAAAAAGTAATTACTCCTTTTCAAAGATATTGGGTGGCAAATAAATATTAGCATTTAACTCTAGGGCTTCCAGAATAAGACATATATCTTTGAGGATTTAAAAAAATATGTTGCATACTCTGAGGCTTAATGATTTGTCTGGAATAGGTTTGTTGCCATTTCTCTAGGTCACGCATGTGTACATATCGTAGTTAAAACTCATTTTCTAGTAATGATTGTCATATACGGTGACGATACAAATTGTAACTTATTTTACAATTCTCCTTTGAGTTCAAATATTCTAGAACTAACGACCGAAATACAGTTTTTAATATATAGTCACGCCAATAACTTAAAATCTGTTTTAGTCGAAAGAGTTTTCTAGGGTTTTCAGAGTTGTTACAGTGATTTTCGAAATGAGTTATAAAAGCACTAAAAATATTACTTTATGATGTCTCATACGAAAATGAATATATATATCGATTTAGTACTTACCATCTTATAGAGGTTGATCTATAGATTCGATTGGCAAAATTTTTATGATCGGACTTTTAGTCTTTTAGCAATTTGGATTTGCCTTTCATAAAAATAAAAGTCAGAGTTTGCTGATTAAATTTTGTCGAAAAAAGAAAAAGGCACAATTTGATTGTTTCATCGTTAGAAAAAAAATAAAAATCCCATCTTGCCTTTTATATTTGTTCGAAAAAAATATTAATTTTTTAACTTTTGACTTATATTATAAAAGTTTCTGACTTTTTTTACTGCTCAAAATTAATTTTTATTTTTTTTTTCTCATGAAAAATTATTTGTTCATCGTGCCTTTTTCTTTCTATACCCTTTCATTTTCTGCTTATAAATTATATAAAAGTGAAGAAAACAGCGATGTGATGATTTTATCAAGAAACGCTTTCTTCATATGTGTATACTTGCCTTTAATCGAATTTGGTTTTTAAATCCTTTTTTACAAATTTCACATTCAAAAGGAGCATAATCTGTATGCGTCAACATATGAGCTTTGAGTGCGGCATTTGTTCGCATAGTTATGCCGCACTCCTCACATATAAAAGAGCGATCGCTGGGAAAAAATAGGACATTTAAATTAAGAATTGATATCAAAGAGTATTCATACATTACTTACTTGTTGTGTACATATTTGATGTGGTTTTGTACAATACTGTTGGAAGAAAACTTCTTGTTGCAATAAGAACAAGGTACAGTTCTTTTTAGTTCGAGGGGCAAATGTGTCTTGTGATGTGCTTCTAATTGATATTGGGTAACAAAAACACGACCTGGGCAATGTGAACATTTCCAATCTCCTACAGTTGGGGAAATTGAATGTGTTCCTTTCATGTGTTGCCGAAAATGTTGAACATGTTTGAAATCTTTTGAGCATTCTGAACAGGAGTATGCGGTTTCCTTCTCTTTTACACGTTTTCTTCGAGTTATTTTGGCTAAAATTGGCTTGTTTTCTTCTATATTATTAATTTTCTCCTCATCATTTCTTGAGCGTATATGTCGTTTACTATTAAATATCACTTCATTTTTGTGATTTAATTTTTCTTTCGAAGGTAGAGGCGACAAACTGTCTTTAACATTATTATCATCACCTTTATTTGTTGTTGGATTACTGCCACGTTGTATATCATCGCCTTGATCATCTCTTGAATTGCCTCTCGATTCATTAATACTTTGTTTTCTCGTCTTTTTTGGAGGAGATTTAATATCTGCATCAATAGTCATTTCATTCATTCTCTTGACTTTTAATATATGCCGCGAAAAAGTGTTTTCTGTAAATATGGGTTCATCTTCAAAAGAGTTTTCTTCTAGATTATATTCTTTTTGTTTCGAATAAAGGTTGTTGAATTCCAGTACAGAATTTTGGGGGATAAAAATATGTTCTCTCTCATATTCTGAGAACCCAAATTGTGCTCGTATTTCATAGGAATCCAAATTTTTTTCGCCGCGCTGGTTTTTAAGCACCTGTAATTTTAGATAAAGATTTGTGCAAACATATTCTAGCAATCCAAAGTTTGAATTTTACCTGATACATTTCTTGAACTCTTCCCACCCGTTCAGAAAAGGTAATAATTGAAGTTACAAATGAAAAGCAATCGGTACACAACATTTTTGGCAAAGCTTCATCAACCTAAATTTGATAACATGTCATTAATAACATATGTATATGATAAATAAATAGATAACTGAGCCCTTAATATATATATTAGGCCGGGTCGATTTTTTGGATAAAAAATCGTACCCCCGGAAATGAAACTTCAGACAATTCTAAGCATTTTTTCCCAAGAAACCATGGGTATAAAATGAAACGTAGATCCGCGCTGAACGATGGGAAGTTTTAACCATACATACATATGTTACACTGTGCTAGTTTTTAGGACAAAAAAATTTGTTCATCGTGCAAACCGGCGCAGTCGGGTCCGGCTCGATCCCCCGAGTACAACAGTACCAAGCACTAGTCTAGGTTATCTCGAGTTTGGGAAATATTCAACATTTTTTGCCGACTGCGCTGGTTTGCACGATGAACATTTTTTCGACTACCACAGTGTTATTAACAGGGATCGGATTTAACATATTTGAAAGTATTAAAAAATATGTAAAATATATTTTCAAATATGTAAAATCCAATCCCTGTTAATAACATATGTATGTATGGTAAAAACTTCCCATCGTTCAGCGCGGATCTACGTTTCATTTTATACCCATGGTTTCTTGGGAAAAAATGCTTAGAATTGTCTGAAGTTTCATTTCCGGGGGTACGATTTCTTAGTTTTTTTTTACCCATACAAATCGACCCGGCCTAATATATATATATATATCTTTTCAAATAAAAGCACGGAAAAACATCTAAAGACAATGTCCAATTTTTTGCTGGTTTCCGATCATTATAAAAGTATCAAAATGCCTTTTAATAAGTCTCCACCATCTTCAATAGAAAATATTTTAAAACATGCGGAAGTCTTATATAATATATAGTAAAACTGTAACATTCATAACATCCGTAAGCCACAAGTATTACACAAGTAAACACGAATTTTTGTGTCTGACTTCTATATATCAGATTCCGACTTCTTATACCTTAGCAATGAATGAAAATAATTTTTTTTAAAGTTTGATTTTGTGGTCAGGGGGACGATATCTGAAATGTTTGCGTCAATTTCTGGATTTTTCTCGAAATCTCAGGAAGTATGTGTTTCGCATTTTATGATTCTTGCTTTAAAGAGGAAGAATGCACCTTTACAACGATGTATCATGTCATATCACTTATTCTATATATAAATTTTTGCCTGAAGCATTTAGAATTTGAGTAGAGTGGGAAAACTCCTTATAACTTCTACAGTTTTCTACCATAATACAGCATACCATAAAATTTTGGAAACGTAAAATACGCAGTTATTGTTTCAAAGCAAAAAAATTATTTTCAGAATTTTTACCGAATAAATATATCAAAATGAATTCAAAAAATTTCGAACAAAATTCAAAAAATCCACATTTTTCAAATTTGAATGGCTATAGATCTTGAAGTAAAACTTTTATTGACACACATGATACATCGTTGTAAAGGTGATTTTTCCTTTTTAAAGCAAGAAGAATAAAATGCACAACACATACATACTTCAAAAAACAAATTGGGTTTTCATATATAATCTGATTTAGTGAGCCAGAAAACAACCATTAAAAACCAGAAACAAAAATAAAGTTTTATTTTGTCGACTTGTGTTATCAGTCATTGCCTTAAACCAGTAACGATTATGTAAAATGAGTGATAGTGAATAACAAGAACCCGCAGACAGAATGGCTCGGCCAAATTCGCCATACATCTTGCGGAAAAAAGTAGAAATGGCCCTATCATAACGTAAAATCATATACATTTATACGTGTATTATTTGTTTACAATATACTTTATTAATATGGCTTATTAAGGGGATAGTATAAAAAAAAATTTAGGGTAGATTTTTATTTTATCCTTTCCCAATTGTACAACATTTTAAGAGTATCGTGTAAAAATTTCAAGGAAATGGAGTGAGCGGAAACGAAGATACAGCTTTTCAAAGGGATTGGCCCACCTGTACTTGTTCGAGAAAAAACTTGAAATCGTTTTTGTTGTAAACGACTTTTTGAAGTCGGTGAACACGATGCTGCAAAATTTACTTGACCGATCGACTTAAACTTTTTTAAAATTTTTCTACTCACAAAAACGCAGGTAACACGTGGCCTTTTTAAAATTTTTGTTTCTTATATTAATAAAATAAAAATACTTAAATTTTTAAGCGAAAATCGAATGTTTTACTTTATAACAGAGCAAAAAAAAAAAAAGTTGGCAGTTATGGAACTGCCGTTGGAAGTGAAAACATAGAATGTGTATTGAAGTTTGAAATGCATAATATTTGATTTAAAATTATTAAAATCAATCTTGATTTTTACATTTAATGAGACTCAGAGAAACAATTATAGGCATGTTATATGTAAAGTATTTTATTATTGAAATATATTGCTGGCTGCACAAAGTTTTAACAATTAATTACACTGCTCAACACTAAATTTTCCTTTGACTTGAAACCAACTTTTTTTTTGTCGTATTTGTTTCGCTGAAGCAAAATATATGCTTTAAGTTTGAAAGTTAGCTCGCGTTTTTTAAATATTCGCTAAGAAAGGTTTTGCGATTTTTTGTCAATATTTTTTAGTCGTAGTTTTATCGTTCGACCGTTTCAAAAAATTTAATTCATATAAAAGAAGAGTAAATATACAGCATATCCCTCATACATATGGATGAAATCGGTTCAACAGCTTAGGAGCTATAGGGCGATAAAGGCAAAAATTTTAAGAAATTTTTAACAACTTTGTACAAAAACTTGATTTCAAGCCCATATAATTTCCGAAGAAGATTCGGTATTCAGGTTTAGGCTATCTTAAGTAAATGAGTGGATTTCTAAGAGCATTTCAAGACCCAGAAAAAGAAAATCCGATGAGTTGTTCATATTTGAATTGGGTTTTTAGAAAAAATGAGACGAGATTTTTTCGCCAGAAAATATTTTATATATTTTAGTTTCATTTGATTTTTCATCGTCGTCTCTATCATTATCCGAGGACACCGGAGATACAATATGTACAATATAATATGTTGCATGCCCAGTGACAATACTAAGAATCACAACGTCGAGCTTTCGTTTTCTATTAGTACCCAGCGGCCAAAGTGCTGCTTACAGAAGCGATGAACCGTCCCAGCGGCCAACAATGCCTACCGCCTACAACCGCCTACCACATGTTCAATTTCGGTGCTATGATTCGATGTGTACATAAGGGAACGTGTCCAAACTACGTGAACCATTTTTTACTACTTTTTACCCCCTCTCCCCCCCACCCCCTCGGTGACAATCCGTAGAATAATTTAAGTGACCAATTTGTCCAAGTGTAGTACTTTCAGGACCCCCCTAAAAGGGTCAAGTAGTTTGGACACGTTCCCTAAAAACGTTCATAGGAAAAGTGCATAGCGCATTGAGATATCCTGAGCATTTAAAAATTATATGTAAACACATTGGCATGACTATGTCGCTCCACCTCGCAGACACTCTCATGCTGAGCATATCACCGAGGCGTCCGCAATGAAAGACGCTTGGACTTGTTCACCGCCGACACTATATGCTGCTGGGAACATACATACACGCATTATTGAGCAGATATGACTCATGGCTGCCACAGTTGGCGTTTTAACGCAAAACTGACACTATATTTTACAGTCGGCGGTGTGGCTCGTTTTCATTGTATTTGGCTCTTTTTTGGCTTTATTACGTCACGACAAAAATTACTGAGTGACCAATTCAAAGCAAACAATTATCGGTACAAACACTCAAAATAATTTAGATTTAGCGGACCTAATCCACATCTCATAATTTGTGTTTGACAATATATATACATATATACATGTAATATAATTCACATTGGCTCTTTTTGAATCGCTGTGGCACTTTAGATCTTTTTAAATGGCAACCGTTTGCATACTCTCTTTGCTCTGTAGTGATCACTACTACGAATGAACTGAGAGAACGGAAGTCAAAGTGAGAAAGCAAGAGCGAGTTGAATCAAATCGCAGTCGGAATATGCAATGTTTAGCTATTGCTATTTTTGCAATAGTTTCTATGCAGAATTTGTCGTTCAAACTTATAATTGCGATGTCATAAAAATGAATGATAGCTATCGTAGAATTTGTTTTTAACCACTCACGAATTTTTAAGACGTAATATTTTTCCTTTGTCATCAATGAATTCCCAAAAGAAGATATTCATGGAATATCAAATTGCCGACTGGGGTGTTACGTCGACGAATCACATAAAACTTTTTAGGAATGCTTCTCACTGAAAGCTACGCACACTAATATAGCCGAGATATACGTACACGACGACCGTGACGGTTACAACATATACAAATGCATTTTGAACTTAAAGATTTGCTCCCTGCTCAACGCGCCTATAGAAGTTTTCACTTCAAAAAATTAAAAAAAGGCTCACGATGTTACTTCGGGACATTAATTTCCTTTTCAAAACATGTTTTTTTTTTTCTCAGATGATCTGTTAACCCTCTATCGTGTTCACCGCAAACCAACATTTTTCGAAGCGCCTCCGGAGTATCGCTGTCACCGATATATTTATCGATAGTTTTGATTTTTTTCCCCCAAAGATACTTTATACGTTAAGCTATAATATGTATATGAAATAAATACACCAACATTATTATATGCCTTTTTTGTCTTTAATACTATACCATCTCATTAAGAAACTTGTGACTTATTTCAATTATTATATTATAAGGAAAATTCTGAATTTATAAAAAGCAAGTTTGCCATGTTAATATTATATGATATTTCTTGCAGGAGTGGATTTTATTATTTTCCGCCACAATACTCCCGCCTATTTTGATGTAAACCTGATTCTTCGTTCGGCTCGGGTGCGACATTTGGGAATCTGTGAGTTGGATGGCGAAAATTTATGACTTTTTAATTCGCTTCTAGCTGTTGTTGATGACGAATGTGCACTGGAATTAAATGGTTGTCTGCTGGGTGTCGTATTTTGCTTTCTAGGCTCTTGCGATGTGTAGCATAGTGGTTAATATCACACTGCGACTATATATGCTGCTACAAGGCGATCAATACTATTACATATTTGTCAAAGTGATGAGGAACAGTAGAGGGTCCGTCGTATGGAGGTTGGAGCGATCGTCGCTCTGTCTCGTTTCGTATGAAAACTGCTGGAGTTGTTGCCAATGCGGTTTCCATAAATGTTGGTGGCGTTGAATGGCTTGAAGTAGATGGTGGTCTTAATTTTCGCACACGTGTTCGTAACTCAGTGATGAAGTCTGCTTCATGAACACCAACATTCTTGGATTTGGATTCAAAAAATTCGCCGGAATGCGTGTGTCCATATACCAATTTTGCTGGCGTGGATTTGCTATTTTCTTTGAGAGATGTTCAATGTCCAAGAATAAATATTCGGGCCTATTACGATAGTTGCCGTCGACACAAAAATTAGACGAAGCGACAGATTCGTATTACAGTAGTCGCTGTCGACGCAATATTGTCGTCGTCACTAAACACCTATTACCATAGTCGCCGCGAGAGTCACTTCTTGTCGTTTTCTGTCGCTATTTATTTAAAAGACGACTAGCAGGCGAGCAGTGCGATAAAAGTAAAAAAAATTAAAATCAATTTCACTCAATAGTGAGCCAGCTTGAAAATAACTCAAGTTTGTTAAGAGGTTAGTGAAAAGGAACTATTCCTAACAATTTTAAGGAAGACTGGGAAGTCATTCGTCAAAAATGAATTCTCCTGGTCCTCCCATGCAAACTTAAAATATCTATTCTTTGTCTTAAAATTCTCATCTGATAATAGCTAGGATATTCTTCATTTTCGCTTGAGCTTTTTATTTTTTCTGCTCTTAGAACTATGTGAAACAAACAAATTTTCATAAGATTTGTTATATTTTCCGAATCAAAAATAAAACTGCTACCAATTTCATTTAAAATTAGTCGTCTCGAACTAGTACCGTAATAGCTATTAAGGGGCGAAGCGAAGGCAACGACGACATCGTTGTTAAGTCGTCGACGAAGATAACGACGACAAACGTAATAGGCCCGAATGGCAAATCTTTGACTCATTTTTCCGTGATATGAGACTTTATTGCTGGTTTCAACGTCCTATGAAAACGTTTGATGAAGCCGTTTTCTGCTGGATAGTATGCGGTTGTGCGCAAATGATTCGTGCCGAGAAGCTTGCTCAATCTTTTGAAAAATGAGGATTGAAACTGACATCCTTGATCGGTGGTGATTCTTAAAGGAACGTCAAATCGTGAGATATAACAGGTTGGCTGATAAGTCCCCGGTCTGACACATTGATGGCGTCGCTAGTATTAAATGCATATTATTTTTGTATAGTGGCAACCTTCAAATGATTCGTGTCAAAATTTGACGTCTGTAAGTCAATTAGTTTGTGAGATAGAGCGTCTTTTGTGAAGCAACTTTTGTTATTGTAAAAAAAAATGGAAAAAAAGGAATTTCGTGTTTTGATAAAATACTGTTTTCTGAAGGGAAAAAATACAGTGGAAGCAAAAACTTGGCTTGATAATGAGTTTCCGGACTCTGCCCCAGGCAAATCAACAATAATTGATTGGTATGCAAAATTCAAGCGTGGTGAAATGAGCACGGAGGACGGTGAACGCAGTGGACGCCCGAAAGAGGTGGTTACCGACGAAAACATCAAAAAAATTCACAAAATGATTTTGAATGACCGTAAAATGAAGTTGATCGAGATAGCAGAGGCCTTAAAGATATCAAAGGAACGTGTTGGTCATATCATTCATCAATATTTGGATATGAAAAAGCTCTGTGCAAAATGGGTGCCGCGCGAGCTCACATTTGACCAAAAACAACAACGTGTTGATGATTCTGAGCGGTGTTTGCAGCTGTTTACTCGCAATACACCCGAGTTTTTGCGTCGATATGTGACAATGGATGAAACATGGCTCTATCACTACACTCCTGAGTCCAATTGACAGTCGGCTGAGTGGACAGCGATCGGTGAACCGTCTCCGAAGCGTGGAAAGACTCAAAAGTCCGCTGGCAAAGTAATGGCCTCTGTTTTTTGGGATGGGCATGGAATAATTTTTATCGATTATCTTGAGAAGGGAAAAACCATCAACAGTGACTATTATATGTCGTTATTGGAGCGTTTGAAGGTCTAAATCGCGGCAAAACAGCCCCATATGAAGAAGAAAAAAGTGTTGTTCCACCAAGACAACGCACCGTGCCACAAGTCATTGAGAAGGATGGCAAAAATTCATGAATTAGGCTTCCAATTGCTTCCCCACCCACCGTATTCTCCAGATCTGGCCCCCAGCGACTTTTTCTTGTTCTCAGACCTCAAAAGGATGCTCGCAGGGAAAAAATTTGGCTGCAATGAAGAGGTGATCGCCGAAACTGAGGCCTATTTTGAGGCAAAACCGAAGGAGTACTACCAAAATGGTATCAAAAAATTGGAAGGTCGTTATAATCGTTGTATTGCTCTTGAAGAAACTATGTTGAATAATAAAAACGAATTTTGACAAAAAAATGTGTTTTTCTTTGTTAGACCGGGGACTTATCAGCCAACCTGTTACATATATGTATATGGCATTCTGGCCAAAATCAAATTACTTCTAAATGTATGCGTATACGTTTCGACCGTTTTGATGAATTTGATGAATAATAGAATGCTATTTGCTGTCCCATTCAACGAGAATAAGGGTGACAAGTACCACTATACGTGCAAAACTTGTCGAATAGTTTATGAATTGACGTTTAACATAGTTTCCGATTCGGCATTGCCGAAGTGAAAAGAGTGAAGACTTGCAGGGTTAAGGAAATTTTAACGCTTTTCTTTTATCAGTAAAAAATCCCTTTCTTTGTTGGAGGTAGCTATAAATAATACCTTTTCCCTTTTAGCCAAAATTTTAGTCGAAAAGTACCATAAAAAGGGAAAAATACATCAATCTGACAGCACTGGTGAAACTTGATTTGTTTACTTAGCATTCCTTCTTGATTCTTGTTTTGCCACTGTTGGGAGCAGTCGTTTTCGTTTTTATTCAAGCGCAATCAACTAATATTGAATAATGTCGAAAAAAAAAATCTTATATATGGATTTTTTGAGCAATTGGACAATGATTACTCTAAAGCAGTGCTTGCCAGCGTAATACTCTTTCATACAAAGCTGAGTATTGCGGCTTTGTTGTTTCTTTGTTGTTGTTTCTCGCACACAGCGTCTGTGTTAGCGAGAGAATTCAATCAGTTTGGCAGCGCACTGCATGATCCTCTTAAGCACACATCCATGTGAAGAATGAGAGAAATTGTGCTAGTGGTCGTACTGGCAAGCACTGCTCTAAAGTCAAGTGTAACCAATGTCATATGATAAATTCTAGAGGTGGCAAAGGAAAAACAGCAAATACTAGTAGTATGAACATTCATATTAAATACCGACATCCATCGCTGATACCTCAGTTAAATTCAACGGTCAAATTTTCCGCATCAGAATTCTCCCTGTCGCAAATTCAAGCAGAAGAACTACCTAAAGCGATGCCTACTCCTTCAACATCAGCGTCAACATCGGTCGGTGCATTTCAGAAAAGCCAACAAAATATTGAGGATAGTTTTGTTGCACAGTGGTCACGCGAAGACTTTAGATCGAAAGACATCAACATTGCGATAGGTGAGATGATTGCACTTGACAACCAGCCGTTGTCAATTGTTGAAAACATTGGATTTCGAAACCTGATAAGAAAAGTTAAACCAAAATATAACTTAGAGGAAGGGCGGGTAATGTGGTATACCTAAAAGTTTTTTGCCGCCAACAACTACAATTTTTATCTGATTAAAGTACTGTTGAACTATTGATATAATATGAATGTTAGGCACACACTACGTTAACTGTTTAAGCGTTGGGGCTCCTTGTTTTTGACATATTTATCAATATAAAAAAAAAACCCGAATATCGGCAATTGCAAAATTTGGAGGGTAATGTGGTACACCAAGTCTGGTAATGTGGTATAGTATACAACACACCTGTAAATAATTTTTTTTTTTTTAATAAATAAGTTGTGGTTTATGTTTTATTTATTTATTTATGTTTTTAGAAAGATAAAAGATTATTTGCAAGAATTGCAAAGAAAAATGGCACTGCGATTTGGAATACATTTTTCATGAGCCCAAACGAGCTCGCATTGCAGACATGTGACCCATGCTATAATAACTGCATCGTCCCCATAGGCTTTATCGCCATAATTACACACAGCTTCTTTTGTTGGTGGAAAATCCGAAAATTCCTCACCTGTGGTGTCATTTAATATTATGTTTTCGCCACTATCGGTAGCCTATACCACAATACCCGCACTCGTGTTGATTCAAAGAAATACTGATTTTCAAGAAAGTATTAGTTTTTTTTTACACTACGATTTATACCCTGCTTTAAGAAAACAGTTTCTTGTTACATAAATGTAAGCTTCATGAAGTTTAAAAAATTTTTTAAATTAAAAAATTCAGTTTTTAGTTGAGCTCAAAAAAAACACGAACACACTTCCACGCAGTTTCTTCCCAACTGATTTATAGCATGACTTGCAAAAATAAAAAACTGTCTTGCTTTCCTGTGTGTTTAGTTAAAGAGAAAAGCTACTATACCACATTACCCGCCTATACCACATTACCCGCCCTTACTCTAAAGGAAATTATGGGTTTTAATTTGTATACCACATGAGGTGTGGATTTTACTCACGTGCAGTTCCGAATCCCGTTGCATTGCAATGTTTATAGCACTCAGGTCATCTTCACTTCATTGTTTCATTGGATTCAGTTTCAATTAAATAATGCTCCTCGATTGCCAAAGGCGCGCCCTCAGGTTTCATCTGTTTGTATTCATTTTCAGCTAATCTTTTTAAATGTCTTTTGTCAACTCCACGTTTCATTTAAATGCAATTTTTAAATGTTGATTAACCCTTTTTTATAACAAAACCAACTTATTTACTTCACTTTAAATCACTCGATTTGCGCACGTTCCGAAACAGACTGAGTATAAGGCTGGCACTCCGGGTTTTTTTTTTATTGACAACTGCATAAATCTACCACACTCATGTTCACGCTATTTTAAGAAAGGGGTTGAAACTTCTTTCTCATTCTTGAAGAGTTCGCTGTGAGAGCATAAGACTTGTTTTAAAATAACAGATCGAAAAAATGATGTATGTATGCAAGGGAATTGTGCTCCAGAGCTAAAAAAAATTTACTGAATTTTCCGTTCTTTAAAAATTCTTCGCGTTCGGCAGCCAGCGATATTAAAATTTTCAGTTCACAGGTGTTTAGGCCAACAGATTGGCAACCCTTTTTTATCTCATTTTGATAACACCTAAGAGAATTAAAAAGAGAAGCCTTCAAAGACAGAGACCGCTGCTATTTCACTTTCCAAGCAACTTTTAGTCTTTAAGTCTAACTTTAAAACAACTGAACTTAATAGTTCAGTTCGTGTTTCTCCATCCTACCAACAGGTAATAAAGCGCTTCATCGCTCAAAGCTAACTATTCGTGTTTCTAATTCGGCTTTTCTTTCTTTTCAACGGTGAATTTGATTTGTTGCTCTGCACGAGTCAAACTCAATTCCTATATTTACAGTCCACCCATTTCGAGGAAAAAACATTGGTCCTTCGAGCCGGATTCTATTCGAGCGAATAACTATTTGGAATTTTGGTCGAAATAACTCCAGAACTCCAGAGAGCCATCACAGCGATCCAGCGCTTTTTTTTAATTTCACTTCTTTAATCAAGGTACGTTTGCATATGTGTGTGTGTAGAAAAGTGCATTAAATAAAAAGTAAAAAAAAAAAAATCTGATCACTTCGATTCCACGAAAGTGCCATCGATAGGTACTAAGGCAAATACATAAGCCTTTTCTTTAGACATCCATACATATCGTGATTAGTCACCTTGATTGACCTTCCTCCAACACGCGACTCTTCTCTTTTAGTGCATTTAAAGCGGTATTATCG